>OX336370.1:65179792-66389267 GCA_946902895.1 Fragum fragum | reverse complement strand
ATTTACTGTGTATAGATCAACACCACACACATACACCAACACAAACATCAACAAATATAGACAGGGGAAGTTTAAAAATATTGAAACGCTCATTTTAGCTTATTATCAAATATGTTTACTTTAACAAATTCTAGTAGATAAATTTTCATTTTATCAATAAATCATTTTTTATTTTCTATAACAAGCAGATTAAGGGATTATTAATGAACTAAAATTAAATAAAATCGAGAAATGAAAGAAGAAACTTTTAAAGAATTTTCAGTCACTAGTTTGAAGAAATATTGCAATATTACTTTCTCGGTGAATTTATGCATTTTAGTGGTCAGAAGAGTCAAATTTAAGGCGACAGACTACACATAGATTAAATTATTGCCGATTTCGATTGATACTCAAGTAATTCGTTGTAAAATTGAATCCCTCTCTATTTGGTACTGACTCGATTGTGAAAAGTCGTGTTCACCTGCCATTAGACATTATGAAATGAGACTTATAAGACTTGTAATAAATGTATTTACACCTTAACAAATTCATTCCTTAGTCAAAAGTTTAACCGGCTGCAATGTTTATTTCGGATTTTTCAACTTATGAAGTTTTGTTTGGAAAGATTTTGTTGTCTAATGAACGGATTATATTAGATGCTAGATGTAACCCTGGCTGCAGACCATGCATTTGGAGAAAAAACAACAACACAAAACAAACACATTATGTTCTTGTATCTCAAGCTCTACAAAAATAGTACGTCGAAGTGACTAAACCAACTAGAGTTACCAATTACTCGGCAACACTGATCGATCCGATTCTTTTAACCAACCCTTCAAATGTTATACACGCTGATACCATCGACATCGACCCCGACATAAGCGATCATAAAGCAACAATGGTCATTTTGGAATTCACAGAAATACCTATGCTATGTACCAAAAGAAGGGTTTGGTTCTACAACCGCGCAGACTTCGACGAATTAAACCGACTAATATTGGTAGAAAATTGGGACTTTCTGGACAACTGTGATATTAACGACGGATGTGAACGCTTCACGAATAGACTATTAGAAATGATGACCCTGTGTATCCCATCGAAAGAAATAACAATAAGACCAAACGACAAACCATGCTACGACTCCGAAATTAGACGATGGACAAGACAACGAGACCGTCAAAAGAAAATCGCGTCAAGTAAGGGTCGACTCTCTGACTGGAATAAATATGAATATTTAAGAAATCAAGTGAATAATCTTAAAAAATCAGCAAAAGAAAGTTATTTCAACCATATTGATGACTGTTTGTCAAATTTTCGTCTCGATGATCGGCAAAAGTATTGGAAATATTTACGAAGCTTAGTAGATGCTAACTCAAATATGGGCTCGATACCCGTTTTAAGAACTATTGAAAATAACGAAGATATACTCCATTGTACTGACTTAGAAAAGGCAGACTGTCTCAATGAATATTTTTCATCTATCACAAATATTAATGATTTGAATGCTCAATTGCCTCTTTTTTCACCCAAAACTAACTGCAAGCTCGAAAGTATTACATTATCCTCTGAAGAAATAGAAGGTGTTATATCTACATTATCAATTGATAAAGCTTCTGGTCCCGATCTTATCAGCCATAAAGTATTAAAAAATGTAAAATCAAGTATATCTATCCCACTCTCTAAACTATTCAATAAATCTCTGTAAGATCAAGTTTTGCCTACTAAATGGAAAGAGGCACTGGTATATCCTATTTTCAAAAAGGGAGACAAATCGTTAGCGGCTAACTACCGACCAATCTTCCTTTTAAGCTGTATCGGTAAGCTTATGGAAAGATGTATCTATAAACATGTATACAACCATTTATATTTTAATAATTTGCTATACGAAAAACAATCGGGTTTTCTTCGTGGTCATTCGGCAATTTATCAATTGCTTGAGATATACCACCAAATTGTTTCGTCACTTGATTCTAAGCAAAATCTCTGCATGGTCTTCTGTGATATATCTAAAGCTTTTGATAGGGTCTGGCATAAAGGGCTTTTATTCAAACTTCGTCAATACGGAATAAATGGGTCCCTTCTAAACTGGTTCACCAATTATCTAGCAAGACGTAAGCAGCCAGTCATAGTCAACACAATTCGATCAAGGTCAAGGTTAATTAATGCCGGTGTCCGACAAGGTTCAGTCCTAGGTCCTCTACTCTTTATAGTGTACGTGAATGATATCTCCGAAAATTTGTTAAGTATATCCCGCCTTTTTGCGGACGATACATCATTGGCCTGCTCAGCAACACATATTTCCGATATCCAAGGTATTCTAAATCACGACCTCTACATGATCTCAAAATGGGCTGAACAATGGTTGGTCGATTTCAATCCTTCAAAAACAGTGGCCATGTCATTCTCAAATAAAACCACAGAAAATCCGAACCTGTTATTTAATATGGTTAATGTACAATTTGTGGATTATCACAAGTATCTTGGATTAACTCTAAGTAGTAATGGAAAATGGAAAATACATATTGATAACTTGATCAAATCAGCCTCTAAATTACTAGGAATGATGAGAAATATAAAATTCAAACTCAAACGTGAATCATTGAACCAAATCTACGTTTCTTTCTTGCGTCCAACTCTTGAATATGCGGCGGTGGTTGGGATATCTGTAGTACGCACGAAAAAGATTCCATGGAAAAAAATACAAATAGAAGCAGCCAGAATTGTAACTGGTTTAACTAGATCAACATCTTTGGACAACATATACAAAGAAATCGGCTGGTTAAGTTTAGAAAATAGGCGTAAATACCAAAAGCTTGTTCTCATTTATAAAATAGTCAATGGTCTCACCCCAAATAATCTTTCTGACTTATTTCCACAACAAGTAAACAATAGAACAAGTTATTCCCTTTGTAATGCTGATGACATTGATGCAATCGTTTGTAGAACAGAATTATTCTCAAAATCTTTTTTTCCATCAGCTGTTTCCTTATGGAATGAGCTTCCCAATCCTAAAAAATCTATCGATTCCTTATCTTTATTTAAGTCCTCATTATTACGAACATTTGCTAATCACGAGGTACCGCGTCATTTTTTTGTTGGAGAAAGAAAATTCTCTGTATATCATACAAGGCTACGAAACCAATGCAGCAGCCTTAACTCTGATCTTTTTATCAACCATTTATCGCCTGACCCAAGATGTAACTGTGGTTATCCAATTGAGGGTGTGGAGCATTACTTTTTTCAATGTACACGTTTTACAGCCCAAAGAGTAAAAATGTTCCACAAACTACGTCGCTTTCATCCTCTAAGTTCGAAGCTTTTACTCTATGGTTCAACACAATTAAGTTTAGAAGAAAATTCAACAATATTTCAATGAGTCCAAACTTTATGAAAGACACCGAGAGGTTTAAATGTCAACGTCGAGCAGTAATACCTGTACGATTTGCTTAAATTTCATGTGATCCGCGATCGCGGCCGATAGCCCGACAGACAGATAAACATTCTCAACAACATCCAAAATTTTCTGGAATGATCCCCCAAATAATTATTTGTCTTCAAGCTGCAAACATCCCAAACACTAGTTTTAATTATTTATCTTCAGTTGTTTACTTCCATAATTGGATAAATTGTTTTCTCATTCTTTTTTTCATATTTATCTTGTCATTTCTTTAATGAATAAATATAGAAGACATTAAATTATGTATGTACTTCCAAAGGGGAACGGCCGAATCTAAGTTGGAAGAACTTGTGGCCGGACCCCTTTGCCAGACTTATATGAACATTTGTTATATAATGTAATTTGTAATGTTTGTACATAAATGGCAATAAAATATGTTTAAACTAAGTGATTTTGTAATAAATCAACTCCTTATGGGACAAACTGGGAATAGTAATTAGCCGAAATCACCCCAAATATCGAATAAGAGAATCCTGCGACTGAAAAACTTGTCGAAAGTTAAAGAAAAAAAATCAATTAAATGTTAATATTATCAACGATATGACAATAGTGCCTACTTTGTATCGAATACAGAATATAAAATACAATTTAAACAAACAAACAAAAAAGAGTCCGAACGTCTATTGGAATATCAAATTATCCCATGCAGCGAGAATCAAATACGATATATCGATCGTCATTATAAATTATTATTTCGATCAATATATACCAATACCAATTGACGGACATTTAATCTAAAAGAGAGAGAGGGGTGATCCCGTTTAACCGGATCGACCGACACAAGTTAAATACAAGTAACAAAATAAAACAATTAGACGTCACGTGCCTATTATAATGGTATCTTATAAAATCTGCAAAGAGCAAACATGTTTCGGCTATCGCCTCATCAGTGTTTCCTGAATAACGTCGTTACTAATACATAACGTCGGTTTGACGTCAACTCCTCCGTAACGTCCATTAAGAGTGCATAGTTCGAGCGATATCTTTAATTGGTGCTTCATGCATTTTAGTTTCAAAGCAATTAATAAAACCCTTTTCTTTTGTCAACCTGAAGGAAAGTTTATCAATATATTTTGAAGAAAGGAAAAATCTTGAATTTAAATTTATCGTTAGAACAACGCAATTTTTTTACTACTTAATGGTAATTGTCTTACGGATGGATCCCTAATTTTTTGGTCATGTATTGTTCTGCGTGTTCTCAATTTGTCGCCTGTTTGACCGATGTAGTTTTCTCCACAGTTACAACATACTAGTACATAAAGAACATTTTTCACATCACAACTCATATTTGCATTTACTTTGACAATTTTTCCGTTGAAATTAAAAGTCGATGATTCAATTTTAACGGCTATTTCATATGTAATAATTATTTGTTACAGAACAAAACTTTCGTAATAAAGAAATAATTTGAAGGTTTTAAAGCTAAAAAAATTAAGTTCGTCATTACGGTGATTTTCGATCAAACGTTACCCTGATGGACGAGCGTGTATCGTGACACAGCAACATAGTTATGACAAGCAAGCGCATGTCTTGTAATGTGACTTTATCGCTCTCTACTTTCAAACAGCTATGGGTGAATTTGTTTGAATGGGGTTTTACGCCGCTTTCAACAATCTTTCAGTTATATCGCGGAGGCTGGAGCACCTAACAATGGAATCCTGGTATTTCTCACACCAGTACTACCATTGCAACCTTTCCTAGCCTCCAGCTGCTATCCTACATAAGTCTACGATTATCGACCCATTGGTGAGAGACAAATAGTCGGAAAGGATGAGTGCCGCCGTCGGGAATGGAACCCGGGACTTCTAGATTGACCGTCCGACGCGCTACCAACTGCGCTATGACGGCGGCCAGCTATGGCTGAATCGTTTGAATCCATCATCGTAGAATTTTATCAGGATTTTTGTCGCCTTGTAAGAGTTTTTTTGGACTTCCTTCCTTTAGAAAGTACTTGATATTTTTAAGGTCCACATGGTGACAATTCTCTGAGAAGAAGTTTACCCAGGGAATAAAGTTGGATAACGGAAATTTACATAAAGCCCAAAGATTTAGGTTTAGATAAAAAAGGTAACACTTCAACAACAACATAAATAATAATCGGCGAGGGCTTCATTAGTTTAAATACCTTGTATAAATAAAGCATTTTTCGAAGTTTGATATAAGCTATTTATAACTTCAATTACCCATTTGCTCTTCATTTTTTTGTGCTAAAATATTCAATTTTAAGAACAGCCTGTAACATTTCTAGTTTCACGTAATGATGGGAAGATTTCCCTATAGACCCGAAAAGACTTTTTTGGACCGTTATGAGTTCAATTACCATGCCTAACGAAAACATAACTTTAGATTAAATGCGCCTTTAAGGATGCATTATTCTGTTTCATGGCATATTATATTCTTCTCACGTGATACAACCAACCTTCTCTTTTGATTCTTTGGAACGTCTTTTGAGCCATCTTTATCAAAGGTATCTAATTTCCAAATCTGGTTCTTTTAATCTTTTGTTAGATTATTTTATGTAGCTACGTTATATTCAGATAAGAGATTACACTAGCATATTTATTTTCCGTCAAAAGTATTTTCTCAAGTTTTCATTTTATTTGTTTGCAACAACAATCTCCCTTTTGTGAATATGTATTTTTGTAAAGGCCTGATAGTATGTCAACTCCAAACAAAGTTAAGGTTTTCCCAAATTTTCTAGGACAGGGATAAATGCAACGCCTATTATAACATGATTTATAACAGTCTGAAAAATTGAATATTCAGTTACTGAAACTAATTAAAGACAAGCTGCATTACTTATACGTGAATAAGCATCTAATGAATTTATCTCTTTTTGTAGGGACAACCTGATATTCATTTTTCAAATTGCTCGCTTTCTTAACATTCATCAAATTATAGATGTCTAGAAGGCCGACAGCATCGGACGACCATTCATTATTTATGTATTGCTTATTTGTTACTGATCTTGATACGTTTGTACCATAGAATCGCATATTAATGTCAAGGAATTAATAATTACATGTACTAAAATTATAAAAATTCTTTATTTTGAAAAAAAGTTAATTAGTTGATGGATGTTCAGAAAGAAGAGTTATATAACAGCTTTTTGTCATGTAATTATCGAAAAAAAATCGTTTCCTTGGGGATTGGCCACATCAGAACCGCCCTGAATTTACTAAATTGGTTGAACCGCCAATGTAGAACCATTGTATATGAAAAGGGTATGAACTACCCTGAATATATATGCAATATATAAATCATATATTTTCTTTTGTTTGAGAATCCCAGGATATTTCGGAGCTCATTTCAGTTCGCATTATTTATTATTCTGTATTCGAGTTTTAACTTATAGCAAGATTCATAACAATATAAAATTTACAGTGGCAACCAGATTAGATATTTTGATTTTTTTTGACAAATAGTCTAAAACTAGATCTACATGCACTTGTTTCTAAGAAGAGGTCGTATTTGAAACAGACAACGTCGCATACAAGAAACTACAGCAAATCGGATTTACATCGGACTGTCATTGTTGATATAAAGTAATATTTCAACTAGATCGTTGAGTAAATCATATTTATTATGAAACATTGCGATTGACTTGTCTGGCTCCGGAATGAGAACCGACATCTATCTTCTTAAAAACCGCGACACCATAAAATAACTCCTGGAATTTGTTATGGCGTGGTGTCTAACAGTCGAGAAGGTTCGGATTTGTTCTGTTCGAGCTAAGGAGTTGATTTGATTAAATGTTTTTTTTTTGTTTTTTTTTTTTTCAAATATTTAGCGCAGTGGTTTATGTCCGTATAATATAATTTCTATTTTGCTTCATATATTATTTTTTCGGTAAACCCGTCTAAATCACGGATCGGCGCTGCCAATAAAGAAAATTGTTTGATCAATCCTAAGGCGGATAGTGAACTCTGGGTCCGACAATTGGGTCAAACCTTTTTTGTTGGTTTTGCGACTTAACCGCCGGAACTACACCCTTTTCAAGCTGTAGTCACGGCGGCTAGGTCACAAACCAACTGTTTTTGTTATATGTTTTAACCAAATATTTTGTAGAATTACGCCGTATGCAATCTTAGTCGAACTTCCTTGCAGTGGCGATTCGTCAATTTGAATATCATGGTTTTAGTTAACACTAAATGCAAATTTATGATAGATAAAAACGCATTCATTATCTGCGTGGTTCTTTTTCCATTTGTTATTCGTTACCATCATATCGTTATTTCAGACTTGTTTCTTATTCAGGATAGAATTTATCATTTATCAGTATTATGTTCCGAATATATGTCGACGACTTTATATAATAATAGGTTAAACTTTCGATATCATTTATAGTTAACAACATCTAAAAGTGATTTATACAATTTGTCAAATTGAAGGTTAATTCACATCAATTGGATTTTTAAGTATATGAACTTTCTTACTTGTAATTTGATAGACTTTATATCATCCTGCAAGACATACAGAAATTATCATAAAGTTAGTTCTATTCTGTACTTGATCTGTAACTTATATCATCATTCACGAGGAATTTCATAACAAGTAGATGGTTGAAATTTTGAATAATAATTTTAAGAAAAACTATTATAATAATAATCGCATTCAATTACAAGACTGGGTCGAAATGAGTATAAGTGTTATTAAATGGTTAGTTTTATATGTCAAGTTATAGTTACATATAAGGGTAACAAATAAGTTCGTTCGCTTTTATGGACATAGGCAAACTTGTTATTCTAAAACAAGGCTTGGTCATATAATAATATCTGAATCCGATGCAATTTTGAAAAAAATCTGTAGACAGTACTGAGATGCTCCTAAGTTCGTTGCGCTATCAGGACGCTTCCATTACGATGTAACACAGACGCAATCCTACCAGCGACCGTGTCGACTACGTAAATACTACGATACTATTATAAAACTTTAGAACTGTCTGCGATGCAAAAAAAGATCCTGAAGACTAAATGGCGATATCTTTAAATGCTGCCGAACAATTTACGACTGTGGTACGCCTCAAGTTCGGTCTTCGCCATTTAAAATACACATATCGTCTGTTCTCTAAGAAAGCCTTGTAACTACAGCTTATTCTATCCATCCATATATTGTGTTTTATACATTTTTTCTACTTCATTTTCAAACTTCTTTCGTGAATTGACTTACTGAAATATCTCTTACTCTTCTGGCTCTAGTTTAACAACATCTAAAATTGGTTGTAATTTAAAACTGTATTCTTTGAAGGTACGGGCAAAGAGGCTCGGTTTTAGATTGATTGGAAAACGAAATAATTTTATAACAATTGAAAAGATTTGTACAGAAATAATAAACGGTGAATATTTTGGCAGAAAAGGGTCAAGCAAGATCGATAGTCGGTCCATGGAATTGAGGTCGGGATCCAGAATTGTAAAACCGACGAGTTGGAGACACAAGGTACGGTCATTATACTGTACCGGTAGTTTCTAGTTTCTAGTATAAACATTTTTATTTGCTTTTGATTTATTGCATATCAGTCCTTTAATGCGAAAAAATAACGTTCTTCCACGATCCAGGCTAAATTGTGCATGTTCAAAACGAACTTAGCGGGAACGTAGAGCTGCAAGATCTTGAATACCACAATTATACATTGTATACATAGAAATGGAATCTACGCGAGATCTATTAATAAGAAATAGCTTTTCTCACAATTCTTTAGCGAAAATACTCAAATATAACTGAAGGATCACTCTTTAAATGATATCATTATGAAGTTATCTCAGTGCGTGACTTTTGTATCATTGCTGGCCCTAGAATTCGAAGATTTCATTATAAGGTACAAACCTGGTGTCAGAAAAAGAATTTTGATTTTCTTCGAGATAAGCTGATATTAACTTCGTCTAGAATAGACCGAGTAATCAACACAGCAAGGGACTCTTAAAGCGTTTCTTCAACAGATAATTGATGGAAATTTTTGCTCTCAACTTCCAACTTTTATGCTTTCAGGCATTTGAAAAAAGGAAATTAAGCTGTTTTTTACGTTTCATAACCTCAAAGGTCACGTCTAATTAGTCAACGAAGTAATATGAAAAAGGCAAAGCCTCAGAACGATCGCAGTTTCAAATTATCGACAGTTAAATCTTCCAAAATGTATGCGAACTCTATCATGTCATATCATTTGGAATGAAAAGTGTTGCTATCTTAAGTACAATAAGAAATACACTGTATTTATTATTAAAATTTCTATCACTTCGAATTTTCAAGTGTAATCCTTTTATAGCCAAAACTTGTTCAGAGTTTTACAAAATAGCAAAGGATTAGGCAATTGGTACCCAAATTTGACTGAGGAACCAAGAGATCATATGAAATGGTGTTTTTGTTGTTTTGTTTTCTCAGTCATTGATATGTACATGTATTTAAAATCAAAGTACTGGAAAGTACTGTAAGCTAGCAAAGTATTGTTTTGTTCAGTTATCTTCTTGTCAAACGTTATAATGATAACGAAACGAGGTTAAAGTAATCAAGGACCTAATCTTCAATCATAGTATGTCATGGGTTCGATCCCCAGCGGCGGCACATGTCCTTCAGACATTTATCTCTCACCAAAAGGTGGACAATCGTAAAACTAAGTGGGATAGCAGCTGGAGGCTGGGAAAGAATGTAATGGTAGTACTGGTGAGAATAATACCAGGAATCCGTTGTTAGGTCTCCAACGGCTGACTGAAATACTGTTAAAAGTGGCGTTAACTCTCATTCAATCAATCAGTTTAACTGTATTCTAGTTATATCACGGCGGCTGGAGCGGTTACAGACTGCGTTATGACAGCGGTCCGGGATTTTATGACAATAAATATTCTGATCAAATATCAAGTCATTAAAACTTTGAGTTAAAAATATGGCCTCTAGAGTGAACATACGGTATTTTCTAAGATTTGACCTAATGTTTTACCCCAAGGAATCAAAACTTGACCGGGAATTTATGGAGACAAATATTAGGACAAAAATCGCATTTGACCCAAAAATTTGGCCTCTAGAGTACACATAACATGTTGACAGACTAAACATGTTGCACGCCGGACAAGGCATGATTACAAAAGCTCACCTTGAGCATGTTGTGTTCAGTTTAGCTAAAACTGTTCAGTTAGCAAAAGGCCAATCGATGATATACATATTATGAAAATTGCATCTAAATCCATCATCATGTTAGGATAATTAAAATTGATTGATTGATTGAAGTTTAACATCAATTAACCCATTACCAAATGGCAAAATTTTAGACAAGGCTAAATTCAAAGGAGTTGCAGACGACAATTTGAAGCTAATAGAATTTTAGAATGATCAACTTTCTGGACAGAAAACATTGTTTTAAATGAAGAAATTGCTTGTTACATGCAATTTCTTCATTTCATACAATGTTTTCTCAATTGTTTTTCGGGGGGTTCAAAAGGCTTCATTGTGTGGAAATGGGTCAAACAATATTTCAGTTAGATTACGGTCACTGGTGCATTATGAGCATAGGGTGTTATCAACTGAGTTAACTGGGTTCAGAAGAACAAGTAGAAGAAGTTAACAAGCTAGTTTTCTGTGATCCAGTAATAAATGTATAAACCAATAATTTTGATGACACATATTCTGTGAAATCCCCCCCCAAAGCGATCTTAAAGAATTAAGTTAAAAAAAATAAACATACATACAGATGGGCAGACATATATTTTGGCCAAGATAAGCCTCACCCTGCCTACAGCAGTGTATGTAAATGAATGAATTGAATAGTTTTAACCCTTGTCATGCTGAATCTGGAATAATTCAGTTTTGGCAGGAGGTGAAGACCAAGAACAACCTGCACATAAGTTTTTATGAGATTGATTTCTAAAAGAAATATTTCTATCAGTGCTTTCAGCCCTTTGGTTTTACAGCAATTCAGTAAGGTTATTTATACAGCATGACAGAGCATTAGACATTAAACCATTTCCATCATCGTGCCAATATGAGCAATGAATCTTAAATAGAATTGAAGTAATTATAAATGTTATGGTTTTTAAGTTAGTTTTTGAATTTGTTTGACCTTGACAAATGACCTTGACCTTGTTGAATGACCTAGACCTTGGTATCTGCGGATTCATCAATCAGAGTAAAACTAGAAAATATGCAATCCAGGTGCAAAATCATGGCAACTAAGACATTAATCAAACACTTTTCTTCAGTCTATATTAATCACCAAATAAACCATCCTGGTGCCAATTATTTTTCATTGCAATTAGACCATCGGCAGTCACATTCGTTCATTATCTTGATTTCCAAATTGTTTATTTCATTCAAAAAGGTATCTGGTATTTTTTGGATTTTTTTTTTGTCACCAGACAATTTGTCCCTTTATGCACCAGCTATTTATAACGTCTGGGGAGGGAATCGAACCCCCATACATGATTTTGAATAAGGAGACACATTTTATATGGTCCTGATTTATTAAATATCTAGCAACATCAGTTTAATCCATTTTGAACCAACCAAAAGTAATTGATTAATGTCAATTTAAACAATCTTCTTTTTATAAATGAAATTCAAAATATCTGAATTTTTAACCCTTGTCATTCTGGACCCGGAATAGTCTGGTTTAGGTAGGATCTGTAGAGAAAGATCAGCCTGCAAGTAAGTGAAGTCTGATCTTAGTCTACACCTCTTGCTTGTACTTTCCCTGCCAGAGTTGTTTATGAAGTTGATTTCTTAAAGAAATATTGAATTTTGAACAACAAGTTCTATCAGTGCTTTCATCCCTTTGATTTTACATCAATTCAGTAAGGTAATGTATCCAGCATGACAAGGGTTAAAATGTTGATGACAACTCAAAACCATTGCATGACATCATGTATAGCTGGGTGACCCATTCTTTAGGAAAATGGTAAATAGATATAGATTAACAATTACTAGATCAGTATTGAGAGTACTCCAGTCACTGGACATCCACACTCAACAACAAGATATTCACTAGTTAAAGGGTTAAGATATAAAAATGACAAAGAGGCCTGGGAGGACATGATGAGCAGCTTTTTAAGCCAATCTTGGCAAGATTTTAATCTTCCCCCCAGGGGCTCAAGTGTTGGTAACTTTGCATCATAAGGGTCATTGCATAACTCATTAATGCACAATATTCTGATTTTTGAAGCTGTGTAGTATCAAAGTTTTTAGTGGTAAAAGAGAAATTGCTAAGTCAATTTCTCCTTTCTTCACAATGATTTCTACCTGTTTTAAATGTAGCAGACTTTGAAATGTTGTCTGCACCTTATTTCAGTTAAGGCTAGTCTTAAACACTGTTGCCTTTATAATGGGTTCAGATTTGGGAGGCCATCACCTTCTTTCAACTCAGACCAGTCTAAAATTTTCTGATGTGGTAATGTGTCTCAAGAGGTTGCAGATGAAATTCAAAGCTTCTAAGATTTAAAAAATAAGTGCCAGATAATGTAGAAAACATTATGAGAAAAGTTCAAAGAAATTGCTTATTACAAACAATTCAATCTTTTCTCACAATGTTTTTAACTGTTCGTTTTCTACATAGCATGTGTTGTATTGTGTGGTAATGGCTAAAAACATTGTTTGATGGACAGCATGATTTTAACCCCAACTGTATTTCAGTCATATTGTTACAGCTGGAGCACCTTACCAAGGATTCTTGGTACACCAGTAATATCACTTTATCCTTTCTAAGCCTCCAGCTGTTCATCCAACTAAGGTTAATTAATATTAGAGAGGATAATTTTTGTAGCCAGGAATCAAACCTTTGACCCCATGTTTAGGAGTCCTACACCCGACCAACTGTGGTAGGGCACAGCCTGAATCTGAAACATTCAGTTCAAAGCCCTGAGGTTAAATGTTGAAAACCAATTGAAAACCAATTGCTTGTGGCACAGCCTGAATCTGAACCATTCAATTCAAAGCCCTGAGGTTAAATGTTGAAAACCAATTGACCGCTATGGCCATAAAAACCTCATACAGTTCCTTCCTGAAGTTGAGGGTGAGTCTAAGAGGATTCATTGGACTTACATCAGAAAAGATTGAGAGCCCTGGCAAATTTGTGAGTTTTGGGCTCTCAAAACCTGTGTTCTTAACTTCTTATTATCCCTGCCATCAGTGTCCCACTCAGTTTTTTGGTTGGGATTTTGTACCCTCTGCTTTGCAAAAAAGGGGGTTAAAAGACAAAAAATTAAGACGAAAATTTAAACCTGTGTCACCAATTAAGCTTTAACCCATTACCAGATGGCGAAATTCTAGACTGAACTAAATTGAAAGAAGTTGCAGATCATGATGACAATCTAAAATTTATGAAATTTTGGATTTTTTCAACTGTCTTGATAGAAAACATTGTGGAAAATGAAGAAATTGCTTTTTACAAAGAATTTCTTCATTTTCAACAATGTCTTCCAAAGCTTTTTTCCTTTGGGGCGTCATTGAGTGGAAATGAGTTAAAACAATTAATAATAAAGAAATTATTTGTTTCTTGATTATCCATCTAACAGACCTTCACAACAAAATAAGCTAGCAGTCTGAATAGGTTTCAAATTTTAGCAAACAAATTAACCTGTTACCAGACCACAAAAGTTGGAAGTTTCAAATTAAACCCTTTCCTGTTTTTAAAATCTCAGACTGGTTCAAAATGAAAGAGGTTGCAGATGGCATTGAAAATTGGATGCAATTTGATATGAAAACATCCTATACGGTAGAAAATATTTTGTGAAAAAGAAAATTTGCTTGTTGGAAAAGGGGTCAAGAAGCTGCTGACACTGACAGTAATATTTGGTCAATAAAATCTCTAAATTCCTGGTCTTTTTTGGGAAGAAAACATTTATGATGAAGGAAGTTGCTTGAAACAAGCCTTTTCTTTATTATTTCATTATGACTTAAAAACCCTTTTTGTGCGAGGGGGGGGGGGGTTACAAAAGCAGCATTGTGTGGGATTGATTATGGGTTACCTCATTAACACATAATGATCCTGTCTGACGCCCTGAAGAAGTACAATCATGGAGAACTTTCCTGGCAAAGAAGAAATTGATTATGAAAAGCAAATTCTCTGTATCTCAATGATATTTCTATCCTGACTTTTGAAAGTCAAAAGCGCCAAACCCAATGTTGGTTAAAAGTCAGGTCTGAAACTGATAATTGCTGAGAAAGGGCTTACCGTAAATTCATTCCCAGGTCCAGTCACCCCACCCACCCGTACAGCCTGCCCTATGTCAATTGCGGTTATGGAACAAGTACAAACTAATGCAGTGTTTATTCAATCTGTTAAGAATAAAAAAATGTACAATCTAAATGGACAAAAATTCATTCAAATTATCTTGAGCTTTGAGTTAAACAGTAGATTTAAATTTGACTTACCAAATCGCGCGAAACGGACTATGACAGATAGTTCCGTCGGAGTGAATAAGCTTCAGTAAATATACAAAGATTTTTTTCAAAGCCGATACCTTTTCGGTGTGATCTTATTTCAAAACTAGTTATTTTGTATCCAGAATTTATTTTAGATTTTATTTCTTCTTCTTGACCTTTGACCCTGGCAATTTTGACCAATC
Organism: Fragum fragum; assembly: GCA_946902895.1. Classification (NCBI taxonomy): domain Eukaryota; kingdom Metazoa; phylum Mollusca; class Bivalvia; order Cardiida; family Cardiidae; genus Fragum; species Fragum fragum. Next base: position 66,374,288 of record OX336370.1, on the reverse strand, counting down.
AAATCATTTGCTGCGGCGCCCTTACGTCGAAAAGTTACACAAAAAATTTTCTCATAGTAAAAATGCGGGTCTGGTCTAATTCACTTATTTTCACAATCGTCTTTAAAAAAAATTAACAAAAGACGGCACTACCGCGAAACGATCTTTGATCGTGTCTTGCTTCGCAAGACACGATCTGCGATCGTTATAACCTGAATGAGACAGAAATCCATTGGGTAAATAGGTTATGTTTCGCTCCAACCGAACCTTGCCTTATTTGTGGTTTCAATGACATATCAACAACGTCATTAACTTCCGCTAGGAATTAAGTCATTATCGACTAAGACTAGAGCATCGGCTATAACGCAGGTCGTAGCGTATTGGATTTCAAATGAGGTCCAGGTTCGATCCCCGATCGCGGTCAAATCCTTGGCGACATTTGTCTCCCACCCAATTGTAAATGTAAGTGGAGTGAGCAGCTAGAGACCCGGAAATGAGGTTGTGATAGTACTTGTGTGAGAAATACAAAGAATTTGTGGTCAGCCTGGGGCTCGAGACACCGCGATATGACTGAAATCCTGTTCAAAGTAGGGATCGAACCCTTGTTGACTGATTGAATCGGGTTTAGCGCTACCTTTAACAGTATTTCATCATATCGCGGCGTTTTGAGCACCTAGGCATGGATTACTAGTATTTCTGACACGTGTACTTTCCGAGCCTTCAGCCGCTCATCCTACTTAGGTTTACGTTTATCCACCCATTGGACGGGACAAATGTTTTAAAGGATATATGTCGTGACCGGACCCCATGAACGAGAGTACGACGCGCTACCTATTTCGCTATAGCCGCGGCTTATAATATGTATGCGTTATATACATTACTTCTTAACTCTCACAAAAATGTAACTATTCTTGTATTTTTCCATTTTTAAAAATTTAACAGTCGTATGCGGTGTTACTCAATTAACAGTAGACAATTGTGCTTGTGTGTCTGTGTATATATATTTTCTAACAGAAATCTAATGTAAGCAAAGCTTTAAAGGTAGGTATCGATGTTTTTTTCATGTTACAGTTTTTAATTATTTATTTAATCATTTCCGCTTGTATACTATTTGAATACGATATGTCCTAAAGTAGTTTTGCAAAAATGTTGGGTCGCTTATCAGAAAAAAGCAGGATATTTTCCTAATAGCCTACGTAGACTATTAATTTTTTTTTTTTTTGGAAAGAGGTGCGAAGAATATAGGATCATTCACATGGTGCGAATAACCGTTGGATCCTTGCAGGAGTTATGTTCGCTAGTCTTTGATTCTGTAAAGATCAGTCTAAAACTGTTGTAGGCGTCAGTAGGCGTTATTACGAATTTTAACACTTACCGTAGTTTCGCCCTGACCATTTAATGTGACATGATTTAGGATGTTGGCTGTTTCGCTAGTAAATTTGTTATATGCAAATTCGATGTCGACAGCCGAATTCCGTGATATCTAAAAATAACTCGCGAATTCCGCCGAATCTTTACGGTATAACCACAAAAAGTCACTTTAGGCCTATTAGATTACCAACAAGACAATACCTGATTCAACTTTAAGTATTAAATGTTCGATTGAGTGTAATTTTCGGCACTTGGAAATTTTTTCTTGTCTAGGTTTCAGAAACATCGATACCCCCCTTTAAATCCTGTGGATGAAGAAAAATTAGCTCCTACTTCATGCTAGAGTCACTAAACATTCTTTGCTGTTAGTTATCTCACGACCTGACCACAATCGTTATATCGTTAATTATGCTAAAGATGTCACTAATAGGTCTGTTTGAACTGCTACATTCTGTTGACTAATGACACCTAATTATCGCGTAGGGAATAAAAGGACCTTCAACGAGCCAATATGTAAATGATGTCACTTGCTCTTCAATGACGTTACACACGGAGACAATCGGCTTTATTTCTACCCTCACATCGTAAAAAAATTCGATATACGTCGAACAGTAAAACAAAAAACTTTTCGTGTTATGATAAGCTCATTTAGATTTTGTTCAAAATTCGAAAACCTAATTCTGCATTTACAAACTTAAAATGACGATCTGATAAAAAATAAAACTTCCGTTGGTGTCGGAAAAATATACATTATGTAGGAAAACTACTTAAATGACAATAACATTTTGTTTAATTCTTCGGATTAAAAAAGCAAACAAACAACAACAACAAAACACTTTCTTTTCTGATACTTAAAAAAGAAAAAGATGTCGATTACCTTTAATCGATTGCATCCTAATTTTTGACGACTCATGTTACGGAAACCACTTAAGTCTTGCTACTAAACTACAAATGTCAATAAGATTTGATGACGCAATGATTATGTTGTGAGGCGCAACACGTGCCAAAGGTTCAATCTTTCTGCGTTAGTTTCCAGCCACAAGATATTTACTCATTACTGACATAAAGCTGTGATAAAATCTATTCAAGTGATAACGGACTTGGAAAATCTATTTATCTCTATGCATTAAATAAGCTCCAATTACGACCGTATCCTGTTCCATTCGAAAAAATCCAAAAAAGATCCAAAATGAATGTCCTGTCTATTACATAAACAAAACTATATAAAAACAAAATAGAAATAGGCCACAAAGATGCCCCTTCTTATGTGCTTGTCATGTTAACTTGAACTTAAAACTATCCAACAGAACTGTACGCGTTACACTACTACTCAACAAGGTGATATTTACGCATGAATTAGTATAGGAGAAGTGCTCCAGAAAAGAATGGTCACCCAAAATGGACCCACCCCAACCCACCATTCGCTCACTCACAGGACAGAGAGGAATCTGCATGACCGTTGCTATTAGATGACATTAGCATAAAACGGGGAGAAAATAGGGGTAAACGGCTTAATATACCTTCATTCTTACGTCCCTTTTGTATTTTTTTTTTTTTGGATCAAGTACAATTCAAGTACACTAACCTCGTACACACGGGAGAGCCGCCGTCATAGCGCAGTTGGTAGCTTGTCGGACTGTCAATTCTGTTCGATTCCCGACGGCGGCACTCATCCTTTCCAACTACTTGTCTCCCACCAATGGGTCGATAATCGTAGACCTGTGTGGGATAGCAGCTGGAGGCTAGGAAAGGATTTAATGGCGGTACTGGTCTTGCGGTTAAATATTTTTTTAAGAATTCATGAGTTTCGTTTTAGTTGCCATAGTAACAAGAGTAATTTAACCGTCAACAAAGAATATTTTCCTTCAAATTGAGATCTGGTGGTGAGTTTAGGATGATTTATTTTCCAAGTACCCATAACATAGGGAACATTTGTTGATTCAACAAACAATATTTAAGCTCAAAGCCTTACAGTTAAGAAGATAAGTTTTGTTGTTTTTTTTTTAGAATACCTAAATAATTTATTTCTGGCTGCCATAGCAACCAGAGTTATTTAATGATAGCAATCCCTTGAACAAAATTGAGGGGACATCACCCAAGGACCGTAAAGTAAATGAAATCTGATAGTAGATATGACTTAAATACATTCAAACAAACCACTTTATGTACGAAAAAAACAGTTAATACAACACTTTTAATATTCAACCCAGGTAAAAAGTCATTAAGAATTTCTGCTTTTTTGTCAAACTCTGTCAAGAATTCTTACAGTATGTAAAGCATACTCATTTTTTAAGGTGGCTTTTGAACAGATTTTCATGAAAAAAAATGATATAGGAAAATTATATCATTTACACGGTAAAAATATCCTTTCTTTATGTTAAATATAATAAATTCACTAGAAATATACAATGCGATATATTCCCCATGTCCTCTTTTGAAATTTACGGGATTTTTATGCTCTGCCGCTCTGTCTATCCGTCTGTCCCTACGACATTCCGTGCGTCCGTCCCAAGCGATTTCTCCATAACCCTTGGACCAAATCATATTAACTTACCATGTTAACTACTTACCATGTTAACTCCCTATGATACAATGTCGGTGTTTTTTCCCGGTTTTGGATTTGAGGCCTTGTCACGGAAAATGGGGACTAAGGTAAAAATATAATTTTTCTCGTATTTCTCCTTGACTAATGGTCAGAATTCAATTAAATTTTAAATTTGAGAAGCAAATCAGATGCCATTGACCATGAACTATTTGAAATTTGCGGAAATAAGATGTGTCATTGGAAAAGGGGGCTTAATGAATGATAACTTTACGTTAGCTGTCCATTTCTCTGCAACAAACTTACATTGGCCATAATATTTGATTAATAAGAGATAAAGCCTTCATATTTCACATGTGCATTGTTTAAGGCAAAACCTTTCTGTTGGTTTAAAGGTCAAGGTCATCTATTCGATCAAGGTCGTTTCTCAAGGTCAAAATTTGCAAAAATTAACTTTTGCATTTTCCATAAGTTTACAATGGTAAGTAATATAGCCTTCATATTTCATATGTGCATTGTTTACGACAAAACCTTTTGTTGGTACTAAGGTCAAGGTCATCTGTTAAGGTCAAGGTCGTTTTTCAAGGTTAAAATTTCAAACAAAAAAAAAAAAACTTTAACATTGTCCATAAGTTTACAATGGTAAGTGATATAGCCTTCATATTTCACATGTGCATTGCTAATCACATGACCTTTCTGTTGGTATTAATTTAAGGTCATCTGTCAAGGTTAAGGTCATTTCTCAAGATCAAAATTTCGAAAATTTTAACCTTAAAAATCGCCCATAAATATACCATCGTAAGTGATATAGCCCTTATATTTTACATGTGCGTTACTTATGACATGACCTTTCTGTTGGTACTAAGTTCAAGGTCATTGGCCAAGGTCAAAGTCATTAATTTTTCAAATGTACCTCCGTTACAAATTGCCAACATTTCTTATTACTTTACATAAATGTTGTTTATTAAGTGCCACAGGTCATGTTTATTTCAATTTTCGACTCAATGAACCATACCATGCTAAAAGGGACTTAATGCCATGTATCTTTACATTTGGTATATATCCTACTCTAAAATAAATCAGTCTATTGTTTCTGTAAGACTACTCAAGTCAGAGTCTTCATTTCTGTACGTAGACATTTTTCATTGATAACTTTGATAGTCAAGGTAAAATATTTAACCCCTACCATATAATGATATTGAATTTACCAGAATCAAGCCTGTGAAGCCAAACAGATTCCTTCAATGTTTGTCAAACTTCCCAATTTCTTGTGAGCTGAACTCTCAAACTAAAGTTGCATTCAACAAGAAGTTTTTGTCCAGTAATGGCATACAGTTTTGTGACAATAGCCTTATTCGGGGCGCATAATCCGTCTCCGACGTCTCTTGTTATGGTTAGGTCTTAAGTCTTCGGATGATGTCGATTTCGTCTGCATTGCTAGCGGAAGCTTGTTACGTAATCGGTACGTCAAAATTTATGCGGTACGTCATAGAAACTGCAATTTTCGGTGCGAATTTACCCGATGAATTCCGGTTCCATTCGGGTTGCACTTCGCAGACTTTTTAAGCGTATAGTAACGCGAAAAAAGTTTGCTTCATTTTTCAGTTATCAACAGTCATTTTCATTAAAAAAACATCAGCTTTATTTTTAAAGGTAGGTATCGATGTTTTTTTCATGTCACATATTTTAATTATTTTTATTTCCTCTCATAAACTATTTGAATACAATATGCCTCAGAGCAGTTTTGCAAAAATACGAGGTCGCTTATCAGAAAAAAGCTGGGTATTTCCCTAATAGCCTACGTAGGCTATTAATCTATTTTTAGATTAATCCGAGACAGTTACGAAGATTATAGGACATTCACTTGGCGTGGATAACCGTTTGAACCTTGCATTTAGTTCAAATTACACCAAACCAACGTCATCGTTGCGTCATCAAGAGTTATGTTCGCTAGCCGGTCTGTAAAGGTCAGTCCTTTCTTGTGACATGATATAGGACGTTGGCTGTTTTGCTAGTAAATTTGTTACCTAATTTGACTGGTTCATATGCAAATGAGGTCATTCGCTGTCCGCAGTCGAATTCCGTGATATCTAAAAATAACCTGGATTCCCCCCGAAACTTTCCGATATAACCATAAAAAGCCACTTTAGGCCTATTAGATAACCACCAAGACAATACCTGACCTAATTTAAAGTATTAAAGGGAGGTATCGATGTTTCTCAATCTAAGATAAAAAAATACAAAGTGCCGAAAAAATACACTTACACGAACATTTAATACTTTAAGTTGAGTCAGGTATTGTCTTGGTGGTAATCTAATAGGCATAAAGTGGCTTTTTGTGGCTTTATCGGAAAGGTTCAGCGGGATTCCAGGTTATTTTTAGATATCACGGAATTCGGCTGTCGACATCGATTGACCTCATTTGCAAATGACCCAAAGTCAACTGAAGGTAACAAATTTACCAGCGAAAAAGCCAACGTCCTAATTCATGTCACATGAAAGGGTTAGCGCAAAACTACGGTAAGTGATAATATTCGTAATAACGTTACCACAGTTTTAGGCTGATCTTTACAGAATTATACACCGGCTAGCGAACATTACTCCTGATGACGTAACGATGACGTTTGTGTGATGTAATTCAAACTAAGTTCAAGTTTACAACGGTTATTCGCACCACGTGAATGATCATATAGTCTTCGCAGCGGTTTCGGATTAATCTAAAAATAGATTTATAGCCTACGTAGGCTATTAAGGAAATACCCTGCCTTTTTCTGATAAGCGACCTCAGATTTTTGCAAAACTACTTTTCGGCATATTGTTTTCAAATAGTATACAAGAGGAAATAGAAATAATTAAAATCTGTGACAGTAGAAAAACATCGATACCAACCTTTAAATGTTCGTTTGAGTCTATTTTTCGGCACTTGGTAATTTTTCTTATCTAGATTTCAGAAACATCGATACCTCCCTTTAATAGCCTTCTAACAAATGTCAGAAAGAATTACAGGTAGAAATTTGAAAATCTGTGCAAGAGCCACTGAAATTAATTTGATTCCTCAAAAACACAGCATTAATGTTTGGTTGATTTTTTTTACAATGTAAAACAATTATTTATTTGTTATATTGTATTTCATTAAAGATCAACGAGAGACAACGTCTATTATTTTGTAAAATAGTCAAATGATCAAATTATCTCCTTTATGTCTTATATTCTAGTAGGAAAAGAGGTTTATATCGCTTTGCACATTTGGTTCATGATAAAAAATAATATTCAAACCATTGCCAAACAACAAAATTTAGATTGGTCCTATAGTTGGTATTTAAGATGACTAAACTTTTGAAGATGGAAAGTCAGGTCTTCATGGCCGGGGCTAATTTTCCATATATGGCAAATAGATGTCGCGTTTGGATAATGTTTGATATACGATATATAACAGAAAGCTTATTCGATGAAATTGTCAAACAAAGAACAATTCAGTTATACCTTAACTTTAAATTGGATAAAATACTTGTTATTCATGTTACATGAACAGTCGGTTGATTATAAGAAGAAACTTGGGGAAGTTTATTTAATCTTTCAATAGACAAAGACATAGAAAAAAAAAATAGTGAAACCACAACTGAATTGCAGTCAAGTCAAAAGTCGACTTGTATTTAATAGCATTGTCCCGATGGAACAGCATACGTAATGACAGTTTCCGAATCTTTTCTCCTTGATTGGTTTTCGCCAAGCTGCCTCCTAAGGTAAGCATTTTACCGCCTACTTTTAGGATGACCCTTTTCAATAGAATCCAATAACGGCAAGCCTTTTTACACCCTAGAAAACCGGGGTCATTACCTTCCTTGTGGACTGATGATTCAGAGTCTTTGAACTGTTTTGACTGTTGTTTTGTCTCAGGTTCGTGGTAAACCCATTTTCAACTACAGTACCATACTATTTGAGCAATTTCTCCGGATCCCGTTGACAAAGTTCCTCTGGATGTGTTGCACCATGCTAATTTTTTAGTCATCACTCAGGAATTTGTAACCATCTGGCAAATGGTTGATTGTTCCTGCGCTATACCTATTTATCTAACAATGTAACACCGTGAAATTCGCCGATCTGCCATAATAATTTCATGAATTCATTGATGATATACTGTTAGATAGCATTTGATGGATTGATAATAAGGGGCGGGGGTTATTGTGAAGACTCTTTACCCATGTAAATTCATTGACCCAATTTTCACCATGCTTTGACATGGGGCATGCTTCTCTAACACTACTATCAAGTTCTCGTGAATTTCACTAGGTAATAAGCCTTTGAGGCCAAGGTATTGAATCCCAGAATGACATGATAAATGACATAGTCGTATTTATATGTAAAGTATATATCTCTGTAGACGCGTATTCAAGACGATGTAAACAGAATGTTGATTTGTCTGGAAATAGTTCCGTCTCGCTACACCGAAAATGTTTCAAATATAATAAAAATGCAAATCTCTTTGTAAGATCCTTATTTGCATAAAAGTCAGACCCCAAAATAGCTTCTCGATTTTTCTCTCCAAAAAATCATCATTTAACTTTGTTAGAAACATATTTTCAAAACTTTACTGACAAAGCGGGCCATAGATATTACATGTAAGAAATACAGAACTGCAGTGGAAGCGCAAAGGATTCCTATGCATGAGGTCCCTAGTTCGATCTCCGGCCTCGGCGAATATCCTATCCGCTTTTTGTTCCCTATCAACGGTTGGATATTCGTTAACCCGGGTGGGATGAGTAGCTGGAGGCTCGGAAAGGATTTAGCGGTAGTAATGGTGTGAGAAATATAAGGAAACCATTGTATGGTACTACAGCCGCCGCGATATGATTGAAGTACTGTTGAAAGCGTCGTTAAGCCCCATTCAACCAATCCTAGATAAACTCAAAAGGCACTTTAAGCCTTTCAGATTGCCATAAAGATAATACCGGTCTCATATTTGAGCATTAAATTTTCGTTTGAACGTAAGTTTAAAGAGAGGTATCGATGTTTTTTTCATGCCACAGATTTAAATTATCTTTATAGCCCTTTATACACTATTTCAATAAAATATTATGAAAAGTAGTTTTGCGAAAATCAGAGGTTGTTTATCAGAATAAACTCGGGTATTTTCCTAATAGCCTACGTAGGCTGTTAATCTATTTTTAGATTATGCTTAGATAGTTGCATTAAATATTGGGTCATTCACGCGCTGCTTAATACTGCTGTAATATCGCATTCAGTTTGAATTTATTCATACATGCGTCATCGTTACGTCATCAGGAGTTATGTTCGCTAGCTGGTCTTCAATTCTGTGATGTTCAGTCGAAACCTGTCAATAGCGTCAATACGAATATAGACACTTACTCTAGTTTTGAGCTAACCATTTGATGGGACATAATTTTGACGTTGGTTGATTCGCTTGTCAATTTGTACCCTTCCGTTGACTGGGTCATATGCAAATGAGGTTGAGGTCATGCGGTGTCGACAACCGAATTGCGTGATATCTAAATATCCTGGAACTCTGCCGAGTCGTTCCTAAATAGCCATAAAAAAATTCTTTAAGCCTATCAGAATACCGCGGAGATAACATCTGACTCTAAGTTAAGTGTTAAATGTTCGTTTCAGCGTATCATTCGCAAAAAGGAAATTTTTTCTTATCTTAGTTTCAGAAACATCCATACCTCCCTTTCAGACAACAACAGTAAATATTTGCCAGTAAGATAAATTGCAAAGGTTTCAGACAGAATATCTTTTTTTACCGCCACAACTAAGAAATCTAATAATATAATACCAACAATACACGCAATCAGTGACATTTTGTCCATCAATCCAGACTTTTAAACAGAAACGTAATGGTCGTTCTTGCGGTGGACACGGACACTCAATTAGATTATTTCTAGTCTAACACTACAATAATAAGATTACTTTATCGGCTCTTTTGTAACACCAGACGGACAACCAAACTTGCAATGTTACTTTCGACATAATAATATAATTACTTCACGTTCTAGAACCTCACTTTGATATAAATGTATGCGGAAGATAGCCAGTTCAATGTTTAATCCAAACAAAAGGCAAGGGAAATAAGTAAATAAAATGTTGCCAATTCGTTTCATTAACCCTTGTCATGCTGAACCAAAAAAAAAAAAAGCTTTGTTTTGGATGGAGGTATACACAAAGATCACCCTGCACATACGAAGTACAGTCTGATTTAAATCTTCTCTTCCTGGTTCTTTCTTTTTAGCCAGAGTTAATTGATAAAAGAAATAGTGATCCTAAACAAGGTGTTCCTGTTCACGTAGTCCGTTCATGGTTGCAGTTCCTAAGAAAGATTTAGTTTAGTTTAAACATAATTAATGCCACATATTACAATATATATATCATTATTTTTTCAGGCAAAAGGTTCTTTCCACAAGTTCTTCCAACTTAGAAACGGCCATCCCCTCAGTAAAATTAACCAGAAATTAGTGCCTTATAGAGTTTTAGTATATACACAGATTGTATTCAAACACAAGAACACCAATAAGGATTAATTCAGCATGGCAACAGTTCAAATCTGTAATATCATATCCTAAGATGGACATTAAATACTTACCCTATAATTGAGTCATTTGATTGTAGATACCTGGAGGATAAGTCGTATTTTTGTATTGCTCTTAATGTATCTATTGCTGTATCATTTATTTTATCTGTCGTTACGACGTAAAAAAGCCAACGTACCATTTTATTTTATTCTTCAGATTACTGACTTTAAGTTTGCTAATTGATACCGTTTAATATCTTAGTTGAACTTTTTGTCGGAGTCAGTCGACGTGGCAAGCGATCCGTCAATTATCTATAGAATAACTAGTATTTAGGAAATTATTTTGGTCTGGAGGAATATTTTTTTCCAGATGGTCCTTTGAAGCTTTGGTTCAAGAATTAAGTTTAAGTGTTTCAGAAATACATTATCATTTTCAAATCAAAAGTTTGTATACAAATGTGACCCTAAAACGAGTGACTTCTCTTCCGTTGGCATCAGCTTTATCAGATAAAACGTCATTATACCAGGAAACAATCTTAGGTTTCAGTTAGCACGTCTGAAATGAAGTTGTATTATACTATGGTCCAAATTCTCTGATTTTTAATCCAGATCGATATCTACGGCCGAATTAGGACAGTTTCGTTTGATACCAAACCGTAAAAAATCATTCGAACACATACTATCATTCCTTGACATCTTGAAATATTCCCCCATTTGAAATTTAAACTGTTCCTCCTCTATAGTTTGTCTACTCATTTAAACTTTGGCTCAATTTTTGCTCAAGGCGTATGTCGATACCAGATGAGCATATAGAGGATTAATTGCGATTAATTACGATGTATAGACACTTTGAGCAGTATCGCAATTAACCCGCGATTTTTTTTCAAACCAATTGCAAACAGTGTCAGACTTCAAATTCTAATGCGAAAAAAGGCTATCATCATCAAATTGTGTATGGTTAATTGTCAATACTGCTTTATTATTCTGTACATGGAAAAGAGCTTTAAAGCTGTTATTATTTTTTCATAAGTTTAAAGTAAAAATTAAGCCAATATTTTGACCCTAAAATTGTTTGTACTACCATTGCCTTAACAAGGGATATTTAGGTGAAACGTATATGATAAAGGTACAGATGAAATACTGGTATTTGCACAAACACAGACATACAAATGGATGAATTATTCATAGGTGTTGTATAAGAGTGTAATATGTAGACAAATTGTTGTTTTGATTATATTTGCGCCTTTATATTAGTTTCGATTACGATTGTTGCAGTGCTCTGTATTGTTTTATTATGCACACTTGTTTAGGTTATTTTGGTTAAATCTTTTTTAACATGCTTACCTTGAAAACTTAGCTGTAGAAATATATGCAAAAGATGCAAAGTGGGGAAAATTTGAGATAAACAAGAAAAATAAATGACATGAAATATAAGTGTGTAGTATAATGATCTTTTCTTCTGATTGTAAAAAAAGGTTATATTCCTTAAACGGCTTTCATTGAATATGTTCCTCACTTACCACGGTTAGATCAACAATAAAATTACTCTCACATACATACACGCACAGACACTCACAAAAACAGACAGGAGAAGCTTAACCCATTCCAACATAGCAAAATTTTAGACTGGTCCAAATTGAAAGAAGCTGCAGACGACAATTTCAAGTTGATGGTATTTTGAATTTTTTCATCTTTTTGGATAGAAAACATTGTGGATAATGAAGAAATTGCTTGATCCAAGCAATTTCTTCATTTCCACAATGTTTTCCAAAGCTTTTTTGTTGAGGGGCGTAAAAAGGAGGGCTTGAGTTGGAATGGGTTAAACAATATGTGAAACATTGGCTTGAGCTAATTATCGTTTACATTAACTTAAACACGGAGTTTGAAGGCTTAGGTCATGACATGATAGTAAATAAAAATATTTGAGATATCTTTTGCTCTGTGTTTGTGACCTGTGCCATTGATGCTATATGACATTGTTTTGTGAATAATGAAAGAGTTATCAAAATTCCTAATACGGGTTTGATTACCCAAATAAATCACAGGGGTGTAATTTATTAATTTATTAATAGTATCATGTAATGTTGGCGACCTTTACATATAGTCCGTATATAATGAGTGCATTGATTCTTAAAACATACTAACTGAACAATTGTACGGTGTTTTTAGGGATGCCCTCGACCCTCACACACCGATAGATTGAAATATAGAAAAAAGAAAGTTTCGTGTGCATCTTATTCATCCTGAAATCGACAATTTGATAAAACGCAAATATACTCATGAACGTATCCAATGTTTTTTTGTTGTTTTTTTTTTACAAAAGTTAGATGTTAGATAACAACTGAAATATTATAAAATCACATCTTTAAAGGGCAGCAAATTGAAACTATTAAATGGTTGATCCGGTAAATAAAGTGTAACTCTTCAAAGCTACTGTACATATAAAACACTCTTATACTAAAACAGTTTTGAAAAGCCATTAAAACAGTGATTTCGATTTCCGTTTACAGATGTTCATAGAGTTAAATGTCCTGGGAGTAAGTGGTAATCCTTTCCATTATTTCGGACCGTTTGTACTGCATTTTCTATCCTAGAATGTTTTCCTTCTGTTAAAGGGTACATTTTAACATCCGACAGACAATTCAGATGATCTCAGTGCTCGGTTCGGCTCTCTGTGGGAAAGAAGTTCTGTTGATTAAGCTCGTTCTTATCATTTCACCTATACGGCTAAAATCGTTCATCTCTTACATATAAATTTGTAGTATCAGTCATGAAATTCGAGATATTCAATGTAAAATAGTTTAGACATTCAGTGTAAAAGTGCACAGAACATTTTATTATACCACAAAGCAATGAGCTGCAATTGGTATATAAACGGAGGTATCGATGGTTTTTCCCATTTCAATGAGTTTAATCATTTCATTGCCTCTCGTATATTATTTAAAAACAATATTCTGAAAAGTAGTTTTGCGAATTCAGAGGTCGTTTATCAAATATACTAGGGTAATTCCGTTAAAGCCTAAGCAAGCCATTATTTTTTAGATTACATCGAGACAGTTGCAACAAATTTTTGGATGTTCATGTGGTGCAAGTAACCGTTGGAATCACGCATTAGGTAAAAAAAATTCAAAACAAACGATGACGTAATCATGGGTTATATTTGCTAGCCGATTTTCAATTGTGTGAAGATCGGTCAATAACCTCGTAAGAGTAATTTGGATTTAGAAACTTAGTGCAGTTTTACGTTGACCACTTCATATCAAATAATTCGGGACATTGGTTGTTTCCCTTGTCACTTTGTAATCTTCAGTCGAATTTGGGTCATATCCAAATGAGGACTTGTGATGTCGACAACAGAATGCCGTGATTTCTAAGAATAAGGTAGAGTTCCTCTTTACCATACACAGATAAACACAAAAAGCCACTTTCAGCATATCGAATTATCGTAAAGACAATATCTGACTCGTATTTAATCATTTTTTCATAGTTTCTACATACTTTTAGGCAATTAGGATTTTTTTGGGACCTATAGTATGTTTTTCTTATTTATTTTGTTGAAATGTTTTTAGGTGATATTGCTATTTTTAAGTTGTATAGGGAATTTGACTTAAATGCTAAAGTAATTTTTAGCGTACAAGTTACATGTAAATCATGCAATGATAAGTTTAATCAGTTTAAACATGAAAGGACTTGTAGTGAATCATAAACTAATTTTAATCCATACTCAACCGTTCATGCGCTTTTACCCCGATAATCATTGATCTTTTTGCTGTTTTTCTCTTCTTTGTTAAGAATATATATGTGTAATCAATAGATCAATAGCTATGTCCATAATTAAAGACATTGTAGTTCGACTTAACTAATTAACGACATAATTCCGTTAAACATGGTGCGAGAAATATAAAAATAAAAGGCATTTCGCTGTTTGCGACCTAAACGATCGTCGTAATTACAGCTTAACTAAGCTGTCGTTAGACTATCAAAATTGGTAGAAACAAACATCGTACTTCAAAGATAACTTCCGGTATATAATTTCTTTTGATTGGTCGAACAATTTTGATAGACAACGGCGATCAGTCTGTTGGGATATTTCCCGTGATAATCTTCGATTATGTTTTTCCAACACAACCTGGGTAATTATAAAGAATACCAAAGTGTTTCGGTGATTTTGCAAGCACGTGATATATTCGCGTATGCATACAGTGTGATAAAGCTTTAAGGTTCATACGCTGAAGAAATAAAAATATTCGCTTCGTTTCCTAAAAAGACTGAAAGGTGATGGAACTGCCGCAAAACTGCCATTTATCACAATTTTGAGATGAGAACAGAATCTGTTGACAAGTAATGTACCAAGAAATGATTTATCACGGGGAATTTTGTCGAAGTCAAAGATTACATAATCAAATAAACGTCAGACGGAATTACATTAATAAGTGGCAGCGAGAAGTAAGATTCTTGTTCTATGCTCTCGTTGTTTTGGCCTGGCAAAGATTATCAGTTTTTCAATTTTATCCCCGTTTGTGTATTGGCCACCACGTGGAAATTAGGCATTATCTAGTGCTTTCTATAGAAAAGCAGACCAACAGACAACAAAAATATTTTTTAAAATGTTTACGTCACAACTCTCAAAGCACACGCCTCAGAATCATGAAGGTGTGGCTGCAAACATTTGTATAGATATGTAGTCAGAATACACGCTTGTCAACCAAGGGTTATCTGGAAATTCGTTAACGGTTAAAATTCTCCATAATGAAGAAATAAATATGTCCGTCGCTTCGCTCCCTCCAAATAAATTTCTTTATTACGAGATTTCACATCTATAACTAATACAGTTGATTCCTCTTAATTGGAGCCATGATAATAGCACCTCACTGCTTAATTGCAACTGACTTTATGCACAAACAGAAGATTTAAAGAACAAAAAGCTCCCTCAAATAGCAACTTCTGGTTAATTGCAACAGAAGTGTAAACAAATAGGTGGTAACAGGATTCCACTGTATTTATATGTGCAAGAAACCTTAATAACCTGATGACTGATTATGTATTGAAGGGAGGTGTCGATGTTTCTGAAACCTAGATAAGAAAAAATCATCAAGTGCCGAAAAATACACTCAAACGAACATTTAATTCAGGTATTGTCTTGGTGGTAATCTAGCAGGCCCAAAGTGTTTTTTTGTGGTTATATCGGAAAGGTTCAGCGAAATTCCAGGTTATTTTTAGACATCACGGAATTCGGCTGACGACATCGAATGACCTCATTTGCATATGACCCAAAGTCAAATGAAGGTCAAATTTACAAGCGAAACAGCCAACGTCCTAATTCAGGTCACATGAAAGGGTAAGCGAAAAACTACGGTAAGTGTAAATATTCGTAATAACACTTACGACAGTTTTGGACTGGTCTTTACAGAATTAAAGACCGGCTAGCGAACATAACTCCTGATGACATAACGATGACGTTTGTGTGATGTAATTCAAACTAAATTCAAGGTTCCAACGGTAATTTGCACCGCGTGAAAGATCATATAATATTCGCAACTATCTCGGATTAATCTAAAAATAGATTAATAGCCTACGTAGACTATTAGGGAAATACCCTGCTTTTTTCTGATAAGCGACCTCAGATTTTAGCAAAACTTCTTTTCGGCATATTGTATTCAAATAGTATACGAGAGGAACAAAAATAATTAAAATCTGTGACATGAAAAAAACATCGATACCTACCATTAAAGGTAGGTATCGATGTTTTTTTCATGTCACAGATTTTAATTATTTTCATTTCCTCTAATATACTATTTGAATACAATATGCCGCAAATTAGTTTTACAAAAATCTGAGGTCGCTTATTAGAAAAAAACAGGGTATTTCCCTAATAGCCCACGTAGGCTATTAATCTATTTTTAGATTAATCCGAGACAGTTGCGAAGAATATAGGACATTCCCGTTGCGCGATTAACCGTTCAAACCTTACATTTAGTTTAAATTACATCAAACCAACGTCATCGTTACGTCATCAGGAGTTATGTTAGCTAGCCGGTCTGTAATGATCAGTCCAAAAATGTCGTAAGCGTTATTACGAATACAAACACTTACCGTACTTTTGCGCTTAGTCTTTCATGTGACATGATTTTGGACATTGGCTGTTTCGCTAGTAAATTTGTTACAAAAATTTGACTTTGGGTTATATTCAAATGAGGTCATTCGATGTCGACAGCCGAAATCCGTGATATCTAAAAATAACCTGGAATTCCGCTGGACCTCACAAAAAGTCACTTTAGGTCTATTAGATTACCACCAAGACAATACCTGGCCTAACTTAAAGTATTAAATGTTCGTTTGAGTATATTTTTCGGCACTTGGTAATTTTTTCTTATCTAGGTTTCAGAAACATCGATACCTCCCTTTAATATGTGAATAGTGATAGAAAGTCATGGGTAAGTACATCGGCAGGTGCGATATAGCTGTGTAACCGTTGAACATGGCATGTTTATTGATTTTTTACATAGTAACGATTGGTTATATATTGTATCATATTACGGGGAGTTTGAAGCCGTGTTAAATCAAGAGAACTAGCTGAAACACTTTATAAACTCACCTTGAGTTCCTGTCTTGTTTTGGAAACCGAAAAACAACCAAATGATTAGAAATGAATGTAGGGGAAGCTGAAACAAATCTCTCATTTGAGAGAAATTCAGCGTGTTATAGCGGCCCTTGCACAGATTATGAAAGAAAAGATCGGCTCCGAATTTTCAAATTTCTGACTGTAATGTTTACTGACATTTATATGAAGGTGATTAACCCTTGTACTGACAATGCCTGAGATTTAAGATTTTTTATCCCACCTGAGCTCGTGTTAGCTATTGTGGATACCCTCCGTCGGGCGTCTGTCGTCCGCCAACAAATTCTTTGAGCAACATCTCTCAAACGACGGGGCCACTTTCAACCAAACTTGGCAGAAATGTTCTTCAGGTGATAACCCTGATAAATATCTAAATGAATTGAAATCCGTTCAAAACTCTGGTTGCCATGGAAACAAACGTGAAATTAAAACAGAAAAAAAAATCTTCTTAAGGTGCCCCCTTTAAAATGGCCTAAATAATTAAATTCGTTGAAAACTCCGATTTCTATTGCAACAAAAGTGCAATTTTAAGAAATAAGATTTTAATCTTATTTCTTCTCCTCCCGACCCGGAATTCATAGAGCCTTGATATTTTGCATGAAACATCAGTTAATGACCTACTGCCCTTGGGGAAGGGAGTCTTTATATTCAAAGGAGGGTGTTTAACGTCATCTCCTCCCAAACCATTAGGGAAATTTAAACCAAATTTGTTCCTTGTGTGCCTCCCTTCAAAAGTAGCTAAAAACATAAAATCCGTTAAAAACTCCGGTTGCCATGGCATCAAATGTGAAAATTTGAAAATATCTTATAAAAACTTCTCCTCTTGATCCAGAAGACCTAGAGCCTTGATATTTTGCAAGAAACATCAGTATATTGACCTGTTTCAAAATAGCTAAAATGATAACTCTCGGGGCGGAGTCACGGGGGAATGGTCATATATAGATATGAGAGATAATTTGTAAACGACATTTTCTCCAAAACCATTGGGCTAATTTGCACCAAATAAAGCAGAATTGTTCTTTAGGTGTGACTCTTGCACAAAAGCTAAATGAACATTGCTGAAATTTGGACTTTTGGATTCCGAGGTACAAAGCCTGTTATGTATGGTTATGCCCTCTTGTTTCATAATGCTAGCCCTCATATTCTATTCAACTATTTAAAGGAAAATAACCTTTACCTCTGATGAGCGCACCAGGGCCCATGGCGCTCTTGTTAAATTCTTTGGGTAGAAAACATTGTGTAAAATAAAGAAATTGCTTGTTACAAGCAATTTCTCCATTGCACACAATGTTTTCCCGATTATTTATCTTAATGGGCGTCCAGAAGCGTCATTTTGTTGAAATTGGTTTAAAAAGAACGAAACGAAGTAAAAATATTCCCCGTTACGATACGCCAAATGGATCATCAAAGTGCATTCCGAATTGAGCTAGAATTCGTCGTGTAAACACGTTATTTATCGATTGCACCGACAATTGCCTTATTTGTTGCTTCCGCTAACAATTTAGTCGTTCGAGATATCACCCGAGGACTAACGACCTCGACCGATTATTTACGATTTTTCAAAGTAGGGTATAGGGGGTATATCACATGATGTTATATTTTTAGTGAATTTAGTAGATTTACTCAAAGAAAAAATATTTATCGTAAAATGACGTCAGTTACTATTGGAAAAGCGTCAAGTCGTCCTTCCGTCCGTTAACTTTTCCTCGTTAACGCTCTAGTGTCCTCATTTTACATCGGAACCTCTTCAAACTTTCTCAGAACGATTGTACCATCTTAAGAATCGAAAAAGAGTCCGACCGTCTAAAACACGGAAAGGAGGCCTAATTAAAATTCAATTAAAATATGCTCAATAACACTCTATAGTCCACAGTTTCATCGGTTTCGCTTTAGACTTTTACAGAATGATTTTACCATTATGTCTGATCCGGCAAGCTTCGCGGGAAATTAGGCTTTATGAAACTTTAGTGCCGCCGCCATGGCGCAGTTGGTAGCGCGTCGGACTGTCAATCTAGAGGTCCCGGGTTCGATCCCCGACGGCGGCACTCATCCTTTCCGACTATTTGTCTCCCACCATTTGGTCGATAATCGTAGACCTATGTGGGATAGCAGCTGGAGGCTAGGAAGGGATGTGATGGCGGTACTGGTGTGAGAAATACCAGGAATCCATTGTTAGGTGCTCCAGCCGCCGTGATATCACTGAAGGATTGTTGAAAGCGGCGTAAAACCCCATTCAAACAAACAAATTTATGAAACTTAAATTGAATAATGATTAAAAATCCTCGTTGTACCATCATATGGATTGTTCCTTTACAAAGTGGGTCTGATCTTTTAAGTTTCTCAAGAAAATGGGCCTTATGAAAATTGTATTAAAAAACGACGTTATCACAATAAAGTCCCAAATCTTAATCATTTTCCTCAAACTTTAAGAATGATTGAACTATCATAAGGTTTCATGACAAAATTTTGTCCACTGTTTTCATTGATTCTCTATTACAGAATGATTGTACCTTCATTAGAAATGTTCCTTTTGAAATGTGGTTTGTTCTGTAAACTATCACGAGAAAAGGACCCTATGAATATTTCACTAATAATCCTTATTAACGTAATGAAGTCCTCAGTTTACAAAGGTTGATTGCACCATCATAACGATCGTTGGTTTTGACAGTGGATCTGGTCAAGTATCACACGATAAGGAGCCTTATGAAAAATTATCTATATATTCAAGTTAACTTTAAGATAACCCTAGATTTTATCGGATTCACTTCAAAATTGCACATTCATAGAAATGGCTCTTTTCAGAATTGGGTACAATCCGTCAATTATCATGTAAAAAGGGGTCCGATGAAAATCTTATTAAAATATTCTAGTTAACACAATGAAGTCCTCATATCTCATAGGATTCAATTTAAACTTTTAAAAAACGATTTAACCATCATTACGATTGTTCCTTTTGGAATTGGATCTGACTAGTCAAGAATCATCGAAATTCTATTATAAAATAAATTCCATAGTGTTCATAGAATTCTTTTCAAGCTCTAATAGAATGATTGTATGATTCTAAGGATAAAATCTTTTTAAAATGGGTCAATAAAGTATCACGGGGGAAAATGGGCCTTATGAGAATTTAATTGCAATATCCTTGCTTAAAAAATAAAGTCCACGGTTTTATCAGATTCTCTTCAAAGATACACGGAATATTTGTGGCATTGAAAACACGGGAAAATGGGCCTTACAGGTTATCATTCAATACATTCTTGTTCATGTGATAAAGTCCACAATTATTATCAAATAGACTTCATATTTCTACAGGACTATTGTAGGGTCGTAAGGACTGTAGATCTGTAAGGAAACACAGGAAAGAGGTCCTGACGGACTTTCACTCAAAACAATACTGTTTACGTGATAAAGCCCGCTTTATTGTCGGAATCTGTTGAAAATTTCACAGGATGAATGTTGGATCATAAAAAAAACCTTTTGAAAATGGAGTGGATCCGTCATGAAACGCAGTGAAAAGGGCCTTAAGAATTTTTGTTAAGAGTGATGAAGGGGATATGGCCGAATTTGTTATTTTCATTTTATGCATTCTTCTTTAAGCAATTAACTTCCTTAAAAGTAATATGAAATTAACAGAAAACGTGATAGCCAGTAGAGCCTCTCAGTCCCTCATTGGCCTCTTGTTACAGGTAAGTCCCAATAGCAGGTTCTAAGAAAGTTGAAGCGTTCCCTTTTTTCTAGGACAGGGTTAAATACAAGGCATATCAAAAATGTTTTATAACAGTCTAAACAAAACTGAATATTCAATTACTGAAATATATTAAAGACAAGCTTCATTACTTGTACGTGTATGCGCATTTAATGAGTTCATCTCTCTTTGTCGGGATAACCTGATACTCATTTTTTATGGACAAATGCGGTGCTTGTTTGATCATTTATCAAATTATAGGTGTCTAGAAGACAGACAGCATCGGACGAACAATTATTATTTCATCGATTGCTTATTTGTATCTGATCTTCGTATATTTTGCGACGTGACATTGCATATTAACACTTGTACTGCTAAATGTTTTTCTTCTTTCCATAGTATTTGAAAATGTTGACATAATTAGATCAATATTGCGTTCAAAGATTGCTCTCCCCAAAAAAATGGACAGGTAGTGAAGACTAAGATCATACTTCACGTCTGTGCAGGCTGATCTTAGTCTATACACCTGCCAAAGCCATTGACAAAGTGGGAATATTCCGGGAGCATCATGACAAGGGCTAATGATGATATCTACTGAAGAGAGAGGAAGAGAGAGAGAGAAATAAATAGATAGAGAGAGAGCGAGAGAGAGAAACAAATATGACTCTACCACGGAAGAAAAGCGACACAATCAATGGGTGTTTAGAAAGAAGAATTCTCTAACACTCTAACAGTTGTTTAATGTAACTATTGAAAATACCATTATCCACACCCAAATGTTGCTCTTTAAGGTTAAATCCCAAACGGACATTGTGTTTCTAAAGGTTATCAGCAACACTAAATACATCGTCGTGGGGCGTGCAGAATACCGTAACTACAGCTTGAATAATGCTGTAGTTACGATATCTTGCACGCCGAACTACAATATAATCCAGACCTGTGATATAACTTAGGGTTTCCTTATTTTAATCCTAGGAGATTTCAGAGCACACCATTCTAGTTTTAAGCTTCAGGAAGATTAACAACAAATATAAATTTCCAGAGGCAACCTGTTTAGATATAATAAGAGGAGTAGAACTAGAGCTACTTGCTCTTGTTTCGAAGGAGAGATCATATTCCAAACAGACAACATCGCGTACAAGAAACTAGAGCAAATCGGATTTACATCGGACTGTCATTGTTGATATAAAGTAATATTTCAAGTAGATCGTTGACTAAATCATATTTATTATGAAACATTGCGATTGACTTGTCTGGCTCCAGAACGAGAACCGACATCTATCTTCTTAATAACCGCGACACCATAAAATAACTCCTGAAATTTGTTATGGTGTGGTGTCTAACAGTCGAGAAGGTTCGGATTTGTTCTGTTCGAGCTAGGGAGTTTATGGTTAACCCTTGTCATGCTGAATGAGATCTATTTCAAAATCAAACAGTTAGATCAAAGGACCGTAAGCACTGAATGCTCTTACAGATAACTGTTATAATTTTTTATGAACAACTACTGCTTAACATGGACGAGGAGGTGGTGTAGACTATGGTTTCTTGAAAGGATAAATTTCTGATGAATCGCTAATCTAATGTTTACCACATTTCTTAAATATCTGAGGACTGTCATGAGAAAAGGCTCATCTCGTCAATGTCAAAAGTCTTCATCTTGAAAACTAGTTAATCTGCGATTGATTGAATTTGAATTGGCGTCACTTTCAATAGTATTTCATTGATACTGCGGTTCTAGCTGCACCTTACCATGACTATTTCAAACCAGGAAATCTTTTCAACTATACTGTAAATCAGCTGTAGTGATCTCATCGGTGAGAGATATATGAAGTATGCGGCAAAAGCATCATTTGCAGAACTGGAAATCGAGTTCATGACATGAGAATAAAAGACATCCTGTATAATCAATTAAGTTACACGGGCTAGGCTAGACGTTTGGCTTTAATCAGACTATCCTCACTAATGAAAAATGTCATTTTCTACACCAAAATGGACATATCACTTTACTATACCAGCAGGGACGTCTACCATTAGCATTTTCAGTGCTTTGATTATAATCCGTATCCACGAAAGGTTCATATTCACAATTATGCTCTTTCGTATCCATGTTGACCTTTATACAAGTTAATGTAATACTTTCGATATCATTTAACGTAAACAGCATCTCAAAGTAATGGGTACATGTGTTAATTGACCAATCGCTTCTGTCAATCGAGAAATAAACCGACCAATCAAATAATTTATTTAGCCCGGACCTGAGCTTATCAACTCCAACATTGGCCATATTTTGATTACCTTTATTGTTGGTTTGGTGACTTTAGGTCACCAACCAACCATTTTACTTCTTTGATACATGTTACTGGCCATAATTTTTGCAAAATAAAAAAACGAAGCGGGTTTGCCTGTCGGAGCCAATGGGCGTGGCTAAAGGAGTAAGTAGGCGGGGCCAGTGATTGGTCAATTGAAGGTTGTTACACATATAATAGTTTTTTTTTAAGTTTGTGAACTAGTTTATGCACTTCTAATCTGAAAGACCTTAGATCATTCTGCAAGGGATGGCAAAATCTATCTCAAAGTTAACTTCATGCTGCATTTCAATAAACTTTTATTATACTGCACAAGAAACAAATTACATAGCAGAGCGGTACTATAAAATTTCCATTTTTAAACAAACAAAAAACTGACAAACAAACAACAACAAGCAACAACATCGTTTTCATCTTCCTGTGATAGAAAGGTATATTTTTATACGTTATACGATACATGGTTTCTATATATAAATGACCTACAGGTTCTGGAAGTGATAAAAGAAATCCTGAACCTTGCTAAATAGTGGAAAGCCACTTTATACCACCGTTTTAAGAAGACCGTAGAAACAATGCGCTGCTATAACAATACAACAAAGACAAAATCCTACAAGCGGTCGTGTTTACCAGATAAATATTACGACGCATTACGAAATTGACGGATCGCATGCTAGTATAAGGTAACAAAAAGGAAATAGTTAGTTGGCAACCCTTAAATGCGTAAATATAGCTTATTGTTGTTGTTACGATCTTGAAGTAGCCAAATCAACAATAATGCAAAAACGTTGGCAAAAATTTTAGTTCAAAATTCACCTGCGGTCCAGATGAATGATTTACATGTAATTGGTTGATGGATTCTTGATTGAAAGCCGCGATGCCTCAATTCTTGTGCTAAAGACATCATTTCTCCCTTATTTTCAAGCTCTTATCGTGGATAGAGACTACATGTAACTGATACTTATCCTATTCGTCTGGCTTTATTTCAACTACAACTTTATCGGGTGTAATCGGAAATTGTTTTCTTAGTAAGCGTGGACAAAGAAGAGTAGTTTTTGATCGTTGGGAATCTTTAAAAACTTGAGTGACGCACAAAGTATATATGGTGAATGTGCAGGAAAAACAACAACAACAAATCTGTCAAGCACGATCGATAGTCGCTCTATAACATTTTCGTCTTGATATTCTACCCCGCTTTAAATGAAGAAAATTGGTCAAATGTATAGTTCGTAAAGTTGTCCGCAGATGTACTAGAGTTCGAATGTGTGTCTGACTGCTCTGCAATTGTACTATAACCACACATACATTCCTACCACTCGCAACTGCCCTTAGTTCCGTAGCTTTACTTATCACGCTCTTATTTTGATATTACTATGCTTTCTTTCAACTTATGTTCTTATTTAGATATTGCTATGATTTCTTTCAACTCATGTTCTTATTTAGATATTACTATGATTTCTTTAAACTCATGTTCTTATTTAGATATTACTATGCTTTCTTTCAACTCATGTTCTTATTTAGATATTGCTATGATTTCTTTAAACTCATGTTCTTATTTAGATATTACTATGCTTTCTTTCAACTCATGTTCTTATTTAGATATTACTATGCTTTCTTTCAACTCATGTTCTTATTTAGATATTAATATGATTTCTTTCAACTCATGTTCTTATTTAGATATTACTATGCTTTTTTTCAACTCATGTTCTTATTTTGATATTACTATGATTTCTTTCAACTCATGTTCTTATTTAGATATTACTATGATTTCTTTCAACTCATGTTCTTATTTATATATTACTATGCTTTTTTTCAACTCATGTTCTTATTTAGATATTACTACGATTTCTTTCAACTCATGTTCAACTCAGCGAGAGAGTAGAGCTTCTCGTTCACGAAGACCCTGGTACGATCATACAGCGTATAAGAAATGGAGTCACGCAAAACTAATTATCAAGCGATTTTTTTCCTGACATATTTATACTTTGTAGGATCACTCTTTAAATGACATCATTTTGACGCTATCTCAGCGCCCGATATTGTGGTATTTCTCAGCTCTGGAATTCGAAGAATGTGGTTAAATAGTACAAAACTATTGTGAGATATAGAATCTATATTTTCTTTCAGACAAGTTGATATTTACCACGTCGAGAACAGAAGCGTAATTTAGCTCACAAAAGGGAGTCTTACGATTCTGGACCCAATTTCGGTTTGTCCCAGTGAACTTTCTTGGCAGATCATGTTGCGTTTTCACGCGGATTGCGCGGTTGCAGATCACGCGTTTTAAACTGCAGACATGTTTTTTCTTGGACAGATATATATCCTTTATTATCTCGCAAACGTTACTTTTCTTGAAGTCGTCATAAAATATTTTCAAAGATTGGTTCTTTTGCATTCCTGTGGTATGGGACGTTTATTCGGTAGAAAATTGTAGAATTATTTTTGAAATCTTAATTTAATGTTAGAAACACATTTTTATAGCGTGAAATGAATGAAATGAGTTTATTCTTCCCTATAGGGTCACCGAACATTCTTTGTTGTTGATAATCTCGAGACCTAACCGCAATCGCTATATCGTTAATAACGCTAAAGATGTCAAAAATATGTCTATTTGATTGGCTACATTTTGTTGACTAATGACATGTAATTAATCATCGCCTAGCGAATGAGAAGACCACAACCGAGCCAATATGTAAATGATGTACCACAACTCTTTACGGTCGTAACAAATAGGAAGAATCGGCTTAATTTCAAATATTCACGGTGTACAGAAATAAGCTTAAATCAGGTAAATGTTATCTCATTTAAGCATGCTTTCAAAATTTCGAAAGATCTGACTCCCTATTTTTAAGTCAAAAATACGAATAAAACCGAAATAATTCGCCCGTCTATTATTGATTTTCACTTAAGGTATTTTAAGTCAGGACGACAAGGATGAATTATTGTAAAGGTTCCATCATCGATTAGTATATTTTTATCGTATTTTACACCGAGTGCAAGTCGAGCCAATCAGTAAACGGACACGGATCGAAGCCTCTTTGCTTGTAAATGTGTTTACAGATGCGTAAATGAACAATTGCGTGTATAGTATGCGCTGTGAAAATTTAACTACATTTCATTTTTTTTAAGAATATTTCAACCATACAAATCAGTTTAAAATGATTTTCGCGGAATACATCCTCCACCAGAAATAGTTATAACAGTTAATATAAATCCCTACGTCAAATCAATTATTTGTGTCAAAAAAACGGCAGATCGTCATTATCTTCAAAATAAAGTATCATATTTCATCAAAGGTTTAAAACGTATTGAAAAGAATATTGAATAAATCACAGTAAATAGCCGTAATTCATACAGCTCGAAAACGCAACAGATTTCCCACTAGGCAATTGCTTGCTAAAATCATTAATAAATCGTACCATTTATTTTAAAATGGGACCCCTCACGCAGGAACTGTCAATTTTGTAACTTTCAAACGATTCAATTTTGGATCAGATTTAATTTTTTGCTTCTCCTCTACTGTAACGGTACATGTAGGTCAGGTATTTTCGCTGATTAGCACCTTCTGTTTAATCTTTAATATATCCCAAGTACACTTGTAACATGATAGCCACAGAACACGAGACTAAACTGACCACATATTGAATTATTTATTAACACTAATAGACATTGTCATGATATATCATACTTTATTATCATGGTTTAGAAACTTAGAGTGAATGTACATTTTTTCCTCAATTACCCAATCACGGTCTGTAGAAACCAGAAAAAAGCAAAAAACTTCGTGAAAAAAACAGTGGATGCTGAATTGAACTGGAAAGAATGGAATTTGCGAATATATCTAAATCGATTTGTGTATTTTAATCGCACCTATTAGATATTCCTAAAATTATATAAACCTCCCAAAGATCAAATATTTGAACTGTATAGACTAAAAGACTCAGAGATTTCACACGAACTTTTTCATTCGAACTTTTTGAACAATGTAAATAAATGCTTTTAAATGGAAAGATGAACCAGAAATTTTGAATGATTTTGACTGAGGTAGGTGTCAATCTCATGTAGCTTTATTGATGTTTCTAAGGCAAAAACGCAAAATTGTGTCTGTCCTTAGTTCACAGACTTTTACTC
Organism: Fragum fragum; assembly: GCA_946902895.1. NCBI lineage: Eukaryota > Metazoa > Mollusca > Bivalvia > Cardiida > Cardiidae > Fragum > Fragum fragum. Next base: position 66,347,132 of record OX336370.1, on the reverse strand, counting down.
CACTCTTTGAGAGTTTTCTCATTTCGGTCTTACGGTTGTGAACATTTCTTTCAGATATATCACGACAAAGTTCACTTAATGTAATGCTTCAATGATATCACTAGGTCTGGGCTGGGACTCTAAAAGTCTTGCAAAAGGACATGCATTGTCATTAACCCTTTCCTATTTTTTCAAAAAATTAGACTTGTCCAATTTGAAAGCAGTTGCAGTAGAACTTAAAGTGACTGCAATTTGAAACGTAACCAACCTACATAGTAGAAAATATTGTGGGAAAAGAAGAAATTTCTTGTTACAAGCACTTTCTTCTTTGCCTAACATATTTTCTCAAGTATAAACCAGTGGTTGAACAGGAAAGGGTTAAATACGTGATTGGGACTGGAACAAAATCCTCACACATAACAAGTCAACAGCCTCGAATGTATTGGTAGACATTGGAAAAATACAAGTATTGTGATCATCAAATTTACTCGGTTTGTAACGATATCGAAAATCGGGAAGTTGCACTATGGCCCGATGAAGTTATTTCATAATGACAGCCAACGGTTACAACGATATATGAATAAAGTGTAATATGTTTTTGGTCCCAATACTATCACTATAACCGGAGACCACTGTAATAGCCTGTAATTTCCCACGTAATTAAACAAAATCCAGTTATTCCAAAACATGAATTAAAGAAAGGGAGAATTGGTCATTTTTGTTTGAGGTATTAACTTAAAAAACTTTATCACGCTGTGTGAATACGCGATATTGTTATTTAGTTTTTATGTTCATACCTTAACAATGTTATCTTCTTGCATTAAAATTTAATGGCATCAGGCAAAATAAAGCAAATAGTTGACTAGTATTGGTCTACTTTTTGTGGAAGCAAACAACATTCTGTAATGAAAAATCAGGAAATTAAACCGCTTGATTCTTGATAGACGAACCCAAAATTAAATTATTTGAGCCTGTGCGTGACATTTCCAACAATTTCGCATGTGCGTAACTCGCACACATTGAGCACCCTGGACAGCCATTCGGGGCAATTAGAATATTGGCTAATTGTTTGAAGAAGTGTTGGGTCAGTATCTATCTACAGAGCGCACAGTGAAGACTCTGATCAGACTGTGCAGATGCACAGGCTGATCTGAGTCTTTACTTGGCGCCCATGTGTAATTGTTGGAAATGTCACGCATGGGCTCATTTATAACTGTAAATCAATTATTCATATCAAAGATCAAATGTACAAAAAACTTTCTCAAATTAAACTTGTTGACAGCTCAAACTGACTTGTTTGAATAGCTAATGGCGAGCACACAGATGGGTTTATTGCAAGTATAACTTTGCTTTCAAACACAATGAATAATGCGAAATAATGATTTATCATTGGGATCGGGTCGATTAATTTAATCTAAATTAAATGATCTTGGTTTTCGTTTATGTTTGATATTAAATATTGAAAGAGAACTATCTTACAAACAAATAAACAACTAAAGGCGCCTGAGCGTCTTATTCGCTCCATCGGCCTGAATCACTTATCATTCCTGAGAAATTTGGTTGAAACCATCTTGCAGATTGTAGCTTTTCACGGTTTACCATATATGGAAATAAGCCCAATCAATTAAAGCAATGTTATCATCCCATCAATAAGGGGTCAACAAAGGATCATTCTGGTGAAATTTTGTTGAAATCAATCAAATGGTTTCTTAGAAGAAGATTTTCAAAGCTTTCACCAATGGAAATAATTCCTCGCCAATAAAAGCCATGTTTTCTGTCCTATCAAAATTGTTTGAAGGAATTTATTAAAAGGTCACCAAAGGATCATCCAGTGAAATTTGGTTGAAATACATCCATTTGTATCTGAGAAGAAGATTGTTAAAGTTTTCACCATATATACGGAAATTGTCCCGCCCATTAAAGCCATATTTTTCATCCAATCTTAATTCTTTGAAGGAATCTGACAAAGTGTCGACTAATGAGCATTCCTGTAAAATATGGTTGAATCCATCGATTAGGTTTCTTTGAAGAAGATTTTTAAAGGTTTCACCATATATGAAAATTAACCCCGCCCATTAAAGCCATATTTTCATCCAATCTTAATTCCTTGAAGGAATCTGATAAAGTGTCACCCAATGAGCATTCCTGTAAAAATTTGGTTGAAATCCATCAATTGGTTTTTGATAAGAAGATTTTTAAAGTTTTCACCATATATTGAAATAAGCCCCGCCCACTAAAGCCATGTTTTTCACCCGATTAAAATTCTTTGAAGGAATCTGATGAAGGATCACCTAAGGATCATTCCTGTGAAATTTGGTTGAAATTCATTTGAAAAGAAGATTTTAAAAGGTTTCACCATATATGGAAATTAGCCCCGCTCATTCAAGCCATGTTTTTTATTCGATCAAAATTCTTTGAAGGATTCGTATAAGGTGTCACCCAATGAGCATTCCAGTAACATTTGGTCGAAATACATCCATTGGGTTTGGAGAAGAAGATTTTTAAAGCTTACCACATATGGAAATTAGCCCCGCCCATTAAAGCCATGTTTTTCACCCGATTAAATTATGCGAAGGAATCTGATAAAGGGTCACCCAAGGATCATTCTTGTAAAATTTGGTTGAAATTCATCAATTGGTTTTCTGAGAAGAAGATTTTTAAGCTTTCACCATATATGGAAATTATCCCCGCCAAAGAAAGCCATGTTTTTTATCCGATCAAAATTTTTTGAAGGAATCTGATAAATGGTCACGCAAGGATCATTTCTGTGAAATTTGATTGAAATCTGTTCAGTACTTTCTGAGGAAAAAGTTTTTAAGTAAAAGTTTACGGACGGGCGGACGCACGATGGACACAACGCCATGACAATAGCTCGCTGGCTTTCAGCCAGTGTAGCTAAAAACAGAGATTGAGTATTAAAAGAGCAGAAAACGGCCTGTGTACCTCCTGTTTAAAGACTGGTCAATTGAAAAAAAAATATAACAAAAATGCAGACAACATTTAAAGGCGCATTAAAGTTGCAAAATAGGTGCTAAATAAGGTTAATTATATTGTGAGAGTAGGGGCAATTGCTGGCAACAAGCAGTTTCTCCTTTCCTACAAAGTTTTATTTAAAGTATATTTCTCTCAGATTCCAAAATGTGGGTTTGTGTGATAACTGGTTAAACTAGTCTATGTTAAGAAATCTAAATAAAGCGTAACATCGTAGAAATATTGAAATATTTAGTCAGAAAAACGGAAATGTATTGGACAAATAACGGTAAAAATATAAATATTGTCCTCTCTTAAAAAGGTTTACATCACAAATAATAAAGAATGTGATTTCCAAAGATCAACAAATACAATTAAATAAAAGATATGACATAGAACCACATCAGCTCTTTTTTCTCTCATCAGAGACAAATACTCTAAGATAGGTGTAACTTGGAGTATCATAAGGTGTATATCTTTCTGTCTTGAGACCTATAAAGATAAATTGACCCTGACAAAAACAAATAAGAACATTACTCTAGTAATTGCTTTAGTATGTCAGGAAAATAGAGTCATTTAAAAAGTTGCCAAGGATAACGTATGGCTAGTATCTAACGTAGGGGTATCACTTTGAAAAAACGAGCTTTATATATGCTTACAAATTTAAGGTTTGTTTAAGCTCGGATTAGTTTACAATAAATAGCTGTCGTGACTGAGGCTTTTAAACTTTTTTTTATTGATTTTAAGAATGAATAGAATATATTTGTTTTCATGGAGGTATGAAACGAAAAAACTAATCACACTGCATGAATACGCAAAACAAATTCACACATTAGTGTGATAAAGTTTTTCGTATTATATCTCCAAAATATTCTCTTCAATTCTTATGATTTAATGACATAAAGCGAAAAAGCAAATATTTTTCGAATTCTCGTGCATCTTATGGATCTATTTCGTGCGCAAATATTATCAGCTTATCAACTCCGACTCTGACGGCCATTTTGTTTACCTTAATTGTTGCTTTGGCGACTTAAACGTCGTAACTACAGCTTAGCCAAGCTGTAGTTACGACGTTTCGGTAAAAAACCCAACTATTTTACTTTTTTTATTACATGCTATTTGCCATAAACTTTGCGAAATAACGCCGTTAAAAATCGAAGCGGAACTTCCTGTCGGAGTTAATGGGCGGAGCTTAGAAAGTCAGTGGGCCGGGCCAGCGATTTGTCAATTGCTCGCTCGCTTTCATCCACTGGAGCTTATAATACAGATTGGATAAGCCAACTAGACTATGTAAAACGAACTAAAACATTTACCTAAACTTCCTAAAGCAAAAAATTATTTTCCAATAATTCTTATCATGTGTCTTTAGCTTAAATACACATTTAAACGCCTGACAACTAATAAAAAAATAATGGTACAAAAAAGGACCATGATGGTCCTTGATCGCCGACCTGAATTGCCTGCTGTGAAAAAAAAAAAAAAAAAAAAAAAAGACAAATAACTATAACCAGTTTCATGAAGATTGAGCCAAAACTGTGGGTTCTATATTGAAAACAAATAAATTGTCATTATGGCCCCTTTTCCTTTGTTATTCTAAAGAACCTTCCCATAATCTATAAGGTTCATCTTTGTGACCTAACAATTATCCTGACCAAGTTTAATGACGATTAAGCCAAAATTATTGCCTTTAGAGCGTTAACAAAGAAATTGTCATCAAGACCCCTTTTGCTGTGTTTTCCAAAAGAACCTTCTTATTATCAATAGGGTTCATCCTTGTGACCTTACAATTATTCTGGGCTTCTCTCATGAAGATTGAGTCGAATTTTCGGCCTCTTGACTGTAAACAAAGAAATTGTCATTAAGGCTCCATTTCCTGTGTTTTCCGATTGAACTTTTCCATAATCAATAGGGTTTATTCCTTATGACCTAACAATTATTCTGACAAAGTTTCATGAAGACCGAGCAAAACTTGTGTCCAAAGAGTGTAAACAAAGAAAATGTCATTAAGGCCCCCTTTTCCTGTGTTTTCCAATAGAATCCACCCATAATCGATAGGGTTCATCCTCAAGACAAAGGGTGGAGCTTTGTGGTCTAGTGGTAGGATGCAGAGCCCGCGTTCGAATCCCGCTCGAACCCGTGGGAAATTTTCTGGGCAAAAAACTTACTCCGCATTGCTCCTCTCCACCAAGGTGTATAAATGGGTACCTTAGTGGGTTGTAAGCCAAAGTGCTTTCGTTGCCATGGGCGCCGTATGTAAACAGCCAATTAGCAATTCAATGATCGGGAGTGTAAAGTGTAAAGTCGTTTAATTACGCGTGGCGTAGAAAAAGACTATAAACCCAAACACTTTAAACTTTATGACCAAATAATTATTCTGACCAAGTTTCAAGAAGATTTAGCCAAAATTGTGGCCTCTAGAGTCTAAACATAGAAATTGTCATTAAGGCTCCTTTTCCTGTGTTTTAGGAACGATCCTTCCAATAATCAATAGGATTCATCTTTATGACCAAATAATTATTCTGGAAAAGTTTCATGAAGACTGAGCAATATTTGTGGCCTCTAGAGTGTAAACGAAGAAATTGTCATTAAGGCCCCCTTTCAAACAGAACCCTCCCATAATCAAAAGGGTTCATCCTCATGACCTAATAATTATTCTGACCATGTTTCATGACGATTGGGTCAAAACTACGGCCTCTTCAGTGTAAACTCTTCAATTGTTGACGCCGCACGCCGCACGATGCACGACGGACGACAGACATTCATCGGTCACAAAAGCTCACCATGAGCACTTTGTGCTCAGGTGAGCTAAAAACCAGAAACCAAAGACAGAGAATAAATTAATAAATGGGTGTAAGAAACTTTAAGAGAGAGAGAGAGAGAGAGAGAGAGAGAGAGAGAGAGAGAGAGAGAGAGAGAGAGAGAGAGAGAGAGAGAGAGAGAGAGAGAAGGTTCAATAGGTTCAACTGGGAGGCTCTCCCATGAGATGCGAGTATTCTACCGCTATACCACATTTACCTATTTCCTTATGTATATGTCCACAAGAGACAGAGAGGGGCGGTCGTTTACCAGTTTTTTCTGATAATTTCCACCTCACAAAAGCGATGTTAGTGGTCATACTTTCTTTATGCATCCAGACACATTTTTGATGGATAAGTATTTTAACGTAAAGTAGCAAAATATTATCTATATGGTTTCATGAAGCATTTTAAAGATTCGTAAAAGGATCCTTCGTCCCATGCGCATTATTAAAAGGAATTCACCCTGAAAGCTGGCGTCAAGGGCCACATTTTAATAGGGCGTATTCATATAAATTAGAAGTCGCCATGTAATCCGAACTCATTTTTCTTTTCATGCGACAAAAGATCGTATTAATTTCGTTGTATGTTTTCACATTACCCTGTTAACCTCGGCCTCAGATTGCGAACACAATCTCAAAAAGATCAACAAACAACAACAACAACAAACACAAATCTTTATTAGGTAGGTTAATCAATATCCTAATGAAAACACCGTACGACCAAATTTTGAGGAAGTGGTAGGACGGATTGGTTGTATAGAAGATAAACCGGATATATTGTTTTAGGATCCCCGAAGTCGAGACTATAATAATCAGAGCTCCGTTGTTTTCACAATCAGGCGACTTAATCATAACGTCTTAACTTTGAAATATTGTAATGTCAGACATTTGAGAACCGGCGATTAAAGTGATTTTCTAATAATAATTTGTTCATAGGTTAAAAATTTCGCGTTATGTAATGCCAAATAAGTCAACGAAGTGCCATCCGAAAGGCACCGGATTTCGTCAGGAAATGTGGTACCTTATTTGTAGTTCCCATGAGGTATTAACCCATTCCCACTCAATCCCTCCTTTTTACGCCCCCAACAAAAAAGCTTTGGAAAACATTGTTGAAAATGAAGAAATTGCTTGGATAAAGCAATTTCTTCATTATCCACAATGTTTTATTTCCAAAAAAGACGAACAAATTTAAAATTCCATCAGCTTGAAATTTTCGTCTGCAGTTCCTTTTAATTTGGACTGGTCTAAAATTCCACTGTGTTGGAAAGGGTTAATTAAGCCATTGGCTTCTGCTAGCAATTCAGTCGGTATCGACATTATCCAAGGGCTCACGACCTAATAGATTAATTCCGATGTTTCAAAGTAGGACATAGGGAACACAAATCGCATTAAATTAACTCTAAAGCGAATTTTCTTAAATTCAACACGAAGAACGATTATTTATCGTGAAAATGACATTAAAGCGGCTCTTGCATGGATTATGAAAGAAAATATTTGGTTCTCTTTGTTCAAATTTCTGAAGGTAATGCTTTCAACCATTTGTAAGCAGGTGATTAAGCTGGTCTGCATTGAAAATGACTGTTCATAACATTAAAAAAAAGAAAAGAATAATAAAAACGGGGTTACGAGACCTTAAATAAGTCAGCGAATTACAACCCGAATCGATCGAAACTCATCGGGTAAATATGCTATCTTTTTATCGCACTGATCTCTATAAGTGCTGTTTCCATGATGTGTCAATTAACCCATTCCAACTCAATCCCTCCTTTTTACGCCCTTCAAGAAAAAACTTTGGAAAACATTGTGGAAAATGAAGAAATTGCTTGTATAAAGCAATTTCTTCATTATCCACAATGTTTTCTATCCAAAAAGGTGAAAAAATTTGAAATTCCATCAACTTGAAATTGTCGTCTGCATCTTCTTTCAATTTGGACCAGTCTAAGATTTTGTCAAGTGGGAATGGGTTAACTAATTGGCTTCCGCTAGCAATACAATTATTATCGATATAATCCGAAGACTAACGACTTCACCCGATAAGTTTTCTTTTTTTCAAAGTAGGCATAGGGAACGTAACACATTCAATTAGAATTATAGCGAATTTTGTATGTTTAGTTAGGGGTAAAGAAAGAACATTTCTCATGAAAAGGACTTTGATGGAAATTTGAAAACAGATACTTTTCCTATGTCCATATTTGCAAGAAAATCTGTCCAAGAGCCACTTTTAAAGTCCGAACTACTTTTGTTAGTACCTTTGAATTGCTAGCTGGAAAACGTCTCGTATCTATACACCAGCTTTTTTATTAAAAACAGATGCGGATTAGGACGAAATAATGACATATTGGCAGGACATTTACTGAGCCCTTTACAGAGGTGAATGGGGAATTAACCCGAATGCAAGAGATTGGTCTATAATCGGTCCCGATCTACTTTTTATGGGACAAAATCTCTTCATTTACTACGCTGTATGTTTTCACATTGAAGTCTGCATGTTTTTTTTTTTCATTTCACGTAGTAGTATTGACCGAGGTTTGCTGACGCAATACAAGACCAGAAGCATTTTCTTGTACACAGACATATAATTCTTTTCTCCATCTTTCACGTTTACTGATTTAAAGGAATTGATCGTCTGAAATAATGATAAGTCCAACTAAATATTTTTCGTTTACTCATCAATATATACGAAAAGGCGTCCCGGAAAGTTTATGATATGATACAGAGGTCCGGATAGAGGATTGCAATATCATTTGTACCCATGTCTTTTCAATCTACTGTGATGTTTTTTTTAAAAACTGGATTTAACACATAACTTCTGTTTTGAAGCTAATTATACATGACATGCGAACAAAAAGGGGACACGAAAAACAAATCAGTGTGTGCGATGTCAAATACGGTTTCTCATAAGACGGTATCAAGAGGAAAATTATTTCACATTGATAATAAAATTTATTAGGTACACACATTAAATGCAGTAAACGCTGACGAATGGCGTTAATATTTCTTTCCAAATTTACAGATGTCATGAATCAAACACTATGGTGTACCTCACTGCTTATGAGCACATTGGTCAAATTTTCAAATTATTTCTACGCAGCCTGGAATCAAAAGAAGGTCTAGAATCAATGCTAAAACATAAACTTCTTTATGTATAAGTGAAAATTCTTCAATTTTATTAGTCAAATTAAAAACGATGTAAATCGTAATCCAGCGAACGTTATACAGATAAATATATGTAAATCAAGTTCACATGAACGGATGAATTTCGATTAAAAAATAATCAAAATTCAATAAATGATTTTTTAAATACTTATGGTATTTATACATTATATATGATATATTACCTTTACCTAAGACTAATTTATCTTTAAAATATATCGGTTTCTTAGAGTGCTAGTCTGATCCTTTCTATTTGTTTTGGGATAGCATACACTATACAATGAATACTCTTTATTAGTAATTCTAAAGTAGAATAGAAATCTACGGTCTGACCAACCGACAAACTGACTCATATCTAACCCTTTAGCATAGTTTAATGGAAGGTATATAACTAAAAAAATGTGTTTAGATCGTATTCTGTCCATTGTAAAAAAGAAGCATAACCACTACCTTAGTCGAGTCCTTTATACTGGAAGATTACACGATACAAAGACGAACTCATATTTACAAGATGGCCCTTACTCATGGCATATGTAACCATACTCATAAGAGAGAGCAGCTGTCAATTCTAACCACTGCAGCCCCTTTAAAAGCTTGGTCGACTTGGCCGCTGTGTGTTAAATGTACTGTCGAAATATAATAGCTAGATTTGTTCTAAATGATAGCGTTTTGGCCTTCAAATAATCTAAAATATGGATTAGGCAAGGTTTTACGGTGGAGAGGCGTTTAACGTGAAACTTTCATCATTGCTAATCCTTCGCTCTAAGATGATGAGCTTAGTTGTCTTGTATCAAAGCATTTGCCATAAACATGACTAAAAAAATCAATGAAACACAAAGTAACATATCCTGAGAGGAAATGATTTATTCTTTAGCTAACAGTTTAGACTAAAATTGAATTTTTCATAACCTTCTTATCTCCAAACTCTCGTATTATCCATGTTTGTAACTTTCCTACATAAAATGTGAATCGTGTGCTTTAGAATCTGCTAAGGCATTTAAAAGACATATCGTTATAACGCTTAAAACGTATTGTTGACATTTCTGCAAAATTATCTCTTCAAACCCGAATTAACTCAATAGAAATAAAACACACATAAAATAAAATTCCGGGGGAGTTTATTTTCTTATCTTATATAAATTCTTTGAAATAACCTGTAAAAATGAAGAGGCAGGCAATTTACAGAGTTACAATCCGGTGAAGACATCATCATTTTTCCGTTGTTGTTGTTTTTAACGTTATTACATCAAACAAAGAATGAAATGAAAAAAGCACACTGCTAGAAAGGTTGTTTGATTGGTTGAATTTGGTTTAACGCCGCTTTTAACAGTATTTCAGTCATATCGCGGCGGCTTGAGCACATGGATTCCTGGTATTTCTCGCACCAGTACTACCACTGCATCCTATCCTAGCCTCCAGCTGCTATCCCACTTAGGTTTACGAGTATCCACCCATTTGCGAAAGATTATCGTCGGAAAGAAAATGTGCCGCCGCCGGGGATCGAGCCAATGACATCCCCCGCTAGGAAGGTCGTTCCTCGTCATAGTCCTCATAAAGGATGCTTTGGCAGACTGGCTTTGCAAAACAACGTCTTTCATTTGCGTTTTGTGTTATTGAGCATGCGTATTACTGTTCGATTAATTGACCAATCGTTAGCCCTGCCCACCAACTCCTTTTGCAACTCCCATCGACTCCATCAGGAAGTCCCGCTTCGATTTCTAACGGCATTATTTTACAAAATTTATGGCATGTAGCATGTAACAAAAAGGTAGAATAGTTGATTGGCGGCCGAAACGTCGTAACTACAGCTTGAAAAAGCTGTAGTTACGACGTTCAAGTCGCCAAACCAACAAAGAAGCTGAACAAAAATGGCGGCCTATGTTGGGGTTCAAATCTTTATTATAGGGATGAGTGTATTTTTCACTGCGTTTATTGGAGTATAAAGTGCAATTGCCTTAGCACATGGCAAATAACGCCCGTAGGGCGTTATGTTTAAGCCATGTGCTAAGGCAATTGCACTTTATACTCCAATAAACGCAGTGAAAAATACACTCGGCCCATATAATTGCAATACGTCTATTTTCAAATCCGAAACGGATAGAGAGATGAAAATAAAAACAAATAAACGAACTGTGGGCGGAGTTAATTTTTCTTTGACAGGCGTATGGATACATTGACACCGTTTATCGCTTGAGTCGTTGTAATGGCGGACATTTTATTTCGTCGCTTGGGTTTTTTGAAATGGAAATTCGAACATTCGTTGGATTTATTTGGAATTATTATGAGCAAATACTAACTTTAAACTCTGTAAATTATGATATCTGGGTCGATAATAGTTAGAATTATGAATAGATGCTTTGTAATAGACAAGAAATATAAACCTACCACATGGAGACGATGCATGCTGAGATGTGGTGAAGCCAATTCGACATCTCGGATTTACGGCTAATAAAGGTGAGTTTTTCGAAATCTTCATGTTTAAAACGAACATTATAATTGTTATAAGGACACTATTTGTTCATCTATTTATTGAAAATCCATGGAAGTATAAAGAAATTCGAGGAAATCGAAATTCAAAGGGTGATGACTATAAATAGTAACAAAACAAGTTGGGTATTTCTTGGAAGGGTATTCCTAATATCGGAAATCCCTGACATTGTTTTGTTTTTATTTTTGTCGAAAATAGTTCTGTCTTTTATCGAGGTATAAAGTGCAATTGATTTGTTCACGTGATACGATTTGGGCCAATGAAAATACTCTATTTTGAAGTATTGCAATTATTTCGGGCTGAATGACTGATTTGATAGGTCTATTTATATCTTGATTGACAAATTACACACGGATATAAGATGAGTAGCCTAGACAGGCACATAAGAGCATTACAGAAGCTACTTATGGTCTAAAGAATCATTTAATCAGAATCTGACAGGCTTGTCTAAATTTTCACTTTGCTCTTTCGTAATATTATTTGAGTCACACATATGTTAATTTATTATGCGATATCCTTATACGTGTACATGCATGTAAAACATCTTGGTTAATCAAAAGAACCGTGTATACGTGTTATCTAAACATGCTAAGGATATTGGTATTCTCATTAATAATTCATTTTAATTGTTACATACTCGATTAATTGGTAGATCCATGGTACGTTTTATACAGTTCAGTAGTCTGTAAAAGAAAATTTAAGATAGTCTGATACAGTTGGCCGCTTATTGCAATTTGTTAGGAGCATTTGCAATGTTAAGAGTATACAAATGTGATAATATACTGAAAAAGCAAGGTGGCTTACAGAGATTTCTGAGATAATTGCAAGTATTGAAAATTCATTGTTTCTCTTTGCAAAAATCAAAGAAATCGGAATTAGGTATATTAGAAAATAAGCTCGACAAAAGTAGAAGTAGAAACTAAAAAATTAAAATAACACACTTTCCCAATTAAGGCATCCAGCACATAGGTTTTGGGCTGATATTTTCTTTTTACGTAACTCGAAAGAAATAATAGTTTTATCCTTATTTATAGGTTCCGAATAAGCATTGATATACTTTTTATTTCAGCTTCAATGCCTGATAATCAAGGAACCCAGTCAGCAACTTAATTGCCTCCCGCGCCTGTCAATTGCGGCTGTATCAGTTAACCAATGAAATCCTCTATTTAGACTGGAAATTAACTTTGCGTGAAGTATTATTGTTAGTTTGGCGACTTAAAACTCGTAACTAATGTTTATTTAAGCTGCAGTTACGACTTTTCTATCGTCAACTTATCTTTCTCCTTTTTTATTACATGCTACGATCAATAAATTCTGCAAAATAAAGTCGTTGTAAGTCGAAAAGAACCTTCTGTCACAGTCAATAGGCGGGGCCAACAAAGTGAGTGAAAGGTGCCAGCGATTTGTCAATAGGGCGAGGGATAAATTGAAAGCAGGGAATAACTTATCTAGCGGATTTTTCTGAATTTCAGGCTTCAATTGATTAATCGCTGGCCCTGCCCACTTACGTCGTTGGCCACGGCAACCGACTCCATCACGAAGTCCTACTTCGATATTCATCGGCGTTATTTTGCAAAATGTATGGTTAGTATGATGAAACAAAAAAAAAAGTAAAATGGTTGGTTGGCGATTACACGTCGTAACTACAGCTTGAATAAGCTGTAGTTACGACATGTAATCGCCAAACCAACAATAAATGTAAACAAAAATGGCGCCAATGTCGGAGTTGATAAGCTCAGGTCCGGGCTGAATAGATTATTTGATTGGTCGGTTTATTCCTTGACTGACAACCGCGATTGGCCAATTACTATGTCTGCCTGAATTATACAATTATTGAAGGCGTACGGGGAGCTTATTCCGAATTATTTTTGTAAAGAATTGTACCTGAAAGAGAAAATTCATAGGTCCAACTCGTCCAGTCAAGTATGCAACACTCTGTTTTCCCTTAGTCATTTTGACCTTGTAATTTGAGCTAAATATCTTGGAGCTTTCCAAAATAGATTGATAAAAATGACATTTTTCAATTGTTAGTGTAATGTCACTGAAAAAGAAAGAGGAAGGGAAAGGTTGCTTGCGACAACAGGTTTGCTCTTTTCTAACAATAACTTCTGAATTATTCAAATTCAGAGTAAATGTAGAAAGTGCCAGGTATGTAAACAATTTTAATATTGGTAGTTTTTATAATGCAATGTTGCTATAATCCTTTAAAAGTTGCTCTTGAAAAGATTTTCTTGAATTTTTTTGTAGCAAAAGTAATTGCTTTTCAGATAGTTTTTAATGTAATGTTCACAATAAATGTTCTTTCTTTGTGTTAAATCTTCTATATCAACTATAAATTTAATTAAATGAATGCATCGTAATTCATCGGAAGAGGTCGTTAGTTTTCGGGCAATGCCGATAAGGACTGTCTTACTAGTGGAAGCCAATGACGCAGTTAATACGTCATGGAAACAACAAAAAAGGCGATGAATTTCAGTTCAATTCGGGTTTACTTAGTTGGCAAATTTGGAGTCTCGCAACGCAAACTATTTTTGCTTCTTTTCTGTCTTTATAACATTATTAACAACCATTTTGATAACGAAATCAGCTTACTCCTTTTATTTTAATTGAAAGTAGAGATTTTGATCATATAGAGCAAAATTAATCTCAACTGGATCATTCAAAACCTTTGAGTCTGGCGATTAATATAAAATTGAAAATCTTAGGCAAGTGCGTTTTCTACGTTTTATTCCATTTATTACCATTGATCATGAAAGTCAAACCAATGTAAATTTTAGAAATATAGGTACAGGTTTAAGCTAAAATGGTATCATACTTCAATAAAACCACGTGTATCATATCAACATAAGTGACGTCAGAAACGTTTAACATAGATATTTTCACGATTAACAGCACTAAAAATAAACAAGATTGGCCTTTTAAAATCGCAAGTATCCCGTGTAAAAACAAAGAGTTGTGACTTTCGTGTCCATTTTCAAATAATTGCTCAATTTGCATATTTTTAAACGAGTTTTAAAAGTTGAGATCCGCTTTAAAATTATTTTGTTCGTGTTAGAATTGAAATATCACGAATTAAGCAGGGTTTTATTGTTAAATAATGCAGGCTGGACGATGAGAAGCATGATTTAAAAATCCCCTTTATTTTTATCTTCTAAGATCCGAATCTTTCGACCGGGTATTTTCAACGATTTAACAACTCTTGAAATTAACACATATTATTCCAGTGATATTGTGATATTTTTAAATGAAAATAAAGTCACACGTACGTTGGCTATTAGGGAAATACTCTGATAAACGACCTCTAATTTTCGCAAAACTACATCTAAAATATTGTATTGAAAGAGTAAATGAGAGAGAATAAGCACAACCAAAATCTGTGACAAAATCTGTGACATTGAAAAACATCGATTCAAACCTATAAACACATTTCAATAGTTATTTGGGACAAACAAATGTTGCAGGGACTATCGGTTTATTTTATCACTGTAAGATATTTATCACTGTAAGTTATTTATCATTTATTATTCCATGTCAATGGTATCATAGGCGCGGGGGGGGAGAAGCACGGAGTTAACGCGAATTTACTGATTATTACACCTACCCCCATTAACGCCCGAGTTTTGCCGTCGTTACATGCATGCAACACCCGAAACCTACACTACATGCAATATCATATCATTTAATTCCACATACAGTTTCCAGAATAAGTCTTTCTCATAATGTTCTTATCTTGCTTATCATTACCCTTACTCATTTTTGAGAATTCCGCGCTATTCCATCTTCAAGACTAACGCCATATTTTACCTTCTTGAATGACTTAATACAAAACATAAACAATTTTAACCCGAAAGAAGTTAAAATATCATGATTGGTATATCTATGTGCTCAAACCAACCACTACGACAGAAAATGATTAAAAAATTCAAACTTGACCATTATTTTTCTTTACTAAACAAACTGCAACGAACATTATCCATCGAATAATGACGTCCGGCTATGTTTTAACCATTGTCATGCTGAATTATATATCCTCTTCATTTAAGAGCTGAAGAGAATATTTTTTATTCTCATGAAGGTATGAACCGAAAAACCTAATCACACTGTATGAATACGCGAAGCGGATTCATACATTGTGTGATTAGGTTTTTCGGTTCATACCTCCATGAAAACAAAAAATATTCTCTTCATTTCTTATAATTTAATAGCATCTAGCGAAAAATGCAACAACTTCACAAATTTTGATACCTTTTTGTAGTGAACTATTTTGTGCGGAAGCATGCAAAATGACTGCGTACTCAAAATTTTGTTCGTGGAGGTATGAATTAAATTTTTCGACCAATCAGATCGCTCGTTTTTGATAGACGAACTAACAATTAAATTATTTTCTATTAAAATCAAAGACCTAAAAGCAATGGAAACACAAATTGTAGATTAATATTTCTTTTGAAAAAATATCTAATACAATTCTGGTTTAAAGGGACCAAGCAGGTAGTGTAGACTAAGATCAGATTGCACACATGTCTGATCCTTGTCTATAGCTCCTGTTGGTCCTTTAAATTCCTTAAACAATTATTGATTGAAATGGATAGACAGGGGGTGTAGTTGAAGATCAGACTGTAATTACGTGCAGTCTGATCTTTGTCTAGACCTCCTGTCAAAGCAGAAATATTCCGGGTTCAGCATGTCAAGGGTTAAGATACATTTTTCTCATTTCCTTTGAAACACAATTAAAAACAAGAAATATGTCGGCCAATACTCCGGTAGACTATGTCCAAAAGTAGATCAGTGGTAATATGGAAGTAGATCAAGTGCAGATCGGTAAGTGCTATGAAGGGCACCTATCTAAACCTCATTATAAAGTATTGTAAGGATGCTACAAATAGTTGCTGAGAAACATTGCAACAGAAATAAAGTTCTTAACCTTTTAATGTCCGAAATTTAAGTCAGAAAACGGAGGGTATTTATTTGTAAGTGTTATGTAGGGCCTCAATACCAACCTTTTTATGGTTGCATAGAAAAAATGTGACTGAAGAAATTGTTTACAGACGATGAACTCACGGACGGACGAAACAACGGACGAAAAGAGGTAAACCAGTATACCCCTTCTTCTTCGAAGTAATTCACCTAACATAATGCCGATCCCAGTTGCTAGTCGTTAGACTCAACAAATTTAAATATGATCAAATGGTTTACATAATAATTTACTTGCTTTTCATTTCTCCTAAACATCAAATATTTATTTAACGATTTAAACAATTCTCGCAGACTAACATGTTTTTTCAATAGTAGTAGAGTCGCCATGACAGGGCCAAAAAAGAATTTTTTTACCAATGGCCAGGAGACAGAATGCTGCAGACGACATATGAAATATAGTAATCTTAGTCAAAACTAACCCCGTGTTAATTCACGGTCGTAAACGTTTAAAGTCGCTATTTTCACAATCCGCATTGATTTTAAGCTTATCCGAGAATAACGTGATCAAGGTGCGTCGTCTGTGTAATACCCGTCGACTGTCGTGCGTTGAAGACGTTCAAGAGACCACAGTGTTTTACCCAATCAACCTAAAAATTGGTAAGAAATGTTATCTTGGCAATGTGTAAAATTGGGACACTTGTGGTAAAAGTAGGTCACGAGAAACAAAATTGTAGACTAGAGACCACGATTTCGGCCAATTGAAATGAAAAAACAAAACAAAACAAAAAAACAAACAAAAAACACATGAGAATGTTTTTCTTAATAATAATTTAGACGATTTAAAGGGAGGTATCGATGTTTCTCAAACTTAGATAAGAAAAAAATACAAAGTGCCGAAAATTACACCGAAACGAATATTTCATACTTTAAGTTGGGTCAGGTAGTGTCTTGGTGGTAATCTAATAGGTCTTAAGTGGATTTTTGTGGCTATATCGGAAAGGTTCAGCGGAATTCAAGGTTATTTTAAGATATCACGGAACTCGCCTGTCGACATCGAATTACCTCATTCGCATATGACCCAAAGTCAACTTTACTAGCGAAACAGCCAACGTTCTAATTCATGTCATGTGAAAGGGTTAGCACAAAACTAAAGTAAGTGTTCATATTCGTAATAACGCTTACGAAAGTTTTGCACTGATCTTTACAGAATTAAAGACCGGCTAGCGAACATTACTCCTGATGACGTAACGATGACGTCGGTGTGATGTAATTTAAACTAAATTCAATGTTACAACAGTTATTCGCACCACGTGATTGATCATTTAGTCTTCGCAACGGTCTCGGATTAAACTTAAATATTAATAGCCTACGTAGGTTATTAAGGAAATACCCTGCTTTTTACTGATAAGCGACATCAGATTTGTGCAAAACTACTTTTTTGCTTATTGTATTTAAAAAGTATACGAGAGGAAATAATTAAAATCTGTGACATGAGAAAAACATCGATACCTACCTTTAAAATTAGGTCAAGATGGGCAATAACGCTGACAGCCGTCTACCCGGTGGATGTCGGGAAGAACAGTTTGATTGGTTATTTATTATTTGGGGTTTAACGACACTTTTAACAGTATTTCAGTCATATCGCCGCGGCTGGATTACCTAACAATGGATTCCTGGTATTTCTCACACCAGTACTACCACTAAATCCTTTCCTAGCTTTCAACTACTTACCCACTTAGGTTTACGATTATCCACCGAGAGACAATTGTCGGAAAGAATATATGCCACCATCGGTGATCAAACCCTTGAAATCCCATTATTGAAGATTAGAAGTTTGACGCGGCTTTGGGACGAACAGACAGAGAGGACGATACCAATATTCGTCCAACATTGGCAGCGTATAAAACACAGACCAAATCTAGCAAAGGTCAATCAGAATTTAAAATCAACAATTATTTTGGTAGATTAACCATTCTTAACCAACGAGTTTCGACCATGGACAACTTGCACAGTCTGCACAGGTCGTTGCTATTCACACCATTCAGGATGTCTCTTCTCGCCCGACGAGTCAATACAATTAGCGGTATGCGAAGAATCTATGGGATGGATAAACATCGTCGTTCATTTTTCATATTTTAGATAAAAATCGATTTTGGAAGAATGGCGTATTTATGGTAATTTCTAATTCACCATTTTAAAATTCAAATGAACTGTCTCTGAAAGAGAGCATTTAACGTCTTCAAATCGAAATTTAAAAAAAAAGATTTATTTTCATATTGAAAAACGTTAAGCAGTTTAGCTTCTTCAAGTGAACAATATTAACAAACAAAATATGAGACAATTTAACCAGATCTTGAAATCAAACAAGTTAAGGTTTTTGTGTAGCCCAATGAAACAATGCCGCGGTAAATCAGTACGAAATATTAGGAAATGGTTTACTTCAAAAGGTGTTTCCCTTATTGAGTTAGGCTGGCGTCTGTCTCACCCTTCTTGCAGGTAAACACTTGAATGTATAACATCTAAATCCCAAGTGACGTCTGAGCTTTCAAGCGACAGCAGAAGTGTGTGACGAATGGCAATTAGATGATGCAAACTTGAAGCTGAACGACTGTTTTGTGGAAATGTGGGAGAAATTAGAAAGGTAATGGATGCAATGTCGCAGGGATTGTATTGCAAGTGTTATCTTGAGCAGTTCTTGTGTTTCTAATTATTTTTGGTTTACCACTACAGTTTCTTTCGTACATTTTGGAAGTCTCATGTGAAATGTTGATGTAATATCTAGTTACTCCTACTTGGATCTTTTCCATCTTTTTTATTTCTTACTCCATACCAGACATTTGCCAGACTGCGATTACCAATCAAAGACTTAATCGGCAAATCAAATGATTCGGAAGTGAACTTTTACCTCCAACATTGATTGACATTTGTTTGTTTGTTTGTCGCTTTAAGCGCAATAACTCTAGCTTATCCAAGCTGTAGTTTAAAGTCGCTAGCCAAGCTTTTGTTAGATGCTATTGACCATATATTATGAAAAAATAATGCCGTCCATATTCGAAGCGAATATTTGTGATGGAGCTCCAGTGGTCGTTGCAGCGATCCGTCCGTTTCCCTTTTTGATAAAAAAAGGAATAAAGAATCAGTTAAAGTCTAGTAGGTTGAAATTAAAATGCTAGTTAGAAGTACCAGTAATTTCTATTCTTCAAATCGGTTATAGTCACTTAATTTCAAGCATCGCACCGGATTGCACGAAGATGTTAGCTGAAGAGGAACATACTTCAGAAAATGATGAGGTATATACTCAAAAAAAAAAAAAAACAAAAAAAAAAAAAACATAAAATACGCTTGTTCTTGAACTCGCACTTCATGATTGAACTAGAAAAATTGAAAGAGTTGAAAACCATTTGTATTGTTTACTTAAAAGATTTAAAGGCCTAGAAATAGAAATTTGAGCAAGTAAGCATCAATTCTGCAAAAAGTGAAGAACTATCTGTTCTTCATGATGACATCGATAAATGTCGTAATGTGTGTAATATGCTTCAATTTAATTAAAAAAATATCATACACTGACAATAAATCATTCATAAAAAACGCAGAACCGTTTTTCAATAGTAATGTCTTTTAAATTTTCCTTTTCATACACCCGTCGAAAAAGAAACGTATTATGGGATCACCCGTGGCGTCCGATATCCGATGTACGGGCGGCGTCCATTTCTTTGTCCGGAGCATAACTCTATCACCTTAAGTCCGATTAACTTGAAACGTTGATGTTTTATTTCTCTCATGATAACTGAGTGCAGTGCACAAGAACCGTAACTCTACCTAGCTTATTGTTTTTAGTTATTCCCCTTTGTTGTTTGTTGTTTTTCATACTCGGATTTTGTTCTGAGCATATCTCAGCCATCATCATGAAACTATATGGTTATATAGACATCATCCAGGGGAAGAGCATAAGAACCGTAACTCTATCTTGCCTTTTTTTGAGTTATTCCCCTTTGTTTTTTTCGTACTTTTATTTTGTCCGGAACATGTCTCAGAAAGTATAATAGCTATGATCATGAAATTTTATGGGTGAGTAGATGTCATTAAGGGAAAGGGCAGTGCAGATGCACCATAACTTGGATTTTGTCCAGAGCATAGCTCTTAAAGTATAATAGCTATGATCATGAGGCTTTATGGGTAGATAGATATCATCTAGGGAGAGTGCAGATCACAAGAACCGTAACTCTACCTAGCTTATCTTTTGGGTTATTCCATTTTGTTGTTTTCCATTCTTTGATTTTGTCTGAAGCATATCTCTCAAAGTATAATAGCTTTGATCACGAATCTTATTTGGTGGGTAGATGTCATCAAGGGAAAGTGCAGAGCAGAAGCACCATTACTCTACCTTTCCAGTTTTTTCAAAAAGTAATTCCCCCCTTTTTTTTTCATACTTGGATTTTGTCCGGAGCATATCTCTGAAAGTATAATAGCTATGATCATGAACTTTTATTGGTGGGTAGATGACAGGAAGGGAAAATACGGTGGACAAGAACCGTGATTCTACCTTGCCTATTATTTTGTTATTTCCCTTTGTTGTTTTCCCATACTTGGATTTAGTCCCGAACCTACCTCTGAAAGTATAAAAGCTATCTTCAGGAAACTTTATGGGTAGATAGATATCATCAAGGGAAATTGCAGTGTACAAGAACCGTTACTCTACAAAGCTTATTTTTTCTTAGTTATTCCCCATTGTTGTTTTTCATACTTGGATTAAGTCCCGAACCTACCTCTGAAAGTATAAAAGCTATCTCCAGGAAACTTTTTGGGTAGATAGATATCATCAAAGGAAAGTGCAGTGTACAAGAACCGTTACTACTCTATTAAGCGTATTTTTTCTTAGTTATTCCCCTTTGTTGTTTTTCATACTTGGATTTTGTCTGGAGCATATCTCTGAAAGTATACAAGCTATAATCATGAAACTGTATGGTTGGGTAGATATCATCAACGGAAAGTGTAGTGCATAAGAACCATAATTCTACCTTGCCCATTTTTTGTTATTCCCCTTTGTTGTTTTCTTACTTGGATTTTGTTCGGGTTTATATTTCTGAAAGAATAGTATCTATTATCATGAAACTTAATTGATGGGTAGATATTATCAAGGGGAAGTGCAGTGCACAAGAACAATAACTCTACCTTTCCTATTTTTGAGTTATTCCCCTTTGTTTTTTCATACATGGATTTTGTTCAGGTCTATATCTCTGAAAGTATAGAAACCTTTATGGATAAGTAGATATTATCAAGGGGAAGTGCAGGTCACAAGAATAGTAACTCTACCTTGCCTTTTTTGAGTAATTTCCCTTTGTTGTTTTTCCATACTTCGATTTTGTCAAGAGCATATCTCTGAAAGTGTAATAGCTTTGATCATGAAACTTTATTGGTGGATAGATATCATCAAGGGGAAGTGCTGTGTACAAGAACCGTAACGCTTCTTTGTCTTCTTTTTGAGTAATTCCCCTTTGTTGTTTTTTATAATTGGATTTTGTCTGGAGTATATCTTTACAAGTATAACAGCCATCATCATGAAACATTATCGGTGAATAGATTTCACCAAGGAACATATCTTTTTTTTCAAATCTCTAAAAGTGCAACAACCTATTGTAAATCAATTGTATCATTGTAAATTGTTGTCCTGTTTTGAATTTAGACTTGAATTTTAATCCCCTTCCTCAGTCAACATCAAGCAGTGTGACGGGTGTATATTGTTACAATTTGCCACGTTGTTGCCTTATTGAAAATTCCTTATTGGAAGCGTTTGGAACCCTTATTTTTACACGTCGAATGTTCCCAAAACACACACAATAACTTGACGATTTTTCATTATTTATCACAATTAATGTTCTTTCAAATGGAATTAAAGGAAGAATGATAACTTTGAAAAAAGAAATGAATGTACCAAAAGAGCCTTTTAAACCATTACATATTTTGATAAGTTTCCATTCCAGGGTTGCAGGTTATGATATGTACATTACGAATCTTACAAAGTGCAATATCTTGACTATCATGCGTATTTCGAGTTTGAAGCACTTCTCATATAGAACACTGGAATTCAACGAAACATTTTTTCATCTTAATTGATTAGAACGGTGCTTGTTAAGTCATGAATCAAATTCTATATAGATAGTAGTAATTTTTTTACGTAAAAAATGAACGTTATATGGTAGCAATCAAATATGGTCAATTATAGGTAATTTAATTGTTTATTCGTCTTTCAAAAACGAGCGTTCTGATTGGTCGAAAAATTTAATTCATACCCCCATGAACAAACTTTTGAGCACGCAGACATTTTGTAAGATTCCGCACAAAATAGTTCTATACAAAAAGGTATCAAAGATTGTTAAGTTTTGCTTTTTCGCTCGACGCTATTAAATTATAAGAAATGAAGGGAATATTTTTTTGTTTTCATGAGGGTATGAACTGAAAAAGCTAATCACACAGTCACTTATGTATGAATCCGCTTCGCGTATTCATACAGTGTGACTAGTTTTTTCGGTTCATACCTCCGTGAAACAAAAATATTCTCTTCATTTCTTAAATGTGGATACTAAAACCAGGTAATGGACACGAACACCAGGGATAACACGCACAAACAAAGATAATCTCTTATTTCATAGTGGTCCCTTAGTGTTGGTGTCATGGCATAGAGTTGCAATATCACGGCAGAGCTTAGAATTTAAAGAAGTTACACATACATGAGATCACAGACACTTTAGATTTATCACAGTAATTCATTAAAGATTGTTAAAAAGCATTTGTAACAGCGATCAGTTTATCCAGCTTTTAGGAGGTCTATTCCTTAGCGAGAAACCTATAAAGCAAAAATGATTTCGGCAAGACAACACCTCTTTTCTGGCTAGACCTCGTTCCAAACTTATGCAAAGCGCTTTTCGGAGTGAACGTTTTATTTAGATAATTTGGTGAAAGCCCCATGTAAATTATATACACGTTACAGGGAATAATCTGCTCTACAACATTGGTAATAGGCAACCAGTTCATTATTTTATGAACAGGAAAAATGTAATTGGCGCACTTAGGTTTTAAACAAAACATACAATCTTATTGTGGTTTTTCTGTAGTCTATTTTTTTAGTGCATGGTTAGATTATTTACCACATTGAACAGACATAGTCATAATTGCATTGGATTAAAGACTGAGAGAGCATAAATCTAGTATGTTTAGTGAGGTATCTTTTTTTACGACGAAGAAATATCAACCTAGGATTTGCTACTTTAATGATTGAAAATGTATTTTCGTTAAAAGTGAGGTGCTGATCTAAGGTTTTTCCAAGATAATTACTAGATAACACTCATTAATAGAAGAAGATTTACAAAAAAACTAATACATCCCAAGGGTGCTTTCCTAATATTTTGTAGTGGCCGATTTGACTGTACCGGTATGTATGAAATGGAAAGTCTTTGTATCTTCTGTAAAATAGGAAATAATGAGTAAAATATATACGCCGTTATTAATATACAAATAGTTACGTCATTATTTCAAAGAAATATTTCAGTCCCGGAAATGATGACATATATCGTTTAATATCTTCCCGAAAAATTATTTCTCCATGACATTGATTTATCACATGGAAAACTCTTAGCATCGCTAATACCATATGTTCTCCGATTAATATGTAGGTTGCCTTATCACCTTTAATGGCACAACTTTGACATTTTGATTTAGATTTGATCATCTCAAAATCAATTCTATATTTTTTCATTATTAGAATTATAAAGAACGGAAAATGATCACTAGAAAGTAATACACCTGTCTACCACCTATAAAAGTATTGTTCTACTCGAGGGGAAGTTGACCTCTGATGCCGTGTCGTTGTATTCAGATTGTGATCGAATTGCACAAAACCAATGATTATTATCCTAAGCTGATTTCTTTACATAGACAGGTGCACTTACATAGACAGATGCACTAAGCTAACAAGAACATAGCATCAGAAAAAAAATCATTAAACCTAGAACAGTCTCGAAAACAATTTGTTTTACGTACATGCGCGCTCTGTTCCGGTATGTAGGTCGGGTATCAATTATTAATCTTTATTGTTACACACTACAAGAAAAGGCTGTAAAACGCTTCGAATGACCTCTTATTGGCGCCTTATATAGATACATGGTTACTGTGGCTATCAACAATAAAAAATGGTTTGTGCTCTATCGGAAGCATAAAGGTACGAACGCACAAAGTTTCGCCAATTCATACATTATATGAATATTAAAAACAAAGCCGCCGAAAACTCTCTCGATAAATTGGTTTTTATCACATTTTGTATATATAAAGGATTCGCGTGGTCATTTATAACTCTAAATTGTGTACATCCTCAGCTGCTGATACGCAAAATTCTTTTGGCAATATGTTTTTACGACAATTAAGCACCGCCTTATCTAGAAACATTGAAGATAAATTAATCTTTGTCGATACAAATTCTAATGAATGACTTTTTTAGCTAAATGTAAAACCACTTTTTAATATTGTAAAAGTACTTGGAGAAATATTACTCTCCTTGCCGTTTCATCATTACAAGATAGACAAACAAATATACAACAACAACAACCCCCAATCCCCCAGAACAAAACAACCCTACACACAAAAAATATCAAACCAAATAAACAATTAAACACACATGAAAAAAAAACATACTGCATAGGCTGCGACATATACATCTACACATGTACAGCCTATGAGATAATTTGTTAAAGAGATTAATATAATATTTTTTGTTTTCATGGAGGTATGAAACGAAAAACTAATCACACTTTATGAGTCCGCGGACTGATACAGTGTGATTAAGTTTTTCCGTTCATCAGTCCACGAAAAAAAAAAAGAAAGAAAATGTTCATTTCTCATAATGTAATAGCACTGATCGAAAAAAGCAGCAAAATTACAAATTTTGATACTTTTTTGTATCGAACTATTTTGTGCGGAAGCATACAAAATAGCTGCGTGCACGAAATTCTGTTCGTGGAGGTATGAATACTTTTTTTTACCATTTAGAACGCCTGTTTTCGATAGACGAACTTTAAATTAGATTAAATTACTATAAAGGCAGCCACGGCTATTACATGTTCGCCGGCGTAGTTTTTTTTCCGGAAAACGAAGTATCCATACGATAGATATATAAATAGAACTGACAAATAGATAGATGGAAAATGAAAACAAAATAGTCTCTTCAATTCCTAAGTAGTCAAAATTCCTTAAACTTTATTTAATGCCCTGTTTGTCTTCAAGTATAGGTATTCATATATAGTTGAATATTCTAAATGATGAATTGCATATAGTTACGAATTGCTCAGGAAAACAGCTCCTAATGGGCTGGTTTACGGGAAGTGTGTGAGACGAATGTGTCAGAAAATTAGGTTATTTCTGGTATCTTATATGCCGTATTTCAACCCGCAATTCATTCTGATTCGGTATAAAAAAGGCTGATAACAAGTCTTTATATCTCGTGGACTGCACTTGTTTAGCTGCATTCTAGTTTCCGTTACCTAAAGTTGGCAACACAACCTTGTCCGATCATTTCGAGTCAATACTATGAATGAAATCTATTTGTTCTACGTCGATTGGGGAACAATTTCTGAGAATTTGACCTTTCGATTCATGTTCCTTGAGAATACACCAATGCTCATCTTTAATGAGTTGGTCAATCCAAGAACCAAGATCGGTAGCAGCTCTCGGGAATCGAACTCGGGATCTCTTAACCGTGGAGCAGACGTTCTATCCCCTGCCTACGGCATTTGCGTGAAAAAGCTACCAAATGAATGAATGATATATTTTGCCCAAAAGAGTTCTTTTCGTACAGCGAAATTGCATTATATCCTATAATAAGCAGTTATGTTGTTCGCATTAAAATTGACGGAACGCTGCTGTCAAACAAAAAATGATATAACCAATCACATAATTTATTTAGACCTGAAGTGAACTTTGGCATACATTTATGTGAAGCTCATTTGTTAGTTTGGCGACTTTAATGTAAAACTTTAGTTACGACGTTTAGGTCGCCTAATTAAGTTGGTCGCTTAAGCAAGATTGGCTTTACATGTATGAACTTTTTCTAGAAATACACAGCTTTACAATAAACACAATTATTTACCAATAGTAACTTAATTTGTATGTTTGTATGGGTTAAACGTCATTTTCAACAGTATTTCAGTCATATCGCGGCGGCTGGAGCATCTCACTATGGATTCCTGGTATTTCACACCAGTACTACCTCTACATCTTTTTCGATCCTAAAGCTACTCATCCAACTCAGGTTCACAATTATACACCAATTGGTGGTGACAGATGTTTGAAAGGATATTCCATGCGACTGGGGATCGAACCTAGGAAGCCAGAGCTTTCTAAATTTCATTTTAAAAAGTATTTTAAAAAGGAAAGACTTCTTATAGTTATTACACCAGTACACGAGTTTCTTGAAATACGGGTAGCCCCTATTTCATTTTTTGAGAGTCCCTTTTTCGTATACGGGAATTATGCAGCACTTTAGTCAACGGGTTTCTATAATAAGGATTTCAATCATTTTCTTTTCAAACAAGTGTAGACTTGAATTTATATGACGAAGCAACACCACAAGTTACGAAATGTCATTCAATTTCGAACAAAAATATGTAGTTTCAATCTCAAACGGTAAAACATTGTTTATTTTCTCTTTTTTTTTCGCTACAGATAAACGTACCAAAAGATAAATCAAAGGACTGAAAGTACTGAGAAGTTGGAATGCGCTGAAAGGGTCATAACTGTGGAATTCGGTTCAAATTCTTTTATTGCTTTCCGAGTAAGCCTCCCTCCTTTAAACTTAAACCAACATTCCCATTCGTGTACATATGTGCGTGAATAACGCACAAAAAACATAAATCCACATACAGAAATACAAAACTAGCTTTGTCTTAACCCTTTCCTAGACAGTGACGCTTTTAATTGATCTTCATTATGAAAGCTTTGAAAAACATTGTGGAAAATGAATAAATTGCTTGTTACAAGCAATTTCTTCATTATCCACAATGTTTTCTGTCCAACAAGACCAGGATTTTTAAAGATTTCATCAACTTACAATTGTCGTCTTCTTTGAATTTCGTATGGTCTAAATTTTTATCGCGTTTGAATGGGTTATAACCTCGTGTCACGCACAGCAAAATTAGAATTTTCAAGCATAATATTCTCCTTTTGATCCACTGTAATACGTGAACTCCTTTTAGAATCTTGAAAACAGAGAATAACAGCTTCTACAGTAAGAAATCAATGACCTCGATGATTATTTGACCCTCAACTCGGCCAATTCTGTAACGATCATACTAAACTCACGTAGATTTTCACTTCAAGTTTATGAGTATACGTGGAAATTTGCGGAAATGCACGGTAATTTGTTTCAGGGTGATCGATTTGAAAAACCGGTTTGGACTTAGGAAAAAAGAGTATTTAAAGCGTTGTGAGTAAAATTCCAAAAAAAAAAAAAAAAAAAAAAAAAGACGTTAACGTTATTGCAACGTTAATGTTTGTACATGGTAGTTTTGCCCTTTTCCTAAAAATTCCTATAATATGATGAAGATAGTATCAAATAATCTTCGGCACCCCGTAGACGCGCGATTTCCTTATTCGTTATTATCTGTTATCATTGATTTAAACTTGTAAATAATGACATAATAAAGCGTAATTATTTAGTAAATAAGTAGTAACCGGAAGTTCATATGTTTGAATTCTAATTTTCAAAATCTTCTACTTTCGTTTTGCATCTATTTGATTTCTATTTAGTAAAAGCTGTACATCCAACAATAATCGCGTTTGCTTGATGCCTACGATCCCCCTTAATCGATCTAGAATGTTCTAAAGCATTAGGCGGCGTGATAATTGTAAAAATGCATTTGAGACCTGAGCCATATTTGTAAACATTGCCCATTTATGGTCACATGATTACCACATGTCACTTGAGATCACGTGATTACCAAACACGGGCCGGCGAATCACAAAAAACAAATTACTGCGCTGATTATTACCTTATTTTTCAGTAATTTAAAGCAAACTAAAGCATGTTTAGAAGTCTCTTAACGAATTCTTATATCATCCTTTACATGTGCAATATTATTGTCTTCGGCTACAACTAACTAATTGTCCGTGGCAAGTTGAGATGAGAAGTAACCCGAGGTGTATTCATATCTAAAAGATCACGTGATGTTTGTTATCAAGAAACCCGAAATGAAATTGTCTTGTGTTCATTTTGTGGTTTTGTTAAATCTAAGTTGGAATTGCTCCGCATTCCAACTTAAAAATGGCATTGAATGTTTAAAAATATTTGAAAATCCTCGATGGCCGATACCACCAATATTTACTATAGCGATAAGGTTTGCCATAATACCTTACACTTATTCTGATGTTTTCTTTAAACCCTTCACATTTTTGACAATGTCTCAAAGTATCAAATACAAAATGTTGAAAACATTTATTCTTCGCACGTTAATGAGAATGGATAAAGAAAATAATGAAACGTGGACGTAAAACTTTGCGTTTTTTGCGGATTCATAGTTACACTCAGGTAACTTCTATTTCCAGTATTGGTATGTATATTTGATTAAACGGTGTTCTTTTGTATATTACCCTTTGATTTACCTCCTAAGAGATGAAGGGAATTTTTTTGGACCGAAACGGTTTTAAACATAAGTTTGATTAGATTTTTCGTTTCAACCTCCATTTAAACAAATAGATTTTCTTCAATTCTCATTATTTGATGCCA
Organism: Fragum fragum; assembly: GCA_946902895.1. Taxonomy (NCBI): domain Eukaryota; kingdom Metazoa; phylum Mollusca; class Bivalvia; order Cardiida; family Cardiidae; genus Fragum; species Fragum fragum. The sequence goes on along the minus strand of OX336370.1, from coordinate 66,318,062 downwards.
TTATGCGAAAAAGGAAATGTTTTTTTTTGAGAATTTGATGAACTATTTTTTGCGCAAGCATACACAATAGCTGCATGCTCAGAATTTTTTTCGTTGATTAACAATATTTTCGGCCAATCAGAAAGCTCGTGTTTGATAGACGAAACTAAACATTAAAATATGTAAATTCAATAACCAAAAACTTGATTGTCCTCATTGATATATACATACTCTTTATATGGCGGAAAGGATCCGCTGTGTCAAATCAATTAGGTTCACAATGTACGTTTACTACAAAACGACAAAAGCCACAACAAGAAGAAAGAAGATCAAGTAACAGATGGTTGATATGAATGGAAAGCAAATTGATTTAGCGGGGATAGATTCTTAAGTAATTGGTATCAATTTCTCGTTGAATACAATAGTTTATATTGCGGTGTTAGAACATACCATAGGTTCAAATGAATTTGGTTATCTAAAACATCAGTATTACTTATCGCAAATGTATCTAAGGATCCTAGCCTGTAGAAGTGATTTCGTGTGCTCCCCCCGGTCTTTCAAAGACCACATATTCGACACGCAATTCTGCGTTTAAACACATTGTTCATTACATTTCAAGGCATTTGGGTTTGAACAATATAAAAGACGTTTCTTTCAACGCCATTATAAATAGCCTTAAACATTTAACTTTACCTCAATAAAGGTAGGTAACGATCCCCTTTTTTTTTTTTCGTGTCACATATTTTGATTATTTTCGTTACCTCTCGTGTACTCTCTGAATACACTTTTCTGGAAAGAAGCTTTGCGAAAATCAGGGGTCGATTATCAAAATAAACCGGGGTATTTCCCTAATAGCTTGCGTAAATCTATTTTTAGATTACGCCGAAACAGTTGCAATGGATATTTGGTTATTCACGCGGTGAGTACAACCGTTGGAATCCAGCATTCAGTTTGAATTTGCTCAAACCAACGTCGTCGTTACGACACCAGGAGCTATGTTCGCTAGCCGGTCTTCAATTCTATAAAGATCGGTCCGAACTGTCGTAGGAGTTAATATTAATATACACACTTGCCCGTAGTTGTGCGCTAACCCCTGTATAAGATAATTTCGGACGTTGGTTGTTTTCCTTGTCATTTTTTACCTTCTGTTGACTTTAATTTATCTGCAAATACGGTTTCGACAACCGAACTACGTGATATTAAAAAATAGCTTGGAATTCCGCTGAGCATTGCTTACATAACAACAAAAAGCTACGTTCAGTCTATCAGGTTACCGTAAACATAATATCTGGCTCATATTTAAGTATTAAATATTCGTTTGAGCGTATGTTTGCCATGAAGGGGCAATTTGTATTTTTTTTTCTTATATCGGTTAAGAAACTACGATACCTCCACTTAAACAGCTACAAAGAAGCCCTTGTTTGGCCGTGCACTATGAAAGTTTTATCGAAATGTTTTTTTTAGGGTATCATTTAACATGTTTTTTTTTATTTCTAGTAACACGCCTATGCTATGTTTACCGTAATGTACAATAATAAACATATGCAGCATAGTGTTAGTTCACGATTTGAGCAAGGTAACATTTGCAAAGATCCGATAAATGGTTTAAAGTGACTCTTGAATATATTTTCATGAAAAGTTGATGTAGGAAAATATTATGATTTTTCCCAATATTTATAGATGTCTATTTCACGTACATGTTCTTTCTTTGTGTAATATCTATTAAATTACTTTAAACTTAAAGCCATATCACTCGCCAGGGGAAGTAAAAAGAGTTTAAATAAACTATAGTTTATTTGGTCACTAAAGAAAACAAGGCCATTTTAATATCAGCATGCAAAGTAGGGTATGAATGAAGTTCTCTGGAAAGGGTATTTTTTGTGTATCTTATCGAGTTCAACTGATTTTTGTTAATATTTGGATATCGAGCTAAATACACTCAAATCTTCACCGAAAGTCTTGACTCATCTTCGTCATTGACTATTATATGCACAGGTGCCGATGGCTTAACTTTACGGACAATTCCGTTAATCTCCGTAACAGAACAGGGTGATTGAATGACTAGCAAAAGTTAAAACATTACCACTGACGTCATAATTTCATGTAAAGTAAACCATAAATTGTGCAGGGTCATAATTAAAGGTATCGAAACTTCTTTCATAAATTGTAGGACTACCGCGTAGATCTTATTGTGATCTTTTAATTCCAATCGTCATATTTATTTTGGTTTTGGATCTCAAGTATGGTTTTCTTATTAATTTTATTGTGTGTTTTGGGAAAATATATTGCTTTAAAGTGCCTCTTGCACAGATTTTGAAAGAACAATTTTGGCTCTCAATTTTCAAGTGTCAAATTGTAATGCACAAAAAGTAACATTCTTTCGAAGATTTTATAATGAAAATTATTGTTCGTAACTTCAAAAAAGAAAGGGGAAAAAGCAAAAATCTTTCGCGTTACAAGACGCCTAAAATGTCAGCGAATGGAACCGGAATTGTTCTTTATACGTTATCTTTCGATTGCTCTGAAAATTGCCTTAATTGTAGTTACCATAACTATCAATTTCGCGAGCAAAACAGTCGTAATCGAAATCTTCCGAAAACTTACGACCTCACCCGATAAATTCCGATGCTGCAAAGTAAGGCATAGGGAGTATATCACATTGAATTAAATTTCTAATGAATTTAGCAGATCTAAAACATTAATAGTAATGTCATTTTTACGACAAATGTTCTGCCTTTTTAATAAATCTACTAAATGTATTTTAAATTGCATTTAAAGTACTATACTCCTCGTATCCTTCTTTGAAACATCGGGATTTATCTAGTAGAAGGCTTTAGGTGATGTGAATAATGAAAGAAAGGCTAGCAATGGAAGTTGACGTAATTGTTTCGCCATGGAAACCAAATGTATTCGTTGAAATCGAAATATGACGTATTTACCCGACGAATTCCGGTTCAATTCGGGTTGTACTTCGTTACGCCGAATATTTTTGCTTCTTTACTTTGATTCATTTAATGTCATGAGCAGTCATTTTAGTGAAAGTCCCTTCATTTGAATTAGAAATGTGGAAATTGAGAACCGAAACTGTTTGTCCATAATTTGTCCATGAGCCATTAAGATACACTTCTACGTCTATCTGTACACCAGTGGGTACGCGCTACTGCGTGTCCAATATTCCTCTATACTGAAAAGCCAGCATAAAGTCTAGATCAGAAATGTTGATTATCTTACATTGGCAAGGGACAGTGTTCTTTTACGATACAAAATTTTACTTTACATAAATCTATTTAAGGCGATATTCAATAAGACAAAGCCATACAATACATAGGGAATATCATGTTACGATAGATATACAACATCCTGTATTTGATTTGAGCTGCGGAGGAAAATGTTGATATTTCACGATATTTAATATTTCACGAGACCGTACGTTACAATTGTATCACCCGAATGGAGAGCATATAGTCACCGCTTCGTCTGTCCGTCCGTCCGTTCGTCCAGAGCAATTTCTCCATAACTCTTGGACCAAATCAAATGAAACTCAGCATGTGAACTCCCTATGATCTAATGTCGATGTAGTTTTCCCGGTTTTTGGATTTGAGGCCTCGTCACGGAAAAGGGGGACTTAGGGTAGAATATAGTTTTTCTTAAATTTCCTAGTCTAATTGTCAGAATTTAATGAAATTTCATATTTGAGTAGCAAATAAGGTGCCCTTGACCATGAACTATTTGAAATTTGGGGAAATAAGATGTGTCGTGGAAAAAGGGGGTTTAATGTTTGATATAGCTTTACGTTAGCTCTCAATTTCTTTGCAACAAACTTACATTGGCCATTACTTTTGATTAATGAGAGATAAAGCCTTCATATGCGCTTTGTTTATGACAAAACCTTTCTGTTGGTACTAAGGTCAGGGTCACCTGTTGGGTCAAGGTCGTTTCTCAAGGTCAAAATTTCAATAATTTTAACTTACATTGTCCATAACTTTACAATGGTAAGTGATATAGCCTTCATATTTCACATTGCTCTTTACATGACCTTTCTGTTGGTACTAAGTTCAAGGTCATCTGCCAAGGTCAAATTCATTTCTCATTATCAAAATTTCGAAAATCCTAACTATAACACTGTCCATAACTTTACGATGGTAAATGATATAGCCTTCATATTTCACATATGCATTGTTTATGACATGACCTTTCTGTTGGTATTAAGTTCAAGGTCATCTTTTCAAGGTCAACGCCATTTCCAAAGGTCAAAATTTCGAAAAAAAAATAAATAAATTTAACATCGACCATAAGTAAACAATATTAAGTTCAATAGTCTTCATATTTTACAAGTGCATTGCCAATGACATGACCTTTCTCTTGGTACTATGTTCAAGGTCATTGGCTATGGTAAAGATCATTTATCAAGGTCAAAAATTCGTAAGATTTAACTTTGACATTGTCCATAATTTTAAAATTGTTAATGATACAGCCTTCATATTTCAAATGTTTATTACTTGTGACAAGAATTTTAAGCAGATACCAAAATCAAGGTCATTGGTCAGGGTCAAATTGTCAAGGTCATTTATTTGCAAATATACCTCCTTACCATTTGTCAAAATGTATTGTTACTTTACATAAATGTTGTTTATTAAGTGCCCTAGGTAATGTTCATTTCAATTTTTGACTCAATGAACCTTACCATGCTCAAGGGGCTTAATGCCATGTAGCTATACAGTTTGTATATTTCCTACTCTAAAATACACCAGTCTATTGTTTCTGTAAGACTGCTCAAGTTGGAGTCTTTAATTTTTGTATGTAGACATTTTTCATTGATAATTTTGATGGTCAAGGTAAAATATTTAAACCTTAACAATATTGAATTTTACTAGAATCAGGCCTGTGAAGCCAAACAGATTCCTTCAATGTTTGTAAAACTTACAAATTTCTTGTGAACTGAACTCTCAAACTACAGTTGCATTCAATAAGAAGTTTTTGTCCAATAATGGCATACAGTTTTGTGACAAAGCCTCATTCGGGGAGCATAATCCGTCTCCAACGGCTCCTTATATATACCTATTTTTGGTGAATAGATATGATGAAAAGATAAAAAAAATTCTGTATTTCTACAAGTATTTCTCTTTTCCTTTACCATTCTGATTTCCCTCATTTGCATTATTACGTCATCTTCAGAATGTGAATGACGTCATCATATGGAACCGTATTTGACACTGTCAGATACGGATTTTTACTGACCTGTCCGATTTTGTCTGAGTGAAATGTATATATTTTACTAGAAATATCTATAGGTATATAATAAAGACTATATTGAACCGCTGGAATGTGAATAAAGATTGATCGACCTGAGATATGAGTGTAGTAAGTATCCTTTTAAGAACGAACCTTTATACGCAAGAGGAACTAGCATAAATGTTTTACCATTCTTACGTATGGAATTCCTATCATAACAAACATTTGTTGTGGAAACAGCTTCCACGTGTTTAGATTATGCATTGTTGTCATGTCTTTAGATATTCTAGATTTTATATCTTTAACTAGCTTACAAGGAGGCATATATAAGTCGGCTTTAAAACTTAAGACGTTACTTCACATGAAAAACGTGTGTAAAGCAGAAAAGTATATGTTTAAACAATGAAAACTTTAGTGTGTGTCGAAAAAGTAGACAAGCTTGATACATTTGCAATACCTCTGGCAATTTCTATCGCGGATCATCCGAAGGTCTTGTGGATTCTTATTGAAATGTTTCTGATTTACATTCTTCTGTTTAAAAGAGTACTGATATGACAAGATTGAGCTACTATGATGTTCATATCTTTGCCACTTTCAACCGAATATGCTTCATATAACCACTCGCGATGTTTTAGATGTCCACACACTCGTATGAAAAGAATATGGACAACAAATTGAACTATTTGTGCGTTCAGATACCAACATTTACTTTTGTCCGTGACTTAATCTATATAAACTAATTAGAAAAAGATAATCGAAACAAGTAAACTCAAACTATTAAGAATTTGCGAATGCGAACCTTGTTGTTTTTAGCAACGTTTTCTTTGCAGAGTTCCTATCTTCAGGAAAACGAGAGAGCGATTTTGAATGGATTTTTAAGCCGGTTTGAACAATTTTAGTATTATAACTGTGAGGTTCATTTTAACCCATTCCAACTCATTCCCTCCTTTTTACGCCCTTCAAGAAAAAAGCTTTGGAAAACATTGTGGAAAATGAACAAATTGCTTGTATCAAGCAATTTCTTCATTTTCCACAATGTTCTCTATCCAAAAAGGTGAACAAATTTAAAATTCCATCAATTTGAAATTGTCGTCTGTATCTTCTTTCAATTGGGACCAGTCTAAAATTTTGTCAAGTGGGAATGGGTTAAGCAAGGGCTACCCGAGAATCACTAGTACTAACCAGGGCTCCGCATGTCTTGCATAAGAACAAAGTCACGTGACTAGAGGTTCGGCTCGAATCGAACCCACAACATTTCTTAGCTTACGAGTCCTCCGCACTATCTTTAATCTAAGCATTCCTATCCTGAGAGAGACAGAAATACAGACAGACTGACACATAGATAGAATTACATAGATAGATAGATAGATAGATAGATAGATAGATAGATAGATAGATAGATAGATAGATAGATAGATAGATAGATAGATAGATAGAGAAAGAGAGAGAGACAGTGAGAGAGAGAGAGAGAGGGAGAGAGAGAGATGGGGAGTATTTTTCAAATAAATTTTCACGGTAGCTGTGTAGAGTTAGTTAAGGTTAATGAGTTGCTCAATACGTTAAAAGCACATTAATTTAACCGTTGTTTATTTTGACGGTGATGCCAAACAGTTAATGAGATCTGCAGACTTCCCAATGTTATAATCCTGGCTGTAGACAAACTAATGTAGCAAGTGTCTGAAATGAATATATATAAAATTTCTGTTTTTCTTCTTTCATTTTAGTTCAAGTAAATTCTTAATAGTTCGAATGCAATGGAACCCCTCATATTATAGAGTCGCTATCGAACACCAACCCAAATTTTGTTACATCCCTTAAGAAAGTCACAGTGGCTTAATCACTAACTAACAGTTGCTTGATTGGCTGGGGCTAGCCGCTGAACGTCATGCCTATGAGCACACCCCGGCGACGATGGGGCTCAAAACTCCGATCTCAAGATCACATGTCAAACACTTACAATTTGCCAGCCTTTTCATTTTGATTTCATACATCGATCCCCAGTCCGATCCCCGGTCGCGGCAAATATCTTTTCAGACATTTGTCTCCAACTAATGGGTGCATAATCGTAAATCTATGTGGGATGGGCAGCTGGAGGCTTGGAAAGTATGTAGCGGTAGTTCTGGAGTGTGAAATACCAAGTATCCATGGTTAAGTGCTCCAGCCGCCACGATATGACTGAACAAGTGTTAAAAAGCGGCGTTAACCCAAATTTAAACAAACAAAGCATAATTGTCTGAAGTAACTTAAACTCCCAAGTTGAACGGGGGTAGGAAGTCCAATTTTTTGTTTTGTTTTGAATGGGGTTTAACGCCGCTTTCAACAATCTTTCAGTTATATCGCGGAGGCTGGAGCACCTAACAATGGAATCCTGGTATTTCTCACACCAGTACTATACCATTATATCCTTTCCCAGCCTCCAGCTGCTATCCCACATAGGTCTACGATTATATACCCATTGGTGATAGACAAGTAGTCGGAAAGGATGAGCATTGCATATGATATGTATTCAAAAACTAAGCGAAGATTAAAATAATGTCGCACACTCTTACTGTTCGCCAACCTTTTCATTTCGAATTCATACATCTGATCATTTAGTCATCGTTTGACCGGTATACGGATTGGTTTTTCTCATGAATGCAATTGACCAATCGCGGCTGCCAATCAAGGAATCAATCAACCAATCAAATCATTTATTCGACCCGGTCCTTAGCTTTCATTTTGCTCTTTTGTAACATGCCACTAGCCATAAATTTTGCAAAATAACGCCTTTAAAATCGAAGCGAAACTTCCTGTCGGAGTTAATGCGAAGGGCCTAGGGAGTCAGTGAGCAGGGCCAGCGATTAGTCATGTTTACTCTAGAAACTACATATTTTGAAGTTCTTCCTTCGCTTTGTAGAAATTACTGAACAACTTAAGTTTGTTTTGAATTTAGTGTTCTAAGTTCTAAATTTACTAATGGTCTAATTCTAGGAGACGTTTTTATGTATTCTATTACCTCAATTTTTACTACAACGAACTACTTTTCTTTGGGCCAGACATCTCCTGTAATGAAAATTTGTCACAACCACCCAACGGTTGTTTGTTAGCCCATTCCCACATGATAAAATCTTAGACCATTCCAAATTCATAGAAGTTGCAGACGACAATTTTAAGTTGATAAAATCTTCAAAATCTTTGTCTCATAGGGTAGAAAAATTGTAGAGAATGAAGAAATTGCTTGTCACAAGTACTTTCCTCATTCTCTACAATATTTTCCAAAGGTTTCATTTTGAGGGGCGTTTAAAGGCGTCACTGTGTGTGTGGGCTAACTCGATTAGTTAAAATCCTCCCATTTTTCAAACTACAAAAGGAAGACACCAGTTAAATTGTACATTTACAGTATCTTGTGAATTTTATAATCGGATTCAACGTCTGTTGAAGTTTTCAGATCGATTTGAATGAACTATTCTATATCATACTTGTGAATATGCGACAAAAATCGGTATTATTGACCAATCGCAGACGTCAGCCAAGGCATATATCGACCAATAAAATCATGCATTCAGTCCGGAATTGAAGTTAAAAGGTAGCTATCGACGTTTGTTTTTCTTTCACGTCACAAATGTCATAAATTCTTGTTCCCTCTCACGTACTATTTTAATAAAATATTCTTTAAAGAAGATTTGCGAAAATCAGAGGTCTTTTGTCAGAATAAACTAGAATAATTCCCAAATAGCATACGTAAGCTTTCAATCCGAGGTAGTTGGGTCATTCACGAGGTGCGTGAAACCTTTTGAACCCTGCATTCAGTTTGAATTGGCTCAAAGCAACGTTATAGTTACGTCATTACGGAATTATGTTCGCAAGCCGTTCTTCAAAAATCAGTCCAAAAACTTTGGAAGCGATAATATGAAATAGACATTTACCGGAGTTTAACTAACAATTAATATGACGTCGTTTGTTTCGCTTGTAAATTTGTTACCTTCCATTGACTTTGGATCTTATGAAAATGAGGTCATTCGCTGTTGACAACCGAAATCCGTAATATCTGAAAACCACATGAAATTCTACTTAATCTTTCCATTATAACAAAAAGATCCAACTGAAGCCTATCAAATTACCACGAAAACAATATCTGACTCAAATTCAAGTGTTATGCGTCCGTTTAGCGTACTTTTAGGCCATTGGTAATTTTCTTATCTAGGTTTCAGAAAAATCGACACCTCCCTTTAAACATTGACATTGGAAGCCATTTTGTGTGAAACGTTCGTGTTGGTTTGGCGACTTAACCACCGACTTTTTCCTACTGTAGTCACGACGTTTAGGTGGTCAACCAACCATTCTACTTTTTTTGTTACATGTTACTGGCCATAAAGTTTGCAGAATAACGCCGTTTAAAATCGAAGTGGGACTTCCTGTTGGAGTGAGTTGGCGTTGCCAAGGGAGTAAATGGGCAGAACCAGCGATTGGTCAATTGGATATGTGAAAAGACTCTGCTACCATTACTTTACAGATACTGTCCGTTACCGAGCGTATTTGCAAGTAAGCTTTTGGAATGACAAGTGGCGCTTAATAGGTCGCTATGTCGCCGTCTAATTCATGAATTGTCCCCGCTCCTAGTATCTGCTATAAATATGCTGAGTACCCACGTGTTTATAAGCTCAGATTAAGCACTATGGAGTGCTGTTTTCAAAGGTATAATTATGTCAGTTGAATAAAGACAGTTTTGTTAATAAGTTGTATTGATTGTTCCCCATTTGTGTTGCCAGGTCGAATAGTTTTAGCCTTAAACTTAGTATATTATGTGTCCTTCAGATGTTGAGTTGTTTTCGATCGCCTTGGGCACCAACTCAGAAATATACCCTTTTATACTTTATACAAACATATCAAGGAACTACCTTCTCTGATAAAGAGAATCCAACCGAAAGTTTAGCTTCCACTTCGTTCGTGTACTTTCCAGGCGTTTAGATGTTAATTTCAGCCGGTCGCGATACCTTTCACCTAAAATTTTACTTAACCAAAAACACTTTAAATCTAAGATGTTAACGGTCGCAAAAATAACGATCAACTTTGGTTGCCTATGATGCAAATTTATTTTGATGCTCCAACGGTTTTGGTGATATAACTGGTATAGGTATATTTGGAAACAAAGGATCCCAACGGAATCCACATACTACAACCATCCTTGTATATAAATTGATATTTTCTGGATCCTAGAATACCGTTTTTGTCGGACCCTGGATCTTCAGTCTTTATCAATATGACCACAATATGAACCAATCACACAAAGAGAGCTTAAAATATTGTTTGGGGAGAAAAACCATAGGAAAGAACACTTTAAACGTGTCTAGCACAGATAATTTCAACGACCAATCTAAAGCATTTGGCAAAACAATCAGTATTTAAAGGTATTTTCAGACAATTACTGTAATTTCTTCTACCTTAAGCTAACAGGTTACTTATAGTATATCCTGTCCTATGGGGTATTCAACTTCTGTCTATTTTTTGCACTCGCATTTAAATCTTCAGACAAACACATTGACATTTAACATGGATCTGCATTTTGTGTTACAGGTTCTTCTTCTATCTAAATTACGTCATGTGCATAAAAAAGATAGAAACAGACGAATGTGTTATTTAACAGAAGCGGAAGTGCATTTGAAATGCGTTGTTTGATGTGTCCAATAAGATAAAGTGCTCATTCCGGAAATACGCTTCGATTTCTAGTTATCAGGTCTGGGGAAAATGTTCAATTATGTATTGTATACCTAACAATGAAATTACTGGAATTTTATTTGAAGCCACATTGTTCCTCCGAGAAAGGAAATCACAGTTTCAAAAATCTATAGTGTATTTGGTCATTAAAGCAAACAAGAGCCTTCTAAATATCGATATACAAAAGAAGGGTATGAGTAAAGGTCTCTTGAAAGAGTATTTGGGTTTTTTTCTGATCGATGTCAATTCGATTCTGTACCGGAAACGCTCGATAATTTTCGGCATTGACAGTAATATGGACATGTGTTGATTATACGGGCGATTTCGTTAATGCCCGTGGCCGACTTGATTGTTTGAACGGCTAACGAAAGTTAGAAAGTCATCACTGACGTCATAATTTCATGTAAACAAGCCTTAAATTGTGGTGGGTAACAATTTAAAACATCGAAACTTTTCTCATGAAACACAGGCTTACTTCATAGAATTATTAAGATCTCAGTTATATTGCTCTTGGGTCTCGAGTAAGTTTTTTCTTTTACATTTTGTTGTGTATTTTGGGGCAGATATAACTTTAAAGGGAGGTATCGATGTTTGAGAAACAAAGACAAGAAAAATTTGCCGATTGCCGAAATTACGCCTACACTTGATACATAAATTTGAGTCAGATGTTATCTTAACGGCAATCTGGTAGACTTAAAGTGGGGTTTGTGGTTATATAGAAAATATTCAGCGGAATTCCAGGTTATTTTTAGATATCGAGGAATTCGGTTGTCAACACCGTATGACCTCTTTTGCATATGATCCAAAGTCAACGGAATGTAACAAATCGACAAGCGACACAACCAAATTTGTAAATTATGTCACATAAAATGGTTAACGCAAAACTAGGGTAAGTGTCTATATTCGTATTAACGCTGACGACAGTTTTAGACTGATCTTTACAAAATTGAAGACCGGCTAGCAAACATAATTCCCGTTGACGTTGATTTGAGCAATTTCAAACTGAATGCGGGATTCCAACGGTAAAAGCAACACGTGAATGATCGAATAATCATTGCAACGGTCTCGGATTAATCTAAAAATAGATTAACAGCCTACGCAGGCTATTAGGGAAATACCCCGGCTTATTCTGATTAACGACCTCTGATTTTCGCTAAACTACATTTTGGAATATCTTATTGAAATAGTGTATGCAAAGAAATAAGAATAATCAAAATCTGTGACATAGAAAAACAAAACAAACAAACAAACAAACAAACAACAACAACAACAAACCAACAAAACATCGATAGCTTCCTGTAAATGTATTTAAGGGAAAAAGAATAATCAAAATCTGTGACATGAAAAAAAACATCGATACCTACCTTTAACCTAACGTTTTCTAAAAATAATCGGGAATTTCGCTGAACCTTTCCTATATAACAAAACAAAACAAACAAAAAGCAACAACCAAATATACTTTAAACCTGCCAGATTGCCGCGAAAACAATATCTGACTCACATTTAAGTCCCATGCATCAGTGTAAGTGTATTTTTAGGTAATTGGCAAATTGGCAGTTTTTTCTTATAAAGTTTGAGAACCATCGATACCTCCCTTAAAATATAGATCAGAGATTTGGGGGTTCAATGTTGAATTCAATCAACTTTTGTGATGACTCAATGAAACTTTATATTATAATATCTGTCAGCCTTTGTCTTTCTTCGAAAGACATCTCGTGTAATTTGAACGAGGTTGGAAAAGAGAATACTTTGCATTTCATGTATGCTAATGGATATTCTAACCCTTTCCTGTTCAATTAATGTTTTTATGTGCCTATGATTTTATAATTTAGAAATCATTGTAGAAAAGAAGAATTTGCCTATGACAAGCATTTTCGTCTTTTTCCATAATAGTTTCTACCGTAGTGAATGGTTATTTTTCGAATTAAACATAATTTAAATTTTCTTCTGCAATTTAGAAAGGTCTAAACAGTTGCGTAAGAGGAAAGGGTTAAACTGGTATGTTTTCTTTGCTTTTGTTTGCGACATTTGAAATGCAGCCTGATGATAATCTGTTTAGTGATAAAATCGGTAAGATTTTTAACGTTTTATCATCATTAGCTTCGTCTATCAAAAGACGAGCGTTCTGGTTGGGCGAAAAAAAATCATACCTCCATGACCACAATTTTGAGCACGCAGCTATATTTTGTATGCTTCCACACATGAAAAATGTATCAAAGTTTGCAATATTTTTCACTGTTTCGGTGGACGTCATTAAATTATTAGAAATGATAAAAATATTTCTTGTTTTCTTGGAGATAAGAAACGAAAAACCTAATCACACTCTATGAATCCTTGATGAGCGGATCCATACAGTTTGGTTAGATTTTTCGTTTCATATCTCCTTGAAAACAAAATTATTCTCTTCACCTCTTATTTTTTTATAACTTTTAATCCCTGCATAAACTTCGTAAATAACTAAAAATTACGAGACATAGGTGGAATGTTCTCCGCGTATTTCTCCGCACATCCACATACAAGTATGTAAAGTGTTGATTCTTATAAAATATCATATATTTCTTACAAAAAAATGACAGAGATGTCACGTAGGTGTAGGAAAGGGAATCTTGTTTCAATACCCATTTTAATCTCGTATTTAATGACTTGTTCCGAGACAAGAAACACGCTATTCTAGATTATTTATTGTGTCAATTATTTGTTTTTAATTCCTTCAGTCGTTGTCTGAGACACCCGTTTAAGAGATTTTATAAGATTTCATACTTCAGACTGTAAAGTATTCTCCTTATTTGACATTTTAATACTTTGGTAGAAGGCACTTATTCTAGATTAAATAGTTTACTCTAAAAGAAGACCATTTCTTGTCTTTCAATCAGTAACAGTCAACGATTTTTCGTATGGAAGGTAGGTTACATTGAGAATTTAACTGATCAATGATACAATGAACTTCGGTTTGCTTCTGATTGTATGTTTTTAAAGGTAGGTATCGATGTTTTTTTCATGTCAGAGATTTTGATTACTTTTATTTCATTTGTCCATTGAAAACAAAATTCTGAAAAGTAGTTTTGTCAAAGTCAGAGCTCGTTTATCAGAGAAAAACAGGGTGTTCCCCTAAAAGCCTACGTAGGCTATTAATCTATTTGCAGAAACATCGATGCCTCCCTTTAGTAGACATATCAAATTAAATTCTGTTAAACCAAGAAGGCAAGTGTATACATAACATCTTGATATGTCTGAAAGTATATCAACGGAAACAAAATTGACAAATCGCAGCTGTCAATCAAAGAATAAATCAACCAATCAAATCATTCATTCAGACCGAAAGTGCACTCCGATATTGGTCGACCAATCAAATGGTATTATAAGACTGAAAGTGAACTTTGAACTCAGACATCAGTCGACATTTATGTGAAGCATGTTTGTGGTATGGCGACGTAAACATCGTTACTACGGCTTACTCAAGCTTATTTCATTTCTTACTTTCATTGTCAAGCTGTGACACATTTGTGCCATTGAGACGGATAACTAGCCCCGCCCACTGACTCCTATAGAAGTGCGACATACGTATGAAACGGCATTATTTTACAAAAAAATGGTCATTTTCATGATAAAAAAAAATATGAATAAGTAGAAATTGAATAAATAGATAATAAAATAAGTAGATAAATAGAATAAATGGTTGATTGACAACCTTAATATCGTAACTACCGATTTAATTAACTGTAGTTATGACGTTTAAGTAGCAAAACCAGCAAAAAAAAAATACTTCAGATAGATATCGACCAATGTCGGGCTTCAAAGTTCATTTCGAGTCTTTTAATATGATTAGATTGGTATATATATTTTTGAATTAACGGACGCGATTATTATAATCACTGACAGTTATGTTAAAGGTTTTTTATGTAGGTTTAGAAAAAGGAATCTTATTTCAGTACCCATTTTATTTACGAATTTGATAACAAATTCCGAGACCAGAAACTCGCTACATGTATTTATATGAGGTTATTTATGGTGTCAAATATTTGTTTTAATTACTGTAGCCGTTATCTGAAACACCCTTTAAAATATTTTGTAAGATTTCTCACTTCAAGCTGTAGAAGCTGTCATATTTATACATGTATCATCTACAAGACGGACTGTAATGATGAAAATCAATTCTATAACTTAAATTTCAATCATTCAAATTTATTCATATATAATTAACTCCTCTTAAAATATGTCTTATCCAGTTTATCTCACTGGATGGTGCTCCCACCAAAGACTTATTATAATTGTTTACAACAGTTAATTAAGTATTTTTCAAAGGTACCTTCATGACTTATTTTCTTATGAAGATTTATCGAATATCGCCAAGCTGTAGTTACGACGTTTAAGTCCCTAAACCGACAAAAATGCTTAAAATAAATGTTTTAGTACAAGGTTCACTTCTAGCCTAGATGAAAATTTGATTGGTCAATCTATTTTCAATTGCCAGTCGTGATCCTTCTGTTGTGAACAGTATGACCTATGATAGAAGTTGTTATTATTATCTTTTATTTCCGCCATGTAGGCGAGCAAAACTACAAAATACATAGATATACAAAAAAGAGCACAATAAAGACAACACAATGAAAAGAAAGACATTTAGATACAAACATTGAAACAAACATCGGAATTTTAACCCTTTCCAATATAATTGTGAACTCATGAACTTTATCTGTAATTTTTCAGTAAGAAAACGTAATTTGAAATTGCTTATGACGAACCTTTCAGAATTTGGACTAGTCTATCGATCTAAACGGGAAAGGTTTTAAATGTGCCACTCCTTCACCTATACTTGCTGTATTAATTGCGAAACCGAAAAGAATACAAAACAAGGATGAAGTAGACACAAATTGAAAGTAGCGAGATAACGAGAACGTACCCTTGTCAACCGAAAGCGAACAACAAAAGCACCGCTCAAACGGTAAACAAAGTTAGAAAAACATATACATGTAGTTAAAAACGAACAAACAAACAAACAAACAAAATAATAATAATAAAAAAAACAGAAAACACAAAAAGACCTAAGAGGGCTTGAGAACATCATATATCGCTCTACCTGACGTAATTATAACTGACTTACTGTTTGTTCTTAAACTTTATTGAATAAACGTTTTAAAGCTTGTATATCGCAGATCGTTGGTAGACGACCAAAAGCCCACAACCAAAGCTGTAGCTACGAGGTTTCAATCGCTAAACAACGACAAGAATACTATAAATATGCCATAATCATGTTACAGATGAATTATAAATATACCAAACTTTACTCAAAATAGGTAGAACAAAGAATAATGAGTTTTCAGACCAGAAACCATTCTCTATAATATTTTCAAAACCTGATACAAGAGTAATTATCTTAAAAGAGTCCGAGAGTTCTAGAAACCTGTTGAAAAGTGTTTCGCCGTATACTACTCGTATTTGACTAAATAAATAATACCTTATATTGGCTGTTGTATCACATTCAAAAATAATATGTTCGCAAAGTGGTATATTAATTATTGTTGTACATTTTGCACAATTATGTGAGAAATCATCACTGAAACATTTAGCAATTATTTTAACTCCGTTATAACAGTGCTTTGAAAAAGAAGGGACACGGCGACTTATCTTCCAAAGTTTTGAGGCATCCCTTATTTGGGGTTTAAAGAACAAAAAGTCTTTAAGAGACCGATCTTGCTCCAATCTAGCTTTCCAAGCGGTAAAAGCTGAGGTTTCGACTGCATTACGAGAAAGAATTTTCCATGGAGCTTTTGATGGAAAAAATCCATAGTTTATATAATCAAGCAAGTAATTCTCTAAAGAATATTTTCTAATGATTTCAACAATATTTGGAATAAAACCAGACTTAACACTGTCCCCAGTATAAAAAGATACCAGTCTATAATTAAATAGGATCTTCGATATATGACCGGTTACTAGTCTACATAATTGACCAAGAAATAACAACTTACGGTACTCTATTTCGAAAACTATAGGCTTAGAGCCCATAAGGCTTAAACAAATGTCAGTGCGGGTATAAGTGGGAAGATCTTGAATATATTTAATGCAAAACCTATGTGCCTTTTCTAAATTTAAAATTTGCGAATTGGTTAAATCCAATAGAAACTGACATCCATAAAGAGCTTTAGGGAAGACTATAGATTTATAAATTGTGATGAGGTTAAAGGATTTAAACCATTATCATGCAATCCTATGTTGGTAAGACTAAGTAAACTACCTCTTAATTTATTACAAGTTTCATCTACCTGAAATTTACTTTTCATTGATTTATAAACGTTAATACCAAGATGGGTATAGCATTCAAGTTCATTGATTTTACTGTCCCCAAGAAACCACGATCTATCATTTACATGCTTTTTATGTTCATTAAAAACCATCACTGCACATTTTGAGGCATTATACAAGTATCTCCATTTACATGAATACTCATAGCAAATATTCAGCATACTTTGAAGTCCTTTTTGAGTTAAAGATATTAAGACCATGTCGTCTGCTACGCTAAGGGAACTGCAGTCAGATCATGTACTTATGTACTTATGAAGTCAACTTTAATCTGATCTAATTAAAGTATATAAAGATCCTGTTTCATAAAAAAAACCAATATCATTTTCAAATGAACTTGAAATGTCTTGAAACCATGTAAGTTGAATGCGGTGACAATGATGTCACATGCTCGGTTTTTTTACCCTGTTACAGTTAAGCCAATTAAAATTGGAAACAAAGTCGAACTATTCCAATTCCATGTGCTAGATTTCTGGCTTTAGTCTATTTTTACTCCACTGAAACTAACGTTTTTTTTTTAAACAGAAGGTCGGTTAGTAAATAAAGTCGGTTGTACGAAGGCAGGTCTCATCTTTACTTCTCATTTAGATTACACGTCTATTTACCAGAACAGTTTCGGCTGAATGGTAAAGCACATTTTGATGAAGAAAACAAATGACAAGTACTAGAGAAATAGAACAGCCTTCCTACACGACCCGTTCCCTAGAGTAAAATTATGCAAAAAGCGCCCCGATGTAGAAAGATATAAGGCAATTTTAATCATAACAGTCTGAGAGCGTTTTATTAGCTTCAAAGGTTTAACCCATTACCACTCAAAGATATTTTAGACGCCGCCGTGAAAATAAAAAAACTTTGAAAAATTTTTCGGAACGCGTGACTAATTTTTTTAGGTTCATGCCTCACATAAACCAAAATTATTCTCTTTTTTTATAATTTAACGAATTCAAGCAAAACACAGTTTTTTTACTAGTTGTCAGCAAAAGTTTACGTATTTACTTTAAGCGAGAGGATACAAAAATTATGCGTTCACAAAATTTTGTTCGTGAAAGTTTGAAAAAGCACCTAATTAAAATGCTTTGCTCTTGATAGACGAATTCAAAATTAATTATTATTAACTCTTTAAACAACATATCGCTTATTTTGTCACTTTAGCGAACAAAGTTTTTCTTATCATCAAAATGAAAACGGAGGGTATGTGTGAAGATCCTTGGAAAGCGTATTTTGTGTTTTTTATTAACGATTTTAACTCGAGTTTGATCGAGTCGAATGCATCCGAATCCTCACCGGAAATGTTCGCTAATCCTAAGGTATGCTCCTTGATTTTTCTAAAATCCATGACTTGATTTAGTCGATTTGTAACAGTAGTTGAATAATCTGCATCTAAACAGTCACTAGAAGTGTTAATAACCATTTGACAAAACGTCGAAATAAACTGTTGCGGTCGCCCTTAGTTTGTGGTTGGCTACGTTTCAAAATATCGACACTTCTTTCATGAATTCGTAGAATTATATTGATCTTACATAATCATTTGTCACATTGATTTATGCATATGTGCCTGGAATATAATATTGCAATGTGTTTTAATATGTGCGTGTGTTTTGCGGGAGGGTGGTGGTCAAGATATGCCTTCAAATAGAACTATTTGCGACACACGTAGAAATTCAGCCATTAAAACTTACATGAAGAGACTGTGTATGTAAGATCGAACAAAAGATCCACTCATACAACAGTTTCCTATTTTCCTGCGAATTGTCTAACAATATTTGAAAAAAAATTGATTTGAAAACATGTTTCACTTTTTTAAAAATAAATCAGTTTTACTCTTAAGAGAATACTACTTGTATTAAATTTACCCGATTATTACCAGATAGCATTGGGTATATAGACAGCCTGATCGTTACCTGGATCATTTTCAAAATTCCTTGGCAATACTGATGGCGTTTGCTTAAAACTTGTAACATATTTTAACTGTCGAAAGTGCAACATTTATACAATCATAATTCATATCGTAACTCATAATGCATTTTTTCCAGAATCATACCTCATTTTCTACATTACTTTCTCCTAATATCCAGCACCTAATAATAAAGCGCCTTGCACTCGCAGCGTGTTCTTGTTATGTGCTTTTTATCACGTATAACAAGTTGTTTTTTTTTCAAAATAACATCCAGTTTGTGCTGAATAGATGAATATCTATAAAATGAAAAATGAACACATTACCAGACGACATAATTTTACACTTGTCCAAATTGAAAGGAGTTTCAGACGACAATTTAAAGTTTATGAAATTTAATAGTTTTTCAACTTTCTGGATGGAAAACATTGTGTAAAACGAAGAAATTGTTAGTTTCAAGCATTTTTTTTTATTCTACACAATGTTATCCCAAATGTTTTTTCTTGGGGGCTTTCAAAATCGTCACTGTGTGGAAATGCGTTTAGGCCGATGCATGACCGTAGTAGACTGCTAAACAGATCAACTGCAGTTACACATTTTCACGCAGCCCTTTTCTCATAGAGTGACACTCAGTTATTTCTGTCAGAGAATATGAAATAAGCGTTTTGTTTGCGTGTTGAGTGAACAGAAGTTATGTGTTCTGTTTTAGTCGTTACATAATGCATCCAACATACTATTGTGTCTTCTCTACGTTGTTTATGTTTATAGCTAGCTTCGGATTAAAATGTCTTAAGTGTTGCTGGATTTAGTGTGTAGTAAGGTTAAATGGTCCGTTGGATTTAATAATAATCTTTCAGAAGGAAGAATATTACAAGAAACACTAAAAGGTATGAAGTAATTTTTACTACATGTATTTTGATGTGAAAAACTATGAATCTATATATATAAAGCATATCGTCGTTGTCATTCGAAAACATCGTAACTACAGCTTGGATCAAATTTTTAGAATGACAACAATGATATACTTTAATAAAGAAATTAGAATAGTTATGTATTTAAAGGTGTAGAAGGATTTACGTTTTTGTATTTATGTTACTTTGCATTTTGCAATAATTTAATGTGATTTCTTCTATCGAAAATTCTGCATTGGACGAACGATTCGTTTCATACACCCATGAAAAAAATAATTGAAAACTTGACTTTGTGCTTCCGCACAAAAAAAGTTCCATAAAAATATCCTAAATTGGTATTTGATATTACATTATAAGAAATTCAGACACTCTCTTTCGTTTTCATTTGGGTATGAAAAGAAAAACAACCACACTTCGAGGCTTCACACAGTCTGTTTAGGTTTTCGTTTCATATCTCATTGAAATCAAAACAAACAAACAAACAAAAAAAAAAAAAAAAAAAAAAAAAAAAAATTATCCTAATCTCTTAAATAGAAGTGGAATATTTTTGACGAAAAAATAAAAGGTGTATCGTTACTGGAAACTTTGAAGCCAGAATTATGGCTTTAATTCTTAGAGCATAAAACAGGTTGATTTTATCGCTTTCTGTCTTTTTCTTATCTAAATAATTCTGAATTTATATCATGCTTTCTGGGGTTTTACAATCTCAATACAACACTAACTAGAGAAATCCAAACAATTCCAGGAAAATAAATTCAAGTCAGTTAGATCGTAAATTATTATAAATGACGTGTTGTTGTTTTTTCTTTTGTAATTTGTACTGAAAATCTTTCTATTTATCTTAAGTTCAAAAATCTGTATCAACACCGCTTTTCTTTCTACCATCAAATGAATGACAAAATGACTGAAAACGATTAATATTTTTGCAGTCCACAAATTTTGTCTATTCTGTTTTGACATGAAGTTTTTATTCCTGGCATCTGTGTATAACTGAAGGATTCTTATCCACGCTCTATAGTTTCTACTAAAAAGTTTGAATTAGGTATATGTATAAACCCTTTCTTGTTTAATCCCTGGTTTTTACGTCCCTTTGATTTTATGATTACGAAAACATTGTAGAAAATGAAGAAATTGTTTGTGACAATCAATTTCTTTGTTTTCCACAATATTTTCTGGTTATTTCTTAAATCAAATCCCCCTAAAATGTTGGCTGCAAAATTTTTGAATTTGGAGAGGTAAAAAAACTTTCAAAACACGAAAAGATTAAAGGGAGATATGTTGCATAAGTGATGGTCATTCAGTGTCTCACGAAAATGAAAAAAAGGTAGGTAGGCGACTTTGGCATTGTAACTGCAGCTTCAAAAAGATTTAGTTACAATGTTTTTTTCGCGAAAGCAACAAAACAGATTAACAAAGACATCTCAGTCAAAGTTCACTAAGGTCAATCTCTTTTATGATTGATCATCTCGGTCGGTCAATAATCCACCATTTTACACGGTTTCTAAACTAAACTCTGTTGCATCCGACTCTTTGCATAGATACACGTCATTTATCGTACAAGATGAAAATCTCGTAAATCTTTGAATATATGCGTTAGCGACAAATTCACCTTTGTATTAGTTATCGTCGAAACGATTAACCCTTTCCAATTTAATCCCTGGTTTTTTTAAGTGTCTGTGATTTAATTTATGAGAAAGCATTGTAGAAAAAGAAGATTGTAACAAGCATTTTGTTCTCACGATATTTCTTTGAATTTGGATAGGTCTGAAATTTGGCAAAACAGGAAATTGTTAAAAATATTACAACAGGCGAAAAACTCTACAGAATGGTAGAAACTAGAACCTGTCACAGTATGTGACTTAATACCACCGCAAGTGCTTTCAGTGTAATGAGAGCTTTAACAATACAAGGACATAGCTACTGACTTTGTTTTTCTTGAAAGGAGGAGTTCGCGACACAAAACTGGTAGTATATTTAACTGTATATGTCTACAAAGCATAAAAAATGTCTAAGTTCAAGGGAAGATCATTCTTGATCCAGGGGAAAATAAGGCTTCAAAATTGCTTCTTGCAAAACTTCAACATGTGGTAAATCTTTGTATAAAGTTTCAATGATATTGAAGCAAAACTGAAGGAGAAGTTCGCGGCACAAAATTGGTTGTAATTGTACACAGACAGACGGACACACGGACAGACAGACAGACAGACAGACAGGCTGATTCCAGTATACCCCCGAAAACATTCGTTTTTTAGAGTTAATTACGATAATTTTCTAGGTTTGTCTATATTGTAAAGTCATTTTGAACAGTACCGCAATTAACCTTTACACATTGCATAGATACTTAGAAAAGTATCACAATTAAAACTATATACATTATATAGATACTTAGAACAGTATCAGAATTAAACTTTATACATTAAAAAAATACTTAAAACAGTATCACAATTAAACTTTATACACTATATAGATACTTAAAGGAGAATCAAAATTAAACTTTATACATTATATAGATACTTAGAACAGTATCACAATTAAACTTTATACATTATATAGATACTTAGAACGGTATCACAATTAAACTCTATTCACTATATAGATACTTAGAACAGCATCACAATTAAACTTTATACATTATATAGATACTTAGAACAGCATCACAATTAAACTTTATACATTGTATAGATACTTAGAAGGGTATCACAATTAAACTTTATACATTATATAGATACTTAGAACAGCATCAAAATTAAACTTTATACATTATATAGATGCTTAGAACAGTATCACAATTAAACTTTATACATTATATAGATACTTAGAACAGCATCACAATTAAACTTTATACATTATATAGATACTTAGAACGGTATCACAATTAAACCTTTTACATTATATAGATATCTAGAACAGTATCACAATTAAACTTTATACATTGCAAAGATACTTAGAACTGTATCACAATTAAACTTTATACATTATATAGATACTTAGAACGGTTTCACAATTAAACTTTATACATTGTATAGATACTTAGAACGGTATCACAATTAAACCTTTTACATTATATAGATACCTAGAACGGTATCTCAATTAAACTTTATACATTGCATAGATACTTAGAACGGTATCACAATTAAACCTTTTACATTATATAGATACTTAGAACAGTATGAAAATTAAACCTTTACATTGTATGGATACTTTGAACAGTATCGCAATTAACAAGCTCTTTATGTCATGAGACATGCGCGTTTTTCCACTTGGTTTTCGTAATCCTTTTCATCTTAGTAGTGTATAAAATACTCAGACTTTGCTGTGATATTTTCAGAAGATTGTTGAATTTATAAAACAAAACTTAAAAGCAAGGAAAGTTCATTCATGGAAAATGGTTAAATTGTGTTTTGCTCCATGTAGATGACAAATAGCGCCTATTGTAAAGTAATTGGTAATATACAAATAGGTGATAGCGGCCATTAATCAAATAATCAATCGATCATTTAAATAACTCATTTAGACTGGATGTGAACTCTCAACTCAAACATTGGTCAACATCTATGTGAAACATTCCTCTTGGTTTTGGGACTTAAACGACTTAACTATGGCTTATTCATGCTGTAGTTACAACGCTTAGGTCTCAATCCAACCATTTTACTTTTTACATTTTATTTTTTTTTACACATGACTGGGAATGAATATGAACAATAACGCCGTTTAATAAGTAGACTACTATGTTGGAGCTAAGTGGGCGTGGCTAGCGAGGTCAGTGGGCGTGGCTAGCGAGGTCAGTGGGATCGGCTAGCGAGGTCAGTGGGCGTGGCTAGCGAGGTCAGTGGGTGTGGCTAGCGAGGTCAGTGGGCGGGCCTGATGACCCGTCAATTAAATGTTAAAATATTTTAACTCATTACCAGACGGCAAAATTTTAGATAAGTCCGAATTGGACGAATTTGCAGACGATAATTTCAAGTTTATGAAATTTAGATTTTTTTTAACTTTCTGGGTAGAAAACGTTGTGTTAAACGAAGAAATTGCTTGTTACAAGCAATTTGTTCGTTTTACACTATGTTTTCTCAATTAAATTTCTTGCGGGACGTCCGAAAGCGTCATTGTGTGGGATTGGGTTAAGAGTACATGCTACTAGCTTTTACTGTAAAACTAGTTCATTGTATGTATATTTAAAAATAAAAATGGGCTCATATCTTGCTAACCACTTTTTGTGTTTTATGCTACGTTTTTGCCGCCGTCATAGCGCAGTTGGTAGCGAGTTGGACTGTCAATGTAGAGGTCCCGGGTTCGATCCCCGACGGCGGCAATCATCCTTTCCGACTATTTGTCTACCACCAATGGGTCAATAATCGATAGCAGCTGGAGGCTAGGAAAGGATGTGATGGTGGTATTGGTGTGAGAAATACCAGGAATCCATTGTTAGGTGCTCCAAACTGAAAGATTGTTGAAAGCGGCGTAAAACCCCAATCAATCAATCAATCGATTTATGCTACATTTGACGAAAAGTTCACGGAAACAGCTTTTGAAAACAACGTGGACATACAGAAATTGCTCTTCTTAGTTTCATACAAAGTTTCCGCCAAGTAAACCAGACATTGTGAATTTTAATCATTTTTCGTCGGCATCTAGTCTAAAGATTTATGTCTGAAAATATGATAAAGAAGAATATCCTAATTCGCGGGTTAGCTGAACTTGTACATTTTTCTTCTTTGTCTTTTTAACTTCGTAAATGTCTACCAACTGAATAAAAACAACATCACGGCTAAAATAATAAATGGACCAGAATCGCCATTTGTACGTGACAAATTTATAAAGATGTAACTTGAAGTCCATTAAAGGGTACTTCAGCGATCTAAGACTTTATTCAGATTGGCACGTCCTTACAATCACTCGAGTTATCCCTTTCAAACACATGTACGCATTAATATATTTTACATTCCTAAGAGCCTAGAGCCAGACAAATGTGTTTGGGAAACGGGATTTTCCACTTAATCACAATACTACCTGCCCCCCCCCTCCTCAAAATAGACAAAATTGCCGTGATTTTGAAGTTTCATTTGCATAGCTGCGATGAAATACGTTGGTAAATACTTGAATACCACTTTCAGTAGATATTTCGAATAAAACCGACTGCAAAAGTCATTGAAGAGAACAAAAATTCTCTTTATTTACTACCTCTCTGATGCACTGAAGAAACACATCGCATGACGTAAACCGTTTTCTGTATAGAAATATTTCGGAGATGGCTAGATCTAACCAGAAATTAGCTGCTAGATTAACTTAGCCCATCATCAGACGACATCACTTTGGACCCGTCTTAAATCAAGTTGCGGACGGAAATTTTAGTTGATGAAAAAGATTAACAAGCAATAAAATGAAATATGAAAACTTGTCATAAAAATCGCAAGATAGCACCCCTTTTCTCCTGAACCCTTTTCTGTTCAATCCATTGATTTTACGTCCCTGTGATTTTGTAATTTAGAAAATGTACAATATCACAAGCAATTTCTTCTTTTTCCACTATATTTTCAACCCAACTACTTTTTTTCAAATAAAAGCCACTTTAAACTTTCGTCGGCAAAACCTTTAAATTTCGACAGGTCTAAAATTTCGCAAAACAGGAAAGGCTTAGGTATTCTATATGTGACAGCAGTTCTATGTCATCAAAGGAATGTTAGACTATACAAATAAGTTCTGGGTCTATATAGATTCACAAGCGAACTTTATCCCTTGTTATGCTGAACCCGAAATATTCCGGTTTTGGCAGGAGATGTAGACCAAGATCAGACTACACTAAAGTGCAGTCTGATCTTGGTATACACCCCCTGATTGTACTTTTCCTGCCAGAGTTGTTAATGAAAATGATTTCTAAAAGAAATATTGATTTTTGAACAACGAGTTCTATCAGTGCTTTCAGCTCTTATATTTTACAGCAAATCAGTAAGGTAGTTAAACAGCATGACAAGGGTTAAGTAAGATGCAGAAAAAAGCAAGGAAAAGAAGATGGCAATAATTCGAAATCGCGACCGAGATAATTTCATCATAGACATATTTCCTTTTCCACAAATCTTTTGTACTTTATTTGACGTTAAACTGATGCTAAAATTGAACTAACGCGCGCACCTTCTTTCGATTTAAATATTGTAAGATTTTTGTCTGGTGAATGGTTAACAACCTTTGTTTTATTTGTTCATCTCTCTAACGAGTCGGAAGTTTTATACTGCCAAAGAAGAGCCCCGAGGCCGACTGTTATACGGAAGAAGATAACCTTGAAAGAACGTATTTGTCTGATAATCTGACCTATATTTTCCGAGCTGTAAATAGGATTTTCCTTTTAGGCAAATGTCTTTTCGCTGCAAATTTTACCCATGAAATAAACGGAAACTTGAAGCTTTAATAGCATCGTTCTCTTTTAACTATTTCCTCCTTGAGGGTTTTTCCTACTTCGGAATCAGTCGTGACTCTCTTACATTCTAGTTAAAAACATAAGAATCACGTTAGATACATTTACTTTGATTGAGAAAATTTATCGGAATACTTGAATGTAGGGATTTTAAGAGAGGAAAGCGTCGGCTTTATATAGCTTTAGTTAACAGACAGAATTGTCAAGTCTTCTCACAGTTCAACGAGTGAAAACTGCTACTGGAGGCTTAACTACTAAATCGATTGAATGCCTACGCCATTAAAAGTAGTTCTTATGTATTTCAGGAATATTGCAAACTCTACAAGCAAATTCATCTCCTATGCATTTTGCTAACTTGAGCATATTGTATTAAAAAATGAGTCTGATCAGACGCATTACTATGCACACTGCTTTGTATGGCCAAATGAATTAACTTTATTCAAATTGTAGAGAAAACCTTCAAAAAGCATACTATATAACCCATTCCCATCCAATGCAGGTTATTAGGCATCTCAGGAAAAAAGAAAATCTCGTGGCCAATGAAGAAATTGATTTTGACAAGTAATTTCTTCAATGTCCACAATGCTGTCTATCCAACAAGGCAAAGATTTTCTTAAATCCACCAACTTGAAATTGTCGTCTATAACCTTTTCAATTTGAACCAGTCTATGAATTTGTCATGTTGTAATGGATTAACTCCTGAGTTAATCTTTAACCTCATTTAATTATAACATGGACGATTACTCGTACAAAATAATGCTTTGCTACCTTACAGAACTTTCAGTAATTTGATTGTCTGATGCTACCTATCAAATACATTATCCAAATTTCGTTAATAGTTTCCGCCATTGATGTTCTTGCTCAAAGTCATTCAGACTATTTAAACTTTAAGCCACTTACGTTTACATCAATGCTGTAAAAATTCGCGTACACGATTTTTCAGACTATTGAAAACGATTATTTTCAGAAGCTCACCTGAACATTTCTTTCCTCAGCATGAAGCTCTTTAGGTGAAATAATGTGATCTAATTGCAATGTAAAAGCCGTAGTTTGCTCAAACGTCTTGATATTTGGTCAGAATGTTTTATCTCAATGATGCTTTGGTCAAGCACAATATTTTTCGCCTTTGGAAGAGAGTAGGCCACAAGCTAAAATTTCAGAAATACCATGTGGGCACTCTATTGGTAATTTTTATCCCTCGCCGTTTCGGCGAAGGGGATATAGAAATGGTCTCCGTCCGTCATTCCGTCAATAAGCTTGTCCGGAGCATATCCCCTGAAGGATAAATGATATCAACTTTTAACTTCATAAGTGGATAGATCTCGTTGAGGAGAAGTGCAGTGCACAAGACCCACAACCCTTGCTTGCATAATTTTGGAGTTTGTTGTTCTTAAGACTAAGATTTTGTCGAGAGCATATTTCTGAAAGTATGATAGCAATTAACGAACTCATTGAGAAGAAATGCAGTGTATAAGAAGCCTAAATCTAACTGGCTTCAGTTTACTATCAAACTTTCACGGCGGGGGATGGCCATGTCCGACATGCCTCTTGTTAGTTCTTATGTCTTGTTTTATTCATATATAGATATCATACTCAACTTAGATATTGGGTTAATTTGATTCATAACCATGCCTATTAGATTAATCAAAGAGTACATGTGTACCTTGTGTGCTCTTTTTAGGCCAAATTTTACGAGACGACATTTTGGGGCTTATTTGTCTCATAATGTAGCCATGTCTGTCGCTGTGATATTCTACTCAAAATTTGATAAGCATCTGTTTTTAAGATTGAGTTTATTTCTTATCGGAGATTTAGGCGTTAGCATATTTGCTATGATTCTGAAATGTATTCATTTGACAATATCTACTTACCAAAAATCGTATGATATTACGAACTATGGAAGCATAACTGTAGCGGAAACCTAGCCTAGGCAATTTTATGATTACTAGGAATGGCAGACAGATAAGACTTTTTTTAAAATCAAGGCGGGCGATTATGCTGATTTTATGTATGGTTGCCATTCTAGTAAATAAGTGGTCGGAATTCGTTTCTCCTTCGGCTTACAAACACTCAGAAGCTTCCTTTAATGAGGTTGAGCGGAATGCTTCAGTAGTGCCTGCTTGAATTGAGGAACAGAACTGAGTTTGAGAAACAAAATACTGATATCAGCAACATCCCGCAGATGTGCTTAACCCATTCCTTGACGACAAATTGTTGGACGGGTCTAAATTCAAAGAAGTTGCAGACCATATTTGCAAAATGTGACGAATTTGAAAAAAAATAACGATTGAATGTGGTAGAAAATATTGTGGGAAAAGAATAAATGGCTTTTCAAGCCATTTCTCCTTTTTCCCACAATGTTGTCTGCAGTGTTATTTTACAGATGCGTCAAAGGGCACCATCGTCGTAAAAAGAGAAATACCCATCTAAAATGTCTTTGATGTATCGTTTGGACGTCAATATACCGTATTTTAAGATGTAAATATATTTTTTTTTCATTTCAATCTTATAATCGTCGACGTCATAACTGAACCCACGCACCCAGTTATGGTTTAGAACAGATCCGAGTATGAAACATTTTTCGAGACCCCTATACCCGTGCAATCCCGCCTTTGAAGTTCATGCAAAAGCAGGAGTCATCAACTAACAGAAATGAGATATGCCATTAATTGTTCACCTGATGTGGGCTTGTAAACGTTAAAAGCTGAACGTGAAGTGATTTCTGTATTTTTTCTCCCGTCCGTCATGTTAGCTCTATTCATACTGCATCAGGCTGATTAATCAAGTAACAAATCTTAGAAAAGTTACATTTCGCAAGTCATTTAGCTAGGAAAGAGTTAAAAATGAGTGCTTGTTGACAGCAAATTTGTTGGCCGTCTAGCATAGTGCATAGACCTTAAATTCGTGTATACATCTCTGTGATGCATATATTCTGTAGATTGCATACTGCGCCCGCTCGGTCTAGCTGACCACGGGCTGCGTACTGCATCTGGCACCAATTGACCAGTCGTTTTATAGCCCCACAGTAAATGCCTCTTAGGGCCTGTTAGAAATCCAAAAATGACCAAAAACAGTAAATCACTATATTGGTAAGCCAACACGAAACTTTACGAACAGTAAGACATCTGCCTTGATTTTTATAAAATGACTGTACTGTGTCTACCATTCCTTCTTAGGCGGAATTATTACCCGGACCAAGTCTCAACCTCAGTTAGCTTTTAAAATGTTGTCCTCTCATTCCGTTTTAAGCACAAAAATTTTGTTAGGTTAAATGAATTTTCAAAATGGTAGCTTCTATTCCGACGTCTTAATCCCAAACAAGAAATAAACCTAATTTAACAAGTGAAACTCACAAAATTTTGATTAATAAATTCAGTATTTGGATAATTGTATACTGCAATCACTCACCAGCTCGCTATCCTAAATTTGAAAAGTAACTAGAGTGCACTTTTGATGCTACTGTTTATCAAAAATTGTTGAAATATTTGTCTGAATATTTCATTTCGAGCAGATGGACATGTTTAATATAGGGTCAGATGGGGTCAAATATTGGAAAACCTTGCATGCAATTAAGAGACTGCAAATATGATGGCACAAGTATCTCAAACCCCGTTAAGAAATTTCTTATTTCTCTGTTAGATGACATTCGTTTGGTATTTGGAAACTTAGCCAAGAACTAACTAAGTCACTTGGGTATTTTCTTTTCATTTGAATTGATTGACTTGGTTGAGGGATTTTGGAAATTGGTCCTCTTGTCTGGAATTAGAATTTTACAAACACGAACATATCAATTACAAAGATAAAATAAAAATGTAAACTCGTAATTACAAGCTACCAAAATCTTTAAAAATAGAAAATAGAGAGAGAGATGCACGCTTTGAAAGATAATCAAGTTGGTCTTACACGATGTAACAGGAATTGAACAGTCAACAAAATAAAATTTCAATTCCGTTTTCTGGGTAAGCCCGGAAAGGACATTAACTCGAATTAGTGTTCTGTCTAATTGCCGTTACCATCGTCTCTGTTACAAAATTGAATTTCTATGAGAGACAAATTTCTGCTTTTATCAATTCATGCAATTCCCATTTTGGCCCGAAAACACCGGTACATTGCCACTTTTATTCGATTGATGTGCCCCAGTTGAGAAATGAAACATTTTTTAAAAATCTTTGAAACTAAAAGCACTCACAATTGACCAATCGCGGCTGTCAATCAATGAATCAAGCGACCAATCAAATCATTTATACAGCCCGGATCTTAGCTTTCAACTCCGATATTGGTTGCACTTTTTTATATCATTTTTTGTTGGTTTGGCGGCTTAAACGTCGTAACTACAGCTTGTTGAAGCTGTAGTTACTATGTTTAGGTCGCCAACTAACTAATTTACTCTTTATTACACGCCGCTGGCCATTAATTTTCAAAAGGCCGTTAAATATCGAGGTGGGACTTCCTGTTGGAGTCGATGGGCGTGACCAACGAAGTAAGTGGGCGGGACCAGCGATTGGTCAATTGAAGGATCACGACTACCAATTACACTCGATACATCATATTAAATGTTTCCACCGAAAGTGAACTTTGAACTCCAACAGTGGCCGTCATATATTTATGTATGAAAACATTTTTGTTTGGCGATTTAAACGTCGAAACTTTAGTTTGATTAATCTTTAGTTACGACGTACTGTCGTCAAGTAATCTTGTTAGTACGTGTTACTTGCGATGAATTTGGCAAATAACGACGCCACTTAATATCAAAATTGAACTTCCTGTCTTGATTTCCTATTAACGTGATGTCCAAGTACGGAGGTCAATAGGAAACACGTTTTTTTAAACTTGAGAACTAAAAGTTGAAAGAAGTTCTTCCCTTTTTTCTCTTCGTCTTAGGGCTACCAAAAAAGTCGAAAATACAGTTTTGTATCAAATTACGCTTCGTTCGCCCACCGACTATTTATTATTGCTATGCGTTGAAGTTACTGTACTATATTCCTTATCCCTTTCCCCCACAACCCCCCTTTTTACTCCTATCAAGAAAAAAAGCTTTGGAAAACATTGTGGAAAACGCAATATGACTAGGCTCGAAAACTTTTACTTTTTGGTAGATTTATTAATGAATTAAGAATGGTCATTCTACCTTACTATATAATTATTTCTCGAAATACTGTACTGATGCATGTACTATGTCTTCCATCCCATCCTCTTAGCAAATTCATATTTACACGTAAACCCATAATCAGAAGACAAAATCTTAGACTGGTAGGAAGAAATTACAGACAAAGATTAGAAGTTGGTCGAATGTAACAATTTTTGCCCTTTTTGATATAATACATTGTGGACTATTTTCTTTTGACTATTAATATATACTAAGTAAAATGGTTGGCTGACGACTTAATAGCCTAAAATACAGCTTAAATAAGCTATAGCTACAAAGTTTAAGTCGCCATACCAACAAAAGTGCTTCACTTAATTGACATTAATATAAGCTGTTTACATTTCCAATATTCTTTTTTCAAGCTTTTCTTCTTTATGAGAGTGAGAAAAGCCGGATTGTTTGTAAATCGGCTATCGTATATCAAAGTTAATGTCACTAAGTTAATGTCACTCAAACGGAAACGTAAATATGCCTTCAAGTTAAATTAAGATTAAAATTCACTATAAACTCTGAAGGACAGCAGCAAATAATGCTAGCGAATTTGAGAGCTGTAATTCTTGGAATGTTGAAACAAATATCTTGTTGAAATTAATCTGGCTTTGAGAAACGGATAATCGATATTAGCCATATCCGCGTTCTATGTTATTTGTACCAGAATGAGATTAATTCTTGATAACCCAAAGTTTCCGAAATTTTGACAAAAGGACATATAGGTTAGGCCAAGAAGATACAGTCAGTTCTCTACCTAGCCTCGTGACTGCACGTGAGCTGTTGTTACGAGGTTTCGGGCGGTCATCGTCGATATGTGACACGTAACTCGAAATTAGGGCAACAATAGGCTCCGTTAAAATTGGATATATGAATAAGTAACTGGACCAAGCACTGGTTACTCAATTATTCTACTTACAGGAATTTAGGAAAAATGGGTGTATTGTCTGTGCGAGAGCAAAATGTCGTAAATACAGTTTTAATTATTCATATCAAAATACCGAACGTACTGTAAGCTAGCAAAGCGTAGTTTTGATATTGCCAAAGGTACCATGATAAATAAACGATATTAAAGTAACCAAGGACTTAACCCATTAAAACAAGACAAAATTTTAGACAAGTTCAAATTGAAAGAAGTTGCAGACGACAATTTCAAGTTGGTTTGAATTTAGAAAATATTTCCCTTATGTAGAAAACATTGTGGACAGTGAAGAAATTGCTTGTTACACAATGAGAAGTAGTTTATTTTATACGTTATTTTACGCGTGCACTTTCAAAATATAAGCGCGCACGCTTAAATCAAACGGGGCGGTTTCCTAGTATATTATTAACGCTTGCATGAATTATTTGTGTTAAGGCGATTTAAAGGGGACTATTGACCCAAACAGTACACCATTCGAAGAAGTGCGCTCAAATGATGTAGATTAAAAGGCTAATTAGTTATGACAACATAGTCGCCATTGTGACTCTAAAGGCTTTTGTTTGTAAACACGTGACATTATCCCTGGTAAAGTATACTTTTGCTTGTTTACGTTGTTTCACTGCTATAAATCTCATATACAGTTTTGAATTTAGCAATTAATTAATATGTTTTTCAATTGTACAAATCAAAATGCAAAAATCTAAGATCGATTGTCAAATATTCCCAATTTTTAACCATTGAGATTTATCACATGGAGGTCAAGTTCATTTACGATTAAAATAGAAGCCCCGCACATAAAGACAGTGTGGGTAGTGTTCTAACTACCACTGAAAGATGAGTTATCAAGTGGCCCATTGGGTCTTATTGGTCACCTGAGTTTAAAGAGCACAAACACAGATAAAACTCCACCAGAAGATGCTGTATAGCAAATGTCAAAGCTCAAGTTATTTCTGTATGAGAGAAGATTTTTTAAAAGCCAAACTTGTGATGTCCAGGAATGGGCTAATTTTGAACTTAGGGCAATGGTCTATACAATCTTGAGGTCCACCAAATGATGCTGTATATCAAATATCAAAGCTCTAGGCACTGTTGGGGATAAGAAGATTTTTATGATTTTCACTTCATAAGCACTTTGTAAAACTTGTGACATCTAGGTACGGGCTAATTCTGATCTGGAGACCATAATTCAAATAATCTTGATAGAGGTTCAACATATGATGCTTTTATATCAAATACAAAAGCTCTAGGCCCTCTCGTTTGGGAGAATATTTTATCATTTATTCACTATGTAAGCCTATGTTAAACTTGTGACGTGCGTGGATGGGCTATTTATGACCCTGAGGCCTTAATGCGTACGATCTCAACAGAGCTCTACCAGATGGTGCTATAAACCAAATATAAAAGCTCTATGCCTTTCTGTAAGAGAGAATAATCTTTTAAATGTTTTCACTATATAAGTCTATGTTAATTTTCAGCCTGAGGCCATAATTTATAAAATCTTGATAGAGCTGCACCAGGTGATGCTGTATACCAAATATCAAAGCTCTAGGCGCCCTTGTCACGGAGAAGAAATTGTTTTAAGTTTTCTTATAAAAGCCTACGTTAACTTGTGATCTACGGGAATGGGCCGATTCTGACCCTGGGGCAATAACTTATACAATCCTGACAGAAGTCAACCAGGGGATGCTACATACCAAAGCTTTTCACCTTTCTGTTTCGGAGACGATTTTAAAAGTTTTCAATATATTACCATATCTTAAACTTGTGTCGTACGGGAATGGGCAACTTTTGACCCTGGGGGCCATCATTTATACAATCATGAAAGAGGTCCATCAGATCATGCCACAAACCAAATGAGCCGGTGCGTGACATTTCCAACCATTACACAGGTGCGCCAAGTAAAGACTCAGATCAGCCTGTGCATCCGCACAGTCTGATCAGAGTCTTCACTCTGCGCTCTGTAGAAAGATACTGACCCAGAGATTCTTTATACAATCAGCGAATATTCTTATTGCCCCAAATGGCTGTCCAGGTTGCTCAATGTGTGCAAGTCACACACATACCAAATTGTTGGAAATGTCACGCACAGGTTCAAATACTATTTCAGAGGTGTAGGTTTTTTGGTTTGCTAGACGAAGATTTTTAAAGTTGTTACTTTATAAGCTTATGCTCAAACCTTTCCCCCCCCCCTTAACATGGCCTTTTTAAATAGATTTTTTTCTTGTACAAACCTTATAGTCATTTGCCTATGACTCCAAATAGCAAATTCGATTCCAATACAACAGCCGGTTCATGACAAGAATTTTTTTTATAGATTTACAGCTTTGCCCCCATTTTTCCCTTTTTTGGCCCCCAGGGGAGATAAAACCATGAGGTGTACAAATCTGAAGCGCCTTCCCATGGAGATGCTTCCTACCACGTTTGGTTGAATTCTGTCAAAGGGTTCTTGAGAAAAAGTCGGAAAAGTTTAAAGTTAACGCACGATGCACGGCGCACGACGGACGACGACGGACTAAACACGATTACAATAGGTCACTTTGACCTGTGGTCAGGTGACCTAAAAAGCACTTATTTTCTTGGATAGACCAACTGTGAATTTTATGAAGACATAGTAAAGTATCCTATTGTTGCTGAAATTTCTCAGAAAAGTACAAAATGCTTA
This sequence comes from Fragum fragum, assembly GCA_946902895.1. Lineage (NCBI taxonomy): Eukaryota > Metazoa > Mollusca > Bivalvia > Cardiida > Cardiidae > Fragum > Fragum fragum. The sequence continues at coordinate 66,282,928 of OX336370.1, read as the reverse complement.
GGTTTCTTTATGCCATAGATTGGATTAAATTGAGTTGATTTGTATCGAAAAACAAAATTTAATCAAGCAAACTCATTCATTTTTCGGCTAATTGTAGAATGAATAATTAGATTTTTCATTTTGCTCATAAAACTAAACTAGCTGCAATTTAGAAATGGAAACTAATGTCCTAATTATAAGAAAAGCTCGTGTCTCAAAGGACCTTCGTTTCACCAGTCACCCGAAATAGGCCAATTCGGGAATCCTACACAGCATGTAACGGAGAGAATAGTTTTTTGTTTCAATGTGGTATGAGCCGAAAAATTGAACACACTGTGTGAACTGTGTCAATACGCGGAGCGGATTCGTACATTAGTATGAATAAGTTTGCCTCAATGAAAACAAAAGGAAAAATCTCTTCATTTGTTATTATTTAATGGCATCACCCTAAATAGCAAATGTTTTACTATTTTTGAGTAAAATTTCATTATGCAAGAATACAAAATAGTGCTCAAAACCTTGTACATGGAAATATGAAAATATATATATATATAAAACCAGCCAATCAAAACGCTTGAGTCTCGATAGACGCAATTACAATCAAATCATTTGAAAATGTGATCTTGTCCATCATAGTTCAACAAAAGATTTTTCTCAATGATAATATTCTTGCATGCAGCAAGATCCGATGTTTCTAGCCTTGTTTTAACGAACATGTATTTAGATCAATAAATGGGCATATTTTAACTAGTTTCGATTTCATTTTGATTTATTACATTCTACCACCAAAATTGATAAAAACTATAAAAGGTGATGTGTATATTTGTAGGATATCACGGACATCAGCTGGATAGAAAGAAAGATTTCATCCAGATAATATCATATGTGGCGTTGAGCTTTAATCATTAACCCTTGTGATGCTGAACCCTGTCTTTGCAGGAGGTATAGACAAAGATCAGTCGAACTTTTGTGCATTCTGATCTTGGTCACTTTGTGCCTTGTAAAGGGTGGTATCGATGTTTTTTTCCATGAAGTAGATTTTAATCTTTTTTATTCTCTCTCAGATATTGTTAGAATACAATATTATGAATATTAGTTTTGCGAAAATAAGAAATAAACTAGCGAATCGTGAGGTATCGATGCTCAAACGGACGCTTAACACTAAAATTTGAGTCAGATATTGTCTTCGCGGTCATCTGATAGGCTTAAAGTGGCTTCATTTGGTTATATAGGAAAGATGCAGTGGAATTCAAAGTTTTTTTTTCTTGACTGATCTTTACAGAATTAAAGACCGGCTAGCGAACATATCTCCTGATGACGTAACGTTGGCGATGGTTTGAGCAAATTCAAATTGAAAGCGTTATTCCGACGGTTATATACAGCATGTGAATTACCCAAAGATCTTTGCAACTCTAAAAATAGATTAACTGCCTAAGTAGGCTATTGGGGAAATACCCGGTTTATTCTGATAAACGTCCTCTGATTTTCGAAAAACTACTTTTCTGAATATTGTATCGAAAAAGTATACGAGATGGAATGAAAATATCCAAAATCTGTGACATGAAAAAAACATCGATAACTTCCTTTAAGAGCATATGTAGGACTATAATCTAATTTCAGATTTCGCTGGGACTTTTGAAATGAACAGTGTATTTAACCGTCTCGCTCAAACCAACGTCACCTTCACGTCACCAGGAGTTGTATTCGCTAGCCTATTTTCGATTTTGTAAAGATCAGTTCAAAACTGTCGAAATAGTTTGTACGAAATGCACAATTACTGTAGTTTTGTGCTACCGCTTTATGTGACATAAATGAAGACCTTATCAATTTTGAATCTGCATTATATGCAAATGAGGTTGTGTGGTGACGGTAAGTTCTAAAAATATCTCGTCATTCTGCTGAACACTAGCCAGATAACGAAAATGACAACATTCAACTCATCAGATTGCCATTTAGACTCTATCTGGCTTGGGCGCACTTTTAGGGCATTTTTTCCAACATAAGATTCAGAAACACCGATAGCTTTAAGTTGGAGTTGTTTATAAAATGTAAATTCTACAGCGATTTTAATACTACTAGTGCTTTCAGTATTTTTACCCCTTTAATTTCTATATAATTTTGAAAAGGATTTATTGAGTATGACAAGAGTTAAAATGGTCTCGATCTTTATGTAAATGAATGCACGCCTGTTTCCTTGTACTACTAGGACTTACACCGAACAAGTGCATGGAATTACATTAGAAATTGTGCTATGAGTTTGCGAGATCAAATCACTGAAAGTATTGAGCATTTTAGATTGATATGCCCATTTTGGTGTAGAAAATGGCATTTTTCAGATTGATAATCTTATTCAACAACGCTATCACGCTTAGCTTGGTTTGTTTAATAGGTAATACAGGAAGTTTCCTATTCTAGGTTACTGAGCACGATCACGAGTTCGGAAAAAAATTGTCATTGTTACACACGCCATTTGTCTTGCACCGATGGAAATATGATACGTGATTTGCCTGTTAAGTTTGCTGTTAGGCTATACATGTAATGGCCCAAATTGTTGTAGTTGTATATGTTACTGGTGTGAAAATTGACAGAAAACCTTGGTTGGGTACACCTACCAACCGCGGCTTTACTGAAATCCTAACTAGCTTTCAAGATCAATACCTTTTTCACTTTTATGACAGGCCATAAATAATTAAGATATCATTTAACCCATTCCAACTCAATCCCTCCTTTTTTACCCCCCTCAAGAAAAAAACTTTGGAAAACATTGAGGAAAATGAAGAAATTGCTTGTATCAAGCAATTTCTTCATTATCCACAATGTTTTCTATCCAAAAAGACGAAAAAATTCAAAATTCTATCAACTTGAAATTGTCGTCTGCAGCGTCTCTCAATTTGGACCAGTCTAAAATTTTGCTGTGTCGGAAAGGGTTAAGAAACTTGGACAACATTAGATTAACAATACTCGTTGAGAATTATTACCAAAAAGAAACAAATGAAAGATTCTCTACATCTTTTAAACTTTCTGCGATCCAGTAGAAGCTTAACCCATTCCCACATAATCACGCTTTTTTACGCCCCTGAAGAATTGCATTAATAGTTTTAACTTGTGAGAAAAGTAAAATTTGCTTTTTTTCTACCCTACCTGGACCTTAGTTTTCAATATGAAAGCGATTTGAATTGTCGTCTGTAACTAGTACAAAATTTTGTTGTTTGGTAATGGATTGAAAAGGCTATTTCCAAAAAATGATAACATATTTGATTGATTGAATGGGGTTTTACGCCGCTTTTAACAAAATTTCAATCATGCAGCTTGAGCACCTAACAATGGATTTCTAGTATTTCTGACACCAGTACTACCACTACGTCCTTTCCTAGCCTCCAGCTGCTATCCCACTTAGATTTACGATTATCCACCCATTGGTGAGAGACAAACGTCGGAAAGAGTATGTGCCACTGCCGGGGATCGAACTCATGACATCCCATGATTGAAGATTAGGAGTCTGACGCGTCTGCGCCATGACGACGGCTTAAACATATCTGAATATATGTAACTGTAAAGCTTATCACTCCCCCTTGTACGTTGAGTTACTCGCTTTGTAATTGAAAAACTGCGCGTAATTCAAACCGTGACCGCATCTAAACCAAGCGGGTTATTAGTAGGTGTTTTCGTATTTAAGAGGAGTTTTTACGCGTTCTACGAATTATATAGCAAGCCACCTAATATGCCATTCTTAAAATGTACAGTTCCTTTCGGGAGTCAGGCTTTGAAAAAATAATAAATCAAACCTTACTTGGAGCTACCTCTCTTCCAAAATAAGGAACACTGATGGACGCAGTCCAGATGAGACGAAAGATCATACAGATATATTGTAGTTAAGAGAGTAAAATGTCGTAAATACAGCTTAAGTGAAGCTTTATTTACGACATTCGACTAGCCAAATGACGATATGCTACCCCCAAACCATGCATTCCACAAGGCTGGGTCAAAGACGGGATTCAACTTTGTGTCATTTAGTCTTAATTTGAAAACAAAACAAAACAAACAAAAAAATAATAATGCAATTGCCTGTTTATTTTAGCTAGCAAAGCATCAGCTTTGATAGCTTAAGTTTACAGACAAATTTTGTGGTCTTCTAAAATTTCAACGAGTGCAAACTGCCTACGCCATAAACAATAGTTCTTATGTATTTCAGGAATATTGTAAATTCTGTTCGATATTGAAGAGAACTCTGTCAAACGTATCCTTATAACCCGTTCCCACTCAAATCCGCTTTTTAAGCGTCTAAAGAAAAAAGCTTTGGAAAGCATTGTGAACAATGAAGAAATTGCTTGTAATAAGCAATTTCTTCAATGTCTACAATGTTTTCTACCCAACAAGGGAAAAAAATCTAAATCCATCCATGCTTGCTAGCTTAGAGTACTTTCAGTACTTTGATTTCTGTTCGCCAAAACACGTTGTATAGAGACTTTTTCCAGTATATCGTCGTTGTCGTTCTAAAACGTTGTAACTACAGCTTGAATCGATTTTTTATCTATCATTTAAAGTAGAACTCAAATATCTGACTTAAACTTGTTCATTGAAATCTAAAATGGTCAATGTTTCCTTTTATGTGGCCGCACTGGTGACTCGGAAGATAGCAAGGTTAGATAGTTGTGAATGGTTTAATCTTTACCTGTTTATCTTTATGTCTGTTATTTAGCATTCAGCACCGTAAGTATTGGACATGGAAAAATTTTACCAAATCTTAATTCATTCTAAAATTTAAAGTGTGGATTATGAATACGTACCAGACTCAATTTCGTATATTCTTTGGATTTAGTCGTTGAAAGCATTGTTGAAGACGGGCCCCGAATAAAAAGCATTCAGAGGTGCCAAGGTATTTACAGGAAAATGGGTTAAGAAACTTTGAAATGACTTGAACTAAATCTGCAGGAAAAAAGTCTTTGTTCCTTGAAAAGCTAATGAGAATTATTATATTTGATTTACGATTTAACGGTTAAATAAGAAATTCCGACACAAAGTTAATCAAGCAGATAGTGCCGGGAGTTGAAGCTAATTATCGCGTAATTTTGTTTGACGTTTTTTTTGGCTTGCTAACCTTTGTTTTTTCATGGGCCGAAACTGCGATCGGTAAACATATTTCTAATCGACGAAATGGCCTCTCGTTCTGTATCGGATTTCCCAAAAGGGACATGTACAAGTCCTTTATGCATTTATTTTATGAACTTTTTATTGCTTCTCTCAATGTAGTATTTTGATTCTTTCCGGGCTTTATTTGTACTCAATATTTATGTGCCTTGAATTTTTATATTCCACTGAAATATCTATATTTGGTGTGCGTGGTCGAGAGGAAGAGCGTCGGCTACCCGATCAAAAGGTCCCGAGTTCGATTCCCGGGAGCGGCTATCGATCTCAGTGAACCACACACTCGGTACGTTTACTGGTGTATTCTACAGGAAGCCTAATTGAAACGGATTAATATAAGTTGGAAGAACTTGTTTACCAATCGAATTTAAAAATGATAGGTTTAAACACTGAAAGATCTTGTTTTTGTTGTTGCTGCTGTTTTTTATGCCTGAGGTAAGCTTGCTTATCCCAAGGCCACAGTATGCATTCAAAATCTGAACATTTGCCAAGTTTACGGAAACACACGAGTTAATTGACCAATCGCTGGTCCCGACCACGTATTCCTTTAGCGACACCCAATTACTCCAACAGGAAGACATACTTCGATTTTTAACAGCGGTATTTTGCAAAATTCAAAGCCAGTAGCATGTAACGTAAAAGTCGCAACTACAACATGAATGAGGTGTAGCTACGACGTTTAGATCGCCAAAACCAACGATGTAGCTTAACAAAAATGGCGGGCTTTGTCGGCGTTCAAAGATCAACCCCGGGCCGAATGAATTATTTGATTAGCCGGTTGATCCTTGCTTTACAGATGCGATTGGACAACAGCCAAATTATAGCTCGGGAAGGCTTAGGAATGTAGAGATATGCGTACAAGATACTTAGGCGAATCGGAAATATTCAACTCGTCTTAATCTTAACATGAAATGATATCTGGAATTCATAATTGCAATTGTTAAGTATACCTGACAGTTTATATCTAAATCAACGTCTCGGCAACCCAATTTTTTTCTCATTTTCTCTAAATGTCTTTTCGGATCTTGTCTCGTTCATTTCTGTAGCAAAGCGAAGTAATAATGGGATGATTAGGCTTTTTAAAGTGTTTTTACCTTGAATACACGAATGGTAGTTTTCTCTCCGGACTGAGTACCTTTTCAAATATTCATTCTTATCTTTACACTTTGTAAACATGTAGTGTGAGTAAATTTACAAATACAAGAATGGCAGTTTTCTCTCCGGACTTGTTCCCTTTTAAAATATTAGGTGTTATTTTTACGCGTTGCAAAAATGTTAGTTAACAAATACACGAATGGCAGTTTTCTCTCGGACTGGGTACCTTTACAAATATTTAGTGTTATCAACATGTAGTGTAGTAAGTTTACAAATACCAAATACATGCAAAATCTTCCTGTTTATACAAGAACTAATATTTGTTTAAGTCTTGTTGGGATTACTCCAACTGAGTTTGATATAGATTATAGAAAACTACTCTTTTTAGGTCAAATGTGTCGTTTAGTAACCTCACATATATGCAAACAAATATTCAATTATCTTTTACTCGCGTTTCATCAATATAAATCATAAAGGCAACTTGCTTTCATTCTATATATTATCAGTATTTTGAGAAAATACAATCTTGAGTTGTACCTTACGAACTATATATCAATACATCTTTACCCGCCAAAATTCAGTGGAAAACCATAATTATGCGAAAGCAGAAAGCGAAAGGTTATCAAGGGTTCAAAATGACACTCAGATAAAGTGTTTTACTAGTTAAACCAACACTTCATATGAATTGTGAACTATGGGAAATCAGTAAATCTACTACATCATATATGTAGAACTATCTAATCAATGTAAAAAATGCGCAAAATGTTTGGCCAGATTTTAAAGTGATTCCTTTACCAGGTCATGTCCCAATTGCAAAACGAAAATCTCTTCGTCTATATGTTCTCACGTAGTTTAGAAGCTTTGTGACCCAAAATATAAGAGATTTATTATTTAATTCTTTAAGTTAATGTGCAATACAGAGATGTACAAAGAGTTTATGTCATTTGAATTACAAAATAGAATTGTGGCCCTGTTTTCTAGCTTTAGAAAATTTTGCATAAACATTGATTAGAACTCATACCAATCCTGTGCAAATTTGCAGACTTCAATTAAGATTTCAATCCAATCGATATTGATTATTTCCCACCAGTCCATACGTTCATCTGTCCGTCTTTTCATTCGTCTGCCCGTCTTTCCATTCGTCAATCAATCCATCCATCCATAATTTAAAGGCATTGATTCTTACTTATTCCTTGATTTTCGATTTCGGTGCAAGGTTGATTTATATAGCTCAGTAATCTGCACCTCTCAGAATAAAGGATCGAACATTCCTTTTATCTATTTTTTCTATTGATCAAAAGGAATGCTTATTCACTTTATCAACTTAAGATAAATATAAATACACTAAATGTGCTTATGTATGTGCTTTGCGCATGTATATATGTATGAATCGGTGTGTGTGCGCGTGCGTGCGTGCGTATGTGGGTGTTTGTGTTCATACGTACGTATTTGTGCTATTGTTTGATTTAAGTTTGTGTATGCTTTTGTTCAATGTTTTATGCTAAAAGCTCGCCACAGTGGCGGAGAAATAAGGAATATACACAAAAGGTAGTTTTCTCTCTTGACTGTGTACCTTTACGAAAAAATAGTAATATCTTTACACGTTGCAAACATGTAGTATGAGTTTGTTTACAAATATACAAATGGCAGTTATCTCTTCGAACTGGAAACCTTTACAAATATTTAGTGCTAAATTTACACATTGCAAACATGTAGTGTGAGTTTATTTACAAATATACAAATGGCAGTTTTCTCTTTGGACTGGAAACCTTTACAAATATTTAGTGCTAAATTTACACATTGCCTACATGTAGTGTGAGTAAGTTTACATATACAAAAATCCGGACTGGGTACCTTTTCAAAAATGTATTGTTATCTGTACACGTTGTAAACAAGGATTGTGAGTTAGTTTACCGATACACAAATTGTAGTTTTCCTTCCGGTCTGGGTACCTTTAAAAGACTATAGTGATTTCTATATGCGTTATGGACATGTAATGACTGGGTACCTTTACAAAGATTTAGAGATATCATTACAGGTTTTAAATGTGTGGTGTGAGGAATTTTATAAACACACAAATGGTAGCTTCTCTCCGGACGGGGTACCTTTTCAAAAAATACTATTACCTTTTTACATGTTGTTAACATGTAGTGTGAGTTAGTTTACAAAAAAAACAAATAATAGTTTTCCCTCCAGGCTGGGTCCATTTAAAAAAAAGTGTTGTCTTTCAGGTATTAAACATGTAGTGTGAGTAAGTTTACAATTACACAAATTGTAATTTTCTCTCCGGACTGAGTACCTTTTCCAAAATTTAGTGTTATCTTTACACGTTGTAATCATGAAGTGTGAGTTAGTTTACAAATACATAAATGGTATTTTCTCTCCAGACTTTGTACCTTTTCAAAAATTGAGTATTATTTTTACAGGTTTGTAAACATGTAGTGTGAGTAAGTTTACAATTACACAAATGGTAGTTTTCTTTCCGGACTTCGTACTTTTTCAAAAAAATAGTGTTATCTTTACAGGTTGTAAACATGTAGTGTGAGTTGGTTTACAAATACACCTTTTTGCTACAATCCATAAGTCCATCAATCAAAAAAGGGTTGATCAATCGAATATTATATCTAGACCGAAAGTGAATTTTGAACGATGACACACATGTTTAGTAATTTTGTTGGTTTTGCTACTTAAACGTCGTAACTACAGCATAGTTGGTCACCTATTGATGCCATGTAAAACAAATTTTAAGACTGTCATTGAAAACAAGATAAATGAATTTATCGGTTGGACTTTAATATAATGAAGGACTGAAATCTAACGAAAAGCCGGGAGGTAATTTGTATGGTGTGTGTTGATTTAACAATCGAATTTTGGTTTCGTCTTTTATGATCAAGCTTTTTGATTGGCTGAAATGTTCTTATCTTACTCCAAAGAACAACATTTTGAGCACGCAACAATTTTGTATGCTTTCGGACAAAGCAATTTTACTAAAAGCTAGTAAAATACTAGCTTTGTTTTGCTTTCTTGCATTAAGTTATAGAGATTTTTTTTGTTTTAATCGAGGTATGAACTTAAAAAACTTAACAGCACTTATGTATGAGTTAGCTTCGTGTATTCATAGATATAGTGTGATTAATACCTCAATGAAAACGAAAATATTCTCTTAAATTTATCATCAACCGACAAAGCTTTTAAACTATTCCCATATATCGACCCATTTTTAACGCCCCTCATGATAGAAGCTGTGTAAAACATTGTGGAAAATAAAGAAATTGCTTGTAACAAGCAATTTCTTCATTATCCACAACGTATTCTTTCCAAAAAGATACAGATGTTTTATAATTTCAAAATCGTGAAATTGTCTACAGCTTCTTTCAATTTGGATAAGTGTTAAATACTGTTGACTGGTAATAGGTTAAAACCTTTCTATCGTATTTAAGCCTTTTTATACACAAGAGCAAATGGCGGCTCTCTGGCCACGCCCACTGACCCAACCAATACTATTAACCCTTTCCTGTACAATCACTGGTATTTACGTCCTTTTGATATTATACTTGAGAAAACAATTTCTTCTTTTCCACAATATTTTCTACCCTACTGAATGGTTATTTTTCAAATTAAATCCACTATAAATGTTAGTCTGAATTTGGGTCTAGAAAAATTAAAACAGGAAAGGTTTAAACAGGTTATTTTACAAAATTTATCGTCAGAACCACATAACATAGATAAAATGGTTGGTTGGCGACCTAAACTTCGTAACAGCTGGTGCTTCTTAACGACGTCGCCAAACCAACAAAATGCTTCAAGTAAAATGTTGGAGTTTAAAGTTCACTGCCGGTCTTAATGAATGATTTTATCGGCCAACTCTTTGATTGACCCTCGCGATTCATCAATCTAGACAAGTAAAAAGTGACGGATGTTGAAGGACATCTTTCAGAGTGCACGGTTCCTTAAAAACAAATACGATGGATGTTAAACAGGTTCTCTTTTTCAACACTATTATCCAAGGCTTAGTGAAATCTTAATGTGTCTAAACTGATGTTTTTAGAAATGGGTTGAAAGTCATAAGATAGAAAAATTATCAGAAACTTGGAGGAACTTTTCCAAGATGGTTGTGAAAACAGTTTAATGTCAACTGATACACGATCCCGTTTTTGTCCTGAGGAGCAAAGGGAATCTAGCCATGACTTCTTGACATTTCTTGGGCCACTAGCCGCTCGTCCCACCTATGCATACTTCTAATTTTACGGTTATTGACGAGAAATGTGCTGCATAACGCCAATTTTTCTATGGAAGACTGGGAATAGAAGGTGATTCAAAAGTTGGATGAAGTTTTAATTGGATAAAGTTGTAATAGTTTCATTTAAATCTTTTTTCACACGATAAATTTTGATAAGTTTTCTTTCAACTAATAACGGTTGTCAATCAAAGAATTGATTTACTAATCGACAAATCAAATAATTCATTTAGACTCGAATTAACTTTGACCTCAGGATTTTGCCTGAGATTTATGTGAGACCTTTCTTTTAGCTTTGCGACTTAGATGTCGTAACTACAGCTTATTCAAGCTGTAGTTACAACGTGTTAGTCGACAGCCGATAATTCTACTTTTTGTTTCATGTCACCGGCCATACATTTTGCAAACTTACGCCATTTTCTAGCGAAGTAGAACTTCCTGTTCTAGTCAGAGAGTATGACCAGCAGGGTCATTGGGCGAGGTCACTTGACAGATCTCCTACATTAAAATCATAATAGTATACTATTTTTAAGATTTTTTTGAAAAAAGAGATATGAAAGAAGAGAAAGATTACGAATTTTTTACTTTCTCAAGTTGTAAATAAAGAATTTCCTATGATCGACCGTGACCTGTTCAATCCGTGGTTTTTATGTCCCTGTGGTATTATAATTGAGAAAGATAGTAGAAAAAGAAGAAATTGTTTGTAAAAAGCAATATCTACTTTTTTCCACAATATTTCCTACCCTTCTGAATGGTCTTTTTTCAAATAAAATCCACTTTTAATTTCTGTCTGCAGAAACTTTAAATTTGGATATGTCTAAAATTGTGCAAAACACGAAAAAAATGGGTGGCAATGAGCCCCGTGTAAATGTTATGTGGTAGGGGTTTAGATTTGCAAGCGGTTCATTGGTAAAACCATATAACCCCATACAAATATAGCGCAAATTCGAATCCGTATACTGCGATATTCAATTTCAAAACGCATACCATATAAACAATAAGACGTCATCGCCTTGAAGACTGTTGTGATATTTTGTATGCATAGATAATCTTAACTGCGTGTAAATCACATACAGATATTAATCAAAGGACTGAAAGTCCTGAGAGCGGTTTTGCTGGTTAATCAGTAGCCGCGCTCAATAAAGCGAGCATATTTCATCAATATGAGTGAGTAAATCGTACACCTAAATAGGAGGGGCAGCTGTAGGCTTGGTGAGAATGTAGTGGTAGTATTTGTGTGTGAACTACCAGGAATCCATAGTTAGGAGCTCCAGCCGCACCGACATAACTGAAATACTATTAAAAGTTGCATTTAAGCCTATTCAATCAATCATAATCCATTACTGTTTGCCGAAATCGCTATTTTGAATTAATCGCAACGTTTCCTTCTTAAGTGCGTGAAAATTTGTGATTGGGTGGTAAAAGGTTAAATGATAAAAGGTCAAGAAATCAAAGCTGACATTCAATTCTTTTTTCGTTAAGCATATTATTATCACAATTGAAGTAGTTACATGTCCGTTTCAAAGATTTAGTCGAATTCGAGAGGCTAAAGGGTGTTTTATTCGATGGGGTTAATAGGCGCTTCAATCGCGTCTATAACAGGGTTGTAACTTGTTACATATACTGTGTATACGGGGTGTAAATTTAATTGCCCAGCCCTGCCAGGTCAAATCACTAACAGATAGTTTACATGTATTTGCTTACTCCACCAATCACTGACCTAGATTCTATCTTGAAACGCGAGGAAATTAGACAATTCATTTGACAATTTACCAAGGATATATTAAGTTTTAAACCATTTTCCTGGATATTCATGACTAAAAGGAGGCTGTTGGCATTCAGAAAGTAAGTTATTTTCTTCATCAGCGATGAAACAAGATAGAGGCGATCACATAAATTTTCACCTCACGTTTATGAGCATGCGTGGAAATGAGCGGAAATGTGTGAGAACTTGTTTCCGGTTGATCGATGTGAAATACCGGTTTTTCCTAAAAAAAAACCGCTAAAAATAACAATAACAACACAACAACATTTATCTTAACATTTGAATGAACGTGTAATTGATGTGCAATTAGTATGCGGCCGCCGTCAGAGCGCAGTTGGTAGCGCACCAGACCCTCGGTCTTCAATTATGGGGTGTCATGAGATCGATCCCCGGCATTTGTCTATCACAAATAGGTGGATAATTGTAAACCTAAGTGGGATAGGATGTAATGGTGGTACTGGTGCGATATATACTAGCAATCTATTGTTCTGTTCTCTAGCCGCCGCGATATAACTGAAATATTATCAAAATCGGCGTTAAAGCCCATTCAAACAAACATACATTAATATGCGAGTCTTTCGATATGAGTTTTCAATTTTCATTGATTTCAACCGGATTTATAGTTATTAAACTAAACATTTGGATATTTTGTTCTTTTTTCTTTTTATTGAACAGACTTTGTTTACCCCGATCTCGAATAGACGCTATTATGTGATTCTCCGATGTTCGTCTGATAATGATCGACGCCAAAAGTCACTGATCCTTGATTTTTTACTAAACCCTTGTCATGCTGAACCCGGATTATTTTGTCAGGGTTGTTTTGACAGGAGGCATAGACAAAGATCAGCCTGCAGACTGATCTTAGTCTACACCTTCTGTTTGTCTCCCACAATTTGTTTATGAAATATTTTTTTAAAATGAATTTTTATTTATAACTACATCTTCTGGTGCTTTCACCCCTTTTGTTTTAATGCAAATTCAGAAAAAAGGATTTCATCATGACAAAGGTTTATAATAGGCGTTCAGTTATTTGTCTATCTATTCATCTTAGCTTCGGTTTATTTTGATGTCGGCGATAACCCGACGCAGCAATGACTCATATGCCAAATTTCTGGCATCTAGGCTGAACTCATCAACAGTGTCGTCTCCATCATCGTACCAAATCTCGACATACGATTTCTGTTGTTACCAATGAACTATGGAATTCAGGTTGAGATTCAGAATGACTATTCGTTGTTACAATTTACTTGACTGTCTAGCTGCCAAGCTCGGTTTTTACACATGTGAAATCGACCGATCCTGATGCCAGTCAAGGAATCAATCGACCAATCGAATCAGGAAGGCCGGAATAGAACTTTGAACTCCGATATTGTCCAGTATTTATGTTTAACATTTGGTTGGTTTTTTGGCTTAAACGTCGTAACTACAGCGTATTGGTCGCCAACAATTTTTACTTTTTGGTACATGTTAGTTGTTTAATATCGGAATGGAATTTCCTGTTGGAGTCAGTGGGTGTGGCCAGCAGAGTCAGTGGGTAGGGCAAGCTATACGTCAATTATAAGAAATGGCAGGTTTATTTTTGAAGAAGCTTTCTTTGGAACAGAAAAGACGATCTATTACTTGTATGGTCAGACCGTCGGTGACCATGTAGGCATAGGCGGCGTTACCTTGCTCATATCTCGGTCTTAATCTATGATATTTACTTGGTCACGCCAACTGACTCTGCTGGTTACGCCAATTGACTCCGCTGACCACGCCAGCTGAATCCGCTGGCCACGCCTACTGACTTTGGTCACGCCCACTGCATCTTCTTGTCACGCCCGCTGAATCCGCTGGTCACGCCTATTGACTCCACTGACTACGCCCACTGACTCCACTGGCCACGCCATTTGACTCTGCTGGTCACGCCCACTGACTCCACTGGCCACGCCATTTGACTCTGCTGGTCACGCACACTGACTCCGCTGGCCCGCGCCCACTTATAGGCTGGCCACATCCAATAACTCCGCTTGGAACTCCTACTGAATCGAACAGGAAGTCCCGGTTCGATTTAAAACAGCGTTATTTTGAAAAAATCATGGCAAGTGACATCAAACAAAAAATTAAATGGGTGACTGTTTACTTAAACGCCGTTACTAAAGCCGAAGTTACGACGTTTAAGTCGCCAAATTATTTAAATGCTTCACAATAATGTCAAAGTTCAAATTACACTTCCAGTCAAAATGAATGAGTTGATTGGCCGTTTATTATTTAGATTTCGCAGTTGGTCAATTTGTTGTTGTTTTAAGTCATAAAATACATCTTTATCTTTGAATCTTTAAACGGAGTATCAACTTTAATAGCCAACTTTCTGGTTTTGTTATTTATTCAATTCTCCTGTTAGCAATGATAAATGGAAGGCTCATTTCGACAAATATCTCTGAAGACTAAGCCCATTTGTAACAATTTACGATTCTCTCCCATCTGCATTTATTGGTTTTGGCTTGTTTTGTTTTTACAGGTTTTGTTGTTTTGTTTTGTAGATCTTCAACAAACAAGCAATAAATTCTAATTCATAGGGACAAGACAAATAGCATGCTGTTATGTTGGAAGAAAATGCAGGAAACTTATTCAAGATGAATGATACTTATACCACTTGCCATTAACATACGCACAAAATGTAACTGAAGTTTAGTTCAGGCTTTCATAATTTAATTGTTAGTTTCGTCTATAAACAACAACAACAACAACAACACAAACCCGAACGTTCTGACTAGCTGAAAAAAGCTCATAAATCCATGACCACAATTTATAGCAAATATCTATTTCATATGCTTGCGCAAAAAATAGTTCCATAAAAAACAGAATTTGTAAAAAAAATTGCTCGGTGTTATAAAACTACGATGAATGAAGAAAATGTTTTCATGAAGGTATCCGCTTCGACTTTTAACTGCGTTATTTTGCAAAATTTATGGCCAGCAGCATGCAACAAAAAAGTAAAATGGTTGGTTGGAGACCGAAACGTCGTAAGTACAGCTTGAATAAGCTGTAGTTACGACGTGTAAGTCTCAAAACCAACCATAAAGGTAAAAAAAATTACGACCAATGTTGGAGTTGATAAGCTCAGGTCCGGGCTGAATGAATTATTTGATTGGTCGGTTTATTCCTTGATCGACCGCCGCGATTGGTCAATTGCAATGACTTTGTCGAAAAATATTCATGTAATTATGATTCGTCACACTGTACAGGATCTTAGTACAACCAACATTACGGGATAGATGCAATTGTTAGGCAATATATAAAACCAATTCCTGTACTAATTGTATGTTTAGACTTTTAAAATAATGCAAAGCAATAAGTGATTATTTATATTCACTTTAAAGGTGAAGGGAATATGTTTTATTTTCATTGAGGTATGAAACGAAAAACTAATCACAGTGTTTGAATGCACGAAGCGGATTCATACAACTGTGTACGAATACCTGAAGCGGATTCATACATAAGTGTAATTAATTCTTTAGTTTTATACCTCCATGAAAACGAAACATATTCTCTTCATTTCTTATAATTAAATTACATAAAACGATAATAATGATAATAATAATAATAATAATAATGATAATGAGATAATAATTTACAAAACTTTGTGCATTTTTTATATTGAACTATTTAGTGTGGGAGCATATAAAATAGCCGCTTGGCTAAAATTTTGTTAAAGGAGGTATGAATATTGTTTTGCCAATTAGAACGCTCGTTTTTCGATAGACGAAACTAAAAATTATATTATTTAATGATAGTACAAGATCCAAGTCATCACCCATTATCATTTGATATCCAAAATAATAGATATAAGACATAAAAGATTTCGGTTTTAGGACGAACATTCTGTCTAGAATTTGGCAAATGTAATCACGACAAGCGTTATTTGTCTCTCGTGTTTATAATTGTGTGGGAAACGTGAAGAATCTATGCTTAGGTTCACCAGTCTCTGCGATACTACTGAAATAATGTTGCGATTACTGTTAAACAATCCTTTGTATATAATGTGCTTCAAAATACACCTAAGCAATAATTGATGAAGAATGGAATTCCATATCGCAGTATAAGCTTTCCTTGATGCAGTTCACAAACATTGTAGCTACAAGTTTAAAAAGCCCGTGTTACGACCTTTTTGCCCCAACCTGGTAAGTTAAGCCCTTGTTTTACCAGACTCCTAGTAAGACCATTGGTGTTCAACTTATCTTTTTGTAGATAAATCAAGCTTATATAAATAATAGCTCATTTAGACACGACTTCCTACATGTGTGTGGTATAACTATCTGGCACTTGATAAGGACACGCTGTTTCATATGAAAATAAAGCTTAAAGCGGCTCTTCAACAGATTTTTTATGAAAATAACGAATTTAACCAATGATTTCCGGTTCCATTCGGTTTGTTTATCGCGGACTTTTTAGGCGTCTCGTAATGCGAATTTTTTTGCTTCTTTTCTCTCTTTTCTAAAAGTTATGAACAATCATATTTTATTACAAAATCAGCTGAATCGCCTCCTAAAGAATGTTTGAAAGCATTGAAGATAGAAATTTGAATATTGATAGGCAAATATTTTCTTTCAAAATCATTGCAAGAGCCGCTTTAATGAATGTTTAGTAGCATGTTTGGTCGTAAAGAAATGGATGAAATAATGGGGTCAGCTGGGGTCATTTACAAAGGAATAAAGAAGTTGTTAATTTGTCAGTCACCATATTAATTTTACATATGAACGTGAAAAGGGTATGTCTTAGTAATCTAAAAGTAAAAATTCTGACCGAACTTGGTAATAGGAGCGATCGTCTTTGACGTAAGCAAAATATGCGTTGTGCTAAACGTAGAACACAAATAACAAAAGGTACGCCATTTATACTTAACGCGATCTTAACCCTTGCCATGCTGAACCCGGAATATTCCGGTTTGGGCAGGAGGTGTAGACCAAGATCAGTCTGCACATAAGTGCAGTCTGATCTTGGTCTACACCTCCTGCTTGTACTTTTCCAGCCAGAGTTGTTTATGAAATCGATTTCTAAAAGAAATAATGATTATTGAATAACAAGTTATATCAGTGTTTTCAGCCCTTTGATTTTACAGCAAATCAGCAAGGTAATTTATACAGCATGACAAGGGTTAATAACGGTTTGAGCTTGAACATGATCAATAGAAGCGAGGTGAGTCCCTTTTTGATTCGGTTTTAAATGGACTTTCAATATCTTTTATTTTATTTGCGGGGGGTTTAACGCCGCATTTAACAATTTTCAGTCATATCGCGACGGCTAGAGTACCTAACAACTGATTCCTGGTATATCTCGCAACAGTACTACCATTACATCCTTTCCTAGCCTCCCACTCAGGTTTACGATTACTCACCCATTAGTGAGAGATAACTGTCGGAATGGATATGTACCACCGTCGGGGATCGAACCCATGACACCTAATTATTGTAGACTGGTAGTATGATGCCCTACCAACTGCGCTTTGCTACCATGCTAATCATATGGTAGGACGATCTTTGTTTGTCTTATCTTTGGGCAAGCGAGACGCGCATGCGCAAATATTAGTTCTAATCTTGGTAACAAACCTCTAAAACGATCGCTGCCATGCACGGACTAACCAAGATCGAAACGTTTCGCTAAATGTAGATGTTCTTTGTTTAACAGTGGTTATTCTTGTTACATATTTTTTTCAGTGGCCTACGTGGCCAACCTTGTACGGTCTCTTTCATTTCAAACGGCGTTATTTTGAGAAATATATATATATGGCTAGGACGGTTAGCAAAAAGTGGTTAGCAAAAAGTGAAAAGATTATTTGGTAACCTAAATGCGTATTAACATCTTGAACAAGCTGTAGTTACGACGTTCAAGTCACCGAATCAACAACATCAACATCAAAATGACATACATTTCGGCCGATGTTGGAGTTCAAAGTTCACTAACTTTTTTGTTAATTATTTGATCGGCCGACTGATTATTTGATTGACAGCTAATAAATTGCGGAAATACACGTCATGATAGGGCTTTGGGTAATAGTTTATGGACCGATGTCGCGTTCTAGAAGCTTCTTTTACTCTTTTTATTTTATTTCATTGATCATTTTCGCAATTTTCGTAAAATTCATCAGAAAAGGCTATATATTAGACTCATGCAAATGCCTATTTAATAAGAAAAATACGCGTTTTTCTTTCGGTATGACAGCAACATCTGCAATATCTTCACCATTTGTCTCGAATTTGACAATATTTAAACCTGATCTATAGAAAATGTATAATACTGTGTTGGACTGTTATAATAAAACGCCGTTTATTTAATATAACTGCCTTCGAATTAACACTAAGTTTAGGCCGTCTATCTAAAAAGTCTGACTTTGGATTCTATATGTATCACCATTTACTTGGTTCTAAAACTAATGGTAAATAGAACTCTCGGAAAATTGGAGGAAGAACACTGTCGTATAAACCTTAACCCATTACAACTCAATCCCTCCTTTTTACGCCCCCCAAGAAAAAAGCTTTTGAAAACATTGTGGAAAATGAAGAAATTGCTTGTATCAAGCAATTTCTTCATTATCCACAATGTTTTCTACCCGAAATGACGAAAAAGTTCAAAATTCCATCAACTTCAAATTGTCGTCTGCAGTTTCTTTCAATTTGGACCAGTCTAAAATTTTGCTGTGTGGGAATGGGTTAACAAAGATCATTTCAGCAATTTAGTTGGCGTGTGGTGTATAAAGAGAGTGTTTGGAGGCGTCATTTTCTCTACAGACAAGACAAATAATTCAAAAATAATTGTTTTAATAGGCAATTTTTCTACTTCTTAAAGATGCGAAAGCTCAATATTTGGAGAGACCCAAAAACTGATTATTCCAATTATAAGAATTTGTGGAGATAATTTTGGAATAATTGTTCGTTTAAATTATTTCGTCTGTCACGCACCCGTTGTTTATTCCGGTGATCATTTTATCCTTTCGCACAGTTTTGTCTCAAAATCTTTAGGTTTGAATTTTCCCATTAAGGTTTTGTTTATATAATTGACCCCCTTTTCCTTGATACGCACTCTGTGCTAATTCCGGAAAGCATCTCCCAAGGGTTTATTATCGAGTTGAGGTCACCATGCTTTGGATCGAGTACTTGACCAATTGACCAATAGCTGGTCCCGTCCACATACTCTGTTGGCGCCGCTTATTGACAGGGAGTTCTACTTAGAGTTTAAACGGCGTTATTTTGCAAAATTTATGGCAAGTGTCACGTAACAAAAATAGAATAGTTGGTTTGAGACCTAACCGTCGTAACTACAATTTGAAGAAGTTGTAGTTACGACGTTTAAGTCTCCAAACGAACAAAAAAGCTTCATATTGGAGGCCAATGTCGGGGATCAAAGTTATCCCCAGAAAACAAAGGAAAGACTACACAAATCCAGCAAGGATATTTGTTTGGATCGCATAAGAGCAGAAGCCAGTCGTTTTGTCCATATGGGACCAGTATCGGAAATTCAGACTTTCAGGACTAATAGAGGACATAAAATACTTAAAATGCTTAGTGAAGAAGAAGGCAAAATTTCTTAAATTCTATTTCCGTCGAAACATTTCTCGAAGAAAATCGACTAAAATGTCGTATCGACAGCTTATTCGAGTTGTAATTACGACGTTTAGGCCTCCAATCAACCATTCTCCATTTTTGTTATATGCTTCTGGTCATGAATTTAAAAAAGAAGGCAATTAACGTCAAGGTGGAACAACGTGTCGCAATCATTCGGTGGTTCTAATGAAGTGAGTAGGTGGGGCTAGCGTTTGTTCAATTGAACGATCTGTTTGCAAAGTTTAAAAACGCATTTGCTTTTTATCTTTATGGTTATTCAAAGTATCTAGATATAGTTTCCACCGTATACACGAATTCCTTATCAAAGTATGTTTATATCGCTTACCAATCGTTTTTCTGTGTGTGTTTGAGTGTCTGTGTGTTCGTTTGTTAAACGACATATTCGGATTTCATGAGTTTTCTAATTGTGTCTTTTCTTACGCCATTTTTATATTCATATTTTCTATTTAATTACCTGGTGACAGTCTTTATTATCGAATTCAGATGCAGATTATTTGCCCCCATCCGAATTGTCCGATTTGTTTTTGCAATTATGGGAGTCGACCTCATTATCGATTACATAGAACTAGACTATATCTTCGGTCTCGTAGAATGTCCAAATATTCATACGAAACTCGAATCCAATACAAGATTTTGTATCATAACTATAACAAAGTATTCCTTTTAAAATCAGGCTCGTTTGATGGTTTTATCAAATTGAACCTTTCCTGTTCAGTCCCCGTTGTTTACCCCCATCCGTTTTAATACGTCAGAAAACATTGTGGAAAAGAAGAAATTGCTTGTAACAAGCAATTTCTATTTTTTCCACAATATTTCTACCTTATGAAATCGTGTTTTTTTTCAAATCAAACCAAATTTAAATTTTCGTCTGCAAAACCTTTGAATTTTGACAGGTCTAAAATGTAGATAGACAGGAAAGGATTAACATCACTTATCGGTATTTTTCAATTTTCCATTAGAAGCAAGCTTTATAAAATAAAAGCTACGAAAGAACGAAACCCAGAAAATGTAAAATCTGAAGGACGTGAAACGCAATAAACAATGAAAACATATTATCACTGTCGCATATATTATCGGTAAATATTGACATGTTATATGTAACGGCGATTTGACTTACAGTCTTGGCGGCTTTTAGGTGCTTGGACTTATCAATTTTTCATGTTTACTTTAACCAATCACCAGACGGAAAATTTTTAGAATGTCCTAAATTGAAAGGACTTGCAACTTTCTTGATAAAAAACTTTGTGAAAAATGAAAAAATGTCCTAAATTGAAAGGACTTGCAACTTTCTTGATAAAAAACTTTGTGAAAAATGAAAAAATAGCTTGTTTCAAGCGAATTCTTTATTTTACATAATACATGTATTTTCTAAATTGATTCTCCGGAGGGGCGTCAAAAAGCGTCATTGTATGGGAATGAGTTGAGCCCGGTTTTCTTGATCCCGCATGCGTTGAGCAGTACACTTCGTTGTTAATATAGAACGTCGTCTTTCCATCCGTCCGTCCTACGGTCTTATCAGAACAAAAGTTCTACAATTAATTTTTTATCTTAAAATAACTTGGTCTATTTGTCATCCGTCTTCATTAGATGTAAGAGCTGTAGGTCAAGGTCACACTGAAAGGTCATAGTTTTTTTTTCTATCCCACAACTACTTGAGTTATATATCGTCGGTTGGCGAACAAGACCTAGTGACTACAGCTTGAATAAGCTGTAGTTACGTGGTTTTGATCGCCCACCAGCGATATAACAGTTCAAGATAAATTATCACTATTGTTATCTATCGTATCAATACTCGAGGTCAAACATTTAGTTCTATATCTATTTCTGATGCATTGATAAAGACAGAAGTCAATGCTTTCAAATTATTAAGGTTTTGCTAATCAATTTAGCCGCGGCTTAAATGTTTAACAATTTTATACATGAAGACAAGTGGTATTGGACAATGGGAGTGCCTACATATGCAAATGGCTAGTCCTAAACAACACACAAACAACTGCCTCAATAGGCCAACAAAAAATCAACTACAATGTATAAGTCCCAGGCGGACCATCTTCGCTAGCCAAGGGTTCTAACTACACCTTGTTCCTTTCGAACGTAAGGAACAAAGTGGAGTTAGAACCCTTGGCAAGCGAAGATGCAGCTGGACTAGATCACAAAAAATATCAATGCAACACCATGCGTAGGTTTGCTGCAACATTAAAAGGGGACAAGCAAACACATCTTTACTTTATTGAAATTAGAGAACTCCTCGCATTCACACACACGTGGAAACAAATCGTTAGAAAGGCAGACTCAACTCTAATCGTTTATTCTCGTATATCGTCGTTGGTCGTTGAAAATGTACAAAAGCTGTAGTTACGATATTTTGAACCCCGAACAACGGTATATTTAAGTACCAAAGTATTAACTATTAGAATAATTCGATCTTAGCAGGATGCCATATCGACATTTAAATCAAATTTCCCTTTTCAGAATTCTTCCAATTTATTTCTTCTTTTTAGCAAATGGATTTTATCAATACTGATTCTGCAACGGTCATTTGCTGTGCGAGTTATCTTAAAATGCTCATAACAATCAGAGTCAATGAAGCCGAACCGAGTGGTACAGTCCTTAGTCAACCCATTCCCGCACAGTGGGGCTTTTTGACCCCCCCCCCCCCCAAAGAAAAGCAATTTGGAAAATAGTGTGTAAAATGAAGAAATTGCTTGTGACAAGCAATGTCTTCATTTTCCGCTAAGTTTTCAACCCAGGAAATTGAAAAAAAATCTAAATTCTAGAAAAACTTTAAATTGTCGTCTGTAACTCTTTTCAATTTTGGACCCGTCTAGTATTTTGTCGTCTGGTAATTAGTTAAAGGTAAAACCCAAGTCCCTATCTAGCGACATCTCACAGGGTATTCAAAATAACGAATGAACCCTTTCTTGTTCGATTTTACGTCTACGTCATTTCATACTTGAAAAACATTGTGGAAATGGAGAAATTGCTTGTAATAAGCAGTTCTCCTCTTTTCCACAATATTTTCTATCACATAGGATGGTTTCATTTCGAATTGCATCCATTCTTCATTGTCGTCTGCAAGCTCTTTCAGTTTGGACCAGTCAAAAATTTGCAAAACGGGAAAGGGTTAATCGTTCATAGATTGCTATCTCATTTAATAAATCGGAGGAAATATGCATCTGTGAAATTGGGAAAAAACCTAAAACATCTCATTTGGTAAAGAGTAAAGCCAGCCACCACATCTAAAGTCAATTAGCGAAATAACGATGTAAGGGATATGTATTTAATACATGTAAAAGCGATTTATGACAGACGGGAAGAAAAGGCCTCGCTTTTTCATATATCGGAAAAAATCGCGGCAGTGCGCGAGGGCCAATACGAACTAGCTATCATTAAAATTGCATACGATTAAAGCTTATAGGGAGTTCCTGTAGACTCTTATTGCAGCGACAGTCATTCGAATGCTTCGATACCGCAAGGAAATACTTCATGGTGGAGATAGAGAGCTTAGAGCACGGGATAGTTTTTTTTATCAATTACGTTTGGAACACGCAACGAGAGAGAGGGATTTGGAATTTATACTTAACAGTGAAATGGACTAAACATGCAATTTCTGTGATTGTGATTTTATTTAAACTAATTTTGTTGTATTTATGGGATTATACAATTCGGATTCCTGGATGATAATCTAATCAAATTGATCGTGATTTTCTTAATATTTGAAAAGATGATCTCATTTCATTTAATTCAAAGGAAATCTATTCGTCATTAAGGTTTGGTGATTAATTGAGGATATTTCAGATCCGTGGTGGGAATTATTGATTTTAAGCATTAAAAAGGTAACTATGAATATATATATATATTTCTGTTAGAAATCACTACGGGTAATTGTATTATCTTGAATTGGGTGTTTGTGTTATTGTCTATGATAAACCAAGTCGATCTGTTGTTTTTGACTTGAATAAATCCAAATAAAAAAATATAAAAAGCATTGCAAAAAATAGAAGGATTTACAAACGATGAGTTAGAAATGATATCAAGCTCAACCGCACAAGTACCTACAAACACGTTCTTGTAACTTTCAATTCAAATACCAGATAATGGTGGAAATGTTTTGCTATAATTACTTTAACCATTTCCTGTTTTTCAAAATTTTAGACAAGTCCAATTAGAGAGAAGTTGTAGAGGAAAAATAAAAGTGAGTGCAATTTGAAAAGTAATCAACCTACAGGGTAGAAAATATTGTGAGAAAAGAAGAAATTGCTTGTTACAAGCAATTTCTTCTTTTCCCACAATATTTTCTCAAGTGTAAAATCACAGGGACGTAAAAACAAGGGATTGAACGGGAAAGGGTTAATACAGTTACATGTTAATCTCTTATTTACTCTTAGAATAAGAACTTTATCAAAAACGTTAACTGTTGTTTGATATTGAAGTTTTATGCGTTTTGAACATTTAGATTTACTTTTTATTTCATTTCTATGGATATCTGCCGATTAAGAAATCGAATGATCCGAATTATTAAAACTGTTGTTGAGCCCAATACCTCGCGACAAAATTTTACATTGATTAAAATTGAAAGGAGTTTCAGTCAACAATTTCAAGTACATGTAAATTAAATTTTGTAAGTCCTTGCTTTATGGAGTAGGAAACATTGTGGACATTGAAGAAATTGCTTGTAACAAGCAATCTCTTCATTGTCCACAATGATTTTTTAAAAAAAAAAAGATTGTTTTCATGTGGTGCGTCAAAAAGCGTCATAGCGTTGGAATGAGTTAAAGAAGTGTGGTGCATTCGTATATGGGATAAACACAAACAAAGTTTGCCAGTTAAGTACTCAAAACTATCGGTAAAAAGGTTAAAAGCACGTTTTCAGTAAAATGGCAATATAATAAACGCAGACAGCCTGATTACACATAATTGAGATTTTGGTAGCTGAGTAAACGAGAAAAATCGGCCCTTTCAAACAAAACGGCATTCTTTTCTTACAAAGGCCCGCGAAAAGACCTTAAATAAATAATGACTTTTTGTGATAGTGTTTCGGTAAATTAACGCTACTTTATTTAAAGTGTTGACATTGAAAATTTCATAATGTACATAACCTAACACCACGCGAACAATTATGTAACGTTTCGAAAAAAAAAAAAAAAAAAAAAAAGACGGAAAACAATATAATCGGAACCGTATTTTCGTTATAATTAGCGTTTCTTTAATCCTTTTGAATATATTCTCAGTTTTATTATACTTTTTACAAGTTGAAATAAGTGGCGGATCTCGGATGTCATTCAAAGAATCAATCGACCAATCAAATCATTCATTTATTTAGGAGATGAACATTAAGCTACAACATTGGCTGATATTTACGTGAATAATTTATTTTTAGTTTGGTGACTTAACCCATTACCAGATCGCAAAAGTTTAGACTGGTAATAATGGAAAGAAGTTGCAGACTAGAATTTAAAGTTTATAAAAATTTGGATTTGTTCATCTTTCTGGGTAGAAAACATTGTGGAAAATGAAGAAATTGCTTAATATAAGCAATTTCTTCATTTTCCACAATATTTTCTAAAGCTTTATTCCTTAGGGGCGTCTAAAAGCGTCACTGAGTGGGAATGGGTTAAATATTAACTAAACATTTTACTTTTTGTTACATGTAACTGGCAATAAGTTTTGCAAATTAATCGCCGTTTAAGATCGAATTGGATTTTTTTGTCGGAGCTCTGTGGGCATGACCAGCGATTCGTATATTTGTGGGTATCAGTTTTCAAAAGGAAGAAATGTTGACCGGTCAAACGAAAAAGAAACCTTCACTGAAGCACATAAAGTATCGACCCGTGCTAGACTGATCGAACAGCGCAGGCCGAGCAGGATCGGAAATTTCGCTCTGGGTAGATTTCATAAAAAACTGGAATGGTCCTTCTTCTATATTATCCTTGTCATGCTGAATTAAAATCATATAGAGAATTGCTCGAAAATCAAAGGACTAAAAGCAGTGGAAGTCTTAAAGAGGATCAGTATTTCGTTTTTAAAAATGATTAGTTAAGTATCTGTGGTTTAATAGGGACAAACAGGAGGTGTAGACCAAGATTAGACTGTACTTATTCGCAGGCTGATCTTTTTCTAAACCTCCCGTCAAAACAAAAAATACTTTGGGTTCAGCATGACAAAGGGTAAAGGTTAATTCCCCGATATACCTCTGCTAGGTAAGATCTCTTTCAAGCACAACTGTTCCCGCAAGGCCGGTCACAATTCTGCACAGAGAAAAGTCGGCGCAAGGAGACTTACATGTAATGACTGTCTTAACAAACTTTCTTCTTGTGACATTTCTTTGGAAATACCAAAAAACATTAATTTGAAACTTGGAATAAGTCAAAGTTGAATTATTTGCAATGATTGTTACGGATGTATGTTTTGCAAGTTTCTTCAATACTGATGGGACCACCGTCATAGCGCAGTTGGTAGCGCATCAGACTCCAAATCTCCAATCATAGGACCGCCGTCATAGCGCAGATGGTAGCGCATCAAATTCCAATACTTCATTCATAGGGTGTCACGGGTTCGATCCCCGGCGGCACATAGCCTTTCTGACATTTGTCTCTCATCAATGGGTGGATAATTATAACCATTAAGTAGGTTAGCAGCTTGAGGCTAGGAAATGATGTAATGGTAGTGCTCAGGAAACCATTGATAGGTGTTCCCGTCGCCGCGATGTGAGTGAAGAGTTGTTAAAAGCGGCATTAAACCCCATTCTAACAAACAAATTCAATACTTATGACCGAATATACACGTTTGTTCGTCGGTAGGCATACAAAATAGCAACAACAACTTCATCAATCTTTTAATGCGATTTTTGGTAACCAACTCGAGCAATGTCTTCGTTAAACAATACTTTAACAGTATGAAAGTACGGACTTTCTTCTTAACCTTTTCCTGTTCAATCCCTGGCTTTAACATCCCTGTATATTTGTGATTGAAAAAACACTGTTACAGTAGAAAAAGAAAGAAATTGCTTGTTACAAACGATTTCTCCTTTTCAACAATGTTTCTACCCTACTGAATTGTTAATTTTTAAAATCGAAATTACTTTAAATTTTCGCCTGCAAAAGTTTTGAATTTGGACAGATCTAAAATTTTGCGGAACGGGAAGGTTGAATCAATTTGATCGTTTGATATGGTTTGAAAAGAAGATGTTCCGGGTTGTAACAAAACATGAAAGAATGTCCAACAACAACAATAAATCCTTTACACTCGTCCTGTACTATCCCTGTTTTTCGTCCCTGTGTTATTATACTACATAAAAAAAGGTGGAAAAAAGACGAAATTGCTTGTAACAAGCGCATTCTTCTTTTCACAAAAAATGTTTGTTATTGCATATGATAGCATTTTTTTGAACTGTACTCACTTTATAATGTTGTCTTCTATCCCTTTGAATTTTGACAATTGCAACATTGTTTTAAAACAGTTAAGCGTAAAGGAATTCCACATTGATTTTCTTTATGATTTTTTCAAAAGTGATACATTTTGGATTTTTAAAACAAACTACTGGAACCATTTGAATATGTACAGAACATCCCAATTAAACCGAAACCCACGATGACTTTAACCCATTCCAACTCAATCCCTCCTTTTTACGCCCCTTGAGAAAAAAGCTTTGGAAAACATTGTGGAGAATGAAGAAATTGCTTGTATCAAGCAATTTCTTCATTATCCACAATGTTTTCTATCCAAAAAGACAAAAAAAAAAAATCAAAATACCATCAACTTGAAATTGTCGTCTGCAGCTTCTTTCAATTTGGACCAGTCTAAAATTTTACTGTGTTGGAATGGGTTAAACGAGGATTGTATAGTCAAAATAGAGACCGAACTTGACTGGAAGCAAGTGTATCGTCAAAAGGCGACCGAAAATGTCGTCAATACATCTTGAGTAAACCTGTTTTTACGATGTGTGTATTTCCATTTATTTATCGTCGCTACCGTAGCACATGCCCATATGAGCGACGCCCCCAGAAAACGGTTAGTTGTTACGGAGGTTAGTGCAAGGATACAGGACGAATCTGCTGAGAGCTCCGCCTGGTTCTTTAACATGCTCGGTGGATAGCACCGTCACACGGGGCCTCGGTTTAATGACTCATCCGAAAGACAATTAGTTTGTTAGTTGAATTGGTCAGCCCAGGGATCGAACCCGTGATCTTGAGCTTTGAAGTCAAATGCTATACCAACTGAGCGAAACGGGCTGACAATTTATTCTTTTTTACGATATATCGGTCGCCCATTGACGTCATACGGAATTAAACCAATCCTACCCGATGACGCTTTTTTTACGCCCTGAAGGAAAAAGAAACCTTTGAACAAACATTATTGGAAAATGAAGAAATTGCTTGTTACAAGCAATTTCTTCATTATCCGAAATGTTGTCTACCGAAAAAGTAAATAATTCCAAAACATCATAAGTTTTAAATTGTCGTCTGCAACTCCTTTCAATTTTGACCTGTGTAAAATTTTGTCGTTTGGTAATGGGTTAATTTGTCTTCTGTGAATTTTATCCAGCTTTAATGTCCCCATGTGATACTGTCTTAACAAACACCGTGTTCATCCCCGACCTATAAATTTAGTGACATTTTGAGGTGAAAAGGTTCAGAGGCGTTTCAAAATCAAAATGCTTTACGCAAGCTGTTAACCAGATGTTTATTTGCACATGAAAGTGTTTGTACAAGTTTCAAGCATTACTGAAACATTAAAATCAAGGAAAGGTATTTATTTCAAGTTGATAGATGCACTAATCCCTGTTTCCTTGACATAAGCTTCTGCCAATCCTTAACCGCGGGGCGACTTTTATAGAATAAAAAGATAGATGATTTTATATATAGATGTACAGGATATAGTGAGTGAGCAAGTGAGTGAGCAAAGGTCAATTTTGTCTATACCTGTATAGAAAAAAATGACCTTTGATCACGCACTGTAACTTGTACATCTCTAAATGCGACATTAAAATTGTGATCTAACTTGCTCCGACTGCAAAGAAGGATAAAAGTAGAATATATAGGGGGAACTGGAGAAAAAGAGCCAAAGTTCATAAACAGCAAATATTGGACCCAAAACTCGGCGTCCGTTAATTGCGTGAACACACTTTTAAACGGGGATGTGAAACAAAACTGTAATAAATGGCGAGTTTCTAGACTGCATTTCGTTCGATTTTTCAGTAATTATTATGTAATGAGTAATTTATCTTAACTAAATTGAAATCGAATGCCTGAATATTTTCCTCTGACTGACTAAGTTTTTAGTTTGAATTATCGAAGGTAGTCTTTAAACGAAAAATATTCAAGCAAGACTGAAGTTCCAATATTGAGCTTGCTTACATCCTGGTTGCAAGACCAGTAGGCGTTCATACAACGTAACAACTGATTTTGCAGACGAAAATTTTCAATTTACAGAATTTAAAAATCATTGGACGTTCTTGGTAGAAACATTGTTGGAAATGAAGAAATTGCTAGTAACATGCAGTTACGGAAGTGGGGCAAATACTTTTCGTAGTAGAATAAAGCTTTATTTGTGATTTTTAGAAAGTCAAAAAGGATCAAGATGGTCAAAATTAGTTAGCATACGCAGTTTCCACAGTCAGACAAGATACACTGCTTTCCTGACATGTTACACCTTTACCGGTCTGTAATTGACAAATCGCGACTGTCAATCAAGGTATACATCGACCAATCAAATCATTCATTCAGCTCGGAATTGATATTTGAACTCCAAAATTGGCTGCCATTTGTGTGAAACATTTTTGTTGGTTTGGCTATTTAAATGTCGTCCTACCGTTACAGAGATATTTTAAGCACAGTATAAACTGTATAACAGAGCTACCTCTGTAACATGCCAAAAGGTGGTCTTTTACTCAGGTGCCTGTCTAAATAGGGTTCATTTTTCAGATTGATCATTTTGTCTTCAGATTTATCATTGTATCTTTCAGATTGATCATTTGGCTCTCCGATTGATCATTTGGGTCTCCGATTGATCATTCGGCTTTCAGATTGATCATTTTGTCTCTAAGACTGATAATTCTGTCTCTCCGATTGATCACTTCGTCTCTCCGATTAATTATTTCGTCTCCCCGATTGATCAATCTGTCCCTCAGATTGATCAATGTGTTTATACACACCAGAGGATCAATCTAGATAGTACTAGTGTCGCATTTTAAACTTGACAGATTATTATTTTAGTGCCGATTTCTTAACCCATCTCCACACAAATCCGCTTTTTTGCGCCCCAGGAAAAATAGCTTTGGAAAACATTTCGGAAAATGATAAAATTGCAATTTCTTTATAATCTACAATGATTTCTATCAATAAAACAAAGAATCTTTTATTTTTTTCAACTAAAAAAATGTCACCCGAAACATCTATGAATTTGAACCACTCTAAAAAATTTTGTGTGGTAATGGGTTAATCAGATATCTTATATATCATAATTATTCGGATTAGATATAGGTTTTGGCTAAATATGGGACGCAAAAGTAGTTCCAAGTTGGCTCGGCGAGGCAAGTGGGGCTCTTAAAAAGGCCCATATCACGATAGTTCATCGTACTGCCCTGCAGTGGCTCAGTTAGGCAGGTGGAGCTGTTATATAGCTGGCCCTTTAACCATTTCCCAAAACAACACAATTTTAGACTGGTCCAAATTGAAAGAATCTTTAAGTGACAATTTCTAGTTGGTGAAATTTTTTTGTCTTTTTTTTTTAATAGAAAACATTGTGGATAACGAAGAAATTGCTTGATACAAGCGCTTTCTTCATTTTCCATTATGCTTTCTAAAGCTTTTTTTCTTTTTTTGGGGGGGGGGATGAAACGGGGCGATTATGTGGGAAGGAGTTAAGTAAATATGACTATTTGTGCTTATTTTTTAGTTTATTACACGTATACAGATTTAACCGATTTACACGTTTTCCAGCCTAGGAAAAGGCATTCATCAATTAATAAGAATAAGGGTTATAGATTTTGTGGCTTTTGGCCGAGCCGCTTTTAAATGAATTAGTTCTTTGATTATCGCCATGAAATATTTTATCCAATTTTAATGGTAGATGTTTGAAGAAAATCTGTCTCTTTACATATGTCGAAAGGGCGTCAGTTACAAAAGTAAAATAGTGTAAGATTGGCAAAACTATAGAAATAGTAAATGCACCTGTTTCCTACTGAATGTTATACCGCAGCTTGGTCGTTTTGGTAAGCCATATAGTAGATAGGTTATTTTCTATTTCATCCCGATAAAGATACTTATTTAAGCTCTAAGGAGAGACATGGGATCCAAGAAAGGGTTTTCCCTATCCCAAGTTTTTAATGATGGCCTGGTCACATATATCATCCCGACTAATGAAAACCAAATCCAGATAGACTATCCAGAAGTGTTTCCTCAATCCCATCCTTTCAAGAATCAATTGTAACTCAGCTCGATCCACTCATACAATTCCCCATCTTCTTTGTCATTTACTGGGCCCGTTCAGCATAGTTGGTGTTTAGGTGTGCACTAAATCTTGGGGTTAAGAGTTCGAACACTGGATCAGACTACATTATTTCCGACATTTGGTGAATGTCAACGTGACATGCGCCATGATAAAAGTGCTCACAGGGAGATCGAGCAAATGGTGATTAAAATGTTGTTGGTTCAACTCTGTACGATATGACAGGAAACAAATTGTTAAGCGCATTAGTCGCCCAGATATTCTGAAAAACTGTTGAAAGTGGAAAACACCCTCTTAGTTGATTTAGATTATAACCCCATCAAGATCATATATTTAGGTCGAAGTGATGTAGCACTTAAAGTTAAATATATCTCGTAAACAAAATTAGATTTCGACACGATTGACTATAAACCGAATTGGGCCTCTACTCAACCAAATCGAACCTGTGCTTGACCAAATCGGACCTCTTCTTCTACAAAATCTCGCCGGATCCACCAGACTTTTCTTGATCTTTCCTCCTTTGTTGACGTTGTTTGGTCAAAGGAACTATTACAATTTCGACTTTTCACTCGACTCACAACTCTAATGGGCCGATCAAGTCTTTTTCCTCACCGTCCTCCCTTTTGTTGATTGGAGCAGTTTTGTGACCCGGGCAATACAGGAACCACAAAGCAGTGTTAGCTTTCTCCCCCTTTTATCAAAACAAGCATCAGGACAAAAAACCAACACGTCATTATAATTGTTTGGACACGCAGTGATGTATAGCATCCAAAACATATTTACACTTTTCCCTAAGATGCTATCGAGTGGTTACTTCAGTAACTACCGTGAGTCTAATCGACTTTGTCTTGCTATATTCTCGTTGAAAACAGCTTTTATCTTGCATTAAACTTTACTTTGAGGTTTGCGTGTCTTTATCCCAAAGGAATACATTAAAATAATAATGCGTTTGGTTAATAGCCACATACTCAATTTCTAATGCTTTATAAATATTACTCTTAATTTTGAGCATGAAAGAGCAGAGATTTCATTCAAAATATGGATACGTACTTATGCTCATAATGAAAGCATTGCATTTCCACGGATCGCTGTTGTAAATCAAAAAGTCAACCCATTACCATCCATCAAAATTTTAGACCGATCCGAATTGAAACAAGTTGCAGACGACAAGTACAAGCAAATTCATTTTCCACAATGTTGCTTAAGTTTTTTTTTCCTTGTGGTGCCTAAAAAGGCGGTATTGTTTGGGAATAGATTAATTCATATCTCTGCAAGAAAAGGTCTTTTGGTACTTAAACCTTCAAATTTACACTCATGGTTCGCTTTATTTGACATTTTGGCTCTTTCAGAATCTTATCTTTCTCATAATTTGATAGAATTAAATGGTCAACGAGTCAATTTAAAGTATTGAATGTTCGTTTGAGTGTATTTTTCGGCACTTTGTATTTTTTCTTATCTAGGTTTCAGAAACATTGATACCTCCCTTTAAACCTTCAAATTTACACTCATGGTTCGCTTTATTTGACATTTTGACTCTTTCAAAATCTTATCTTTCTTATAATTTGATAGAATTAAATGTTAAATGGTCAACGAGTCAAGCCCCCCCCCCCCCCAATTTCAAAAGCTGGCACGATCCTTGTGAATGCATTACGGCGTTGGACGTAAACATATCGTAACTACAGCTGTATTCATTTTAGCGACGATTGGCTTCCCAATGAGAAACCGTAAAAAAAAAAAACAAAAAAAATCCAGCCCGGGCTCAAATATTACGTCAACCGTTAAACACGAAAGCCTCAGGCCATCACACAATGGAAAGAACAAGAATAATCCCTGATAATGAGCAGAACTCTTCGTTAGTACATTCTTAGCAAGAAGTATCGCCTCATTACTGTTTGACGAGTCTCAGAAAATACCCCAAATAGTTTTTAGATACCTTTGGGTTCATTCTATTTACTCGGCCCGTCTAGGGAAAATGAGCCATGTGGTATTGATTAATGTTTGGAGTAACCCGTTCCCAAATTATCCCCTTATTTTTATCCCCCTTTTACGCCACTAGAAAAGTTGTTTTTTAAAGAAAAATTGTGGACAATGAAGAAATCGCTTTTAATAAAATGTTCTTACCCCAAAAGACGAAGAAGTTAAATATTTCACCATCTTTAAATTGTTGTGCAAAATCTCTCAATACGAATCAGTCTAAAAATTTGTCGTCTTGTCATGGATTGAGTAAAAAAAAGGAAATTACACTATTTTCTACAAGCGATAGAACCATTCAGAATGTTCGTGTTTAAATCGATTTTTCGAGGTAATGGCTATCGTTGTGACGTTTTAGGTCGCCTAACCAACAAAAGAGCTTATCATATATATTGCAGTTCAAATTCAACTTCTGATCTGAATGAATGATTTGATTGGTCAATCAATTTTTTAACTTGCCTGAGCGATAATTAATAATTTTCGTTATATATAACTCAAAGTACAGTTTCAAAGTTAACTCGTGTCATTTAAATTCAATTGACCAACGAAAACATTCATTTAGACCGGAAGTGAACTTTGAACTCCTACATTGGCCGACTTTTATATCAAGCATTTTTGTTGGTTTGGCGAATTAAACGTCGTAGCTGCAGCTAATTCAAACTGTATTTACGACGTTTAGGTCGCCAACCAGCTATTTAACTTGTACGTTTAATGACCATAGATTCTTCAAAATCCCGTAGTATCTATCTAAGGCGACCTTTCTGTCGGAGGTCGATAAACGAGGCCAGCGATCCGTCAACCGTTCTTTCTTTAAGAAAGTCTGCTGAATCCATCCGTCACGAAACAATAAAGGCAAACAAATCACTATCAAAACATTGGATATCTACAGACTTTAAGACAAAAATGCGTGGTAAAATTCTAAATATTTAATGTGGGAGTATAGGATTATACAGACAGAAATAGACAGGAAAAGAAGTAATTAAATTGTGCAAAGATTTAAACTTCTAAATGCCATAGGCCCTTCCACCTTTACTGAAATAAGGCAATCATGCTTTTTTAGCGAAACAGTACTTCACTGAAAACCGATTCGTTTACATAAGATAAATGAACTAAAATCTTACAAAACATGTTAGAAAAAGAAAGTCCACTGATTGAAAGAGACTTAAACAACAGGGAAAACAGTTAAACATACAAGTGGGGTTGACCGATCGCTGGCCCCGCCCACTCACTCCGCTAACTTTTTCCCGCCCATCAACTACGACAGGAATATCTAGTTCAATATTTAATGACGTTATTTTGCAAAATTTATAACCATAAAGTTATAAGAAAAAAGTAGAATGGTTGGTTGGGAAGCTAGACGTCGTAACTACAACTTGCATATTCTGTAGTTACGACGTTTAGGTCGCCAAACTAACAAAAATACTTTAGATAGATGGCGGCGAATGTCGGAATTCAAACTTCACTCCCGATTTTATCGAATTATTTGATTGGTCGATTTTTTAATTGGTTGACAGCCGCGATTGGTCAATTTCGACACCAAGTCGCTGTCGACCAAAACTTGTATCCATCGAATCAAATCGGTATAAATCAGTGAGTGAACTTTGAGCTCTGACATAAGTTGTCGTTTATGTGACCCGGACCTGAGCTTTCAATTCAGACATTGGCCGTCATTTTTGTTAACCTTTGTTGTTGGTTTGGCGACTTAAACGTCGTAACTACAGCTTATTCAAGCTGTAGTTACGACCTTAAGGTCGTCAACCAGCTACATGTATTCTACATTTTTGTTAAATGCTGCTGACCATTTTCAAAATAACGCTGAAATAAAATCGAAGCGGGACTTCCTGTTGGAATCGATTGGCGTGGCCAACGAAGTAAGTGGGCATGTCCAGGGTTGAGCAATTGGGCTTTCGGTTGGACACTATTATGTTCAGGTTTCAACATTTTCTGGTGTCCTATCCAAAATTTCCTTTAAAACCTCGGCTCATTCATAAATCCTGTTAAATACGTCCACAAACGTCATTTCTGCTTCCCCACTGATGCTGTGTTACTAAGTTAACGAGGATCCTTTACTCAGATAAACTTTCTCTTAACTCATTACCAGACAATATAATTTTGGACTGGGCCAATTGGAAAGAAGTTGCAGATGGCAATTTTTAGTTGATGGAATTCAAACAATGTTATCTTTTTGTGTGTGGCAGAAAAATTGTGGATGATGAAATTGCTTGTCACATACCGGTTCACCAACAAGCCTGCTTTTTAAAATGTCTGTTGAATCAAGTTCTAGTTATCTTACGAATTATGGCTGAATATGTCTCTCTTGGAAATGATGAATGCGTTACATAGCTGTAGCATAGCTGTATTCGTTATTCGATGTATAACGTTAGTTTTAGTAAATTAGGTTCTTTCAACCCTTGCAGCCAAGTCCTTTCATTTCCCACAATCTTTTCTACCCAGAATGAAAAGGGTTTTTAAAATCCATCAACTTCAAACTTTCGTCTTTGAATTTGAACCCGCTTTAAATTTTGTCGTGTGTAGCTTGTTTAACATATTTTCCTGTCGGTTCTTTACAAGACTCAACGTCACCCGCATTGGTGATGTATTCGCAATAAAGGGACGAATCGTTACATTGTAAATCTACAGTATAATTATACAGCATAAGTTTGCGTAAAACCTTCTTGTAAGGGTAAAAATATCTCTCTGTGGTTTGATTGTAAATCATATCTCGTGCCGATGAAAATGAGAAAATGTATTAATTACGAATTTTCATGTCGAATTTACTATCCTAAGCGCAAGCATCCCTACTGCGTATTTCATGAAGATAACGTAATTGTGTAATATTTGCCAGGGAGCCTCTCTATATAACATATCAACTCTTCTTATTATTTTTGATATAGACGATTTTCTCGTTAGAGAAAGAGTATGTATACGGCAGTGTAGTCACTTATTAATATAAATTATCTCTTCTTAGGTAGGTACCAAAATATCTGAACTATAATCAAACGGCCATAAAGTGCCACCCGACGATGACCAACTAGCATCTTCACTGGTATAATCCTAGATAAAAACTTGAAATTTAATTGCGTACTGAGATCATTAAATCCGTTCCCCATCAACAGTGGCTATTCGTAAGAGATCGTAGCCAGTCGTGGAATCTTTGACACCACGAATTTTCACATTTCACCACGAATTGTGTACATTTCTCCTACGAATCATCCACGGTTTCGCTACGAAGCTCCACGATTGGCTCGTGTGGCTACCGCCGTGAATCGTACTAGTACCGTATCGAACCATACAAGCACCGAGAGCATTCATTGTGCCACCGTGGCCAATCCTCATTGACCGTAGCGTTGCCGTCATGAATCGTCATTGATTCGTAGCGATACCTTACAGACACCTTACTATATTGAAACAAAAACCGTCGCCAGTGTTGTGATTATTAAGGTTTTTGTTTGTAAACAAGTCACAGTTCATCCCCTGTGACGGAGTTATTTTGTCAGGCCAAAGACCGACTTACATGTCTGCTTGAATAATGCAAGTAAACCCATTTTCACTCACCGATGCTTTTTGACGCCCCTAAAAAAAGAAAGAAATGAGAAAACTTTGTGTAAAAAGAAGAAACTGCTTGGAACAGGCAATTTCTTCATTTTACACAATATTTTCTATCCATAAAGGTGAAAAAATCCTTTCAATTTAAATTTTTGTTAAAGTTCTATGTAGCGAGAGCACTTAATTAGTTAGCGATAGGCGATAACTGGTTATCACAAGACAGTTTTTTAAAGATTTGTGTTTGTAAACAAGTGGTATACAAGAAGTATACAGGAAGATTGGGAAAACAAATGTTTATCAACAATTTCATTACGAGGTTGCCGGGTCGTTGCTGCCAGTCTAAGAATCAACCAATTAAATAATTCATGTAGACTTGGAATGTGCAGTTTGATCTCCATCACAGGCTGTCATTTATGTAAAGCTTTTTTGTTGGTTTGGCAACTTAGTAGTTACGACGTTTAGGTCGCCAACCAACCATATTTTGCTTTTTATTACATATTTCTTGCCATAAATTATCCAAATAACACCGTTTAACCCATCTACTCACAATCACTCCTGTTTAAGCACCCTAAGAAAATAGTTTTGAAAAACATTTTGGAGAATGAAGAAATTGCTTGTCACAAGCAATTTCTTCATTATCTACAATGTTTTCCTTCCCAAAAGACAAAAACAAAAACAAAAAAAAAAAAAAAAAAAAAAAAAAAATCTCGGCAAACTTCAAATTGTAAACTGCAGCTTCTTTCAATTTTTACCAGTCTGAATTTTATTGTGCGGGAATGGGTTAATTTCGAAGCGAAACCTCCCGTCAAAGTTATGTGGGCGTGGCCAGCGGTCCGTCAATTGTCATGAGTGTGGGTGCTGTTTCAAACGGTTTCATATGACAAACAAGACATGGTTCAGTTCTAAATGCGTAATACCATTTATATGTGAACATGTCATAAAATTCCATAATGTAAATTTATTGGCGAACAATCCTTTGATACCCATTCATACCAAATAGAATTTATATTGTGAATTAACTTAATGGAGCAAAAACATTTCTTTTCAATATCAACCGTCAACTATTCAAAATATTTGATTAATATTTTTTGCTTTCGATTAAAAACGCATTTGTACTCAAATCCATATTTGTTGGTCTTGAACCTAATAGTTTCATTAATGAACCTGTTTAACCCATTACCAGAAAATTAAACTGGAAAACTGAATAACAATTGATAGACGAGTTTCGACTGTTTAAAATTGATTGAAAACTTAAACTAGGTTGAAAATACTGTACAAAAAAATAAATAAATAGAAATAAAAACATTTTTCACTTCCTAATAATATTCCTACAGCATTATACGTATATAAGTTGATGTAAAGCCCGCTATTACTTTCAGGGTAGATAAATAAGAAAATCTAAAAACATATTCGATAATTTTCGACGGTATAGGATATTCGAAGTTTATATATATATATATATAAAACCGGCATGGTGTAGTAAAGGGCTGGATAAACATTATTGAAACTGCCATATCTTCATTTGTAACATTTCAAGCGAAAGGGGACTATTCGAGACCCCGTATGAGAAATATTTAAAAAGAGGTCGGATCCAGTGGAGGTCAACCAGGAGTTTATTCCTAAATCATTATTAAAGTAAGGCAGAATGGTCACTGAAGATATATCAAGGGCGAAAAATTTCGATTCTGCCCAGTCTGCGCAATACGCGCAGACTGGCCAGCATCGATACTTTTCGCACTTAGGGGGTCATTTTCACCTGTCGCATTTATAACGGTACCGGTCAGGAGATTAGAAAAAAAAAAAACCATAAACGAATTCTCCAGTAAAAGCCGAGAGCCAATAAATATTGTGTCTCGATAAACTGAAGTGACGATATTTCGACTGCTTGCGGCACCTTACTACTCTGTCCGTGTCCAGGTTTTTTTAGGACAAGATCAATCTAAATATCTAAAAGCAAGTGGTTCCGATCATGCCCAATTTCTTGTGTTTAAGATAGTGCTTGAAAAACGAGACGACATACTGTTATTACAGCCAGTTTTGTTACAGCGATCACCTCTATTTAGTAACCATATTTATCAAGTGACCGTAATAATATAAAATCCTCCCGAAAAGTAAAAGCTTACATAAGAAACTCGCGTATTTGCTAAAGCAAACATAATAACTTAATCCTAATGCTTTCAGAACTAATTAGTATCAAAGAGACGATACAAAAGGCTTCAAAATACATTTAATAGGATTAGAGAATATTTCTGCAATAATTTATGTAGGCAATAATGTAGTTCAATCGACACTTCAAAATATTGTCTTAAAAATAGAAATATTTAAAACCATTATCTTAAGTGACCACTTTTTGACCGTTCTTTGTGTGGTCGCTTTATACAGGTATAACTGCACAAATAAACATACGAAATGTTATCAGTGATACGGAGCTTCGAATTCGCGATTCTAAGATTTACGACAAATCGTTGTATTGTTTAACCCTTTCCCATTTTTTCTAAATTTTAGACTGAAAGAGGTTAAGACGACAATGAAAGGTGGTGCAATTTGAAATGAAATATTCCTATGTTGTAGGAAATGTTATGGGAATAGGAGATATTGCTTGTTAAAAGCAAATTCGTCTTTTAAATCCCGAGTTTGTACAGGAAAGTGTTAAGCAGCTATAAGACAAGGTATTGAATACTGTTTCTATGAACGACTCGTAGATAATGTTGAGAGTGCTGGCATTGATTGTTCTATTGGGAATTATATAACACAGACTTATATCATATTCTAGAAACACCAAGTATAAACTAGTGATTTGAACAAGTTTAGTGTGCGTGTGTTTCAAAATAGATCATACAGGGCATAATACCCATAACGCAAACTTGGCACGCGTGTAATATAGTTCAATTTCATTGTTGAATATCATTATAACGTTGGTGGATAATGAAAATATTGTACCTGAAGCTAATTAAGGTTGAATCCACGATATTTTGATAGCTTACAATCATTATCAAAATTTTCTTTGGAGCGGGCACCTACGTTTTCCGAACGAGGGTGGCGTGTGTTCCCTTCGTGTTCCTCGTCTGTGTGGATCATACACGTCTGAACATGGCTGCAAGGAATAGGTTAACCCATTCCCACACAGTGACGCTTTTGGACGACCCTCAATGGAAACATTGTGAAAATGAAGAAATTGCTTGTGACAAGCAATATCTTCATTTTCCACAATATTTTCTACCAAGAAAATTGAAAAAAATCCTAAATTTCCTAAGCTTTAAACTGTCTTCTGCAACTTCTCTAAATTTAAAGTTTAAAATTTTGCTGTGTGGTAATTTCGCATCCCCCTTTATAAGGCAATACTGTAACAAAGTGACATTTTTAATAGCTAATCGGTATTTAAGTCAATAGGTAATTAAATTAATTGGAAGCTAAGAACTGGCCCGTATCAGCCTTCATACACTGTTGCAATACAATTATGAAAACACAGATGCTGTATTATGCATGGTTATTTTTGTTGGACAACATTCAAGTCAAATTTGACATTTAAACATTAAGCAAATATGTTTGTCACTTTAGAGAATTTCTAGAATAATGTGAGATTTCTGATTGTTTTATGTCAACATGCTTGCATTTGTAATTGTTTATATATCAGTATGGTGGCACAGAGGTGACACCGCACATGTCACTTCCATATCACCGCAGGTCAGTGAGTATTTTGTATCCCAAGTTTTGACGGATAATTTTGAATTAGTTCTAAAAAATAGTAACATTAGGTATAAACTATTAAGTATTTCATAAAAAGCAGATGTCAGCATCCATGGGAATGGCATGTCTGTAAATTCCTAAACGGTCTCTAAATTGTATAAATAGTGCATGCTGGAGAGAGAGAGCGATGAGAACGGTTTTGGAGTGATAGATGCTTTCTTAAGCAATAAACTTGAAGCGCTGATTCGACTTGTTACCATTTAAACGAAGAAGTACTACGCTACAATATTTATGGTAGTTATGATGACGTCATTTGATACACAAACAAACGTTATGGTTGGTCGTTATGAAATATATAAGTAAATATATATCCTATCAGATGCACAGGCTGATCAATGTAAAAGACAATCGTCCATGATGTATGCAATTGGCCAACCGATGCTGTCAAACAAATTACAAGTCAACCAATTAATCAATTAATTTAGACCAGAAATGAGTTTCGAATTACGACATTGGCCGTATTTTTTTTTTTTTTTTTTTTTGCTAACCTTTATGTTGGTTTTGCGACTTAAGCGTCGTAACTACAGCTTATTCAAGCTGTAGTTACGACGTTTCTTGTCGCCAACCAACTATTCTGTTTTTGTAACATGCTACTGGCCATCAATTTTGCGAAATAACGACGTTAAAAATCGGAGCAGGACTTCCTATCGGAATCGGTGGGTGTGGCCACCGAAGAAAGTGGGCGTGGCCAGCGACTGGTCAGTTACATGAGTTATTATCTAGATATTATGATTCAGACAGATGTATAAATGAACGGATCGCTGGCCCGCCCACTTACACCTTTGGCCACACCAACTGACTCCAACAAGTCCCGCTTCGATTTTTAAGGGCATTATTTTGAAAGATTTATGGCCAGTAGCATGTAACAAAAAAGTAGAATTGTTGGTTGGCGACCTAAATATCGTAACTACAGCTTGAAAAAGCTGTAGTTAAGACGTTTAAATCGCCAAACAAACAAAAAAGCTTTACAAAAATGGCTGCCCAAATCGCAGTTCAAAACTTATTTCTGGTCAAAATGAATGATTTCATTGGACGACTGGTCATTTGATCGACAGTCGCGATTGGCCTATTGACTAATCGCCGCATCCTAATGGACGTTTTTTAGTGATCCGCAAATGGTAGTGATCCCATGGAATGATAAACGAATACAAACGTTCATGTACACTTACAAAAAAAATATTTGCTCAACCAGATTATTTGGGAGACGAAATTAAGAGTGTTAAGAAACACAGAAAGTATCTGTAGGTCCGGCTTATATACAAGTGTGAATACTGGCATTTATTTCCCTACTGGGACTCGCATAATACTGTCTGCTGTAATATTTTGGAAGAGAAATGGTTATTAAACATACGCTGGACAATATTTAGGAGGTCTTCAGTTTCTGATGCAATTTAAATGTGTTTTTAAACATAACAACAACAACACGAACACCTACACACACAAAAAAAGAATTTAGTATTCAAAATTGAAATTTAAAAGCACGGCGTATGAAAACTATGTTTGCTCATTTCACGTGACTTTATTTTACTCCTGGTTACGTATTGGAGATAGAATTGAGATGTAGTGTGATATGGTAGTTTGTGGAGCTACGCGATTTAAATATATATTTAACTGTAATCCTTGTAATGCTTAGACGGAAATAAAGCGTAACCATTTATAGCATGACATAGAGTGGAATATCCTTTGAATTTGTCTCTCACCTATGGATGGATAATCGTATACTTAAGTGGGATAGCAGATGTAGGCTAGGAAAGGATGTAGTGTTAGTACTGGTGTGAGAAATACCAGGAATCCATTGAATAGGTTCTCCAGCCGCGCGAAATGACTGAAATACTGTAAACAGTGGCGTTAAACTCCATTCAATCAATCGATCAGTTGAATATTCCTTATATTACACGGGTGATATGGTTGATATAACACCGGTGTTAATACTAAGAAAATGAGCTGAACAATGAAGCAAGTATTTTCGTTATCATGAAACTGTGGTCGTAATGTACGCCAAAGCGTCATTTTACTATAGGCGTTATATAATTCGCGGAATGATTTCATAGGATACATATACAGAATTTAAAGCGAAAATTCATGTCACACTATTAATAGAATATCAAATCCGTATTCATAGAAAAAACTCGTTTTTATCTGTTTAAATATGACTCGTTTAACTAATTCCCATTTTTTTTTATTTTAAGACCAGTCCAAATTGAAAGAGGTTGAAGACGAGAATGAAAATTGGATACAATTCGAAATGAAACCGTCCTATGTGTTAGAAAATATTGTGGAAAAAGGAGAAATTGCTTGTCACAAGCAATTTCTCCTTTTTCCATAATGTTTTCTCAATTATAAAATCACAGCAACGTTAAATCCCGGGTTTGTACAGGAAAGGGTTAATATATTGGGTATTTTATTACCATTCATTCAAAATACTTCATTTATTTTACTCAAGAAAAATCAGTTTAAAGTACCCTAATTTCTTTAGAAGTAGGGAAATGCTTATCTTTCATTTGTTCAGATTTTTTAAAGTTTTGTTTCTTTCCTTTTCGTTTTTCTTGAAGACCGGGTAAATATTGCGGAACAACAGCTCTTCAATTTGACATGCCAATAGCTGTTTTTACGGATTACATTTTGTTCATATTGATCATTCGAGAGTTTCTGGAAAAACGGCAGTTTGTCTAGAAGGATTACAGATCGACTAAACATGTCTGAGCAATTTGGAAGAAAATCGTAAAAACGCAATTTTAAAGACATAAACTTAAAAGTGCAATGGCAATTATCTCTACTGACTATTTACAACTGCCACTTAAACGAGTTTTAAATACAGGGAAATCGAAGAGAGTCCAATACAGTAACATGTACGGTACCACATACGGGTTAGCATCCTTTTGACTTTTGGTTGAAGAATTGTGTGCGACGTCCAGTGAGCTACAACAGGAAGTTTGATTAAAAATTAAACAGCGTTTTTTTTTTGTAAAATAACGGTTTCATGTACCATGTATTAAACATAATGGTTGGTTGGCGACAAAAACGTCGTAAATACAGCTTGAATAAGCTGCAGTTACGATTTTGAAGTCACCAATTAAAAAAAAATAGTTTACATAAGTATCGACCATTTTGGAGTTCAAAGTTCACTTCCGGTCTGAATAATTCATTTGATGGTCTATCGATTTTTGATTGACAGACGCGATCCGTCCATATTTTTTCATTTTAGATCCCGGAAACTGAAATAAAAGTGGCCGGTTAGACCAAAAAGGACCATCTTTGGCTAATGTAAAGCAGACATTTAACCCTTTCTCGTTTTTGGAAATTTTAGACTAGTCCAAATTGAAAGAGGTTGCAGACGACAATGAAAACTGTATGCTATTTGAAATGAAACCATCCTATGTGGTAGAAAATAT
The DNA here is from genome assembly GCA_946902895.1 of Fragum fragum. Lineage (NCBI taxonomy): Eukaryota > Metazoa > Mollusca > Bivalvia > Cardiida > Cardiidae > Fragum > Fragum fragum. The sequence continues at coordinate 66,239,002 of OX336370.1, read as the reverse complement.
TGTGGAAAAAAGGAGAAATTGCTAAGCAATTTCTTCTTTTTCCACAATGTTTCCTCGAGCATAAAATCACAGGAGCGCAAAATCCCGTATTTGAACAGGAAAGGGTAAAGTGATTAGATCAATTCTTGGTTATTCAGGATTGGGATTTTAAGTAATAAATAGAATTAAACAGTAAATAAAATAAATAAAAAGCTAGCTGACCTCGACCCCTGACCACTGATAAGGTAGTTGAGATATCAATCGACGTTAGACTCTTATGGGATTCGAACCTGCGCGGATACGGAAAAACAGTATATGACATGGGCCTATGCTCTCCGTAAATGAGGTGGTCCCTTTCAAGTACACTTCGGTACTCAAAAAAAACTATTTGAAATTGTCTTAAATTGTTAAAGTTGCATTAAAGACATTTTAGCAAAGGGATATAAAGTCAATGTGCTTAAATAAGAAATAAAAGCCCGGCTATCTGCTAGTATAAGCAGAGTTTACTACCAAGTAATTTTTCCTGCAATGTTTCGATCTCATTCATCACACGAAAAATGAAATGATGTTTTCAATCCCAGGGGAACGACCTGTTCAAGTTGATGAGTATCATCGACCAGAGAACAGCTGTGCAAAGCCTATTTTTTACAAGTGACAGTAAATGGAAAATCATTGTTTTTAATGAAAGGATTTTTATCTGGCAATGTGTGTATCGATAAAATACACACCATATGTAGATTTTTTTTCAAATGTATACTGTAGGACTAAAATGAAGTATACTTTACTATAATGAATTACTATTCTTTTGAATGGTTTATTGAATGGTTTATTTCGAAAGGTAAGTATAAAACCATTGCAAGTGTCTATACAATGTATATAAACACTTACGATTTTATTGCAATAAGCCATCGATGTTTTATTATTTAATAAAACAGAAAACGATTTTCTTTAAGATTTAGTTCCACTGAAGCAGAAGAACGATAAGGTACCTTAATTTGTAGTCGGTGCGCGAGTAAAATGTCGTAACTACAGCTTTGATAAAGCTGTAGTTGCGATAGTTTTCTCTCGAACCGACGATAATTGCAAGTTAGTTTAAATTCTATATTGTTATTTCATTGAAGAGCATAAGCTTTCAAAATAGATTCTGAGCTGCTTTCATTTCCAGTAGTTTAGCTTTAAACCTATTCATTTTACATCGATTGGACTTAAATTAATCTCTCTCGTTTTACATAAATACCTACTTTAAGCGACCAGCCAAAAAGTGGTCGCCTAAGCGAATGGTCATTTTTAAACGCTATTTGGCGATGTATATGAAGAATCAATTAGATTACATATAAGTCTCACTAAATCTTATGTTGTTAGAACTCGTTAGAAACGTCTCATTGGGACAATTCTATTGAGTTCCATAAACATTGGTCGTAACTAGTCACGATATTCTTTTAGCGAACACGTCCAGTTCTTTTGAGAGTTTTCTTCCGGAAAGGAATTTTAATGCTTGTCTCGTCATGAATGTGCTCGTTTTATCCATTCCAATAAAAGCTCTCGCGTTGATGGAATATAGTTTGGGGAAACATGGTGTAAAAAAGAAATTGCTTGTAACAAGCATTTTCATCTTTTCTCGCAACATTTTCTTTCCTAAATGACACCCATTTCCAAATAGAGACACACGTTACTAAGCCGTCTGCATCACTTTCAATTTAAACAGGTCTAGAACTTTGTCGTTTAGTAATAGGCTAAAAGAGATGTTTGCTGGAGCAGGATTGACCCTAAGTTAAAGAGAATGTAAGAACGATAGCACGAACAATCTCTTAGTAACTCTAAACCCGCCCAGGAGACCTTTTGTAACCTATTATACAAATAGGTATTGATACCTTAAATACGAAAAGCATTTCCGATTGACCAATCGCGGCAGCCAATCAAGGAATCAACCGACCAATCAAATAATTTATTCAGCCCGAACCTGAGCTTTCAACTCTAATGCTGGCTGTCATTTAGGTTAACCTTTTTGTTACTTTGGCTACTTAAACGTCGTAACTACAGCTTATTCAAGCTGTAGTTACGAAGTTTAGGTCACCAACCAACCATTTTAAATTTTTCGTACATGCTACTGGAAATAAATTTTGCAAAAATACCTCCATCAAAAATTGATTCGAAACTACCTTTTGGAGTTTATTGGCGGGGCCTAGTGAGAAAAGTTGCTGGGCCAGCGGTTTTCAATTCGCCACTCGAAAAATAACAATGTCAAACTGCGCCGACTGTTCACAACGGATTCTTTTTCATCTAGGGAAATCTTTTTATGATATGTTTAACTTAAATACAAAACATGTGTCTAATTGACCTCTGCATCATCTCTTTTTTTTCAATAATTTGTTTCATGACTTTTGGGATTGTTCCTTTGTGCGTAACTGATCAAAAATTTATTAATTTCACTTTCAGACTCCGAAATATTTATGAAACAATGTTTAACCATGTTTAATCTTGTTACAAAGTCGTTCTAGGACGAATGAAATAGCAGGCTGCATTCATGGTTATCCATCATGCAAACCTGATTAGATATTCCTTGGAGGCATATATATACATCTTTATGGACTATAAATACTGTATTTGGATATAAAACGTAAATGATTATATCACCGTTATGCGTAAATGCAGCTTCGTTGTTAGGTGACTTAAACCTCGTAACAGTAGCTTCGTTGATAGGTGGTTTAAACCTCGTAACATTATTTACGTCATTAGGAGGTTTAAACCTCGTTACTGCGGCTTCGTCGTAAGGCGTTTTAAACATCGCAATTGCACCTTATTTAAGCTGTAGTTACGAGGTTTTGGTCACTAAATGACTATATAGATATTCATTTATAGCCGGAGAGTTCAGTCACCACCAGTACATTCACTGACTCGTCGTGCTCATGTACATATATCTAAACGATTGGGAGCTAATAGCCTTGTTAGTTAATTTTATACGAATTCATTTTTAGTTTGATTGCGACGAAACCTTTAGTCTTTTAATTCCTCCTCGAACACTCACACTGAGGCAGTGACATAAACCCACTACTTCTAATCTTACAGCCGGGTAGACTAGGGATAGCTTAAGGATAATAAGTGTCTTGCCCAAGAACACGCCCCGGTGACGGTTTGGATCGAATCCGCGACCGTCAGATCTCGAGTCAAGCACCTATACCACTCAGCCATCGAGGCAGAGGGAAGCTAGTTGCCTTCGATATATGTGTTTCGTCAAAACCGTATAGTTTTCAACAAAATTTGAATTACTATCCGTGCAGATTCTTACCCATTATACCCTTCCATAAAAACAAATTCGTTAAACTATCTATTAAGCTATAGCAACCACTGAAACTTTAATCGTATCTTCAAATTTCAAAAAGCCTACAGCTGATTAAATGGTTTAGGTTACATGACACGTGTGTGTCATAAAAAAAATAAAAAATGGGGAGTTGCCAGTTACAGGATCTTAATACGCGCATGTCTTTATAAAACCAATCAAAATGTGTATCAGCTTGTTCATTTTTTTGTAAATCCGACCAGTAAAATAGATAAACCCGACATGGTTATGGCAGTTGGATTAAGCTTTGCTAAGTGAAGACCACTTTGAGGACTGGTAAATGAATGCATTTCTCCAAGTTCGATACAATTCATGGCTAAAAAGGGTGTTATTAATTGCAGCACATATTTATTATTATGATAAAATACAACTTCGTTTGATTACTTTCTTAATATACATTTCATATAGATTTAAATAATCTAGTGCAAAACCAATTTAAGTGTGCACAATCTATACATGTTTATAAAAAATTAACGGATCGCCGAAGTCAATTAATTGTTTGTTTTATTTTATTTTGGTTGCATTTTACTGAGCACAAAAAAAAAAAATGAATAAATAGTTAAAAGATATACTTCAGTCGAACTTCATGCCGATTGTCTGTAGACCTGCATGGGGGGTCATTTTGCGTGGCCAGGGATCCGTCAAATGATGATCAATCTCGGTTGTCAATCAAATAATCAGACGACCAATGGAATCGTTCATTTGACAAGAAAGAATTTTGAACTACAACATTGGCCACCATTTTTGTTAACCGTTTTTGTTGGTGCGGTGACTTAAACGTCGTAACTACAGCTTATTCAAGCTGTTGTTAAGACGTTTAGGTAACCAACCAACAATTTTTGCCACATGCTACTGGTCATAAAGTTTGTAAACTAACGCCGTTAAAATCGAAGCGGAACTTCCTGTCGGAGTCAGTGGGCGGGGCCTAGGGAGTCAGTGGGCGGGGCGAGCAATAGGTCAATTATGCATCAAGTTCTGGTTAAACAATATCAACAGAACAGGCTATCTTCGGTAGGTAGATCAACAGAAAAAACCTGGTATCTGTTTGCTGTAAAAAGCAATCTTGCGGAAAGGATAGACTAGAACATCTGCGCCTACCATGTTATGGAAATGAAATCCTAGTATTGATGCCTGCTGGTTTTATTTTTTTCTCCGTATCATTGTGTGCGGGATTTACTATAATGAATTAAAACTCCAGTCAGGCGGAAAGAGAGTTAGCGAGACCATGTTGTAGTGAGCATTCTGTTGCTATCTGTGTGGTGAGTTAAATAAAGTCTCGCCAAACAACAATTTAACCTTATTTTAGTGTTACTGACCATATCTTTTTTTTCAAAATATCGACGTTTGATATCGCAAGTGAATCTTTCTATTGGCTTGTTTGTTTGAATGTGGTTTAACGTCTTTTTAAACAGTATTTTAGTCATATCGGGGCTGCTGGAGCACCTAACCATGGATGCCTAGTATTCTTAAACTAGTACAAACACCCATCCTTCTCGAGCCTCAAGCTGCTCACACAACATAGGTTTACGGTCATAGATGGCCGAAAATGTCATAAAGGATATTTGCCGTGACCGGGAATCAAACCCTGGACCTCATTTTTGAGAATCAACTACCAATTGCAGTCCGCGGTCCTCTTTCTATTGGAGCCAGTTGGTTGGCCAGCGACCCGTCAATCTAACTTAGTCTTTCCGGCAAAACAATGGAGAAAACAATGTACAAAGTGATTGTGCGATTTTTTAAAATATGGTTTAACATTCATATACTTATCTAAATAGAACAGATTGATTTCTCGAATCAAAATACTTGTTTCCTGATTAGTGTTGTGCCACTTTTTGCGGAGCATTCGTATCGCCGAAACACAAGGAACGACAAATTGGTTCGGCATTAACATTTACACACTTTCTCTAGGCCCTGGTCTAAATTGAAAGAAGTGGCAGCCGACAATTACAAGGTGGTCGAAATTCAAAAATCTTCGTATTTTTTGGTAGTATACATATTAGGAGATGGAGAAATTGCTTGTCACAAGCCATATACTGATTTTCCTCAATATTTTCGGAACTTTTTTGCCTGAGAGGCATCAAGAAGAGGAATTGTTTGGGAATGAGTTAAAACGGCTATCTTAACTTAAATGCTTTCAGGCTTTGAAAGAAGGGGATTAAGTTGAATTCATAATGCCTTATTTATGGTTTCCATAACGTGTCAATTACGTCATTGAATACCGCCAGCAATTCAATCGTTATCGACCTCATCAGAGTAATACCGATTTCTCAAAGTAGGGCATTACATGTATGAGTAACGTTATATCAAAGTGAATTTGCATTCGAAAATATTGATATGAAGAGAAAAAAATTATCGTGAAAAACACATTAAGGCGTTTCTGTTTAATCCCTAGATTTTACATCCCTGTGAATTTATAACTAGGAAAACATTGTAGAGAAAGAAGAAATTGCTTGTAACAAGCAATTTCTTCTTTTTCCACGATATTTTCTACAAAATTGAATGCTTATTTTTCAAATAGATTCCACATTTAATTGTCGTCTGTAATACCTTTTGATTTGTACAGGTCATTTTTTTTTTTGAAAAATAGGAAACGGTTAAGATTATCTATTTGAAACGCAGACACTTTGCCTTTGTCATTTTTCATGGAAAAGCTGCTTTTAGCGGACATTACTGTTCCATTTCAGATCATGAAGAATAGAGATTAGAATTGTTTGCATTCAATGCCAAATTATCTCGTAGATAGAGACCCTATCGGACAAGTACCATCATGGGACCTAGTTTTGGGCTGGGTTTCAAGAAATTCGGTCTCAAGTAGTTTAATTTACAATGACAATCAATTTCTCTTTTTTTTCTCGTCTTCTGGAAATTCTCCGATTAGTACCAAAGTTCAGCATATTTGTTTTAAAAGAATAATTCAGATTTCTTTAATCCACTACCGGATGAAATTTCTTAACTACATGATCGAATTGAAAGAAGTTATAGACGTTTTATAGTTGATGAATGTTTCAATGAATGTCTTTTGAGGTACAAAGCATGGTGGATAAAAAATCAGTTACAAGGAACAATGGTTTACAGTTTTTTAGGGCGCAAAAAAGCGGGAGTGTGTGGGAATGGGCTAAATAATGCTTTTTGCCATAGGGTATACACTTTCGAAACCAGCTTTCTTTTAATTTTCGTCTGAAATAGAAAACGGATGTATGGTGAAGGGCTAGCCATTCTCCAGATAAAGTTTTCTTGAATAAGACAAATTTGCATTTACAGTAAAATTTTCTTTCTTGCACAAGCGTTCATCATTTATTTTCAGATTAATAACCGACAATGATTAAAACATCAAATTTCAATTAGTCAAACAACCGCCCGTTTACAATGTATAAAAGCTATAGATTTAAGACGATGCACTGGAAATTGGTGCATTTTATCCAAAGCTATTTCGAAATTTCATATCTCGTTCTTTCGTTGTCTTCTGCAACATCTTTGAATTAGGACTTCTCAATAAGTGCCGTCCTCTGCTAATGGGTTAATCAATATGTACATTACGAATAATATTAAGTATTCTTTCTTAACCACGAAATTTGCGCTCTTTCAGTACTCTCGGAATTTAAGATCACTCACTAAGTCGTGCCCCGTCCCGGTTTGTTTTCTTTGAACACTATTAGATTTCTAGATAATTAAGCCACACTCTGGGCCCATACAACTCTCTGGTAAAGTCAATATTTACAAACACATTTTAATCCTGAAAACTAATTGATTGCATCATTTAGCTGACTGCCGCTTCCAATCGATTCTTATCTTTCTTGAAAATTGCATTTGGACTGAGAATTTAACTAAATATTTGATTTGAAATCTAATAATCCGATCTTACAGAGAGGTGAGAGCATAAAAACACCGTTAAAACTTCCTCTTAATGTAAAATGGAATGCGTAGGTCGGATTTTTAAGGTGTTGCGAATAAGCTGTAAATAAGATTTTTGTTGTTAACTTGCGGTTTGTAAAAGATATGGTCAGCGTGAACACACTCTCTGTGATCAAAAATGGTCTTAAAATTCCTATTTTTGTATGATGGGCCGGTGGCCAAAATTGCAAATAGAATATCTAGTATCTTGTACGTTATTTGGTATTTTCCACCGTTTCTATTGAAATAATTAAACAACCGAGCACTATACTTGACTTGAATTGACAGGAATACATTGGTAAGTTTACATCATAATTACTTTACTAAAACTTTATGACACACTGTGTTAAGTATCAATGCCTGGTTTCAATTTGGTTTCCATTCCGGTTTGTTTGTGCATTTGTGTACACATTATGTGTATCTGTGATGGCCGTAATTTAGGTTGTTGTTGTTGTGTGATTTGAGTTAACATAACATAATCTGATCGATATTTGAATATATGATACAACTTTTGATCTTATAGGTCCGCTTTACTTGCACCACGTACAGTTTTTGACGAATCGCTTGTCACACAAACTGATCTCCGACAGAAAGTTCCACTTCGATATTAAACGGTGTTGTTTTGTAAAATTAATGGCAAGTAAAATCTAACTAAAACGTAGAATGATTGATTGGCGACCTATATTTCTTATTTTGAAAAAAAAAACCTTTTGTTACGACGCTAACAAAAATGATTCATGGTTCCCTTTCGGTCTAAATGAACTATTTGATTGTTTGATTGATTTTTATGTCTAACAGCCATTATCCGCCAATTATTCGGTTGCCCTATACAATCGAATGGCCTTAGCACGTGAAGTTAGCTTAACGAATAAAAAATTCTTTACAAACGAACATGAATACTTTACTATTCAAGATATTTGCGCTATCTATCTATCTATCTATCTATCTATCTATCTATCTATCTATCTATCTATATACTGCCCAACTCCCCTTTCGGGTATTACTGGCAGGTGCGCGTCTGTGCTGGAATAAAAACTGCTAGACATTTGTTAGGGTGCAAAATTTTAAAAGTATTGTGAGCGTTAGATTAAAAGAGCTGATAAAACATATTTTGGTCATTCGGGGACGGCTCACTATCTGAAAAGAATCAAGACTCTTTTTGAACGCTGCAATATCAGGTTGCTGTACAATTGTTTCTGGAAGACTGTTCCATAGTATCACTGTGTAGGGAAAAAAAGAATATTTAAAGTAGGCTGCATTTGTGTGGATCTGTCTGAAAGATGCTGTGTGCATATGTCGGGTGGTCCTCACTGGTCTTTCAAGATAAGATGGTACTGGCACTGCAACAAAATTGTTAACGATTTTATAAAACATGGTGACTCTGGAGATGTCTCGCCTGTATTGGAGAGTTTTCCAACCAAGCTCCTTCTGCATGCTGGTAACACTGTCATAATAAGAGAAATTATTTTGAACCCATCTTGCCGCTCTACGTTGTACTTTTTCCACTTTGTTGAAATAGGTTTTTGTGTAGGGGCTCCAAACTGTTAATGCGTATTCTACCTGGGGTCTCACTAAAGTTTTATATGCTATTTCTTTGATCTTCTTATTTTGGGTCTGGATGTTTCTGCGGAGAAAACCTAAGGTTTTATTAGCATTTGATGTTATATTGTCAATGTGTTTGTTCCAGGAAAGATCTCCAGATATTGTATCTCCTAGGTATTTGACATTGTCCACAGTCTCTAGTACTTGTCCATGTAACCTGTAATCAAAGGAAATCTTTTTCTTCTTTTTAGTAATATTTAGGACAATACATTTGCAGGGGTTAAACTCCATTTCCCACTTTTTCTCCCACTGCATTAACTTGTCTAGATCTTTTTGTAGGGTCAAATAGTCTTGTCTGTTGTTTATAGCTAAGTAAACGGCAGTGTCATCTGCAAACAAACGAACTTGGGATGTGATGTTATTTGGAAGGTCATTTATATACAAAAGAAACAAAAGAGGGCCAAGTACAGATCCCTGAGGTACTCCAGACTTGACTGGTACTTCTGATGAGCATCCACCTTCTAAGACTACTTTTTGTGTTCTGCCTATTAGAAAAGATTTAATCCACAAAAGGGTAGCATTGTTAACACCATGTTCCTGCAATTTATACAAATGTTTTAAGTGGCTAACTTTGTCAAAAGCCTCGATGAAGTCTAACAAAATTAGATCAGTTTGTTTTCCTTCAGTCAGGTTTCTAGGAAGATGGTCGGTCAGTTGAAGGAGCTGGGTTTCGCATGAACTCCTTTCTCTAAAACCATGCTGCAAGTCATAAAGGATATTATTTTTGTCAAAATGTTCAGTTAGATTTGAGGCTACAATATGTTCTAGATTTTTACACAGTATACATGTTAAAGATATAGGTCTGTAATTTGCAGGATCTTCTTTGTTTCCTTTCTTGAAGAGTGGAGTCACGTTTGGTTTTGTCCAAACCTGGGGAAGAGTGCCTGTGTCTAGGGATTTCTGAAAGAGAATTTGTAAGATCGGGGAAATTTGGTAACATAAGTTTTTTAGTACAAGAGGTTTGATGTTGTCTGGTCCTGCTGCTTTGTCTGGTTTCAGGTTGGAAATAAGTTTTTGTACTCCACTGGTGCAAATAGTGATGTTCGGCATAACTGGGTATTTGCTGAAAGAGGAAGAGAATACATTTTGTCTTATAGATGAAAGGCAGGACTGAGCCAAAGAAATTGGTGTCATTGGAGTGAAGACTGACTGGAACTGTTGATTTAGGATATTCGCCTTTTCTGTGTTGTCCGATTTGATGGAGCCTGAAATTTTATCGAGAAGAGGGTTACTCCGGTTGCGTCTTGCTTAGCATTCTTTATCAGACTGAAAAGTTTCTTATTGTTAAATCTTGTGGCTTTCTCTTTGTCTTCAGTGGTTCCATCTAGGCCTAAAATATATTCAATATAATTAATATAGGAAACTTTTATTTGATTATTGATGTTTCTTTTACAGCCTTGAGAGCAGTCTTTATCTTGTTGTTTCCTTCTTTCTTCAATCTGAAATAGAGTTGATCCCTTTTTCTAATAAGGCGTTTTATAGGCTGTGTAATCCATGGAAGGGATCTCTTGTGGCCAAGTCGTTTTGTTGGAACATACTTCTCGATACCTGTTGAGATTGCATCTGAAAATTTTAACCAAATTTCTTCAACAGAATTAGAGTGATGTTCTTTCAGAATTTCATTTTTAACTTGATTTGAAGGTAACCTAGCTGCGATAACGCAGCCCTCCTTCTGATCAGAAAGAGGGCAACGTTATCGCAGCTAGAATGTAACCATTGCTTATTAATTACAAACTTATCCATAATAACTCTCTATACATAGTTCAAACCAAGAATAAATGACCATTCTTTGTGTCGTTGATTAAGATATAATTATTTCCTCGAAAGGTTGTTATTTTCTGATCATTTGTGAATAATCCTATCTTGCTATTATAGTTCATATATTGTACTTTAAGTTCAGAAGATTACTGAATATTCTTAGGTTACGTTTGTGTTTGTTTTGAATCACAATGTTACTAAATCCACAGACTCTTTTCAGAAAAGAGTGCAAAAAACAATGCAGATCCAAATTTATATTAATCTTCATCAGCCAACTGGACTCATCAAATTGAAATATTTATGACAAATTTGAATGCATTCTATAGGCTAAAAAAGCTATTTTGGGAAGGAGAAGTTATAGCAGACGAATTATTCGTTCCAAGAATTAATTTCCAAAATCTAATTCTTTAAACTCATGAAGCCAATCATTTTACTTGAAAGAATTAAAGAAACGCATACAGTAGGAACAAAGGATCAATTAGTTAAATAAATGTTTTTGAGTCGATTGGTTACATGAGAGACCAGACAATTACTATTTTTGACAACGACCATATGATGGAAATGTTTAAGTTTCCGCTTAATATCAGAGTTTAAGATTTATGGGGAAAATATTTCCCCACACAAATAAGCAGATATTTTACACATAGGCTTTCGGCCGATTGGTTATACTACATTTTCGTTAGTATGAGTTTGATAATGAGATTTGACCGATATAAATCTTTTCTATTCCTATTTTTGTTAGAATGCTCGATTTTCGAATTCAAATTCCATAATGATATTATAGTTAACCAAATTATTTTCTAAATGACCGAAACAATAGTCAGCAAGATTATATCGAATATACCATTAAGATTAATGCTTCTAACAATACATAGGTCATGTCATTGTTAATTTGTAAACGTTTATGGGCTGAAGGTCTAATGACTTAAATAGAATAATTTGTAATTTGTAAATAAATATGAACATTCTCAATAAAAATGTTCTGTTTTCTTAACAAGGAGAGTATGCGCATTCCAAATATTCCAATATTAACAAAAAACAAACAACAACAACAACAACTACTACTAAAAAAAATCCAAAAAAAACCCCGGCCAATCAAATTATTCCTCTTGATCGAAGTGGTATTTGAACTCGGACTTTGGCTGCCGTTTATGTGAAAATTTTTGGATCGTTTGGTGACTTAAACGTCGTAACTACAGCTATTCAAGTTGTATTACGACGTTTAGGACGTCAACCAACCATTTTACTTTTTTGTTACATGCTACTTATTTTGATAAAATAACGCAATTCAATATCAAAGTGGAATTCCCGTTTTGGTCTGTCTGTGTGGGTCAACGGGGTAAATTGGCGAGGCCAGCGAATGTCATTTGCAGGTGCTGGAAAGTTCAATATTCCAAATCGACAAAAACGGACGCATTTCTTACAAAAATGGAGTTATTTCCTTAGTTTTATGACTTGCTCTTTTGATGGTGAATGCGTAATCCTTTTTCGAGTAAATGTCTACAACAGTGACAGAATCATGTGTCTCTCCAACAATAACGCTTACGTAACGACACCAACGAACACGTCAATGTGACGACAATACCACAGTTGTTTGTTCCAAAACAGCCGAGTTAAAGAATAAAGATATTGTCCATAAGTTAACCTTTACCGAACTTAACTTTGCGACGAAGCGTTAATGAATAGAAAGGCTTTTGCTAAATTCTAAAAAAATGTGCTTACACAGATCTAATTCTTAACTTATTGCATCCCAATATACCTGTAATACATTTCGGTAACCAAATAGTCTAGAATCTTTGTACAAATTCTGCACTTTTACACCAAGCTTTACTAAACATTTTCAGACCAATATATCGGGAGCCGCCAGGATAGAAATGTCTTTCAGTCTAACTTTGTGACCGTTTAAACTAATACACTCCTGAAACAAACCTTTCAACTTTGTTTTTCATGATTTGACAACCCTCTTGTGTATTTATTGCACAAGAATCGATTACGTAGACTAAAATGCAATTCAACATTTCGGAAGCAATGCACAAATATGTAAATGATCGTACCCTTGGGGCGATCCTTTAACACTAGCAATAAAACGTTGATATACTCTTAGAGTGATTGCTTTCTGAAATTATTATTCCTTATTGAAGCCTTGTCGATAGGGTGCTCACGGAGACAATTGACTAATCGCGCCCGTCAATCAAATCATCAGTCGACTAATGAAATCATTTAGTTATTCTCGAAGTTCAGGTTCAAATACGACATTGGTCGCCATTATAGTGAATCACTTTTGTTGGTTTGGCGACTTAAACGTCGTAACTACAGCTTGTTCAAGCTGTAGTTATGACGTTTAGGTCGCAAAACAACCATTCTACTAATTTGTAACATGCTTCTGGAAATAACGCCGTTAAAAATAGCAGCGGAACTCCCTGTCCGAGTCAATGGGCGGGGCCAAAGTAGCTAGCGATTGGTCAATTCTAATTGGTATCCTCAACATAGGGTCAAGTTAAGAAGATAGAATATTGTTTTCGACGATACGAAATCAAAAGTTAAATCGTATGCCCTAGGCATATTTGTGTTTGATTGCATGTCATATATTTGTCTTGAATGAAGTCATAAACATTTCGAAATGTGTTGAAATTTAATCAATCAAACGGACTGAAGTTCAAACACGAGGTTTCTATAAAGTGAGAGGTCCTGTTCTCTCTGATCATTCAAAAAGTGTAAAATACATTTTACTCTAGTTCATTATTTAATCCTCTTCTTTAGAATTGACGAATATATACTTCTAGCAAATAATGTACCGTAAATATCCTTTAGCAAAAGGTATACTAGATTACTAAATACTTCTAACTAAGCTAATTACCCCATCTGGAATCCAAATTTATCATCTCAAACCCAAACCCCGTGATTATGTATTCCCGTTTATTTTATGTCGCTACCATAGCACATGCCCAGATGATCGACGCCTCCCAGAACGGTTAATTGTTACGGGTAATAGTGTTAGGATGCAGAAGGAATCTGCTGAGAGTCCCACCTAGTTGTGTAAAATACCCGATGGATAGCACTGTAAGACGGGGTCTCGCTTTAACTTCTCATCCGAAAGACTATTTTAATAGTTTGGTCAGCCTAGGGATCGTTTACGAAAGCTCTATTAACTGAGCTAATTTTGCTGACGATCCTGCGATTATACAGTCAAACTGTGCGTAAGTAAGGGTTAGGAAGGGTTATTTTGTTTACCAGTCTAAGCTTTAAGCGATGCTAAGGGTCGTCTGTACAGCTTAAGTGTCAAAAAGCTCGTACCATTTCTTAAACAAAATGGGGGTCTTTTGGGCCTACAAGAGTTATGGTCCAGTCATTCTAATACGTAAGTTAAGAGAAGTTTTTTACACGTTTGTTTTGTGTCTTTGAACGTTTTATTTAGTTTAAACATTCGCTTATCTTAACCCTTGTCATGCTGAACCGGTTCCGGTTTTGGCAGGAGGTATAGACCAAGATCAGCCTGCACATAAGTGCAGTCTGATCTTGGTCTACACCTACTGCTTGTAATTTTCCTGCCAGAAATGTTAATGAAGCTGATTTCTAAAAGAAATATTGATTTTTGAACAACAAGTTCTATCAGTGATTTCAGCCCTTTGATTTTACAGCAATTCAGTAAGGTAATATATACAGCCTGACAAGGGTTAAATAAAACCAAACTTAATTGACGGGTCGCTGACCCTTCCCACTGACTCCAACAGGAAGTTTGACTTCGATATTAAAGGCGTTATTTTGCAAAACATAAAATGGTTAGTTGGCGAACTAAACTTCGTTATTACAGCTTATCCACCTTAAGCCGGTAAAACAACAAATATTCTTGAAATATACGACGATCAGTGTCGAAGTTCAGATTTCCATTCTGCTCTAGATGCTTGTTTCCACTGTCCAATTGATTTTGATTGACAGTTGCGAGCCGTCGATTTGAAGTCGCTTTGTAGTCAAGTGAAAAAAGCACAATCATTTATCAATAAAAGATGTAATTTAGGATTCCGAGCTTTTATAAGGCGATCCTTGACACCATTTCCCTCATTTACACGACGATATCTTGATCTACACAGTTCAAATATCGTCGGGGCGCGAGCAAAATGACGTAACTACAGCTGTATTTCAGCTGTAGTTACGTCATTTTTCTAGCGCACAGACGATATCAATATCATTTGTTGACCGATTATTTGGTTGACAGCTGCGTTTAGCCAATTATGGACTCTTAAGATATTTTTCGACGTCAACAGTGGGACTAACTTAGTTATGTACTTGATATTTATGCAAGAGCCTATGTAGTCAATAGTTATTAACGCTTCAAAAGGTATCGACAATGGGCGCAGAAAATGTCCTAAATACCGCTTGAATAAAACTGTATTTACGACAGTTTGGCACCCACTGACGGTATGGCTTACAATAGAACTGGATTACTCATGTAGCCAAAAAAATATTTATTGAATGTACTAACTATTACCGCTATATATCAAAACTAGATATCAGAAATCTTAAAACAAGCTTTATGCAATATCTATCCTTTTTACATTCGATACCGTAAAACTGCAATATCCCAGACCGTGTAATTCAAATTCATACTCGACCCAAGATGGTTTTATGAAGGATCGTATGTTGATTATATTATGTATACGTTCTGTAGACAAGGAATCGATTTTTTTTTTATAAAAAATATACCTTTTCTGGGCCGAGTGATCGTAGAAAAGGAAATTTAAACGTTCAATCCCTGTGGTCAAAGATAACATGATTTAATCTAATTCACAATAAAATCAAGCTTATCAATAATTAGAGACCGGTTTAAGTTGAAATGAAAACATATGCAGATGAGATCTTATCGATGTTAAAGATTCACGTCTGCTTGAACAACTCAAACTATATATTTCTTGTTTTTGTATAAGATTTCACCAGTGCTTACCAAATGTTGTGAGTAAAGCTTGAATAGAGCTGTTTTTACTGCATTTTGGTCATTCACAGACGATAAGTCTCTTGAAATAGATTTACAGTGGTCTCGTGATAACTGGAATATGCTCGGTCGTTCATATTAAGCCATTCTCACACAAGACGTTTTTAAACACCTCTTTATATAACAGCTTTGGAAAGCATTGTGGAGAATGAAGATATTGCTTGTAACAAGCAATTTCTTCATTAACCACAATGTTTTTACCCTAAAAGACAAAGATTTGAAAGATTTCATTAATATGAAATTGTCATCTGCAACTTCTTTGAACTTTGGCTTGTCTAAAAGTTTATCATGTGGGACTGGATTAATTGAGTCAAACCTAGTATGTAACTAGCCTTCGGTAAGATATTCACTTAAAAAAGTACCAGAAACCTCTGCAAAGGTTTTTCTTGGTTTGATATTTTACATATTGCAATGCTGAATAATTGACCAATCGCTGGCCCCGCCCACCAACTCATTTTGCCCCGCCCATTGACTGCAACAGGAAGTTCCGCTCCGACTTTTAACGGCGTTATTTTGCGAAATTTATAGCCAGTAGCATGTAACAAATAAGTAGAATGATTTGTTTGCGACCTAAACGTCGTACTTACAGCTTGAATAAGCTGTAGTTACGACGTTTAAGTCGACAAACCAACAAAATTATTCAACAAAATGGCGGCCAATGTTGGAGTTTAAACTGAATTTCCAGTCTTAATGAATGATTTCATTGGTCGACTGATTATTTGATTGTCATTCGACATTGGTCAATTGTGGGTTTCGATCCAGTTATCCTACACAAATTAGATCACAAATGAGTACTTCACTGGATCACTCGAGAAATCGGCAATTTTAGGAATGGTCCAGAGATAACTTGTTTGGACGACTTTCAATATGTCTAAATCTTCAGAAGCCGCCGTCAAAGCGCAGTCGGTGGCGCGTCAGACTCCTAATCTTTAATCATCGAATGTCATGGTTCGATATGACTGAAACACTGTTAGAAGCGGCGTTAAACACCATTAAACCAATCAATCAACCATGTCTTTAGATTTGTAAAGCTGTTTCATCCGCGTTGCTCTCATTCTGGTGTTTCGTTTCTAGCCAATAAGTTATCTCACATTGAAGCAAGTCATTAAACTGGTTGATTGATTGAATGGGGTTTAACATCGCTTTTAACAGTATTTCAGTCATGTAGCGGCGGCTGGAGCACCTAACAATAGATTCCTGGTATTTTTCACACCAGTACTACCACTTCATCCTTTCCTAGCCTCCAGCTGCTATCCCACTTAGGTTTACGATTATCCACCCATTGGTGAGAGACAACTGTCGGAAAGAATATGTGCCGTCACCGCCGCATTAAACTGGATGAAGACATGAAAAATGAGAAAGATGTTTCGCAAAATGAGAATTTTGATTTTTGATGAATAAAGTAGGCTCAGGATGTCTGCTTGATCCATTGAGCCAACGCAAACTTGAGTTACTGTAGTTATCTTAATCAATCCAGAAAGATATTGCAGGAAACATATATAAGTTGATGAAAATTGGATATTTTTTTTACTTTTTGGGATAGAAAATATTGCGGATAATGAAGAAATTGCTTGTAACAAGCAATTCCTTCATTTTCCACAAATATTTCCGAACGCCTTTTTTAGGGAAATCAAAAGCTTCATTTTGTTGGAATGGGTCAGAAATTAAGAAAAATCAGACTGAAACCGAGCGTAGATCAAAAGTTGTCGTAAGCACACGAAATGACGGATCGCTGAACAAGGTCACTGACGGATCGCCGGACAATCTCACTGACCTTCGACAAGGCAATTCAGCTGTGATAACAAACGACGTCAGTTTTCACATTTAATATTTCAAAGTACAGGAAAATCAAACACCAAGCAAATTGTTTATTGGCATCTGTAAAGTCGTAACTTGAACATAGATAGTATAATTACGACGTTTAAGTTAACGAACAGATTAAAATCCTTGACAGAAATATCGGCGGTCAATATTCAAGTTTCTTAATGACGGCGGCGATCAGTGAAATGTCGCCAACTTGAGTTAAAGGGTTCCATCTTACAAATTACTGTTAACTTGATCATGCCCGCACTTCCAAGATATTATTTTTTTTATCCTAGACGATTCTCTACCATATACTGTGTCAGACTTTATAATTGATTTCTGGTTTATCATTTCAGACAGACAAGCACGAGTTTAACATGCGGGCCTCGGTCTTGGACCATCTCCACTGGGACGAGCTGGGACAAACTCATCACTCGTCAAACAGGCCGACAAACATCTAGGAAAAAAGTTCATCTTACATAATCGTCAAGGGAGCAATATTCCGAGAACTGTTTTGCATATCCCTGTCCCAGCAAAAAGAGAGTTACTTAAAGTTATGGAGTCACCGCGGTGTCGCTCCTGATCAAATTTTAAATTGAATCGATAGGCCAAGTCCCGAAAGGCAATAATTATGTGAACCTAACGCGCTCGAGGAAAGAAATTGGATTAATGTCTTGTTTATGGAAGTTGAAAAATTATTTTTTGAATGCCGAATGTTAGGTAATTTTCGTGGCAAATTTCGTTCTCTGTGATTGCACAAAGAAGATTTTTTGTACAAAAAAAGAATTAAAGGAAATAATATGATACTTCTGAAGGAACTGACATTGGACGTGGTGTAACAAGATTTCAAATTTATCTTTAGAGTGATCCGTATGTATAAACTTAAATATAACAAGGAATTTAAATATACAAAATGACATCAGCTTGAAAAAAGTTGACGAATGTGATATACGCAGGATTTGACAGCTTCGTGAAGGAAATTAGTTCCTCCGATATTTTATTACATACCCATGGATTAACGAATTAAAGACATCATTATGAAAGGATTATCCGTGTTCTTGTGGATACGAAGTACTCCAATCATCCCAGTCCTTCTAACTGTCTTCCTCGAACTTGGTAAGTTCTTCATTATTATTCACAGTAGATTTTCGATTCGATCTTAAACTGATTATGACCTAAGGGCAGTATAATTGACAATAATTTTAATTCAATTTATTGAATTTCAATATCGCCCACACACTATCAGTTATTTTGTAGATCGTCGGCGTGATTCCAAAAAATTCATAACTACAGCTTGAATCAAAGTTTAGATACGAGGTTTAAAGAATTGCATAGACAAAGTGCTATACATTGGAAATTTTATGGAGTGTGTTTGCAATTTTTGAAATAATATTTTATTGGCAATAAAAATGAATCTATATATTGCCAATATTCGACTTCGCTATCAAAACTATCAATAACATTGCCAATGCTGTTCGATGAAAATATTATTGATAGTGTGCAGGGGATAATGAGGTTGAATACTTGAAAATGATACTGAATCAATATTGATAGATACTCGATTTCGCCTATCAATAATATTTCCAATGCAGTCAATTTATAGATTCAATACTCATGTCAATGATTTTGATAGTGTTTGTACTCTTTTAAAGCGGCTCTTGCACAGATTATGAAAGAAAATTATTGGCTTTCATTTTTTGAATTTTTAAGTGAAATGCTTCCAGGCATTTGCTATGAGATTAAGCTGAATTTGGAGTGAAAATGATTTTTCATAACTTTCAAAAATAAAAAAGAAAGGGAAGTAGAAAAATATATTTCGTGCTACGAGACGCCAAATAGCCAGCGAGGTACAACCCGAATGAAACTTATCGCGTAAATACGTGATCTATCGACTGCATCGAATATTGCCTTATTTGCTGTTTCCATGAAATGTCAATTACGTCACTAGCTTCCGCTTGCAATGCAGTCGTTATCGACATCACCCAAGGACTGATGACCTCAACCGATAAATTTCGATGGTTTCAAAATAGGGGAATATATCACATTAAATAAAATCTATATTGAATTCAGAAGATTTATCGTAAAAATGGCATGAATAACTATTTGGAAAGCAGATAACTTTCCTTTGAAAGTATCTGTTTTCCAATATTTATTAATGTTAAATGTTGTTCTATAAATATTCGTTCTTTGTGTAAGATCTACAGAATACCCTTTAAGTTTAACCCTTTCCTGTAAAAACCAGGGTTTTTTTCGACCCTGTGACATTATACTTGATAAAAATTTGTGGAAAAAGAAAAAATTGCTTATAACAAGCAATTTCTTCTTTTTTCCACAATATTTTCCACCAGATAGGATGGTTTGTCTTAAAATTGTTTCCAATTTTCATTATCGTTTGCAACCTCTGTCAATTTGAACCAGTCTAAAATTTCCAAAAACGGGAAAGGGTTAATATATAGTGTATCCTGTATTTCCTACTTTAAAACACCTGAATTTTTCGGGTCGTTAGTCTTCCGGTGATGCTGATATCGACTGAATTGCTAGCTGAGGCCAATGACGTAATTGATACGTCATGGGAACTACAAATATGGCAATGCTCAGTGAAATCGAAAAATAATGAATTTACCGATGAGATATGTTGTACTTCGTTTACTCATTTCGTGCTCCATAACACTAATACTATAAGTACGATAATGAATGTGGTCGAAGTGTTTAAACCCTTTTATGTTCAATCCCTGGTTTTTACGTCCCCTTGGATTTATAATTGATAAAAACATTGTAGAAAAAGAAAGGAAGTGCTTGTACTAAGCAATTTCTTCTTTTTCCACAATATTTTCTACCCTACTCCTTGATTATTTTTAATATTAAATCCACTTTAAATTTGCATTTTTAAAACCTTTAAGGTTTGGACATGTCTAAAATTTTGCAAAACAGGAAATGTTTTATTTTGGAATTCTGATATACTCCTTCTTCTCAACATTCTCCTTCAATGGTTTTGATTTTTTCTAATTTTTAACAGAATCGCAATAAGCTTTCATCTGTAAATATACACAACAATCATTATACACCGTGTAAATTTACGTTTGTTCAATAAGATCCCTGACATCAGGGTGTCGTACAATGTATCTATGATAGAGATGTTAAAAGCATGTACTTATATCCATGAAGTATTTTTCCCGACGGGGTGATTTGCATTTAATTTTGATGCAGCGTTAATGGATTTTATTCTTACTGAAAATATACTGTAAAGTCAGTAAACGACACAAGTATCGTAGCTACAGCTGTATTAAAGTTGCATTTATGATATATTTGCCGCCCTCCTGTGATATTTTTATTTGATGTAAAAAACAAAACAACAACAACAACAACAAAAAAACCACACTCAATAAAAACGTTCTGTTTTAAAACTTTCAGTAGTTCGTATAGACACGTAATTTTTCACTAAAGTCATACACATTCTTGAAAATACTGCGTTTTCTGTCTGACTTTACAAGAGCTCAGCACGATTGAAACTGTTTTGATCCACATGTAATACCTCGCATTTCTACCTTGTTGAAAGTCTTACTCCAGGATCGCTACAATTAAGACACTATTTCCCTTTAATATTTGTAATGTCTTGAAATATTTTTGTTAACCAGTGAAATAACAGTTAAACTTTGTTCAAAGCAATTTAGGGGGATCACTTACTTTGATATGACGACTTACTTTAGGATATGGTATTTTCTCTTGACATTGCCTGACATATTTTACGAAATGCTTTAAAAGCTTCCATTCCTGCCAAAATATGATTAAAATATTATTTAACCCTTTCCTGTTCAATCCCTGTTCTTTACCTCACCGTGTTTTAATACTTGTAAAAACATTTTGGAAAAAAATTGCTTGTAACAAGCAACTTCTTCTTTTTCCAAAATATTTTCTACGATACTGAATGATTTTTTTCAAACAAATTGGACTTTAAATAGTCGTTTGCAAAACCTATGAATTTGAACAGGTCTAAGATTTTTCAATACAGGAAAGTGTTAATTTTTCATTGTCCATTGTTCCTTCGGGCCCAGTTCATATTCAATGGCAAGGAATAAAGAAGAGACAAAACCTATTTCGAATAAAGGAAAGCATCACCATCTACGATATACGTCAATAATTCAGCATCTTTAAATCAATTTCTTTCTGTCTGGAGTTAAAATTTTCGAGAAGTGTAACCTACTTTTCTAGCCTACAAAATCACGATTCATAGCTATGATACATTGATCATTCAAAATGTGTCAAAATTTGATTCTTCAACTCCCATCATGGGAACAGTTAAGGCTAAGGTTACTGGAACTATGAAAGTTGATGAATCCTAGAATGGTGTGAATATTTTAGGTTGTCTGTTACAAAGTTTGATTTGTTGTTCTTGTTTATGAATAAGCTACATATTTAGGGACTGTGTCTGTAAGGTGTAACCTTTTAACGGATTTTAAGGTGATACCTCGTAACGGACTTTATCTTGCTTGTTACAAGCAATTTCTTCTTCTTCACTATATTTTCTCTATTATAAAATTACATAGACGTAAAATCGAGGGATTGCTCAGGAAAGGGCTAATGTCCTTTGATATCTCAGACCCTCTTTCATGTCAGATGTCAGTGGGCGTGGCCGACGATTCATCAATTAAGCAATTGATCATCCATTTCTCGACGTCACAAGTATGGTGCAGAAAAACTGGTCTTTGATAGAACAGCAATAAAGGAAAGAGTTGTTGTCAGCAAAGAAATAAAATACATCATAAATTCTTTTCTTGCAGGAAATGTTGAACTTAAGAGAATTTCACTATCAATCATTTATGCAAACTCTATCTGAGTATTTGACACGGATCTATTCTGGTTTTCACTCAGTTGTCTATGTGATGGGATTTCTATGTCAATATACAGATTGGGTCTAACCTCGCAAAATATTTGATATTCTACTCTTCTGTCCCACAAACAGATGATATACCAGCGATCGTCTGTGACGTAGGCAAAATATGCGTTGCGTAAAACGTTTTACACACATTCCAAAGGGTTGGACAAATAATTCAGAATATCTAGTCTTGGAAATTGTTTTAGCTTGAACATAATCGAAAGAAGCGAATTTATTCCCTTTTCACTTCGGATTCAAATAGATTTTTGACTTGAGTTTCCATATCTATACATAGTTCTATAAATGATTATGCACTTAACCCTTGTCATGCTGAATTAAAATCATATACAGAATTGCTTTAAAATTAAAGGGCTTACAACACTGGAAGGTATAAATGAGGGTCAATATTTCTCATGAAAATAAATTATTACAACTCCGGCTGAAAGGGGACAAGCAGGAGGTGTAGACCAAGATCAGACTGCACTTATGTGCAGATTGATCATTGTCTATACTTCCTGCCAAAACAGGAATATTCCGGGTTCAGCATGACAAGGGCTAATTTTGTTTTATTTCCCTTTTCATATTTCACTTAAAATAACAATGTTTGTATTGAATTGTAGTGTAAGTTTAAAGAAAACATCTGGTTTATCTGATTTTGACAAAAAAGGAGTTTATGGTGTTTCTTTCTATATTTAGGTGGAGATGGTATGAAAATGAAAGCTGCAAAAGTACACACAAACTTAGGTCGCATTAAAATTTTGCTTAACTAAGGTTATTGAAGTTGTTAATTCAACATTCTGTATGGCCACCTCTGCTGCCGATGCGGGCGAGTTTGCGACGTCGCATGAACCTCACATAACGCAATATCATTGCAGCTGGAATGTTATTCCATTCCTGAATTAAAGCATTGGCTAAAATCCGCCAAATCTACTGGGGAAATCTTGTTTGCATCGAATAACGAAAAATCACATAATTTTGTTTAAGATTAAATATGCCTAGATTAAGTGAAAATCAGTGCATACAGGCATTGATGATGTTTACTCGTGGTGATAGCGTATCACACGTGGATAGAGCATTAGGCTGTCACAGAAACACAATTATTCGTCGAAAGAAATTGGTTTCAACAAACAGGTGGTGTAGCCGATCGCTATACGCCCGGTCTACCAAGATCAACCATTGGTCGAGGTGATAGGTTAATCACCTTTAAGCACTTTCGTAGTAGGTTCCCACCGGCCTCTCACACCGCTAGACAGTACGGTTATAGTCGCCAAACTGTGTTTTGTCGTTTAGGGCAAACCAGAGCACCCATTCGCCCAAGGAGACCATATGTTGGACCGGTATTTACACTGCGTCACAGTTTGTGTGTACTTTTGCAACCTTTTTTTTTTATTCTATCTTCACTTAAATTTTGAAAAAAAAAAAAAAAAATCAGTCTTAACCCCCTTTTTGTCAAAATCTGATGAGTTGGATATTTTCTTGAAACTTTACACTGCAATTTGATACCAAATATTACTATATTCAGTGAAATATGAAAAAAGAAATAAAACAAAATTAAGCGCACACTTATTTTTGAACCTGAGTATATTATAATCATCATATGGTAAGACAGTCTTTGTTTGTGCATGCGAGGCATGCACGCGTAAATTTTGTTTGCACAAATTAGTAACAAACTTCTTAGCCCTTTCTTGTACAAACCCGGGATTATACGTTTCTGTGATTTTACACTTGAGAAAACATTGTAGAAAAAGAAAAATTGCTTGTTTCAAGCAATTTTTTCTTTTTCTAAAATATTTTCTACCATACTGAACAGATAATTTCCAATTTAAACCCACTTTAAATTTTCGTCTGCAAAACCTTTGAATTTGGACCAGTCTAAAATTTTGTAAAACAGGAAACGGTTAAATGGTCGCTGCTATCAATATGGCCTATACAAAGATGACTTTTGATTTGGTTCAAAAATTTTCTAGAAAACCATGTAATATGGGGTATAAATATCGTTTTGATTTTAACATCTCCAATATGAGTTAAGGGATCGCTGAATGTGCCCTCAGAACTCCGACAGGAAGTTCCACTTTCACATTAAACTGCGTTATTTTGCAAAATTTATGGCGGGTAACATATAGTAAAATGTAAAATGGTTGGTTGGCGACCTAAACGTCGCGACTACAGTTTATATAGCTGTAGTTACGACGAGTAGGTCGTCAAACCAAGTTAGGTGCACAGGTATAACTATAATACTGTTGATATTGACGTTTATCTCAAAATATAAATCAATCAATCTATCATTCATATAGTCCAATATCTTATTTATTCCAGATGGTAGTATATTTTGTATCGGGTCATAAATGAATTCGTTACCATTCAAAGCTGCGTGACGAGGGCGTCAACTTTCTGAATCCGCGCCAATATTACATTTTTGCCCGCTATTAAAGCGAAAACGCATGCCAGGTATTTATGATTCATTTAGCATACGGTTTTTATTGAAAACAGATTAGCAAATACAACGGTTACAAGCCTACCAATATGAATAGACAATTGTTAATTAAATTTTTTGAAGTGTTCAGCTCGTAAAATCCGCGCAACACGTGAAAATTGTTAGGCTTTCATTCTCGTCCGTTTTCTTTTTCTACCCCCCCCCCCCCCTTTCCCCCTCTCCAAGATAGACAACGTGGTTAAAACAGTTTTTGTACCTTGAAAGATAATTTGTTGAAAAGTTTTGTTTGTTTGTTTGAATGGGGTTTAACGTCACTTTTAACAGTATTTCAGTCATATCGCGGCGGCTGGAGCACCTAACCACGGATTAGCACCAGTACTACAACCACATCCTTTCCGAGCCTCCAGCTGCTCACCCGACTTAGGTGTACGATTATCCACCCATTGGTGGAAGACAAATGTCGATAAAGATATTTTCCACTACTGGGGATCGAATCCTTGACGACATGTAGTTTAGATGCCATCTTTAGGCTAGTAAAGCGTCACAAAAATAATACAGGTTTTTGTATAAATAATACATTTGATGAAAGAACTTGCCATTTTAACTTTTTGGGGGGAAGGTTCTGAATTGTATATTTCATCGGTTTATTTTTACATCGATTTTCACCTTTTTTGCTTTGTAAACTTACAGCATCAAAGGCAATATTTTTGTTGTTGAGAAATTTAGTTCCATCTTTAACTTTATTTTAAATAAGCCTTATACCTTTCAGGATATCACTACATCCTTTTGACATCGAAAATACAACAATAGCGTATTATACATAAATCCGACGCTATACTGTCAGATTGATCCATCGATAGTTCTTTGAAAAACACACAGCATCCTTAATCAAGAAATCTCCAAAAATGATAGGAGAGCATCCCATTAAAATTCCATTATTTCTATGATTGATTAAGCAATTCCGCATTCGCAGTTATTTGACAGTTTTGTGATTGATTCGCTTCGCGAATTATACAAGATTCTGCCGAATTACATTTCTACACAAATAGACAAATAGCCAAATCCGTGTTTGTTCAGGACTATAAATGTAAATAAACTAACAGACAACTTCAAAGCACTGAAAGTTATGTAGAAATATCAAGGACAACCGTGTTTTAAATGAAACGTTACGGTTAGTGTGTTTAGTTGAGAAATTAACGAATGATACACTGAAAACAAGGGGATGTTAATTCACCTCCACACAAAACCTAAAAAATAAATTAATGAATAAAAGTTATGATATGACATTACCAAAATATATATAAAAAAGAATAAAATACGTTTTTCTTTTAGGAAATGCATTATCTACCATTATGAATGACCCCTGGAAGAAATATCATAGATACAGTGGAATTCAAAAGTTCAAACTTTTCCAATAATAGACTCGATATCAAACTTACAAACCTCTACTACATTCAAGATACCAGGTTGGCTGATCGAACTTTTTTTTCAAGAAGAAGGCGCTCGTGACAGCTTAATCAGGAGTTACCTCACCGGCATTTACTTCCAGAGATCGTTTTTGGGTAAAAGTAGTCCTTTTACGAAAAGTCCGACACGAAAAGTGCGTTTAGAAGTATATGCTAGTTGACCAATCGCAGCTGTCAATCAAGGTATATATCGACCAATTAAATCATTCATTCAGCCCGAAATTTAAAATTCAAACTCTAACATTGGCCGCCATTTTCGTTAACCTCTTTTGTTGGCTTCGCGACTTAAACGTCGTAGTTACAGCTCATTCAAGCTGTAGCTACGACGTATAGGTCGCCAACCAACTATTCTACTTTTTTGTTATTTGCTACTTGCCATAAATTTTGGACTTCCCTTGGTGTTAATGCTCGGGGCTAACTAGGTAAGGGGGCGGGGCCAGCGATTGGTCAATTTACACCTTACTATTTTCTTATGGATTATTTCTACATCTTTTCTAAAGGTTAACTTTTGATTTAGCTTTCTCCTTGCTGGACTCTTTATTCCAAAGCACGGCTGACGTATGTGGGCGCGCCAAAAGCATCCATCCTTTTCATAGATGGAAAAAAGAAGGTGCCTCTATTCTGACTAGAACAAGTCAAGAATTCATCATTCATGATAAATGAATTTTAGCCTCAAAAGACAGAACAATGAATGAAGATGAAGCACCAAAGAGGTCAAATGTCAAAGAATATTGTAGAGGCAGCATCAAACTAATAAAATTTTGTATTTCTTTTTTTAGAACAAAGATTGGGCCCTGCAGCCTATCACTCTGTCACACGTGTTTGACTGTATTAGGTATACCTTACTCTACAACACTTTTGTCAGTCCAACATTAAAATTCTAACGTTTTTTCCAAATCGAAATATATTTGTGTTACAAACTTTTCTTAGATTTTGCAATAATCGATCTTCTATAAAAAAGAAAGAAAAGAAAAATGAGCAAAGATAGCATAGATCGCTAACCTCGCCGACTTTAAAGAGAGATCATCACAAAACACTGTGATAAATGAAGAGAATGGTGTTTCGCAGAAAGAAAAAAATAATGAAAAGCATAACTGTAGCAGAACAAGCTGTAGTTATGAAAATTGAGTCCCCCCACACCCCTCCCCCGACGCAATTAGTTTGCTGAACCCATTCTATACAACACATTTTAGATTGGTACAAATCTAGAGGAGTTACAGGCGGCAATTTAAAGTAAATGGAATATTAATTTTTGATCTTCGTTTTTTGATAGAAAACAATGTAGGCAATAAAGGAAATGCTTGATACAAGCAATTTCTTCATTGTCCACAATGTTTTTCTGAAGCTTTTCTCTTGAGGGGCGTAAAAAGAAGTGATTATGGGTTGGTGCCGAAGATTTGCAACTCCGGACTGAATTATATATATGAATGTCCAATATTACATATTACAGATGCAATCCATTAATTGGCCAATCGCGGCGATAAATCAAGAAATCAACCGACCTATCTAATCATTCATTCAGTCTGGAACTAAGATTTGAACTCCTACATTGGCAGACATTTTTGTTTATCTTTTCTCTTAGTTTGGCGACTTAAACGTCGTAACTACAGCTTTTTCAAGCTGTAGTTACGACGTTTAGGTCGCCAACCAACCATTCTGATTTATGACGTGCTATTTTCCATTTATTTCGCAAAAAACGCCGTGAAAAAAATCGAAGCGGAACTTCCTGTCGGAGTCAGTGGGAGGGGCCAAAGTAGTAAGTGGGTGGAGCAAACGGTTGGTCAATTCACTGTTGTCATATTTTATCGGAGTTTAGTTTTAAAAAAGAAAATGAAAATACTGGAAACTTTTTGATATTGGTAGAGGTTATAAGGGCAAGAAAAATCAGTGTCGAATTCAGCGAATTTAATATGAACAATCTTGAGCAACGCAATTCTCCAAGGAAAATCCAGATGATGTATCCGTGTTAGATTTTGCGATGAGAGAGTCTTCCGTCGCGTGTCAGGACGAAACAAAACTTCATCAAACTCTGAAACCGTTTCTAGGACCAATGTTTACACGTGTGGTGTTTCCGACGGCGTAACCTGATTAATTATAGCATTGCGTGCCTCGTTACATTCGCTATTCAGGCATATAATGGAGTTTGGATTTGTTACGGACTATGTTTGATGAGATTGTCCGTTTTTTATGTAAGAATTATGCCAGATGTGTGTTTACATTGGATATTTTCACATTGATCAAGTGAATTCTACGCAGAAGACAATATACATTGGATAGGCTTTGGTGGTCAGACCCCACCGGATTTTGGCCTTCTTTAGTCTATATAAAATCACTGTTTTCGTCCAGGATGTAGCACTTGTCAGAACGTACGTTGAATTATAGCCTTTCTGGTGCTGTTTCGTCGTTCATAGAACTTCTCATTAATAGTAGAAATCATATATGATGAATGATGAATTTTTGAAATAATGGATTCTAACCAAAGGCACCGTCTTTTTTCCAACCATGAAAATCACATGTCGCCAATTTACACTTCCAATTTTTGAACACCATCTATAACACATAGACCTGCAAAGATAGTGTAAAATGCACTTTCAAACAGCAGAAAAGATGCAAAATTACTGCAAAATCAAACAAAATATTGCATATACCACTGTTTAAGACTCAAATCATCCCTGCCTTTCAAGAACTACATTTTCTCTAAGATCTACTTTTACCATACAACGGCCTCAGGAAGTAATTTCCAGTGAGGTCACTCCTGGTGCACTGAATTTAGGTCAAGGTCAGGGAATGAAATAGACTGGTACCTAATCGACTTTAGTGGCTTTAAGGAACAAATAAACACTGGTACTAGTCTATGTATCTAATAAAGTTTTTCTCCATATAACATTGTATTCTTTTGGGATGTATTCTGTTGAATTGATGCCTATCACTTGAAACTTAATGGCCGTCGAATATTTTATAAACTAAGTAAAGCACTTCACTTTACTCTACATGAAAAATTTACTCATATTAGATTTAGAATATAAGCAATTGTTTCCGCGTAAATTCGTCTGATATCATTCTTAACTGAATGGTAGAAGCTATCTTTTCACAAGTGGCCGAGCCACGAGCTTTAGTTTTAGCCATAGTTTTAGTTGATCAACACACCAACACGCCCACTTATCCACATTACCCCCTCCCCCGCCACACACACACTAAGTCGAAATAATCTATCAAAAGTGACTTTGTCATTTCAATGATTTCACTGGTATATTGGTGAAATTTTCAAGTGATAATCCATCGAGAAATTCACCGAAAAGTATTAAAAGAATGTAATATGGTCTATTTGTGAAGTTTTTCAGCAAGACTTCTAATTGACTTTATTCAACCCTTTGACCCCGGGATATTATTGCCTATGCAGGAGGCGTAGACAAAGATCAGCCTGCACTTAAGTGCAGTCTGATTTTAGTCTATACCGCCTGTTTGTACTCTTTAAGCCAGATTTGTCAATAAGATCATTTTCTAAAGTAAATATTGATCCAGACAACAAGACCTACAGTGCCATCAGCGCTTTGATTTTAATTTATTTCTGTACAGGGATTTCATTCAGCATGACAAGGGTTAAAATGCCTGTACGTGCAACCGCAATTAAACCACAGTTGGTTTCTCAAGAAGGGTTCGACTAAGTATGAATAATCATTACACGTAGCGTTAGTGCATTGTCAGCATATTTGTATATTCCTTTAATTCAATTGCACCTGCTCGATCATCTATCATAAACCCATCTCTGCCTCGCGAACTGCACAAAAAGGACAAAAGAATTCCAAATGAAATCGATTTTAGAGAATACAAGGCATTGAAATTCTAGTCTGATAAAATCATTTTTAATGAAACATTACGTTGTGTTTTAACATGACAATAACCGTAATGCAAGCAGTGGGTTTATCAGATATCCGGAAATAATGCATCTTTCCCAAGCATTCAAATCAGGCGATAAATTTCATTAACGTTGATATCATCTGTGTATTGAAGTGATAATATCAACGATTTGTGTATCTCTTCTTTTTCTTGCAAACTGAAAAGGTGCCAAAGAACAATAACACCAATGAATACAACTTCTTAAAAAAATGTATTTTGTTGATGTAGATAATTTCACTCGAGATTTAATTGTTCAAATTGATAAATTGAAAACATCTTGTTAAAATTCGTAAAAAATAAACGATTTCGATCTGATGTCAATATGAAAGTAAAGCATTAAAAATAAGTTCCCGAATGTTTTATGAGTAGCTCTTTGATTTTATCAGAAAGCAAAACATCGTTAGTGTGGATTTGGTTGATGTTATCATAACTCAGAGAACAGACTTGAATTAAGGAAGCCTTCGACAGATGGTTACATGCAACTTTCATAGTATAAAACCGTTATTGTTAATTGGGAGAATCGATTCACCCTTTCTTGTTTAATCTCTGCTTCTTACGTTACTGTGATTTTATAATTAAGAAAACATTATAGAACAAGAAGAAATTGCTTGTAACAAGCAATTTCTTCTTGTTCCACAACATTTTCTACACTACTGATTTTTTTTAATAAACTCGACTTTAACTTTTCCTCTGCAATAACTTTGAATTAGGACTGGTCTTAAATCGTGCAACATCTTCCAATTTGGACCACTCTGAAATTTTGTTGTCTGCTAATTGGTTGATCTAATTGGTTGATAACAATTCTTTACAGGTATAAAAAATCAGGATATTCTTGTAGACCCCTTCTACTTTCAATTCGGATAGAGCAATGTAACTGGATTGATAAAGATGACCCATACAAGTAAATGTTTCAGATTTAATACTTTCAATTGTTGACAGACAAAAGGATAGATAAATCTTTAAGGTAGATTCAAGTTCTGTCACTTAGGCAAACCTTTGTCTCATATATAGGACTTCCATCTCAGAGCCCGAAACTAACTATTGAACGTTTGTTGGAATTAAAACCGATTTGTTTCGAATTCATGGTGAATATATATTATAAGGCTTAGTAAAATAACACTTAAGCATACAAAAAGGAAACACTGACACAAACACCCCCATTCAAGCCCCACCCCATCCCAAAAACAAAAACAAAAACTAAAAAAAACACAAAAACAAAACAATCCCCCCATACACACACACATAGCAAAGACGTTGAAGGTTGAATCACACATTGCGGGTTGGAACGAATCTGAAGTCTTGGTCTTATAAAATAAAAAGGCTGAACAAAACAATTTGCGGGAAAAGGGAACTCATTCCAAGAATATTCCGTCACGGGTTTTCCCATTCGGTATGCGTTCATTTTCTGGAATTTCCGATTTCTGGAATTTCCTTGAGCTTCTTGTTAAATCACCCAGTATATCAATAAGCGAGTGGTCGGCATGCATCCGTCTTAAACCGCGCTTTCGTCTAAAATCATGTGATAAGGTAATTAAATTCTTTGTTTTTTCCATAAGCTGGTAGATAAACAAACACTCGCGCATAAAACAAAAAACAAATGTGTAGATTTGAATGAATATCGTAGCAAAAAAACATTGTCAATGTGAGGATCGAGAGTACAATGGTGAAATCTCGAGAGTGCCAGAATATGGTCGTTATGACTCGACAGTACAATCAAAATATCTCGACAGTAAGATGAAATTCGATGTAATACGATATCATGACAGTACAAATACGATATTACGATAACGTTATCACAAATGTCCTAATATGGTATATAGCGAGAGTACGATGGGGAGATTGCGATAGAATTATAAAAATATCGCCGTAGCATGATGGTTCAAACACTACGTGACGATGATTAGATCGTGATAGTAGGTAGAAGATATCGTAATAGTATTACAGTTCGTACAGCGCGGTCCGATATGGAGATCGCGTTAGTAAGATGTAGATATCGAATTATCTACAACGGTACTAATACTATAGAACGATAGTGAGATCGCGAAAGCACGACGAAGGTATCGAATAAAGCGATAGTATGATGAAGATTTCGCAACAGTATGATGATTATACCACAACGGGACGATGGTCACATCGAGAGAATACGATGATGATATAGTAATAGTATGACGGTTCTAACACTACGGGACGAAGGTCAGATCGCGAGAATACGATGAAGACATAGCAATAGTATGACGGTTCTAACACCGCGGGACGATTGTCAGATCGCGAGAATACGATGAAGATATCGCAATTGTATGACGGTTCTAACACTACGGGACGATGGTCAGATCGCGAGATTACGATGAAGATATCGCAATAGTATGACGGTTGTAACTAACGGGACGATGGTCAGATCGCGAGAATACGATGAAGATATAGTTATAGTATGTTGGTTCTAACACTACTGGACGATGGTCAGATCGCTAGAATACGATGAAGATATAGCAATAGTATGATGGTTCTAACACTAAGGGGACGATGGTCAGTTCGCGAGAATACGATGAAGATATAGCAATAGTATGATGATTCTACCACAACGGGACGATGGTCACATCGCGAGAATACGATGAAGATATAGTAATAGTATGATGGTTCTAACACTACGGGACGATGGTCCGATCGCGAGAATACGATGAAGATATAGCAATAGTATGACGGTTCTAACACTACGGGGCGATTGTCAGATCGCGAGAATACGATGAAGTAATCGTAATAGTATGACGGTTCTAACACTACGGGACGATTGTCAGCTCGCGTGAATACGATGAAGAAACGCAATAGTATGACGGATATAACACTACGGGACGATGGTCAGATCGCGAGAATACGATGAAGATATCCCAATAGTATGACGGTTCTAACACTACGGGACGATGGTCAGATCGCGAGAATATGATGAAGATAGAGTAATAGTATGATGGTTCTAACACTAAGGGACGATGGTCAGTTCGCGAGAATACGATGAAGATAGAGCAATAGTATGATGGTTCTAACACTACGGGACGATGGTCAGTTCGCGAGAATACGATGAAGATTTCGCAATAGTATGATTGTTCTAACACTAAGGGGACGATGGTCAGATCGCGAGAATACGATGAAGATATCGCAATAGTATGATGATTCTACCACAATGGGACGATGGTGACATCGAGAGAATCAATGAAGATAAAGCAATAGTATGATGGTTCTAACACTACGGGACGATGGTCAGATCGCGAGAATACGATGAAGATAGAGCAATAGTATGATGGTTCTAACACTACGGGACGATGGTCAGTTCGCGAGAATACGATGAAGATATCGCAATAGTATGACGGTTCTAACATCACTGAACTATGGTCGGATCGAGAAAGAACAATAATGATATCAGAATAGTATTGTGATTATAACACTACGGGACGATGTTGAAACGTGATAGCATGATAAAGATATCTAAATATCACAAGAGTATAAGTGTGATAATACTTGATTGGGTACTTCTCATTAACTTGGGATTTTGAATTGATTTATTTCTGAATGATTATGGAAGTAGGTTTTTTAAACTTTTTCCAACCGGGACACTCGTGCTGACTTAGAAAAATATAACCCCGGTTTGACGGTTTGCCATATAGGCCGGTGCTTCATCAAACACGTATTCGTCGAAAAACATACCAAAAACAAAAACAACAACAACAACAAAATTATATGGTTTCGAATAAAATGCTAAGCATCCTAAACAAATTTTATTAAAATTGGTAATCTTATTTATTCTTCTTTAACTTGACTCGTCTTTACTCGTTACCAAACGACACAATTTCTGACTTGTCTTAACTGAATGAGGTTGCAGGCAACAAAACACGGTTGGTTTTATCTTAAAAGTTAGGGCCTTGTGATGTAAAGAATAATGTGAAAAAGGATAATTTGCTTGCTACAAGCAATTTGTATTTTTCTCACCATATTTTCCATACCTATATCTCTTTGGCGCGTAAAATTTAGGATTATGTGGGAATGGGTTATGGAATTCACACATTAGAAACATTACTGACAATACTTTAGGGTCAATATATTTAAGAAATGAAGAGCATATTTTGTGTTAGCCGAAGAATGAATCTAGAAACTAAATCACACGAAGCAAATATTTTACTACTTTTTAGAGTGATTGATTGAATGGGGTTTAACGCCGCTTTTGACAGTATTTCAGTCAAATCGCGGCTAGAGCACCTAACAATGGATTCCTGGTATTTCTCACACAGGTACTACCACTACAACCTTTTCTAGCCTCCAGCTGCTATCCAACTTAGGTTTACGACTATCCACCCATTGGTGAGAGACAAATGTCGGAAAGGATATGTGCCGCCGCCGGGGATCCCATGAGTGAAGATTAGGAGTCTGACGCGCTACCGACTGCACTATGACGGCGGCATACTTTTTTAGAACAAAGCAAATATTTTACTACTTTTTAGAACGAAATTGGATCTACTTTGTGTGCTAGCGTATTAAATAGTTGCGTGCTCTGCTTATTGACGTTAGAAAAAAAAAGTTTCGTCAAATCAAACGTTTGAATCTTGTTAGACGAATTTAAAATTAAATCATTGATCATTTTAAGTCCACACACCGTTAATAATATATTTGACTCGATAATATTGCCAATAATATTGAAAGTATAAGGGCTTCTTCAAACTAGGATTAAGGTAGAATGCCCGTGATGCGCCATTTTGGAACATCGGAACTCTTCGGGTAAATTCGGACTTTTTGAATGACGTAAAATGACGTAGTAAATACGCCATTATTGTATTTCACAGTCAAACCGATTGTATCGACTTCACCAGAAGAACCACGATGTTTTACTGATTCCAAAAGCCGCATTTCGGATTTTTAATCCTTTCGATTTTTTTTTTTTTTTTTTTTTTTTTTTTTTATAAAATGAGTTTGTAGTTACATACTATTCAATCTATGTATTCTTTCAGTCGAAATTCGAGAAAAAACTATCTTAAATGCGTCACATTCAAGAAAATGTAGGCCAGGGAAAAGATATTGGTATCTTTTTTTGACAAACAATTTCACATTGCTGCAGAATATAGGATTTCTCCCAATAAATGCCAACATCTAAGGCTTTAAATCTGAAATATGTTCAATCATTAAACTTGATATTTGAATATTTTCTCGTTATGTCAAGATTTATTTGATGTTTTATTGGGGCTTAAGGATTCGTTGCACGTTCGCCCCTAGAATAGGAAATGGTTTGAAATTTTAAGACGTGTAACTGTGCATTTGATAATGAACTTTTATGTAATTAATGGAATGGGTACAGAATAACAATACATCTCTCTCCTCGGTTTTTTTTGGTTTTTTTTTTTTAAGAATTGGAATGATGGGTACTTGTCTCATTCCTGAACAGGAACACTTTTGTCGCCCCTCAAGAAAGGTAATTTGGAAATCATTGTGGATAATGAAGAAACTGCTTGCAGTTAACTATTTCTTCATTGCCCATGATGTTTTCTACCCAGAAAGTTGAAATTTTGTCATCTGATATTTTTATAAAGAGTTAGAATCAAACAAAATCGTATAACTTCGGAAGTTCACACAACTTTTATAAACAACTAAAGCAAGTTTATTTGAAAAAAAAAATAATAATCACAAACCGAGTACAGTATATGCTGTATATTTAGATTAATAGATTTGTTGAATTCTGAAAACGTCAAAATTCTGTACAGTATTGGAATTTTCTACACAAAAGCGATGTATAAGTTAAATATCATTAGTAATTAACATTTGATTTCCTAAGCCTTGTTTAACCTTTCCATTCTAAATACTCTATTAAGACTATTTTTTTTACTTCAATCGATATTTTTTTATATGTCATTGTTGTTTTTCGTGGATACTCATACATGTTTT
Organism: Fragum fragum; assembly: GCA_946902895.1. Classification (NCBI taxonomy): domain Eukaryota; kingdom Metazoa; phylum Mollusca; class Bivalvia; order Cardiida; family Cardiidae; genus Fragum; species Fragum fragum. The sequence continues at coordinate 66,203,059 of OX336370.1, read as the reverse complement.
TCCTTCATTATGTAAGCATATGTTTTATTTTGACGATGACCCGTACGTGTTCCAGTCAAACTTTTGAATAAAGAATCTGTTCTATTCTGTTCTGTTCTATAACAGAAAATAAGGGGAAATATCACCATATTTTCTATGCAGAAACAAACAGGAAAACATTTCAAAATAAGAAATCAAAGATACGTTAAGATTCATTCTTACTTTAAACAAGAGAAGTACAAGATGATTTGCCAGGAATACTTTGTCAAAAATTCCAACCTTTATCTAAATTCACGGTCGTGTAAGAGGGACGATCTTAAGAAGTTTACCCATTTTTTAAACAAATTAAGTCTGTCCTTCAAAAACCAAAATTAAACAACAAGAGTAAAATGTTTGGCAGTGATAGGACAGTACGAATCTCACATCTTTGCATGCAATTGTTTTAAAAAATATATCGTCGTTGGTCGATCAAAATGTCGCAAAAACGGCTTTATTCTGTCTGTTATTCTTCTCTAGAAATTAAAACTCAATGACACTTTATGGCGCTATGAAGAAATAAAATCATGGGAAACTTTGTGGGAAAAGAAAAAAGAGTTTATGACAAGCAATTTATCCTTTTACGCAATGTATTCTACCATATTTTGCACTAATTTGTCAATATTAGCGCAATTTAAGGTTCGTTTGGTATGTCATTCAATTTGGACTAGTCTAGAAATTTGTTTTCCGGTTATGCGTCAATCTGTCGCATCAAATTTACCAATTCATGAATAACACCATCTGTATTGAATTCAAAGCGAAATAACACATTATTTGTACAGATTTCAATACACCCGAGAATTAAAAGTCCAAATTTATAAAAGGTTATTACAAAATTTTATTTCACACTTTGAAAATGATTGTAAGTTGTTGAAGTTTTGTCTCGTGCCTCCATAAAAATAGAGTAATCCACAAACAACAATCGCTGGCCCCGCTCTCTGGCTCCCTAGGCGCCGCTCAATAACACCAACAGGAAGCTACACTTCGATTTTTAACGGCTTTAGTTTATGGCCAGTAGCATGTAAAAAGTAAAATGGTTGGTTGGAGAGCTAAACATCGTACTTACAGCCTGATAAAGCTGTTGTTACGACGTTTGAGTCTCCAAACCAACAAAAAAGTTAACAAAAAATGGCGGCCAATGCTTGGAGTTGAAAGCTCAGGTCGAGGCTGAATAAATGATTCCTTGATTGATAGTCGTGATTGGTCAATTTAACTTATCTAAAAGTTGTTGCCAGTTACAGGTCTGATTTCTACGGAATTCTTTTTCCACCATCTTCTTTTCGGGAACAGGCTACGGATATTACAGTCTCTCTTTTAAGTGTATCTAAATGTAAATGATTGACTGGCTCTTGTTAAAACATGCAAGTCACGTCCGTAGAAGTAGGGTTTTTTATTTTCACATCTTTACGAAAAAAAAAAAAAAAAACCCAACCCGCTTTACCTATGTATAAACACCACCGTTAGTTCATCTTACTCACAAAATACTTCGACCTGACAAACAATTCAGGTAATCGGACTTCATGCTGTGTTTTTAAGTTACTTCATTAACTCAATCGACGTATCGTCTGCATTTTAATCCCGTTCTTACAGAATTAATCGAAATACGTATACAGCGTAGAAAATAGGTTATTGTTCTTTCAGATATCATTGAAACCTCTATCCATGTTGATATCTTTTTAACCCTTTACCATTTACTACAATCCTGTTTTTAACGCCCCCACCCCCCACCCCCTCACCCCCCACCCCGAGGAAAAGGTTCCGAAAAACAATGTGGAAAATGTAAAATTTACTTGTTCCAAGCAATTGCATTTTCCACCTTGCTTAACCCTTTCCTGTTTTGCACAATTATAGACTTGTCCAAATTCAAAGGTGTTGCAGACAAAAAGTAAAAGTGGATATAATTTGAAAAATAATCATTCAGCAGGTTAGAAAATCTTGTGGAAAAAGAAGAAATTGCTTGTCACAAGCAATTTCTTCTTTTTCTACAATGTTTTCTCAATTATAAAATCACAGGGACGTAAAAACCAGTGATTGTACAGGAAAGGGTTAATACTCAGAAAGACAGACAAACATGAAATTCTATCATCGTGAAATTGTCTTCTGCAATAATCCTTGGTTTTTGATCGGTTTAAACGCTTGTTTATGAATGAGCTAAAATCTATCTTTTAGCGATTTGTGCGGGTTCTTCAAAAACGTTTTTGGGACAGGAATATTTCTTATAGAGCTATCAACGAAACTTTTGATCTGATAATCTTCGCCGAATACAGCATTTTGAGTTCTCAAATAAATCGAAAGTATGATAGGTAAAACGATTTATAGCTCGATAAACCCTTTCCTGTACAAACCCGGGATTTAACGTCACTGTGTTTTTACACTTGAGAAAACATTGTGGAAAAAGGAAGAAATTGCTTGTAACAAGCAATTTCTTCTTTTCGCACAATATTTTCTTCAACATAGGAAAGTTCTTTTTCAAATTGAAACCAACTTTTACTGTCAATTGCAACCTCTGTTAATTTGGACTAGTTTATATTTTCAAACAACAACAACAACAGGTTAGGGTTAAAAGATATTTAAATGTTACGTCAAAATCCTGTTAACTCTTGACGATGTGTTCGACTTCTTATACAGTAAAACTATGATAAGTTAAATATCTTTATCCTTGTTTTATTCTAGGATACAAATTTCATACTCCATTTACAAAGACTGTTTGTGTTACATAACCAAATGATTCTTTGAATATCATTCGTTTATGAAATTGATCGTCAAAGTTATTGCGTTTTTATTTGTATATTTACCATTCATATGTGTGGACATTAACGTGAAATATTAAAAAAAAAACGTCACCACCAACAACAACAAAAACCCTCAATGATTTAACATTTGAAGGATCCAATAAAGGATATGCCAATAATATTGTCAGTGTGTTGGCAATAGTATAAATGGATCAAAATATTGACTTGTTATTTTGTTGATAATATCTAAAGTGTTCGGACCCCTTTATTTAGACAAATCCAAAAACACATACTGGCTGTGTTAATGATGAAAATACATTATCAAACGATTATATACTGTAACCCGCTTTTGACAAGAGAAGTTTGCAAAGCAGGGTACGACATAAACGCTGCATTCTGTAACGCAATCTTGTAAATGACGTTTGTCCACGACGTCACCGATCCTCCATCGTAAGTTTATCAACGCTTTTACCAATTTTCCTATATTGAGGATGGTGTGTAATGTTTCATTATTCGCCAAGCTTTGTCGTTGATGAAACATAATTGGCAAAATAATTCCGTGACACCATAATTTATGTACAAGTTCTCATGTTCCTTCCTAACTTTGTTTCAAAAAGAAAGCTTACCCCGAAGATTCGAACACAAAAAGATTATTGCACTTTAGCCAGGTCAAACCGTAGGCCTTTATATCGATGTGGACGACCAAAATATGGTACAAGTAACATAAGAGTAAACAAGAGCCATGTCGAACGTGGCCATCCCCCTCCTTAAAAGCTTGAAAGTAAACTGAAGCCAGTTAGATTTAGGCTTCTTGTACACAGCATTTATTCTCAATGAGTTCGATAATAGCTATTATATTTTCAGAGATATGCTCAGGACAAAATCTAAGTTTTTCAAACAACAAAGGGCAATAACTCAAAAAATTATTCCAGCAAGGGTTGTGGTTCTTGTGCACTGCACTTCTCCTCAACGAGATCTATCCAACTATGAAGTTTCAAGTTAATAGCTATAATTATACTTTCAGAGATATGCCCCGGACAAAATCTAAGTGTATAAAACAACATAGGGCAATAACTCCAAAATAATGCAAGCAAGAGTTGTAGTTCTTCTGCACTGCACTTCTCCTCAATGAGATCTATCGACCTATGAAGTTTCAAGTTGATAGCAAGTATACTTTCAGAGATATGCTCCGGACAAGTTTAGTGAAGGAAAGACGGAATGACGGTATGACGGAAGGACGGAATGACGGACGGAGACCATTACTATATCCCCTTCGCCGAAATGGCGGGGGATAACAAGCTGTATTTATAACATTTAGGTCCCCAACCACCTCTAAAACGATATTTCCGTTTTTCTGTCAAAGATGGCCACGCAGTTGCCGGATCGCCCACCTACTGACTCCCCTGGCCAGGCCCAATGACTCTGATAGGAAGTTCTATTTCGATATTATACTTATTCAAGCTGCAGGTACGACTCTTAAGTCTCCAAACCATTTAAATGATTAAAAAAAGTGTACCAATGTTGGAGTTCAAATTTCACTTTCGGTCTTCATGAATGATTTGATTAATCGAGTGATACTTTGACTGACAGCCGCGATTGATCGATATTGTCGTTGAATAGTCTAAATTAATTCTGATCAGGGTCAGATAGTTTTAGCACCTCTAGCAAGATTGTCCTTTGTCGTGAGATGAATTACATATCGCCAGTGGGCAACTAATAAGTCGTAAATACAGCTCTATTTAACATTTTAGACTGTAGCTACACACGAAAAGTTGATAAATGTTAAAAATCTTCGTCTTTTGGGGTATACATCATTGTAGATAATGAAGAAATTGCTTGTAACAAGCATTTTATTTATTTTTCATAATGTTCTCCAAATTGCTTTTGCTGGAGAGGCAAAATGTGATTGAGTGGGAATTTTGTAAAGTCAATTAAACCGCAAACCAACCAGGAGGTCTTTCCTGTTTGACAAGTGGTTACCTTGCATGCAGTTATATGTGTTGATATATAAATGTAGGCAGTGCATTAATAAAAATCCATGTTCGCACGTGCTGCGTTTCCTATTCTAATTATTTAGCTAATTAAAGAAATGCGTGTCAGCATTGATATAGCTTTTTTATTTATAATTAGGCGCGACTTAGTAATAAATCTTTCCTAATGGAATATACGGAAACGAGGGACCTAAAACGGCTTTGCAGGTGGCCGCTAAATCAATCTTCATATCAATTTCCATCTGTCACTGGGCAAACTAATGTATCATAATTTGATCAATAACATTTATTTGATCTATCCAAAAGAAGTAACATTGAGATCTTTAACAGAATGAAAAGGGTGTGAAAGTCTAAAAAAAAAAAAAAAAAAAAACATTTAGAAGGCTGAGCTCAGAATTAACTGAGCTAAATCTTACAGAATTGACCGGTCGCGGCTGTCAATCAAGGAATATATCGACCAATCAAATCATTCATTCCGCTCGATTGTTATGAGTATTTTTGGCGTTTCGAGACATTAGTTACAATGGGCCACAACCATTCTTCGGTAACTACAAGATACAAGGCTTTTTGGCTCTAATAGTGACAGGTATGAAAATATTATAGCATATGGATGTCTGATGATCTTCGCAATCCTTTAAAGCGGTCCATCAACGGATTTTGTTGAGAGTTTGAAATAAGGCATTCATCTGCTTTTCTAATAGATATTAATGTCACTTTTACAAGAATATTCTTTATTCGTGTTAAATATTCTAAATTCACTGTAGATTTATCTTAACGTGATATATTGTCTATGCCGTACTTTAAAACATCGGATTTTTATCGGCTGAGGTCGTTCGGGTTGTACCTCGTTGACTTTTTAAGCGTCTCGTTACGCGAAATATCTTTGGACAGTCAGTTTCATTACAAAATGAGCTTAATCACCTTCTTACAGTTATAGTTAGAAATCTGAACATTGAGAGCCAAACTTTTTCTTTCATAATCTTATCAAGAACCGTTTTAAATGTTCTTAATGGAAGAATAACATTGATAAAGAAGCTTGCGACCATTCTGCTTGGCATATTTTTGTCTATTAGTACCCAAAACGAATAACAAAAACATTATATTTTAGTAAGAATGCATCTAGTTACCATGATTTAAACAGTGTCTAGAAAATGCTTCCCTGTTCACAGACGGCATTCCGGCTCTAACGAATGTCTTTCTCCTGTCTAGCTGTAACAGTTGATCCTTTATTCAATCAACAGTCAAGAAAATTGACATAATAAACAATCTCTAGACGGGAAAGTGTAAACAAATCAATGCCGTGTGATTAGATTTTGGACTTTTTTCAATATCCAGTTTTTTGCTTGCTGTCATTTATCTCTAGAATGGCGGTCACAAAAATAGAATAGGACTGCTGCACATTTGTTGTTGAAGAATTATATTGTTGGTGAAACTGAAGAATCGCAACTGCCTATCAAAGAATCAATCGACCAATCAAATAATTCATTTAGACCGGAAGTGAGATTTAAACTCAATCATCGGCCGATATTAAGTCGAAGGATTTTTGTTGGTTTGACGACTCAAACGTCGTAACTATTGAAGCTGTAGCTACGACGTTGATGTCGCCAACCAACCAATTTAAATTTTGCTACATGCCAAAGTATTTGCAAACTAATGGTGTTTAGTGTCGTAGTGGAACTATCTATCGGAGCTCAGTAGGCGTGGCAAGCGATCTGTCAAATCCCCGACAACGGATCACCGGCCGAGCTTACTCATATCCGACAAGGTAGTTTGTCGCAGTTGTCAAACATTTGGCCGAAAACATAAAACTAAAGCAATTCGTTGCCGATAATCCTGACTATTTCCAACACAATAGTCAGTCCAGCTTTTCAATACTGAAAATGGTAGTTTTTGTGGAATATCATAAAAACAAGACTTGTTAAAAGCTATTTCTCCATTTCAACATTGTTTCCTGTGAAGAAAATTTCGGTATTTAAAATTCGTGCAGCATGACATTGCGTTATTGAACGTTATTGAATTTTGACAAGTCTATTTTTGGTCGTTTGAGTAATTGGTTTGCAATTAATACCTCTGATACTTCAAAAATCTTGTCAAGTCCAGATAACACGTGTCTATAAAAAAGAAGGTTATAGATATTTTTAAATATATATTAGCGACACTTCAGACTAAAAATGAAATTGAACACTCAAAAACGGTGGAGTTAGTCAAAAAGTGTTTGGTGTTAGGTCAAGTGAAGTTATTCTTTTCTTAATTCTTGATCTTGCGGTTGCCACCACAAGTATCATTTTTGTACTTGACCTTTTTCTTGTACGGTATATGTTTGGTATAGATGTACAAGTTATAGTGAGTGATAAAAGGTCAATTTTGTCTTTACAGAATTACTCACTATAACATGTACATCTATAGGCCAATATCTTGTTCCAGATATATTCCCTGTGATATATAAATAAATGTATTTATTATATACCTATAAAAATCTGGCTATCAAATACAACTCGACAGAAAAAAAAGATCCATATTCGGCGGGTTCTAGAAAACCGTACTCGTCGAGTACCGTTAAACACGGACTACTTTTTTGTGTATTGACGTTCGGGTTTTTTCGGAAAGTTGGTTATTTCTTAATTATTTAAGAGAATGTTCTTAATGTCATGTCCTAAAAGGTATATAATAAAAAGAATATTGCAACAGTGTGTTTTTCTGTTTGTTGTTATCGTGTTCTCGGTCTCATCCAATAAAAAATACCTACACACGATTCTCGAACACGATAACAACAAATAGAAAAAGACACTGTTGAAATATTCCCTATATAGAGCACCATACCTAAACGACCAAAATTTCAGTAACACATAGTTAATGACCTTTATTGAAAGTAACAAAATCATAGTTAAATCGCATTAGAGCGACGGCCATTAAAACTCGCAAGTAATGTGTTCTATATATATCCACCTTTGATTCTTACAGCGATTAATTACAAATGAGTATTCAAAATTCATTTCATTCACCTTTGAGCGATTTATCATTGAACGAACGTATTTAAAGTTTGTTTTCTTATTTTCACTATTAAGTTGCGATTGACCGTTTCAATGCAATATGGATGTGTGCTATTTTGTGATTCGTTCACCATTTGTACATTATTAGTTATTCACGAAAAAACGTCATGAATGATTAAAAATATCTACGAAAATGCTGACATCTTTAGGTTTCCTCAAGATTTGCCTGATTTGTGAAGGATTGTCTAACGTTTTCAAACGTTCGGTTCAAAAGTTAAAATGATTAAGTTTCTCAACACAAACTAAAGGAGGCGTGCATTTCATTAAAGAGAGATACCATCTCTATAGGGAATTTCTGCCCTGAAGCCATATCACTCGTGACCCACTGCTTTAGAACTTGAAATATTTGTCTATCGATCATTGTATTTGAAATGTTAAAAACTTCACAGACGGGGAACTTTATATTTAGGCCAGGTTCATGGGCTTCGTTAAAAAATAATCCTCGTGACGATTCTGATATGCGAAGGGGGCCTGTATTAATGTAATACTAATTTTAACAGATGGTTTATTCAATAATGAATCGTCGCCAGAAGCCATTAATTAAAAGCTTCGAGTATCGAGTTTCAACCCTTTATTTTCCAGACAAAATTGATTGTGAGTCATTTACATTTGAGCAATTGGAGTATTGCTCACCCCGCCCACGGATTGTATCTCTCATACTGTAGTCAGCGTTTGGACAGATTGAAATGCTTTATACTCATCTATATAATATCTTTATATGAATAATTTGATGCAATATAACTAAACATTTTAACTAACACGCGCTTTATGTGTGTGTATTTCCGTTTATTTATCGTCGATACCTTAGCACATGCCCATATGAGCGATGCCCCCAGAAGACGGTTAGTTGTTACGGGGTTTAGTGCAAGGATACGGGACGAAACTGCTGAGAGCTCCGCCTGGTTCTTTAACGTGCTCGATAGATAGCACCGTCACACGAGGCCTCGGTTTAACGTCTCATCCGAAAGACAATTAGTTTGTTAGTTGATATGGTCAGCCCAGGGCTCGAACCCGTGATCTTGAGGTTTGAAGTCAAATGCTCTACGCGCGCTTTATTCAACATATACACAATAATTGTTCGCATTAAAAAAAAAAGAAAAAAAGTATGAACATTTTTTCATGGGTATACCTACAAAACGAGAATGGCTATTAGACACATAAAAACAGAAAGAAATTTTATTTTATTTTTGTTAAATCAAGTATTCATTAACTTTTAAGGCTGTCACATAAACTATGTCCTGTAATAGTCTGATTGCTGGCATCGCATACTGAAATTCGACTGGAAGTTCAACTTAGATAGAAAATGACCTTATATTTCAACCTTTTCCTATTTGATCCCTGGTTTTACGCCCTCTGTGATTTAATAATTGATAAAATATTGTAGAAAAAGAAAAAATTGCTTGTAACGAGCAATTTCTTCTTTTTCAACGATATTTTCAAACCTTCTGATAATTATTTTTCAGATTAAATCCACTTTAAATATTCGTCTGCAAAAACTTTGAATTTCGACAGGTCTGAAATTTTGTAAAACAGGTAAAGGTTAAAATGAAATATGACCAGTATTATAGATCCCCTTAAAAGGTTTGTTGGCGACCTAAACGTCACAACCACAGCTTTAATAAGCTACAGTTTGGATATTAAGATCGCAAAACCAACAAAAATGCTTCATATAAATATCAACCTTTGTTGGAGTTCGAAGTTCACTTCCTGTTTTAAAGTATCATTTGATTGGTCTATCTATCTTAATATTGAAAACCGCGACTCGTCAATTGGGTAACTTAAAACAGCATTTAACCAATGAAACGACGTATGGGGAAAATTAGATAGAAATAGAAAAACGTTTTTGCATAGAGTACCTGAAGAGTTAATAAGCAGGTGTTACTCATTTGTAATATTTAGATAATAATGCGATAAATGCGCAACCTGTAGATATTACGACTATTTCTCATATCAATTAACCCTTTTCAGATTTTTTATATATTTTAAGTTGATCCAAATTGAAAAAAGGTTTCAGACGACAGAGAAAATTGAATGCGATTTGAAATTAGATCAGCCTATGTGGTAGGAAATATTGTGGGGAAAGAAGAAATTTGCTTTTTTCAAGCAATTTCTTCTTTTTCCACAATGTTTTCTCAAGTATAAAATCGTAACAACGTAAAATCCCGTATTTGCACAGTAAATGGTTAAACTACACATACCTGTACATAGAAATGGTTTATCTCGGATTTTTACTGAAAATTCATTACGAGTCTAACATCCTTTTTTTCTAAGAGATTCAGAAAATATCACTTCTATTTCACGTATATGATCATATGAATATAAAAACAAAAAATTAAACCGGATATTCCCTTAAATTGTGTATAATTCAATAGTGCCGAACCACCTGAAATTAAAAACGTAACAAATAACCCAAGGTTTTACCTGTTTGAAACACTTTTTGAGTTATTTCATAAGCCAAAACACAACAAAGTGACAAACTCTTTTTTCGTGGGCGCATGACATAATTTTCAGCCAATCTGAATTTTCAATTCATAGTAGACGATACTTAAATGAAATTATTATTCATTACTTTCAAAAGATCAGCTGACACAATTAATGCTAACCCTTCTTAATGCGTATTCAGATATTAGGTCCACGTTATTTGTGGGTAGATGCCGATAAGTCCAATTGATCAATCGCGGCCGTCAATCAAGGAATCAACCAATCAATCTAATAACTTTAGCCCGGACCTGAGCTTATCAACTCCAACATCGGCAGCCATTTTGTTTACCATTTTTGTTGGTTGGGCGACTTAAACGGCGTACCTACAGCTTATTCAAGCTATAGTTTCGATATTTAGGTCACAAACCAACCATTATACTTTTTTGTTACATGCTACTTGCCATAAATTTTGCAAAATAACGCCGTTGAAATCGAAGTGAAACTTCCTGTTGGAGTTAATGGGTGGAGCTTAGGGAGTCATTGGGCTGGGCCAGCGATTGGTCAATTAGGGCGCGCGAGTGTAATAAACTTATCGATCTTTTATATTACACGGATGACATAACACTAGCGTATTAACCATACAAATGAACTGTAATGCATAGAAAGTGTCGCTTCGTCGTTACCGCGATGATGACGTCATAATGCATGTTACCAAAGGCATATGATCCGGTGAAATTCTAAACCAATTAACTTAATCAGTTTTATCGATTAATTGCGTAGATTTATGCAATATTATGTATTGAATATCAAATCTGTGTCCATTTTATACAAAACTTTTAATTTCGTCATATATAAGGGATAGGAACTCGACAAAGCTTCATTTTTATATGTTGGTTAAAGACTCTTTTGATAGATTTGGTATGTCATGACTATCTATTGAATATTCTCTACAAACTCGACAGAAACGACTGAATGTACTAATTCTGATCGGTAACAGCATCATAAGATGTTAATGATGTAAATCGTGACACGTATTCGACTAAATTCAAATGATAATATCCATAAATTGTCAATGTATGATCAAACAATAGCCAAAGATATTGACAAATATTTACTAAGGTGACTGATGGATTGCATTATAACGCTGGATACGACTTAGATATACAATTAGAAACCTTGTCTCCGAATTCGGAAGTGACGGAGCTTGGTTGTAAATAAAAAGATCAACTGACCAATCAAATCATTTAGTTCGAAAGTGAAGCTCCAATAATTTTGTTTTTGTTGGTTTGTCTTCTTACTTTGCCGTCACTACAGCTTATCTAAATCATAGTTACGTTTTTTTTGTTTTTTTTTTTTTGTGTGTGTGTGTGTGTGTGTTTCTTTATATTCCTGACCGAGAACGGGTCAATAATCCGTCATTTCGCCATTTTTAATGAAAAAAGGTGTTAGTTCTCCTTTTTTCTTACCGTTGAAGATACTTTATCATATACCTTTAAAAGATATGGATTATAATCTGGCTAATTAATACAACTTGACAGAAAAAATCCGTATTCGGCTTGTACCAAAAAGCCGTATTCGTACCGTTAAACTTTGACTACTTTTTGGTGTTTTGACGTTCGCGTTTTGTTTTTTTTTCGGAAAGTTGGTTATTTCTTATTCATTTCAGAGAATTTTCTTAAAGTCATGTCCTAAAAGGTATTTAATAAAAGGAATATTACAACAGTGTATTTTCTCTATGTTGTTATCGTGTTCTTGAATCGTGTATAGGTATTTTTTATTGGATTCGGCCTTCGGTCGCATCCAATAAAAAATACTACAATGTTGTAATATTCCCTATGTATTTATTTTGTATGTCTCACATTGCATTCCTGACTGCAATAAAACGAGCGAACATAAAAATCAGTTCTGTGTCGTAAAAGTGTTAAGCCATATTTTATATCGTCTATTTTCCAGCCGTTAAAATCCCAGCGAATTCAATCCGATGTTTTTTAACGGCCAGACGGGTTTTTAATAAACAAAAGACGAAATTAAACCCGTCTTTCTACGTTTCCTTAATTTTTTTCTGCCAGGAAAGTATTTCTAATTTATTTGCAGTCTTGCGTCGAGCCATGAAAAAATAAAGTTTTGACTTATAAAAGAAAGCTGTAACTTGTATTTTATAAAGAAGTTCGAATTTTTTATTATATTTGTAAATTTTAGGTATGTGAATTGCAATTTTATTCACATATTACTAACAATCTCTATCTGAGCCATCAACTGTATCCAGTATGGGCGAGTGTGCGAGAGAGAAGAAGGACGAAAGGATGGAAAGGGAGCGTGAGAGTGATATGGTATGGATGAGACCGACCTTGTAATTACATTATGTATTGAATTTGTATGTGACTATGTACTCGTCTAATAAAATGTTTGTTCCGTTCTGTTCTGTTCTGTTCTGTTATATCTGACCCCAATGAAAAAATGCAGTGTTCAGCATAAAACCATATCCAATTCTACCAATTGTTGTGATTTTTTTCCAAAAAACAACATTATATATGTTTGTGCATTTTTCACTTTCTTTACTTTTTTAGAGGCTAAAGTGTTGCCTTCGAATGAAATGAAATTGACCTTAATCGTTGATTTTCGTGGTATAGAGTATAGCCAATGGGGTTAAAAATCAGACAAAAATCGACTGCTAGGCGAAAGTCAAGAGGAAGATATTATTCATACTAGAAGAGTGATGCAATTTATTCTTTGTGTATAACTTTACGGAACCTGTCGGAATTGAACAATCGCAGCTGTCAAGCAGAGAATAAATCGACCAAACTTATCAATCATTTAGAGCGGAAGTGAAATTTAACTCCGCCCAACGGTTTTCCTTTTTTGTTTTATGTACTTAGCAATAAATGTTGCAAAATAAGGCCGTTTGATTTCGAAGTCGAACTGCCTGCTGGAGTCAATGGGCGTGACCAACTCAGTCAGTGGTTTCGGTCAGTGATCCGTCAATATAGATTAACGTGTTACCATCAGAACATGTACTTTATGATAAAGCTGTAGGGTTCTCATTACCGTATGGGCTTCTGAGAAAATGAGAACATTTATGCAACCATACGCAATGGAAAGTGTTCACAAATAAATCGATGCAAAGTGAAATCGATAACTTTAAATTAGCGGGGCAACTCAACACACATTTTTGTTGTTCACGAAATTAAAAAAAAGAACAAAGAAGAACCACACACAAAACATTTTTTATCAAACAAACTACATGTAGTAACAATATCACTTGTTCTGATCATGTATTCGAAACTTCGAGCTTTATTTTTCCTATCCAAATTCGGACGCCTACATTTCACGTATTCTAGAGGATGAAAAAAAGTCAAGTTCTTTGAATTATGCTATCAAATACTTCAAATAGAAGTTTCTACCTTTGAGAAGAGTTATATGATATTTCACAGACTTTTCAACAATTTTAATCAGCTTAATTCTGAAATAAAGTGGTCTGTAGAAAGTAGTTTCAGACGATTTTAATCACCATTTCTTTCCGAAACGCTACTTGATGTTATATTTTACAAGTAGCATGATTTGACTATTCAGAATTAGGAACTGAAAATATAAAATTTCAAATTGGTCATTTGCACAGTCTACGTATATTTTGTTTGTCTGGGTATTTAGATGTTTCCCTTAGGCACAGCAGGAGTATATATGGTTAGCTAATTGGCGACTTGATATCCAAAAAATTGGGTAAAATGATTGAATTTGGTTTAACGCCACTTTTAACAGTATTTCGGTCATATCGCGGCGGATGGAGCACCTAACAATGGATTCCTGGTATTTCTCACACCAGTACTACCACTACATCCTTTCCTAGCCGAATAGGGTAAAATGATATATACATGTACATTTCAAAATTAAAATGTCAGTAGAGTTTCTTCACAACTTTTTTGTTAACAGAGAGTACTTCGGTTCAATCTTTATCGAAGTAAATCGTGGAAGTACAGATGTTTAAAACTAACACGGTTTTTCAAAATTTAACAATAAACCCCTGACAATGAACGAATGGAGTTTAACTATTAGAAAAAGTGGCGATATTTCATAGGTAGTTGAAATGATTCTAAAATTGGATTTTTGGGTTTTATTCATTTATGCAAGGGTAAAGAATTCCCATACCGGACTGATCCGACATGGGCTTTTCAACTTACAGTGTTCAAGGCCACTTGTCTAGGGAAAAGTAAATACCAGTCTTGAAATATGGTCCAAAATAGATCGCAAAGACATCTCATTACATATTTGAAAAATATCGTAAGGTTTATATAGAAGGATAGAAAAAGTTGTGGCTAATGAAGCTTTTTCTTCATTAACAACAATATTTTCTCAAACTTTATTCCGAGACGTTTCAGCGAACTAGTTCATTTTAATTCTTAACAAAAAGAAAGTCATGTATTTCTTGTCCGAGGGACAATTAGAAAGTCTGCATTTCCACAATACTCGATTTATGCTTTATCCACTACCAGACGACAAAATTTTAGACTGGTCCGAATTGAAAGGAATTGCAGACGACAACTGAAAGTTGATGAAAGTTTAGATTTTTTTCAACTCTCGGGTTAGAAAACATTGTGGAAAATGAAGAAATTGCTTCTTCCTTGTACACAATGTTTTACAAATTGTTTTTTTTTGTTTGTTTTGTTTTTTGTTTGTTTGTTTGTCGGGGGGGGGGGGGGTCAGAAAGCGTCACTGTGTGGGAATGGGTTAAATATCTTCCTTTATTTTTACAAGAGTAAGCATTAAGAAGCTTTTTATTAGCCATAAGCTGTTAATTTCTGTAACGTGTTTATGAAATTGAAAAGATCGATTAAACTGTAGTTAATAACATCGCTTTTGGAACTGATAATCCAACTTAATTGATTCCATGCAAATATTTACGATTTGTTCTATATTGTGTCTTCCTGCAAAGCATTATTAAAGAACACGTTGTAAAATAACAATAAACTCGGGGCGTTTATGCCTATTGGAAAATTAAAAATTGCACAATTGTCTTGAAAGATAGTTTTTATTCCAATCATTTCGGGACGACCCCTGTGGCGTTCTTATTAGCGAAAGTACTAAATTTGTAGCTTGAAGTAATGTTTATTTTGAGGGATTATTCGAAAAGCTATCGTAAACTGATAAAATACTTTGTGTGCCAGACATTAACATTCGCTTTTAACGTTAAATATTCGAATACTTTGCTGGGATGAGCAGTAGATTCATTCCAACTCAATCCCTCCTTTTTACGCCCCTCAGGATAAAAGCTTTGGAAAACATTGTGGATAATGCAGAAATTGCTTGTATCAAGCAATTTCTTCATTATCCACTATGTTTTCTATCCAAAAAGACAAAAAAATCAAAATTCCATCAACTTGAAATTGTCATCTGCAGCTTCTTTCAATTTGGACCAGTCTAAAATTTTGCTGTGTTGGAATGGGTTAATACCGATGTAAAACCATTCCCACACAATCCAACATTTTTACGCGTTGTTAAAAGTACATTAATAATCTTTGAGATAAAAGGAAATATTGCTTGCTACAGGTCATTTCGCCTTTTCACAATATTTGATATTCAAATGTTTAAATGATTGAAATCTCACCTTATCTATGCAGCTGTCATATCAACAAAAATTGTAAAAATAATGAAATCTTTAAAATCTTCTCTGATACAGAAGACTGAGAGCTTTGGTATTTTGTAAGCAGTACCTCCTAGGAAACATCTATCAAGTTTGTTCAAATGGTCACATTTAGGCTATCCCCGGGCACACCCCATTTTACATTGAAACAGAGAAGGAAAGCTTTGAAGATCTTTTTCTCTTAAATGAGAATGCCTGGGACAATGATATTTGGTATGCATTATCTAATCCGGGACCTCTATCAAGTGTTTGTTCATAAGATGCCTTTTTGTCATTTTGGGCTCCCCCGGGCGCATCCTAAAGAGACACAGAAGGAAAACGTTGAAAATCTAACATGAGATACCCTAGAGCATTGATATCTGGTATGTAGAAACTCGTAGTGAACCTCTAAAAGGTTGTTCATGTGTTGACTCTTCAAACATATATCGGCTCTCCCCGGGCGCATGCTATTTTTATATATAAAAAACATAGTAGAAAGTCTTAAAGCCAAACCAATCCCACATCCTATTTTACAACGAAAAGAAAGAAGGAAATCTTTTCCAGAACATTGATATTTGGTATGTAGGCTCTTTAATCCATTTCCACACAATCCCTCTTTTTTACGCCCCCTGCAGGGAAAACGCTTAGGAAAACATTGTGTAAAATGAAGAAATTGCTTGTATCAAGCAATTTCTTCATTATCCACAATGTTTTCAAACCAAAAAGACCGAATGATTTAATATCCCAACAACTCGACACTATTTTCTGCAGCTTCTTTTCATTTAGACAAGTCTAAAATTTTGATGTGTGGTAATGGGTTAAGTGAACTTTTACAAAATGTGTTCATATAATGCCCTTTTAGTCATACTTTGAGTTCAGCTGTGGATCCCTTTTGTTTATATAGAAATAAAGAGGGAACTTTTAAAAAATCTATTTTTGACTCATTCAGACCATACATATATAATTATATATAAAAAGAGAAGAAAAATTAACAACGGTTCAAAGAATCGAATAACATGTTGCATTTTCAACTGTTGACTTTCTTAGATATTATCCCTTTTTTTTTATAATCCTCGGCTTCATCTCAGGTGAGCGCTCTAGGTCTGATGGCCCTCTTATTTCAATATCAACATATGGGTTAAAGAGGGCTAAATAAGCTGACCACAACCACTGGCTCCAACAGGAAGTTTCACTTCGATAACAAGCCATTACCAGACGGCAAAATTGTAGACTGGTCCAAAATCGAGAGGAGTTCCAGACGACAATTTAAAGGTTATTGAATTTTAGATTTTTTCAACTTTCTGGATAGAAAACCTTGTATTTTTTCCAAATCCGTTTTCCTTTGGGGCATCCAAAAGCGTCAATGTGTGGAAATGGGTAAAACAGTATTACTTTGCAAAACATGTGGCCAATAACTTATAATAGTTTGTTTGCCTCCTAAAAGTCGTAAATACAGCTTGAATTAGCCGAAGTTAGGACGTTTTAGTTGCCTAATCGACAAAACTGCTGAAAATAAATGGTGGCCAATGTTTGAGTTCAAAGTTCACTTCCGGTCTAAATGAATGATTTAATCGGTCGATGGTTCTTTGATTTACAACGCATTCAGTCACGTGTAATCCACACTGTTAAGACTGAATTAATCCCACAGGCCAAACGGGAAAAAAGCTCATTTTACTTAAATTACTTTGTTAATAAAGATACAAAATTATTCAAAATTTGTGGTTTCAACTTAAAAGTCACGACCGCAATGTCTATGAATTTGGGCAAGTTCAAATTTCTTTTGTCTCGTGATAGGGTAAACCCAATAAAATCATAAAGGCGGCCATGATTCTAAGAGTATTACACCTCCTTTTCATAGAAACAAAGCTCCCATTTATGTTGTAAACTTATCATATGGGAACAGGTTTAACCAAATTGCGTTCCTCACTATTTGAAAGCCATTACTGCAGCCAGACTTCAATCACCACTCTCATAATTTCTGCATTATTGTGTGTAGTCGAGATTCCCCCAGGTATGAGCCAGTCGACGAAATAAGCGTTTTCCCGCTTATAATGAATATGTACTAGTTAGCGCTAATCTAATTCTTTTAACCCTTTCCTGTACAATCACTGGTTTTTACGTCTTTGTGATTTTATATTTGAGAAAACATTGTAGAAAAATAAGAAATTGCTTGTAACAAGCAATTTCTTCTTTTTCCACAATATTTTCTACCCTACTGAGTTGTTAATTTTCAAATTAAATCCACTCAATTTTTTCGTCTGAAAAACCTCTGAATTTGGACAGGTCTAAAAAAATAAAAAAATAAAACAGGAACGGGTTAACCCACTGCCACACAATGACGCTTTTTGTCGCCCCGAAAAATGGTAATATCGATATCGGAAACTTTGTTGGAGAAAAGAGAAATTGCTAGGAACAAGCAATTATTCCTTTTCTGACAATATTTTTTAACTTATTTGGGACTTATATTCCAGTTTTTGAGCATCTGAATATGTCATGTGAAACTTCTTTGAAATTGGACGAGTCAAAAACTTGTCGTTTAGAAAAAAAGATATCATTTCACAATTGACGATTTTGATGCCACCTGTTCTACAATTCTAACTAAACCTTGTCGAGCGAGTCGACCATGGCAGTCTAAAACATAACCCAGACAAAATGGTAGAAACATACGAACAGTCGAAGTCGAAGTCGCAATAAAATTGACCCTCAATTTTGAAGGTTTACTGTTAATGGTTTGTCCATGTTTTATTTGTCTTTTACAATAAACAATCTAGCGAAGAAGCTAAGGGTACAAGGAAGTCTAAGTTGTTGGTTCTTATTAGAAGTGCTCTGAAACGTTAGTTTTAGTGAAAAAATAGATTTGTTTGTTTTGATTTCTTTTATTCTCTGAGGCATATGACATCGAGATGATATCGAACTTGCTGCATTCTACGACACGGGGCCCATTTAGTTTAGTCTATATTTGAAAACAGCACAAGTACACTCAAGAATGCTTATGTCTTCATATAGCAAGTTGTTTTCATTCATAGAGTTTCTGTAAATTGACCAATCGCGGTCATCAATCAAGGAATCAACCCACCAATCAAATCATTAGTTCAGCCCGGAATTGAACCATGAATTCCAACATTGGCCGCTATTTCTATTGAACAATTTTGATGGTTTAACGAATTTAACGTCGTAAGTACAGCTTATTCAAGCTGTAGTTACGATGTTAAGGTCGCCAACTAACCATTTTACTTTTTCGTTACATGCTGATTGCTATAAAGTTTGTAAAATAATACCGTGAAATATCGAAGCGAGACTTCCTATCAATGGGCGGCGCCAACGGAGTAAGTAGGCGGGGCCAGTTATTTTACTATCTTCCGCTAGCCCATCAATGCTATTCCCGAATTGCGCTTTACGGGTATTCTATCTTAGACCACTAAATATCTGGCTTTTCAAAGCGGTATACAAACTTATCTTCGCTGTGCGTTATATTGATAAAAGTAAAAAAAAAATAAAAAATAAAGTACCCGCAAAACACAACCTGACAAGCTCAAATGCTGAACGTTGCCCAAAGTCGTGGCATTTCAACAACAGTGACAATGCCGAAAAAAAAGAGTTTTCTATTTATCTTAAGCTTGTCCGCCAAGATAAGACTCATTTGAACAAAATGACAGCAAGGTTGATGAAATGTACTCCCAATAGCTGTTTTTCATTTTTCCACTCTATACGGTAACGGACAGCACGTGCTTTCATTATTTTAAAGATTCTATGCACTAACATGGTTTCTATTGCTATAGCTTAAATACTATAGTGTTGTTGTTTTTCTACACAGGAGAACAAAATTATGTGAAATTTTAACAGTGGCGTGTTTTCAATTTTGCTAAGTATATTTGAGCGGAATCTTAACTGAAGTAAAATTATTACATACAAGCGTCTGCATAATAGGCGGTGTCTGTAACATCTAGGGACCTAATTCAACCTCCGGACGCAACATAAAACGTCAAATTATCCATAATGCGCCTTGATTGATAGTACTTATGTAATGTCAGACCAATTATGGGGAACTATTTTCATCATTATAACCATAAAGAGCTAGCAAGCTGTGGCCAACATTCTTTCTTCAAATACTGAGAGTGTTCCATAAAGGGAATGTATTCCTTTAAGTTGGATAACGAAGCAAAATAAACGGTGCTTTTCTTAGATCAGTTCAAATATATCTAGTATATCTCGCTTATATTTTTCAGAATAGAACAGAAGCGAACACTTATTTTACACCCAGTTACATAACAGGACAACGCGGAAAAAAAAACCCTAAAAAACAAAACAAAACAAAAAACAACATACACACGAAAACAACAACAACAAAACATACCAAGATTCATATTAATATGGAATAATAATATTTAAAACTTTCGGTGTTCCAAGACAGTTAGATGTGAATGTAGAGAGAGAAAACAAAGGAAAATTATTTTTCTAAGGAATAGATTCGCTGTAGGGATATAGATAAAGTTCGAGAACCCTGCGTTAAGTTGTGGATATGGGGTCTATGACCCAAAGTTGTGGTAACTAAAATGTTTTATGCAAATTGCTATATGATAAAAGAACTGTATCCCCTTTTTTACTCGGGCCGCGTTCGAAATGAAAAACAGGGCTGGGAATCCGGAAAGTTTAAGAAATGTAAAAAATTAAAAAGAAGAATGAGGTACCACTTAATATGGAGGCAAGTGGTACGTGTGGGTACGGGTAAGGAAGAAGTTTGCACCCGGCAAAAGCCGAATCAAGAACTGCTACTCCGAAGGGTAGTCTCTATGATATGCATCTGGGCACAAATCCTTTCCGACATTTGTCTCTCACCAATGGATAGAGAATCGTTAACCTAAGATGGATACCAGCTGGAAGCTAGGAAAGGATGTAATGGTAGTACTGGTGTGAGAAATACCAGGAATCCATTGATTGGTGCTCCAGACGCCGCGATATGACTGCAAAGTGATAAAGGCGGCATTAAGAAATGAAGAAGAAAAAAGTACCTTTTATTTACTATTCAAATAGTTAGACTTTCCTAGTTTCTATTATGCACATGTGCTTTTCTAAGTAAATTTTCTTTTGTGTCATAATGAATTTATAAAACCTTTGGTCTTTCAGTATAGATCAGATATTTTGTTTAGTTTAAAAATGACTGTTCGTTTTTAATCAGAGAAAAAGAATACGTTAATCACGGTATTTTCTTTTGGACAAGCTGACTTAACCTCCTATGAAGTTACAAATTCTCGC
Source organism: Fragum fragum (assembly GCA_946902895.1). Taxonomy (NCBI): domain Eukaryota; kingdom Metazoa; phylum Mollusca; class Bivalvia; order Cardiida; family Cardiidae; genus Fragum; species Fragum fragum. The sequence goes on along the minus strand of OX336370.1, from coordinate 66,181,983 downwards.
TTATTAAATTACCCATTTTAGTACCTCTTGTGATAGGATTGTAAAGAACAAATCAAAACCATCAACAATTCTCATGACATACCTCTTTTTTGCAATAAACTTCAAAAAGAATGAATTATATATCATATTCCGCGAAATATATAACGGCGTTTGTAAAATGACGTTACATACATTGTGACGTCATTTTGGCGATAAAAAGTGGTACCATAGGCTTCGAATCCATTTGCTTAGACATTATACTAGTGAAATATCACTCCTGTGTTATAGAAGATAAATTACGGGTTTATTTCACTCCTTGGCCGTAATCCATGTTATAAAAACCGGCGTTGCAAAGCAAGCCTGCGCTAGTTGCTATTGACATCAAATCGTCACCTATATAAAGTAATTGACCAAAATATGTATAAACGGTAATTAAGACTATATCCCTGAGAGATTCAGTAATGATGAAATCGCATTTTTCTTTAGTCTTCCCAGACGTTGGTAATAGTCTTAGCATGTCAGGCTTTTAAGTTATCATCTACAGACTAAACCGATTATGTTATACATGTTACATTGATGTTTCTGTTGTTAGATTATTTGACGATTCCCCGATATTTATATAAAAATTGTATATATTCAAACATTGTAACCAATTAGGCTACCTTCATTCGACCATTCGCTGGCCCTGCCCACTTATTCCTTTGGCCACGCCCTCTGACTCAGACAGGAAGTCCCGCTTCGATTTTAAACGGCATCATATTGAAAATGCATTGCCAGTAGCGTGTAACGAAAAGTAGAATGGTTGGTTCACGACCTCATCAGCCTAACTACAGCTTGAATAAGGAAGATGTGAGTGAAGTTCTTCGGAAAGCGTATTTTGTGGTTTTATCATCGATTTCAACTCGGGTTTGTTTACATCATGAGATCTAGTCGAATGCACCCGATTGTTCACTAACCTTCGGCATTGACGATGCTGATCAATCATTTTTTACGGTCGATTTCGATAATCTTCATGACCGAGCGAAATCGAACAGGTTTTTCGAATGACTAGCGAAAGTGAAAACGTCATCACTGACTTCATAATTTAATGTAAACAAACGTGGATCATATTTTAAGATATCGCATCTTTTTTCTTGAATGTTAGATCTTATAATCTTTATTTGTGCTTTTGAGACTGGAGTTTTCTAATTAATTTTCTAACTAATTCGCTTTTTGGAGGGGTGGGGGGGGGAAGATATGGCTTTAAGATTTGGTACCGAAATCCATGTTCTGCTAGACGCCAAGCAGTACACATGTACAAAGGGATTTTTGGAGGAAATGTTTCATTAGCAGAAACTATTGCGCGCTTCAAATAGGGACAAAATAGTAAATCAAGTGGTTTTATATGTTTAAAATAGATATCATTCCATAAAAATAGCACTGTTTCAACATACAATAGAAGAAAATTGATTTTCTTAACCCATTCACATACATTTCCCCTGTTTGACGCCCCTAAAGAACACAGTTTTGGGAAATATAATGTAAAAAATGAAGGAAATGCTTGATTCAAAGAATTGTTTTATCATTCACAATGTTTCTTTCTAAATGGACGAAGATTTTTAAATTCTAAGAAGTAAAAATGTCCTTTGCAGCTCTTTCCAAATAGAACCAGTCTAAAATTTGCCGTCTGGTACAGGGCTTAGAATCGATCCAAGTAAATGATATGTTAGTATAAGAGAAATAATGGGAAAGAAAGGTTTTCTATGCGAAAATACTGTTGTTTTACATCGATCTAGGCCGATTCAATTACGAGGCTATTATAACAAACGTCTTGTCAGACGGACGTTTAATTTGCTCTTTCAGACAAAAACAGCTTGCAATCTTTATTGTAGGGTAAGTCAATAGGTTGCAATATCTGGGGTCCCGTCCAGTCTGATTTGGTCACCTGGCCACAGAGTTTTGTTCCCGTGTTTGAACTCATACTCCTAGTTTGTAAGCGCAGAGGTTGGTTAGGTTTTAAGCCTATGCCCTGTCTGAGCTTATATTCTGACTGGGTCATTAACCCTTTAATCCCTGGTTTTTACGTCCCTGTGTTTTTATACTTGAGAAAACATTGTGGAAAAAGAAGAAATTGCTTGTAACAAGCAATATCTTCTTTTTCCACAATATTTTCTACCCTACTCGACGATTATTTTTCGAATAAATTCTACTTTTAATTGATGTCTGCACAACCTTTGAATTTGGGCCAGCCTTAAATTTCAAAAAATAGGAAAGGGCTAAGCAAAATCGTTTGCCGGGTTCAAGTCAATTATTGACGGAGTTCTGGTCACGCCCACTGACCTCCAACAGAACGTTCCACCTTGACATGGTTATTTTGCAAATTGTATGTATATTAACATACAACAAAAAGTGAAATAGTTTGTCGGTTACCTTGACGCCGTAACAAGAGTTATATTTTAGTGGGTCCTGATTATATGTAGACACTGATGTTGTTTGCCAGAGTAAAGTACATATACATATAAGAGTTATATTTTAGTGGGTCATGATTTTTGAAAAAAAATGTTGTTGTTCGCTAGACTAAGGAACATATAAGAGCTATATTTCAGTGGGCACTGATAATATGTATACATTGTTGTTGTTGTTCGCCTGAGTAAGGTTCATATTAGGGTTATACTTTAGTTGGTCTAAATTGTATGTAGACACCGTTGTTTTCCAGAGTTAGGTATATATTAGGGTTATATTTTAGTAGATTTTGAGTATATGAGGACACTGTTGCTGTTTACAAGAGTAGGGAACATATAAGAGTGATATTTCAATTGGCACTGATTATATATAAACATTGTTGTTGTTGTTCGCATGAGTACGGTTCACATTATGGTTATATTTGAGTGGGTCTTGATTATATCTAGACATTGTTGTTGTTCGCAAGAGTAAGGTACACACAGGGGTAATATTATAGCGGGTCCTGATTGTTCGCCGGCGTAAGTGACATATCAGAGTTATACTTTTCCTGGATCCTGATTATATGTAGACATCCTTGTTGTTTGCCAGAGAAAGGTACATATAAGAGTGATATTTTAGGGGGTCCTAATTATATGTAGACATTATTGTTGTTTGCCAGAGTAATGTACATATATGGGTCATATTATAGTGGGTCCTGATTATATGTAGATAGTGATGTTGTTCGCCAGAGCAAGGAACACACAGGGGTAATATTATAGTGGGTCCTGATCGTTCGCCAGCGTAAGGGACATATCAGAGTTATACATTTCCTGGATCCCGATTATTTATAGACACTGTTGCTTTTTCTCCTGTGTAAGGTATGTATAAGAGTTATATTTTAGTAGGTCCTGATTTTATTTAGACATTATTGCGTTCGCTTGAGTAAGGTACAAACCAGAGTTATATTTTAGTGGGTCTTGATTATGTGTACCTTACTCTGGCGAACAACAATGGTGTCAATATATGCGTACAATAACTTCAAAGTTAAATGAAAATTTGATTTTTTTGTGGGAAGGGTCGTGTCCGTTAGCGCACAAATTGACAAATCTGCCCGTAATCAACCGTAGGTATGACTAGATAGTGACAACCAACATAAGAATTTTTTGTCTGGTATGAATATAATTTGTAGATCATCTCTTCCTGTTTCATAGTTTTTATTTCCGAGTTTTCAAAAGAAATGCTACCCGTCGGTCTGTTATATAGAAGGACTTGTTTCCTGAAGCCGACTGATTGTTCCCGATTTCCCTTGTCTAACGACTTAATTAACCTGTCAAGTCTTATAGGAAATCATGCTGTATGACATCGAAAATAAACAAAACTAGCTCTATAAAAAAGTTCTCCGTCTAATCTAGAAACATGTTATCATATAAACGATATGCTTTTTCACATTTTATGTTCTTGTTGATGAATGCCCTGTTTTCAACTGTTTGTTTTGAAGTGATCATAGTTGACCGATCTCGGCTGTCAATCAAAGGATCAATCGACAAATCAAATCTTTCACTCAGCCCGGAATTTTAGATTGAACTCCAATATTGGTCGCCGTTTTTGTGAAACGTTTTTGTTGGTTTGGCGAAACAAACCTCGTAATTGCAGCTTATCTAAGCTGTAAATACGACAGTAAAAGGGCGGAGTCAGCGATTGGTCAATTGACAGATCGCTGACCACGCCCACGGATCTCCAACATGACAGCTCAAAAGAAATAATAACGAAAAATGTTTTGTAAAACATGTGGTCTTGGACATAACATAAAAAAACAAATCGTTGATTATCTACCTAAACGTTGTAACTACATCATTTAGACTTTTGAAAGAAGGGAATTAAGCTGAATTTGTAATAGAAGTGACTGGTCATAACTTAAAAAAAAGAAAGGAAATATGCAAAAATATCTCAGGTTAAGAGAGGCCAAATAAAAAAAATCAACTCGAATTGAACCGAAATACCTCGAGTAAGTACGTTATCTTTCGATTTCGCTATCTTATTTGTATAGATTCCATAACATCATAACTTTCGCTAGCAATACAGTCGTTATAGACATCACATGAAGACTAACGCCATCTACCGATAAATACCGATGTTTTTAAGTAAGATATTAGGAAGATACTACATTATATTAAATTTATAGATTGATTGCTTGAGGTTTAACGCCACTTTTAAAAGTATTTCAGTCATATCGCGGCGGCTGGAGCACCTAACAAAGGATACCTGGTATATCTCACACCAGTACTATCATTACGTCATTTTCTAGCCTCCAGCTGCTATCCCACTAGGTTTACGATTATCCACACATTGGTGAGAGACAAATAAGTTAAATTTATAGGGAATGCAATAGATTAAACATTTATTGAAATCGATAAAAGGATGATATACGGCATTCGACAATATAAGATTAATTGATATGTTTTGGTATTGGGTTTGTTTGTTTGTTTGTTTGTTTGTTTTTTTTTTTTTTTTTTGGTTGTTGTTGTTGTTGTTACTGAACCCTAATAATAAACAAACATCACTTGTAAGTTTAAAGTATGTATATGCTTTTTAAAAAACTTTTGATAAATTTTCTATGTAATATATTTACGATGTACTTTGTACAAGTCTAACAATAAAATTTCTGTCTGTCTTTATCCCGAAAAATTACATTAATAAATATTGGAAAAGTATTATTTATACCTCAACGAACAAAATTTTAAGCATGCAAACCATTTTATGCTTCCGCACAAAATAGTTCCACACAAAAAAGTATCAAAATTCGTAAAGTGTTTACTTTTTTCGCTCGATACGATTAAATTATAAGAAATGAAGAGAATAGTTTTGTTTTTATGGAGGTATGAACGAAAAACCTATTCACACTTGTGTATGAATCCACTTCGAGTTTTCATAAAGTATGATTAGTTTTTTCGGTTCATACCTCTATGAAAACAAAAAATATTCTGATCATCTCTTAATGAAAATCTGTTCCAGAGCCGATTTAAAGGAAAATACTTTTTTAAATCATATCTTCTAAGTGAACTCCAGGTTTGTTTTTTTATTTGATTTGTGAATAAGGTACTTTAGGAATATCTAAACTCATTATTTCGATAACTTTGAAAATTATTCTGCAAAAGCAGTTTTAGTTTCAAATTCAAAGTATTCAATGTATTTACCTCACGAGAATCGATTATTCAATTTCTTTTGCTTTTCAATTTTTCGACAAGTTTCATTCGTTTGGATAAAATAGCCCACAGTAACACTTTTATAACAATATGTAATTCACCTGTCGAAGAACGCCTATCTGTCAGTCTATTCAGTTGCAGTATTTGCCAAAGAATTCATTCTATATTACACGCTGTGCTGATATGAATTGCACCGGTGTAGTCTTGTGACGTCGATCAGACTGACAATAAAAGCAACAAGTACCGGTAGTTAACATAAGGATGATTAAACCATTATTTATGACATGCTTATTTTAGTTATTGAAACCTTTATTGAGAAGTTTGAGTGTTAGTTCGGTAGTATACTAGATGAAAATGGCTTAAACAGGATCGACGAATGATTCCCGAGCTCGATTAGCTGAGTAAAAGCACTTGACTTCAAAACTAAAGATCATGGGTTCGAGCCACAGGCTGGCCAAACTAACAGACAAGTAGTTCAGTTATATTGTTGCATGACCGGCTCTCTGTTAGAGATAGAGTATCATGAAGCCAAGTTCTACCTGGCTCGAACATCCAGACAATCGTCACATATACAATGCCTTTCCCCACACACGTTTGATAAAAAAGGTTATCATTTATAGACGATTAAAATGATAACGCAAATAAAAAAGATCGATCGACCAACTAAGTTCTCAATTAAGGTCGGAAATAATATGAGCCTGTGCGTGACATTTCCAACCATTTCTCATGTGCGTGACTCGCACACATTGAACACCCTGGACAGCCATTCGGGGCAATTAGAATATTCGCTGATTGTTTAAAGAAGCTTTGAGACAGTATCTATCTACAGAGCGCAGAGTGAAGACTCTGATCGATCTGTGCGGATGCACAGGCTGATCTGAGTCTTTACTTGGTGCACATGTGTAATAGTTGGAAATGTCACGCACGCGCTCATATTTGAACCCCGACTTTTGCCCACATTTATGAGAAGTATTTTTATTCGTTATTCGTTATGCTATTAAACGGGGTAATTGCACTTTAATCAACCTATAGTTAAGAGGTTTTGGAAACCAACGAACCATTTTATCTTTTCTTTTTACATTTAATTGACCACAAAGTTTTAAAAATAACGACGTTTAATATCAAACACCCTGTCGGAGTAAATGGATGTGGTCAGCTACCAGTCAATTGGTTAGCTTAAAAACAACAACAACAACAACAAAACAAACAAACAAACAACAACAGTTATCAACAAAATTTAAACCAGAAAAAGAGTGAAAGATAAAGACAATGCATTGGTAATTGTAGCACGGTAATTTGACATTATATAATTCATAGCATGCTAGACAATATCAAAAAGACCGAATCGATTGCAGGGAGTCAGATTTGCTCAGAAGGAATGTCAAATTGACCTTAATGATATGTATTTAGACTCACTTATGTAATACGCCCGGAAGGTAATAACACTAACTTCCCTCATTACGTCAATTCAGTCGCGGAGCATACAGACATGACCAAAAGTCAGTCATAGAAGACGCAATAATTCGTTAGCTTAGTGAAAAAAAACATCATAAGTGTCTAAATTTTGTTGGATATGTATGATGTTTTTGCACTAAGCTAATGACATATAAGCAAGCAAATTTTAAACTCTTCTCAGCTTGCATTGCGTCCAGCATTTATTGCATTCACATTTTATCTAATAAAATGTGTTTAACGTAACCTATGGCTGTTTATCGCATTACCAGACAACAAAGTGTTAGACTTGTCGAATTTGAAAGAAGATGCATGCAGACGACAATAATTGTTATGAATCTTTTGATGTTTTTCACATTTATTGGAGGAAATATTGTATAAAAATTACGAAGTGTTTGCTACGGGCAATTCCTTCATTTTACACAATGTTTTCCGTTTTGATTTTCTTCAGGGGCGTCAAAAAGCGTCATTAGGTGGGAATCGGTTAAATAGATCCACTTTGTACTTCCTTTTGATTTGGAATGAAAGTAGGTAATGATATCTAGAACATGTTGTATCTGCAACAATTCTGTATCAAAAAGCCGCACAACACAAACAAAAAGGTTAACATAAATGGCGACCATTGTTGGAGTTCAAAACCAATTTCTGTTATAAATAATTGCTTCCACTGGTCGACCGGTTATTTGCTTGACAGCTGCGATTGATCGCACATGAATGATATATACGCATGAACGCGAACCAAAGGCTCCGATCAGCCTGTGCATCTGATCAGGATCTTCACACTGTGCTTTTGTATTTGCATAGGTCTATTGGCTCACAGTGTGTTTAGACTATCAGCTGATTATCTACGTAGACTATGTTTAGAGTTGCTAAATTTCAGTGTATCACGCAAATGTGTATTTGTTAAGTTTTTCACGCACAGTTACATAATTACAGTCGAAAGTGATCGAGCGACAACTTATGTTAAGTGACCATGTCAATTGTCCAATCGCGATTGTCAGTCAAAGAAAGAACGGCCAATCAAATCAAGTTGAATTTGAAATCCAACATTGGCCGCCATTTTGGTGAAGCTTATATTGTTGGTTTGGCGACTTATACTTCGTAGCTACAGCTTAAATCAACCTATTGCTACGACAGAAAGGTAGCGAACCAACCATTCTACTTTTTGTTATATGCTACTGGTCATAAAATTTGCAAAACAACGCCGTTTTAAAACGAAGTGGAACTTCTTGTTGGAGTCAATAGGCGGGACAAACGTAGTAAGTGGGCGGGCCGGCGATTGGTCAGTTAAGCGATCAAAATCGAGATTTTTTTTTTTTTTTTTTTTTTTTTTTTTTTTAAGGCAAAGGCTTAAGAATTGGAGGTATTTTGCTAAAATTCGTAGACTCTTTACTAAGTTCTATATTCATGGAAACTCATTAGATTCGTCTCAATGAGACGATTCTAATGAGTCCAAAATCACTGGATTTAGCGAGAAAACTGTAATGATTTATTTATGCAATCGAATCAATCCTTCGTTTCTTTCACAAAAAATGTATTAAGCGACCATTTTTTAAAGCGACCACATTTTGGTCATTCCTTGAGTGGTCTCTTAATACAAGATTTCCTGTGTTTTTTATTTACGACCCGTAAAAAGAATTCAGTATCAGAAGGATAACTAGGAAATGTAGAATCTCAAATTTGCCAATAATGAAGAAAAGAAAGATGAAACAGACGAGTAAAATATTCATAAAAGAGTTATTTTATGGCATGGTCTGTTCGGATGCAATCATATTATGGCTTACACAATAACCATTGTTATTTTCTATTCAGACAAAATGTATTTAAGTATTATGTTTTGTTAGATGTCTGTTCTCCAGACTGGTTATAATAAGTGGCGTTCTTTGGAATATATATATGTCACATCGCATCTTGCTAAAGCACGCGATTCTGTAGTTAATGTTTGTCTGAAAATTCTTATACATGAATTTAATACACCCCCGCCCCAAAGTAAATAACAGTAACCATGAACGCACACAAAAACATACATTACTGTGAATTATTACATGTACCTTAAACAAATTTCCAATGTATATAACGCCGTTTTCCCCTTCGGCCTACTGGTATACAACACTAATTTAATTTAGCCGATCAGTCGATTTCCAATTTAATTATTGCCGAGAATAAAATAAACAGGATCTCTATAAGACTCATCGCAAATCTACGGTAATATTAACTCTTAAAACCAAATTGGGATAATGTTTACAGGATAATGTTTACAGAACTGAAGAACGGCTAGCGAAAATAATTTCTGGTGACATCAGATGAAGTTATTTTGAGGGGCTTCAAAATGAATCCGTACGCACCACGTACCACGTGAAAGCCACAGTATTCATTGCAAATGTCGCAACAGATAAAAGCCAATGTAGGCTATTAAAAGTAATACCTTGGTTTATTTTGAAAAACGATTTCTGATCGTACTTTTCATAATATTGTATTCAAATAGCATACGGGAGCGAATAAAAATACTTTCTGACACGAAAACACAACAAATAATAATACTTTGCTTAATATTTGGGTTAGATTTTTGCTTATCTTTTACTTTTACTTTGCATTATTATTATTATCTTTTATTTCCGCCATGTAGGCGAGCAAAACTACAAAATACATAGATATTCAGAAAAGAGCACAATAAAGACAACACAATGAAAAGAAAGACATTTAGATACAAACATTGAAACAAACATCGGAATTTTGAACCCTTTCCAATACAATTGTGAACTCATGAACTTTATCTGTAATTTTTCAGTAAGAAAACGTAATTTGAAATTGCTTATGACGAACCTTTCAGAATTTGGACTAGTCTGTCGATCTAAACGGGAAAGGTTTTAAGTGTGCCACTCCTTCAACTATACTTGCTGTATTAATTGCGAAACCGAAAAGAATACAAAACAAGGATGAAGTAGACACAAATTGAAAGTAGCGAGATAACGAGAACGTACCCTTGTCAACCGAAAGCGAACAACAAAAGCACCGCTCAAACGGTAAACAGAGTTAGAAAAAACATATACATGTAGTTAAAAACGAACAAACAAACAAACAAAAAAAAATAATTATAAAAAAAAAGAAAACACAAAAAGACCTAAGAGGGCTTGAGAACATCATATGTCGCTCTACCTGACGTAATTATAACTGACTTACTATTTGTTCTTAAACTTTATTGAATAGACGTTTTAAAGCTTGTATATCGCATATCGTTGGTAGACGACCAAAAGCCCACAACCAAAGCTGTAGCTACGAGGTTTCAATCGCTAAACAACGACACGAATACTATAAATATGCCATAATCATGTTGCAGATGAATTATAAATATACCAAAGTTTACTCAAAATAGGTAGAACAAAGAGGCTTAACCACTAAATCCGTTAAAAGCCTACAACATGAAAGGTAGTTCTTACGTACTTAGGGAAAATTGCAAATTCTGCGTGCACGTTCATGTTCCAGGTATTGTTTTCGTTCTCTTGAGCACATTGTGTTAAAAATGACTATGATCAGTGTATTCAAAGAAGTTGCAGACGACAATAAAAATTTGTCGAAAATTCTAAAATACTTATCTCTCTAATTGGAAAACAATGTGGAAAATGAAGAAATTGCCTGTAATAAGCAATTTCTTCACTGTCCACATTGTTTTACACAACTGTTTTCTTAAGGGGTGTAAAGAGGAGGAGGGAATGTGTAAGAATTGGTTACTTTAACCGCGTTTCTTTACCATGATAACGTTTGACAAAGAAGATTACTGAACAAAACAATGATTTGATAGCTTACAGTACTTTTCAGTACTTTGATTTTCCTTTGTAATACCGTTAATGAATAAACAGATGTAGTGCTTTAGATTTTCTTTGCAGATTTGCTCAACTAACAACAATAATTAAGTGCTTTGATCAAAATAAGCTTTGTTACATCCTGTTTTCATTTAGTGTATAATAAATACATAGCACTTTTTGTATCAATATCTTTCATGAATTAATTTTATATTGAATTTACTTGCCTGAACCCAATCAACTTACCGATATTGATTTGATATTTTGCAGACACAAAAGATATGGAAATGATACAATTATGCTTTGATAAGAATTCTTTGATTATAACGATTATTTACAGTACAAATATAGATCTGTTGCCCGATACAGTAGCGATTGTTCAAGAGATTTGTTACTAATACTACAATACTGCATTTTGAATAAGCTGTAGTTACGAAGAGTAAGTCGCTAAACTAATACTTCACATAAATGTCGGCTTTCAATGTTCACTTCTGGGCCCGAGGTTATAATACATTTTTCTTACTCAATGGAGAATTTACTCAAGTGTTAAATGTAGAATTTGTGTTATAAATTATGATTTACCAACATAATGTTTCATTTCAATGCACTTTGCGTAGTATTTGAGCCAATTCACTTCATTAATTTCGAATCGAATTTTGAGGAAATTCTCAGTTGAGTACGAAAAAAGTTTTATAATCTCGGGTCCTGGTCTAGATATGATTTATTTGATGGCCGATTGATTCTTTGATTGACAGCCTCGATTGGTCAATCTCTATTCAGTCTTGTTAAATTAATTTGTTTATCCTGAAACACATCTTCAAATTATAGGACATTATTTTAAATACACACAAGTCTACCACAAAAACTTGCATGTAAGACCAACATATACTGAAGAATTGATCTATCGTTGGGCCCGCCCACTGACTCCATAGGCCCCGCCGACTAGCTCCAACTGAAAGTTTCGCTTCAATTTTTAATAGGGTTATTTCGCAAGTTTATTGGCCAGTAGTATGTAACGAAAAAGTAAAATGGTTGTTGGCGACCTAAACGTCGTAACTACTGCTTGAAATAGCTGTAGTTACGACGTTTAAGTCGTCAATCCAACAAATAAAAAAAGTTAACAAAAATGGCGACCGATGCCGGAGTTGAAAGCTCTGGTCCGGGTTGAATAGATAATCTTATTTGTCGGTTGATTTCTTTATTGACAATCACGACTGGTCAATTCAGAAAAACTGAAAAAACATCAGGTATAACAAATGGAAAGATGAAGCAGGCAAAACGGTTGTAACAATCAAAATGTTCCATTTTGTAATTAACCGTCGACCTCGCCTACTGATCCTTTATATTGCAGTTGAACTGTTTCACTGCGGTAATAAGGGAAATGGCTTTGAAAAGTAAATGTTCAGGGCTTGGAATAAAATGATAATCGACGGTTGGTGGGCTAAACGTTGTAACTACGACCTGAAAATGTAGTTAAGACGTTTACGTTAACCATCAGTATTGCTTAAAACTAAGACAGAGTTCAAAAATCACTTCAGGTCTAGATCAATGATTTGATTGGTGAATCAATTTTTTGATTAATAGTGGCGATGTTTCAATTATCAAATCGTTGATAATGTACAACATTAAGGATATAGTGATATTCGTTTGCAATTTCAGGCTACACCTATTAATTATTCCAAAAATGACATAGATCTCATTTTAAAAAAAACAACAGTTGCCACCAAGAAAAATGAATACAGTTTGACCTTGCTCGATTGACCACAATTAATAAGCGACCGTAAATCTCATTTTCAAAAATCAAAAGCTCTCATAAAGAAGTGTTCGCATTTGCTAAAACGTGTTCTAACTAAGCCCAATGTTGTTGGGACTCGTTAGAATTGTCTCAGTGAGACGATTCTAATGGGTCCCAACAGTATAGGATTTAGAATGAACGCTGTAGTTGTTTATGCAATAGAGTCAATAGATTTGTGTGTTTCACAGCTACTATTCTTTTGAGCGACCACTTTATGTCGTCCACTGAGTGGCCACTTAATACAAGATTTGCTGTATAAGAAATATGTAGATGTCCCTCTTCTAAAGCAATAAACATTAGGAAAAGAAAGCAAAGAAAATTCCAAATATAATATAAATCAAAGACAATGCTAAAATACAATATTCGCAAAAACGGTGTGCCTCAGACCGAGACATATAATCTATTTGTCTGGGGTATGAAATTTGAGGAGAATTTGCTTTTCCCTACAAAAGTTGTTCTGTAGACCGCCGCCAAAAGAATAATAAAAAGACTTCTAAGACATTGTCAAAATCTTTGATAATTTATATTGAGGCGTAATCTTGGGTTTTGAAAAATTCAAAATTGTTTTGACGTGTTTTTCCTCCGTATGTAAAATTAACCCTATCCTTACGTTGCTTTGATTTTATACTTTAGAAAATATTGAAAAAAGGAGAATTGTTTGTAACAAGCAATTCCTCCTTTTCCCATTATTTTTTCTATCACATAGGATGGTTTCATTTCAAATTGCTTCTAATTTTCATTGTCGTCTGCAACCTCTTTAAATTCGGACCAATCTACACTTTATCGTTTATCGTTTTGTCATTCTCCTAGTCTATATGTCGCCAGTGCGGGAGTAAAATGTCTTAACTACAGCTTAAATTAAGCTGTAGCTATGACATTTTGCTCGCAGACCGACGATAACTCTAAATAACAAAGCCACTGACCCATCCATATAAAAGCTGTATCGAAAACTGTAATGGAGAAAAGTGGGAAACTCTTTCTAAATTGCTGATATTTCCCATTGTCTGTCATTTTTTCCAATTCTATGTCTCCGTTTGGTCATTTATAGAGGGAAAATCGAATGATTCGTACTCTTTCTGTGAAAGTCATTTACGAATACTATTAAATGACCATTACTTCCCTGGATGGAAATGCCCTCAATTGACATCTATAGCTGATAACAATAATTCGTTTTGCCCAGAACGCCTGTCAATCAAGCATTTGGGCAAGTTTGTATTTGCCTTACCTCAATCCCACACAAGCCCTTCTTTTTACGCCGCTCAAGAAAAAAGGCTTTGGAAAACATTTTGAACATGGAAGAAATTGCTTGTGTCAAGCAATTTCTTCAATGTCCACAATGTTTTCTACCCCAATAGACAAAGAATTTTAGAATCTCATCAAGCTAAAATTGTCGTCTGGAACTTCTTTCAATTTGGACCAGTCTTAAATTTTCTTATATGGGAATGGGTTTAACAGGCTGTCGGAGGCTGATATTTCCTAATGCACGGAATCCGTACGAAGGTCTACATAGTGTCTTTACAATGAATTAGCCGATCGCGATATTTAATCGAATTATCGATAAACCAACCATATCATACATTTAGACTGCAAGTGAGCGTTGAAATTCGACATTGGTCGACTTTGGTGTAAAGCATGTTGGTTGGTTTTGGCGACTTAGTTGTCGTAACTACGACCTATTTAGGCCGTAGTTTGGATTAAGAACTAACCTTTTTTGTAACATTTGACTGACCATGAATTTGGCAAAATGACGCCCTTTAAAATATTTAAGTCGGATTTCGGGATGGTATTAGAAATTATGGTTAAACATTATACAAAGACTTTGTAAATACTAACGTTGCCAAATAAACAATAAACTGTAAGTCTTGAGCGCACATTGACTTCATAGGAACACTTCTTTATCTTTTTTTTTTTTTTTTTCAATTTGTGAAGAGAATGTCTGACTGTACATACACTGTACGGCCTGTTTTCGGCCTCACCAGGAAGTTTCTGCATACAAATTGTTTACAAAAATTGGGGGGTGTTTGATATCCCAACTGACCAATTGCTGTCCCCACCCACTTACTCCGTTGGCCCTACCCATTGGCACAGACAGAAAGTTCTACCTCGATTTTAAACGGCGTCATTTTTGCAAAATGTATGACCAGTAGCATGTAACAAAAAGTAGAATGGTTGGTTGGCGACCTAAACGTCGTAACTACAGCTTGAATAAGCTGTAGTTACGACGTTTAAGTCACCAAACAAACAAAAAAGCTTAACAAACATGACCACCAATGTTAGAGTTCAAAACTTACTTCTGGTCAATATGAATGATTTCTTTGGTTGACTGATTATTTGATTGACAGACGCGATTGGTCAATTATTTTGAAACCACATTTGGTGCTATGGAGTTATTGAATGGCCACCAGTTTCAAGCTGTTAAATATCACATCTGACAATGACAATACACAGCGGTCAGTAGCTTTGATGTGAATGATATTGATTTGAGGTAACATTTTTGTGATAGCACTGGGAATGTCAGGAAAGAATAGTTATATAATTTGATATGTAGAACAAACACAGTTGTAAGTGCCAACGCTAAATGCAGCATCATTGCTCTCATCCAGTCAACGGATATGTTTGACATTAGCGCTGAACATTTCAATTTGTTACATAGTTAAAGTGCAAAGTTTAGCTCTGTCTTCGGAAATGAAGCCCTCTGTGTGATAGACAGATGGACTCTCCAATGACCTATTAACATAGAAGGTTATGGTATAGCAGCTACATGTAACTTTTATAATGACTCTTGGCTTTAAGCATTGGCAGTAGACTTATAGAACATTATACAAGTGGTCCTTTTAAATCTTATGTATTATCTTTCCTATGTTCATTTTTTTAATTGAAATTGCTTTTTAAAAGTATTATGCAACATAAATGATGTAAAACCCTCGGCCTATTGATTTAATCGAATACGTTTCATTTACAAATATTCCTTGCTTTCTATACAAAGATGGTGTGATTGGCGGAGCCCTATTTGGACCTGGGAATATTAATCAACGAACTCTTGAAGAGGGTATATGGGAAATATGAAACCTTTCAACCAATTTTTGATAGGAGAAAAATGTTATTTTTTGTTTGTTTGTTTCTTTATAAAACGGTTTCAAAATACATTTTGCCATGAAATATAATTCTGTAAGAACTTCGACGATCTGTAATGAAATTCTAATAAATTTCAAATGTTCAACAAACTGACGGATCGCGATGTCAATCAAAGAATCAATCGACCAATCAAATTATTTATTTAAAGCGGAAGTGAATTTTGAATTATTTCATATATGTTAAGTATTTTCTTGGTTTTGGCATCTTAAACTTATTTATCAATAGTTACGACGTTTAAGTCGCGAATCAAATGTTTTACGACTTTCCTTACATGTTACCCGCCATAAATATTACCAGAAATAAATTTGCAAAATAAAACGTTTTGATATGTAAATGGAACTTCCCGTCGGAGCACTGTAGCTGTGACCAGCGGAGTCAGTTGGCGCGGAGATCTGTCACTTAAGAACTAAGGCCAATTTCTGCTCCCCTTTCGTCTGGCTAGAGACTTCCTTATTGCGCTATAGATAGATACGATCTCATTGTTTCATTAGAGGATAAGTGAATATAAAATATTCTCTCTGTTTGTGGCCAAGCTGATCCCCAGTTGCGCTTCACGCCAAATCAAATTGTTGCAAGTGCCTCATGCAGGCTCGAGTTTTCTTTTATCGGAAACCTCGACAAATCTCATTTGCAATGACAGGTCACAATTATCTCATTTGCAATGACAGGTAACAATTGACCAATCGCTGGCCTCGCCTAATGACTCCCTAGGCCCGTCCATCAACCTCGACAGGAAGTTTCGCTTCGATTTCTAACGGCGTTTTTTCTTTCTTCAAAATTTATGGCTAGTAGCGTGTCACAAAACTGTGAAATGTTTGGCTGGTGACCTAAACGTTGTTACTGCAGCTTAAAGAAGCTGTAGTTATGACGTTTAAGTCGCAAAACCAACAATACAAGTTAACAAAAATGGCGGCTAATGTGGGAGTTGATTAACTTAGATACGGGCTGAATAAATAATTTGATTAGTCGGTTTATTCCTTGATTGACAGGCACAAATTGTCTATTAGAAAATAGATATGGCATGTTTAATGAATACAGACGGTGATATAAGGATATCAGATTATTTAATACAAAAAAATGTACAACAAATTTCAAATTGACGGCATAAGAAGAAGAAATGACATCTCCTCAGCTCAAGGATAAATGATGGGCAATCACTCATATTGAATTCAATTAGTTTTGTCAATTTGCAGGAATTTACGACCGGAAAACTGACGGCTATTTACTAATATCCGCAAAATTAATTACCATCACAATGATTTCTGTCTGGTAACATGATTTGTGTGTCCCTGACATTGAATGGCCAGGGCAAAACACTAACTGAATTATTGCTGTCAAAACGAGTTGTTTTCTTACAATCCTGCAACTGACAGATCGCTGGGCACGCCCACTGAGCTCTGACAGGAAATTACTCTTAGATATTAAAAGGCGTTATTTTGCGAAATTTATGACCCAGGAACGTGTAACAGAAAAAGAAAATGTTTGGTTGGCAACCTTAACGTCGTAACTACAGTTTGGACAAGCTGTAGTTACGACGTTAAGGTCGCCAAACCAACATAAATGTCAACTAATGTTGGACTTCTGGCCTAATTGAATAATTTTGTTGGTCGATTGATTCTTTGATTGACAGACGGGGCCCATAGTTGTCACAAAATTTAGTAATATACGTTAACTGATTGTATTTTAATAAATGATGATTATAATGATAATAAAACCCAAAATATTCTCATCTTTGTTTTCATATGCCAATTAATTTTTTTCGGGGAACAATAAAAATGATGACAGTAAACAACTTTGACAAACAGAACGAATGAAGTTTCGTATAGTTACCGAAATATAAGCATGTTTCAAGACCGTCAGGCTAATTTGCTTGCTTACTCGCGTTTGCTTGTTTGTTTATTTAAACGAAGAGGACAATCAACCATAATCTAAGATTATGAAAAAATGGGTCTTTAAAAAAGACATCAGATCAAGTTTATCATGTTAATTACAATGTAAAAGCATGTGCGAAATAATGAGATGATTAGTTAGAACATTAACGAAATTCCTCATTGATTTAAAGAGATATTCCAAACCTTAAAAACTCCTAATGGTGCATTTCTCTAATCAACGTTGTCACTTACCGTTGAGAAATTTGTTAATAATAACTGTATCAGAACAACTCGTAGTTATTTACGATTGTGCTAAAATATATTGTCGTTTTTTTTTTGAAAACTCGGTAATTCCGCTGTATTTACAAAAAGATATTGAAGACGAAACAGAAGCACCAAGGATAGTTCCAATTCGAAAGTTTAACGCTTTAAAACTAGATTATAATGTAGATTAAGATGCATAGCACTCTAACGGAAATAAATCAAAGATGTTAACAGAAATAAATGAAGGACTTATCCCAAAATTATACGCAAATACTAGGCATGATTGTTATGTCATAAATGTATGTATTTTTTTAGCAACAACGAAATCGATTTTGTTTCAAAAAATTATTGATTATACTTAGAATTGTAAGTGTTTCAAATGAATTAGTTCCAAAATTGAAGACAATTTTCTATGTGCTTTTCACGGGACATGTATATGGTTAAAAAAATAAGTTACTTTAACCGTCAATTCTGAAAGCTAACATTTGTCGACTCCGTCATATTTGATAGCTCTACAAAATAAAGACAAGCTGTACAATTTCAATGACTTTGCAAAGTAAAAGTTATTCAGATTTTAAAGGTAGGTATCGATGTTTTATATGCCACAGATTTTAATAATTTTTATTCCCTTTCATACACTATTTAAATAAAATATTCTGATAAGAAGTTTTGCGAAAATCAGAGATTGTTTATCTGAGTAAGCCGGGATATTTCAGTAATAGTCTACATAGGCTGTAAATCTATATTTAGATAAAGCCCATACAGTTTCAATGAATATTGGGTAATTTACGCGGTGCTTTTTACCGCTGGATTCCCGCATTGAGTTCGGAATTGCTCAAACCAACGTCATCACTACGTAAGCAGAAGTTGTGTTCGTTAGCCGGTCTTCAGTTCTGTAAAAATCAGTCCAAAACTGTCGTTAGCGTTAAAGGTAGGTATTGGTGGTTTTTTTTTCATGTCACAGATTTTAATTATTTTTATTTCCTCTCATATACTATTTGAATACAATATGCCGAAAAGTAGTTTTGCAAAAATCTTAGGTCGCTTATCAAAAAAAAGCAGGGTATTTCCTTATTAGCCTACGTAGGCTTTTTATCTATTTTTAGATTAATCCGAGACAGTTTCGAAGAATATATGATCATTCACGTGGTGCGAATAACCAAACAACGTCATCGTTACGTCATCAGGAGTTATGTTCGCTTGCTGGTCTGTAATTCTGTAAAGATCAGTCCAAAACTATCGTAAGCGCTTGGTTATTATTTTTTTATTTAGGTTTCAGAAACATCGAAACCTCCCTTTAATAATATCTTTTGAAAAATATCGAGTCCGTTTTTCTAAAGCAGGTTTATTGACAAGTTGCTGGCCCCGCCCACTGACTTCGTAGGTCCCACGTATTGACTTCAACAGGAAGTTCCGCTTCGAATTTTAACGGCATTATTTGCAAAATTTATTGCCAGTAGCATGCAACAAAAACTAAAATGGTTGGTTGGCGACCTAAACGTCGTAACTGCAGCTTGTTACAACGTTAAAGTCGCCAAACTAACAAAACAGGTTAACAAAAATGGCGGCGAATGTTGGAGTTGAAAGCTCAGGTCCGGGTTTTAATAAATGATTTGATTGGTCGGTAGATTCTTTGATTGACACTCGCGATTGGTCAATTGTGAAACGTTTACAATAGAAGCAGAAAGACAAGTTTAGTAAGTGCCACGGGCTTACCAAAATGATTGTCTTTGCATACCTTGTAACATTTCGTCGATATATATCCCAGGTATTTTGTTTTCCTTAACCCATTCCAACACAAGAAAATTTTAGACTGGTCCAAATTGAAAGAAGCTGCAGACGATAATTTCAAGTTGATGGAATTTTAAATGTTTTCATCTTTTAGGATAGAAAACATTGTGGATAATGAAGAAATTGCTTGTTACAAGCAATTTCTTCATTTTCCACAATGTTTTCCAAAGCTGTTTTATGGAGGGGCGTAAAAAGGAGAGATTGAGTTGGAATGGGTGAACAGGGAAAGGAGATTCTTATGTTCAAGCAATAGGAATAAAATGGATAATATATGACGTATTTTGTAGAAATAAGTACTAACTAACAAGTACCACGGGATAACTGAGGTCATTTCTTCGGAGTTGACCTGAGAGATTTTCAGGTTACATTAGGTTTGGGGTGACTAAAAAGTGCATGCAGGTAAAAAATAAAGACAAAAAGAACAAATATATAACCAGAAAGGGTAAAAAAATGCTACCATCATTTTATTCGTTTCACTTCATTTTTTCTAATTTTCTTCCCCGGGGTAATAAAAGGGTTTGTGTGGTTTTATGAAAATGCTAAATGCGATTTGTTTGTGCTAGGAACATGTAGCATAACAACTTCAAGCATATGATGTCATTGGAAGATAAAACTTATTTCCGATTGATCGAATGGGATTTAACGCCACTTTTTACAGGAATCCAGCCTTATCACGGCGGCTGGAGTACCAAAACATGGATTCCTGGTATTTCTCATACAAGTACTACCACTACATGCTTTCCGAGCCTCCAGCTGCTCATCCCACTAAGGTTTACATTTATACACCCATTAGTGGGAGACAAATGTCGGAAAGAATATTTACCGCGACTTGGGATCGAACCCGAGACCCCTTGACTTGGAGTCCTACGCGCTACCACTGCGCTGTAGTCGCGGCTATTACATTATTTCCACGGGTTAATATTACAATAATAGATAATATTGTAATTTTAGTATTATAATGTTTATTATTACAATAATAGATAGTATTGTAATGTTTAGTACTATGAGGTTTATCATTACATTAATAGATAATACTGTTATTACTGTAATTTTTAGTACTATGAGGTTTATTTTTACAATAATAGATAATATTGTAATTTTAAGTACTATGAGAATGTGTGTATATATTCAACGTCTACGGGATGTGTTCATTGGAAATAAGTTTAATAGTCAGCCCTGTCTTCCCAGCTGCAGAACTAGATTAGCAGTGGGTTTAAGCCACTGCCTTTCTGCCAGAGACATTAAAAGACTTGTTTGTTGGTGTTGAAGAACGACTCTATAAGCCTAAAGGTTTCGTCGCAATCGATTAGTATAAACCAAGACTTATTTATCTATTCTTTTCTTCACCTTGCTGTATGATAAAAAAAATCCAGGCTTTTATAAAATGCATTTCCCCTTTCTAAATAAGTATTTTAAAGTATACTTTGGAGCAATAGAAAAGTTTGTATTTGATATCATTTACTGAAAATTTGATATCATTTATTGAAATATTTTCTCGATTAAGTTCAAGACATTTCGATATGTTGTCAACCTATTGCGTGGTGCATTTCCCTAGAATTGATCTGCCTAGGCTTTGGAAGCAAGGGGTCAATGTCCCCTTGGTCTAAAAAAGTGGGGATATATTACAAAATCGATGGATCACACTAACAATCTGGTTACCAGGGCTCTGAAACTAAAGTAACATTGTCCCCATGGTATTAAAAACCTGGGGACCCTTTTTGGGGACAGTGGAGCAAAAACGCAGCCTTGGCAGATCACAAGTGGTGACCACCTATTGGAAAAGTGTTGCATCGTTCGGACAGATCTTGTCCAGCTAATGCGAACCCAGACTTCCATTTCTATTATATAGAGGATAATCAACTGGTTATTCAAGACATGAAAAAAATATTTCATGAGGATGCGTTGTTAGGCGTTGAAAAAACGAGTGCGCAAGATTTTTTTTAAACGTCGAACAACGCATCCGAGTGAAATATTTTTTTTCATATCTTGAATAACAAGTTGATTATTCTTTTTATTATATACCTTATTATTTCATTTTTTTATTGAAATATCGAAACCAATATTTTTGATAGAATCTTTATAATGTCACTGGGTCGGAAAAAAAGTAGTTCCTAAATTACGGCAG
The DNA here is from genome assembly GCA_946902895.1 of Fragum fragum. Classification (NCBI taxonomy): domain Eukaryota; kingdom Metazoa; phylum Mollusca; class Bivalvia; order Cardiida; family Cardiidae; genus Fragum; species Fragum fragum. The sequence continues at coordinate 66,160,147 of OX336370.1, read as the reverse complement.
AAAGTGAAACTGAAAAGTGTTAACGTCACTTCAGTGTCGTTATTAAAATTTATTACACCAAGAAATCCCAATGTTTCACAGCAAGGTACATAATAAATACCTGTAAATGTTTCTAGTAATATATGTACATTTCACACTGACAAAATCTGGTACGTCAGAAGAAACCCGTATTTGATTGTGTCAAATACGGTTTCATATACGGTAGACTACGATGACGTCATTTTAATTCTGTAGATAACGTCATATTTGAGAATAAACGTAATCAGAATGGTGAGGGAAAAAGAGGAATACTTGTAGATAGACATATTTTTTTAAAATAATTTCATCAAATTTGTTAAATTAAAAAAATAGGTGTAAATAAATGAAATAATACGTTCGATTGCGATAACATCTTGTATTTGCATCTCGCTGCGGGGTAAAATTTCATTTCGGTCTCGTGAAAAATAAAAAATTTCCTCGGCAGCTGAAAGCAAATACAGAATGTTGTATCAATATTCCCTATAAATAAGCCTCTCTTTTCTAGGCCGCGACAGTTTCCTACTTATCTAAAGAAAACCAGCGTTAAAGATCGAAGGTCCAATATCTATTTATGATGCAATTCCCAGCTCTGAATTGATGTATTTTGTGCTTCTAGACATAAATTGATAGTTTTGTCAGAGAAGATAGATATTATCAATTGAATGTCACAAATCAGTCGTATATCGCAATAACTTTTGTCTTGTAATAACATTCTTATCGGCTTTATTACATTGCATGCTCCTGTGTTTAACCTTGTCTCTCAGTCTAATGTATTTTTTTCCTCAACTGTATAAAAATGGGATATCTGGATTTATAATATAGCGCGGGAGTGAACGAAACCCGTAACCCTCTCCTAGTTTATGAAATTTTAGACTGGTCCAAATTGAAAAAGGTTGCAGACGACAATGAAAAGTGGATGCAATTCGAAATGACACTATCCTGTGTGGTAGAAAATATTTTGGAAAGAGGAGAAATTGCTTGTTATAAGTAATTTCTCCTTTTTTCACAATGATTTCCCAAGTATAAAACCACAGCGACGTAAAATCCCAGGTTTGTACAAGAAAGGGTTAATATAATAGGAATATTGTAGCAATGCAATTAATATAATGCAAAATTATTATAACGCATTTTCCTTAAAGTGAACATGGCGTTATAATACATGCAATGACGTTACTTGAAAATTTACGCCATATGTTTCACGGAATACCATTTCCTGATAATATAAAGAGTATCGTTTTATCACAAATAAGTGGTAATTTCATAAACGAAATATCAAATCTTATTTTCGTGAAATACTGATTTTTTTTTTTTTTTTTTTTTTTTAAACAGTTAAAAAAATCGACAAAGCCTGTACATCCTAATCGTATATCGTAGATCGGATCAATATATTTTATACCAGTGTAAGCGGGGTCTGATAAAGAGTGCCTAATTGCACCATTCCTGTCGTAAGATAAACTTCTATTCGAAAATAAGTCCCAGGCGTAATTCTCCCTTAAAAACAACTTACTTTAAAAACTCTCTTCATGTTTCTCCAATAACAAATGCGCATATATTTTTTTGAGCTTTGGCGTAACATTTCCAATTGACCAATCGCGACTGTCAATCAAATAATCAGTCGACCAATGCAATCTTTCATTTTAAGCAGAAGTGAGTTTTGAACTCGAACATTGGCCGCCATTTTTGTAAAGCTTTTTTGTTGGTTTGGCGAATTAAACGTAATAACTACAGCTTATTCAAGCTGTAGTTACGACGTTTATGTCGCCAATCACCTATTCTAATTCATTGTTACATGCTACTGGCCATTCATTTTGCAAAAATGCCTTTTATAAGCGGGACTTCCTGTCGGAGTCAATGGGTAAGGCCAGTGGAGTCGGGGGGGGGGGGGGGGCAGCGACTGGTCAATTGATTATTACATATGTTAACCAGGTAAAGACTCCGATCAAACTATCTGATTGAAGGCTTCAGTATACATACATTCTATAGGTAGATACTGACCCAAAAATTCTTAAGACGATCATCAAATAATCAAAACTGCCCTGACTGATTGTCCAGGCTACTCAGTATCTGTGCTTCACGTGCGTGAGTAATGGCTGGAAATGTCGCCAAAAGGCTCCTATAAAACCGGTACGTTTGGGAATCAAGTTCTTCCAACTAAGATTAATCCCTCTCGATTGTGCTTCCTTGAGAATACACCAGTACTCGCGCCGAATGTGTGGGCTACGAAAGATCGATAGCAGCTCCCGGGAATCGAACTGGACCTTTTGATCGAGAAGCCGACGATGTGCCTCTCGATTACGGTTACCACAACGCTTACATTCAAGCTCCGAGAATTCATACGCATACATTTAAAGCGACTCTTTTTCAAAGATACCTTTGAGACCGATTTCATATTTGAAAGATCGTGTATTCTTGCGGAGAATCGTAAAGTCTCGATATTTATGCCTTAACGTAACAAACAAGAGTGAATAACAACGATTGGATAACATTTTATAATTCATTTCATTGAGTATCACCCTTTTGAATACGTCTTTGTAAATAAAGTAGTGCACTAGTGCAAATGGCGTCGCCATTTCCCGCCTATCTTTTATGCGTTTTTATCATCAACAACAACATCAGCAGCAGCAGAAGCATGGACAGCAACATGATAATAACAACAACAACAATAACAACAACAAAAACATATCACAAGTTATAGCATGAAAAAGATACTATAGACATGGTTAGTTTTATTGATAAATATTCAACTTGTCATTATATAAAAGCGGTAAAAGCATTTCAGGGCCTCGTTTTTAAAACTTTTAGAATGATTGGTTAGATATAAGTAACCATCAAGTAATACCCTATATATAATCCGATGGGTTTGAAAGAGAATTTTGTTGTTGAAGAAAGGTCCATATTTAAATGGTGTAAGGTCAATCGACCAGAGGAAGCATACATTTTTATTGTGGCGATTTGACAGAATCAACAACAACGACAACAAAAGTCAGTAATTGAAGCTACAAACGAGTCACTGCGGATCTGCCCCCTCCCTCTTCTGATAACTCATTAAAAGTCCATTACAGAATATATGATTTCTTACATCAAGTCATCTGCCGCCGTCATAGCGCAGTTGGTAGCGCGTCGGACTTTCATTCAAAGAGTCCCGGGTTCGATCCCCGACGGCGGCAATACTCTTTCCGACATTTGTTTACAACCAATGGGCAGATAATCGTAAGCCTATGTGGGATAGCAGCTGGAGGCTAGGAAAGGGTGTAGTGGTAGTACTGGTGCGAGAAATACCAGGAATCCGTTGTTAGGTGCTCCAGCCGGCGCGATATAACTGAACGATTGTTAAAAGCGGCGTTAAACCCCATTCAAACAAACATAAACAAACATCAAGGCATCTGGAACTGATGTTTGGGGTTACGACCTTATGTCCCGTAGCTGTTTAGGTGGGAACGTCCTATGGCAAGACATATATGAGAGTTTCCATAGTTTAGGCTCGTATATAGGCGAATTGTGCCAAATAATTACTCGAGGGGGAAAAAGAAAAGAAAAGAAAAAAAAAAGAAAAGAAAAAAAGCGTCTTTCAATTTAAAACGAATACAGACAAAACTATTCTGATTACATCAATTTGTTGGTGGCTTGAATCTGTTTCCTTGCGAGTAAACTGATGTAAGAGGTTTATTAGTTTTCTGTAATTATCTTTAGTATCTTACTGTAAATGAAGAGCGATATTGGTAGTGACAATCAAAATACCAGAGCTCTTTCCAACACGAAGCTTCCCTAGAAAATCTTATTTTTAATAACTAGTATTGGAAGAGAAAAGAACAATTCATTAAGCGCGGACTTAAGCCTTTTCATGTTTATTTAAAATACATGTTTTATTTTTTAACTTTGTGATAGCATTAATGTTTATGTATAAAGAAAAAATATATATCATAATATTTCAGATAGCTATTAAAACCAAAGAACACGCCCTTTTTGAAGCCTTTTCATGTATATTTATGATACATGTTTTATTTTTGAACTTTGTGATAGCATTAATGTTTATGTATAAAGAAAAAAATATATATCTTAATATTTCAGATTGCTATTATAACGAAAAAACACGCCCTTTTTGAAGGGTGTTTAACAATCCCCACATCTTACATTTTAGATGGTGTTCTGTGGCTTTATGTTTATATGCAAAGCGTTGACAGGTTCGTTTAAGATATCTTCCTAACTTATAATCATAATCTAAAATTAACCATTAGAGGCCTTATACACCAGGATAAGGGGGAATCCACCATTTCAAAGACAGGAAGTTTGGATACAGCTGTTTTTCATTACACGGTTGTATGCAAACTGTGTCAGATTTTAGATGGCTGAATAAACCACTTTTGACAGCGTTTTGTTTGTCTATCAGAACACTTTGTACTGAAGTCAATTAATCTAAAACTAGTGACACGCTCTTTTTTTATTTCGATTAGAAAATTGTTCAACTAGATACCGTTCTAAGAGTCTTTTCTATATCTCTGTATCTACACTTAAAACAGAACCTGAATCGTTTAGAAACATGCAAATGTGTAAGATAACCGTTTTGAAATTCCTATGTTAAACAAATTGATTTGTATAATGCCTTAATGTACCAAAGTTCATCCTTATCTTTATATATAAATTACTGGGCGAAAAACATAATAAAGTTATGTTATGTTATGCTTATATATGTTAGTTAGTCAAGGACTGTATATCTTGTTTATACCCGTTCAACAAAAATTGACATCTAGAATGTGAGAAAAGTATCCAATCCGACCAGACTGCAAAGTCTGATCGGGTTAGATATTTTTCTCATATTTAGTACATTTTCTGAGTAAAGAATAATCAATCTACAATATACTTTATTCAACAGATGCAGTCTGATCGGGTTAGATATTTTCTCACATTTAGTACATTTATCAGAATATAAACAAGTCATCCTTCCTTACACTTTATTCATTTTTTCAAATGATAACGTTGATTGACCTATAATTGATTCGATCAAGTTGTAAAATGTTAAAGCATTTCCTGGGAGACCCGTTTTTTCCTAAAGGAGAGGGAGGGGGCATGATTGAATAAAAACTTCATTTGTATACGCGTACCAATAAACATTCAGATTTGTCTACGAAAACATTTATTCATAAATTCTTTGATAAAAGAAGTCAACTAATGAAAATATCAAATTCACATAGTTTGTTATTTACAATAATGTTAGCTTTGGTTTATACAATTGACGAAAATCCTATTTTTCTTTCAGATCATTGTAATTTCCCATTGTAATAATGTATGCTATAAACATAATTTGATTTTTTGAACTTTCGAACTACATTTTACTTCAAGTATTTCATTGAAGTATTGTGTTGCTCAGTAAGGGGCCCTTCATCCAGGAGACATTGAGTGTATCGGGTTCGAATTCCGACAGCGCAGCCTTGGTCATTTGGGTACGTCCTTGGGACCAGAACCCCAGACTAGGACTGGCGATACCCTGAAAGGACAGGATTAAATGAAGATTGGCATGATATAACAAACACACAAACAAACAAAAGATAAAGAAAAATCTCCAAAAACACACAACATCAGGTAGTATAAGTCAAAGTGGATATATTCGATCCGAAAGTTCAAAAAGAGCATTGTTTATGATTAATTGCATTTACATCTACAGTACAGACTTTCTTTCTCTGCTAGACGTCTTTTAGGACGACAATAACATCGCAACTGAAGTCTATTCTAGCCCAATTTACGATAGTTTGTATGAATGAATACGGTACCGACGAGATGGCTTTGATGATTTATTGTATAACTTCATTCGCTCTCTCTCCGAGATCATAAAAGTTTGTTAATAAGTATTGCTTTATATCTGTTGAATGTGCCTTTATTGTTAGTCTAGTGGATCGGATCATAAAAAAGCTTGTTAGCCTTTTAAAAGTGTTACTATCTACGAACCCTGTTGTTTACCTCTCCCTTGTTCAAAACAACGTTGCCAAACTTCTAATCTTCAATCATGGGGTGCCATGGGTTCGACCCCCGGCGGCGGCATATATTCTTTCCGACATTTATCTCTCACCAATGGGTGGATAATCGTGAACTTAAGTGGGATAGCAGCTGGAGGCAAGGTAAGGATGTAGTAGTAGTACTGGTCTGAGAAATACCAGGAATCCATTGTGAGGTGCTCCAAGCGCCGCGATATGACTGAAAAACTGTAAAAAGCGGCGTTAATCCCCAATCAATCAATAAATAAATAAATCAATCAATCAATTAAAACAACGTAAATATATTGAAGGCGAGTTTGTGATTGACGGATCGCTGGTCACGCCCACTGAGCTCCGACAGGAAGTTCCTCTGCGATATGAAACCGCGTTATTTTGCAAAACAGTAAGGTCAGTAACATCTAACAAAAATAGTGTTGTTGGTTGGCGACCTTAACGTCGTAACTACAGCTTGAAAAGCTGTAGTTACGACGTTAAAGTCGCCAAACCAACGAAAAGGCCTCACATTTTTATTTTTTTTTTTCATGAAATAGTCAAAATATGATTGGGGTTGGTGTCTAAAAGCGCGTCATTTTCGCAAGTGAATTACATAGCAATCTGGTGACGTCACCAGTGTATTCTTTCCCGCGTAGACGACGTCTAGTAGGGCACAATGAACAAAAGCAGGACTAAATCAACCAGAACAGTGAGTGTATAATTTATTTTTTTAGTTTCGTCTATCAAAAACGAACGTTCTGATTGGTCGAAAAAAATATTCATTACTCTAAGGAACAAAATTTTGAGCACGCAGCGATTTTTGTATGCTTCCGCACAAAATAGTCCCATACAAAAAGGTATCAAAATTTATAAAGCTTTTGTTTTTTTTCGCTCGATGCTATTTAATTATAAGAAGTGAAGAGAACATTTTTTGTTTTCATGGAGGTATGAACCGAAAATCCTTATCACACAGTGTATTCATACAGTGTGATTAGGTTTTTCGGTTCATACCTGGATAAAAACAAAAAATATTCTCTTCATCTCTTAAATCATTTTGATAATTCACAGTTTTTTAGTGTGAAATTATCGAATGATAATCTTTCGAGAAATCTCGAATAATCTAACAGAAAGTATTTAAGAATTAAAATTAATATGTTTCAAATGGTCTACATTATTTGCCCATTCTCACACTCAAACAATTGAGAGTTTTTATGGTTTCGTCTTTTTTTGTTTGACTGCATCAGCGATGTTTCACGGATAAAGTACATATATTGGCATGTAATCTCGCAATGTGCCATTTTCTATTGATTGAGGACGAATACGGCTTCAGGAGTGTCTGGTAATGTAAAATTGAGAGAGATATGAACTTCCTTTTATCTCGGATTTTGGTGTAGCTGTCAGGTTTACAGAGAGAATCAAAGATTTATCAGGCTTATATTTCAAATATTGTTTGTCTATTATTTTGTACCACTCGAATGTATTCGTCATTTGGCGCGAAAATTGTCATAACTACAGCTTTATTCGAGTGAGAATGAAAGAATGATTAGGCTTATATTTCATGAAATGATTGTCTATCATTTTGCACCACTCGAATGTATTCGCCGTTGAGTGCGAAAATTGTCATACTTTGACAATTTGCACGTCCAACGACGCATCTTACATTGAACTTTTAGACCTCGCTTATTGGAGGCCTGTTGTTTGTAGGACTTCTAGCCGGGTTTCATTCACCCTCGTCCTGCTGAATATTGATCCTTTCTTAACAAAAAATATGTTTTTGTAGATCTAATTCGCGTTCAAATATTTCCTCAACACAATGAACAGGTAGGTAGTGTAGACTTAGGTCAGACTGCATGTCTGTGTAGGCTGATCTTAGTCTACACACTACCCAAGCCATTGTCAAAGCAGGAACATTTCGGGATCACATGACAAGGGCTAAAAATGTCTAGTTTACATGGTTGTCTCTACGACATTCAAGCGGCTCTTGAACAGATCTTAATGAAAATTTGTTATAGGAAGTTGTCTGCTTTGCGCATAGTTATTCGTGTTATTTTCACGGCAAATATTCTTCCTGTTGAATCTAATAAATTCCCTTTAAAATTGATTTAATGTGATATATTCCCATATCAAACTGTTAAATTTTTAAATATATTGGATGAGGGGTTAGTCTTTTGGTAATTCAACGTTAGGAAACAACTGAATTGCTAGCGTTAGTAAATGGTGTAATTGATTCGTCATGGAAACCACATATAAGGCACTTTTCGATGCAATCTGCAGATAACGTATTTACTCTATTCGAGTTGTGCTTCGTTGACTTATTTGGCGTCTTGTAACGACTTATTTGGCGTCTTGTAACTACTTATTTGGCGTCTTGTAACGACTAATATGGCGTCTTTTAACGACTTATTTGGCGTCTTGTAACGACTTATTTGGCGTCTTGTAACGACTTATTTGGCGTCTTGTAACGACTTATTTTGCGTCTTGTAACGACTTATATGGCGTCTTTTAACGACTTATTTGGCGTCTTGTAACGACTTATTTGGCGTCTTGTAACGACTAATATGGCGTCTTGTAACGACTAATTTGGCGTCTTGTAACGACTTATTTGGCGTCTTGTAACGACTTATTTGGCGTCTTGTAATGACTTATTTGGCGTCTTGTAACGACTTATTTGGCGTCTTGTAACGACTTATTTGGCGTCTTGTAACGACTTATATTGCGTCTTTTAACGACTTATTTGGCGTCTTATAACGTCTTATTTGGTGTCTTGTAACGACTTATTTGGCGTCTTGTAACGACTTATATGGCGTCTTGTAACGACTTATTGGCGTCTTATAATGACTTTTTTAGATGGCACCTTTCATGAAAATCGCATTTCATGGCCAAGTTTTTTAACGCATTACCACACACGACTACATTTTATACTAGTCCAAACTGAAAGAAGTTTCTGACGACATTTCCAGTTACGCTAAAATTTGAAACAACATCCGTATTTAATAGAAACATTGCGAGAAAATTAGAAATTGCTTGTTCAAGTAATTTCTCATTATCCCACAAGTCTTCTGTAACTGTATTTCCTTAGGGCGTCAGAAAGCGTCATTTTGTGGGAATTGGTTAAGATATTAATGAACGTATCCACCATGTATTTGCGGACATTAATGATAATGACCCGATATGAGAGTCAGTGGCCACGCCTCCCGACCCCTTGCAAGGCGGTTCGACTTGGCATGCCAAACACCTTAAAGCCGTAACTTCATTTTGGATATGCTGTAGTTACCATATTTAAACCACCAAACCAAAGAAAAATGCGTTACGTAAATATATTATACTATCAATTTACTCTCGGTCTAAACTGATTTGATTGGTCAATCGTTTTTTTTTTTTTTTTCTGCCAACTTCGAATGTCGGAACTGATTATTGTCGGGCCCGCTATGTTTGAGCGAGACATATAGACTGGTAGCTATTTCTTAGAAAAATATGCTAAATGAGTTTCTGACGATCGGAATGTATTTGAAAAATTTAGCCTGGAAGTTTTTGATTTACATGTGTTATTCAATGCTTGTCATATGTTCTGACATCGACCCATATGCAAAAGGATAGGGCCAAGTTTACCTGGTGCATCATTCGTGTAGAGCACATTATAAATAGCTCAAGGTTCTTTTCGTTAACGACTTTTATAGAGTTTGGGTTACTCCCAATGCAGTTTTTAAGTTGTAGAGTGAAAATAGATATTGACTGTGGAATAGCGTGAGGGACATCGTGTCTTTTTCTTTGTTATATTAAAACACGAGGCATAATGGTTCGATGATGATAAAACGAGAATACGAGAATACGACTGTGTGACCACAAGAGTGCGACTATGCGAGCATGAGAAAACATTTATGACGGTTGGGACACGAGAATAAGACAGTTGGAACACGAAAATACGACGATGGAACACGGGAATACGGCGGTGAGGACATGAGAATACGACGGTGAGGACACGAAAATACGACGGTGAGGACATGTGAAAACGAGGGCGAGGATATGAGATTACGACGGTGAGGACGCGAGAATACGTCGGTTGGACAATAGAATACGACGGCGAGGTTACGAGAATACGACGGATGGATACGAGAATACGTCTATGAGGACACGAAAATAAGACGGCGAAGACATTTAAATACGACAGTGGGGATCTGAGAATACGACGATTAGAACACGAGAATACGACGGATAGATACGAGAATACGTCTATGAGGACACGAAAATAAGACGGCGAAGACACGAGAATTCGACAGTGGGAACCTGAGAATACGACGATTAGAACACGAGAATACGACGGTGATGATACGAGAATACGACGGTAGGACAAAATAATACGACGGTAAGGATGGATACGAGAATAAGACGGCGAAGACACGAGAATACGACGGTGAGGATTTGAGAATACGACGTTGAGAATACGGGAATACGACGGTTGGGACACGGAAATACAACTGTGAGGACACGAAAATACGACAGTGAGTACAAGTGAATACGCCGACGAGGACACGAGAATACGACGATGAAGACCTGAGAAAACGACGATGAGAATACGCGAATACGACGATGAGGACACGAAAATACGACAACCAGGACACGAAAATACGACAGCCAGGACACGAAAATACGACAGCCAGGACACGAAAATACGACAGCCAGGACACCAAAATACAACGGTGAGGACACGAGAATACAATGGTGAGGACACGTGAATACGAGGGCGAGGACGCGAGATTACGACGGTGAGAATACGACGTTGAGAATACGGGAATACGACGGTTGGGACACGGAAATACAACTGTGAGGACACGAAAATACGACAGTGAGTACAAGTGAATACGCCGACGAGGACACGAGAATACGACGATGAAGACCTGAGAAAACGACGATGAGAACACGAGAATACGACGATGAGGACACGAAAATACGACAGCCAGGACACGAAAATACCACAACCAGGACACGATAATACGACCGTTAGGACACGAGAAAACGAGATCCCGCGTTTTCGTCGTCTCGTATTCTCGTACCCTCGTGTTCTGATAGTCGCACTCTCGCTATCGCATCGCCGTATTCTCGTTCTCTCGTGTCCTCGCCGCAGTATCCTCGAGCTCACGTACAAATTTTAAATTGAAATCAAAGCGTTGAAAGCGCTGAAAGCCTGAGATATGTATACAGGAGATATATAATCTGGGCAGAAAAAGTTTGATGGTCGGAATATCGGAGGTGCCACTTTCTACCAAAATCTTCTGTCGTTTATGCGCAGATCTGCCAATTTGTGCGCTAGGGGACACAACCTGCCCGCAATAATTTTCATCCCGTTGAGGTATTGTTATATTTTTCACCCGATCAAAAATGCTTTGAAGGGATCTGATAAAGGCCACCCAAGGATCCTTCCAGTGAATTTTGGTTGAGTTTGGTTGAATTATGTTCAGTACTTTCTGAGAAGAAGATTTTTAAAGTAAAAGTCGACGGACGGACGACGGACACCACATCATAACAAAAGCTCGTTGGCTTTCAGCCAGTGGAGCTAGAGAGTGAGAGAGATGGGTAGCCAGGTTCGAACTAGGAAGCTCTTGCGTGCGATGTTAGTATTCTACCACACAGACCAAATTCGTTATGTAAATATGCGCTTTATAATCTCCAGATAAAGAGAGCGAGAGAGGGCGGGCGGTCGCTTACCAGGTTAACAAGATTATGTACACCTCTCAAAAGCGGTATGTAGACGTTGCATTCTTGGGTAGAATTCGGAGGTAAAAATATATAGACACAAAGTCCGAGCACGGACAGTGCGAATATGATCCTATGAATGACCAATTAATTTGTTAAACAAAACATTCCAATCGTGCGTAAAACCGACAGCTTCGCTTATCAGCTTTATACAGCAACTTCGTCTAACCGGACCGTTTTAACATTGTTACTCTAGAATACTAGTAAGCAATATAATTTTGGTATGAAACAAACACCTTATTTTTTCTTAACAATATGATATGATTATATATGTTTAATAATTTCCAATGTATTATATATCTCCTTTCTTTCTTTCCATTCACTCATCAAGTTTTGATAATTTTGCCAAATTCAGAACACTCACACGAAAGTACTGTACATCGAGCCGACAGCTTTCAATGAGTCATATCTCGCCTTCGTCCATTTCGCCTCAATCGGGCGTATTAATTTATGGTCAGATCCGATCTACTTTTCAAGCGACAGAAGATCTTATTGATTGCGATAGATGTTTTTACATTATGTTTTCACATTAAACTCTGCATGGGTTCGGATTTTGAGCATTATAACTTTAGCCGCAGATTGCTTACGCAATCTCAGGATAAAAACAGTATCCCTTAATTAGCCACATAGTACTCAACACAATTCTGTCATTTACGAGATGAAAAAGAATTTGAATTTGTCAAGTAAAGATATCGAAAATTATTTCACCCATAACCAGTGGTCAAAATTTTAGTCTTGATTGGTTTTGAATGAAAGGGATTGCTGAAGACAATTCAAAGTGTTAGAAATTTTAGATTTTTTATCTTTCATTTTTGAAAACATTTTGTTAAATGAAGAAATTGCTTGGTTTAAGCAATATCTTCTTTCTACAAAATATTTTGCCGATGTTTTTTCTTAAAGGGCGTTAAAAGCGTCATTGTATGGGAATGGGTTTAAATATGAAACCTGTTCCATTAGGCGATGAGTCATAAAGGACGAAATTGGATTTTTTTTATTAAAAGATCAATTGAATATCTGAAATATGAGAATAACAATTTGCTGTGTTAGTTCGTCTGTGTGTACTAATCTGTCTAGATAATAACTTTTACAGTAAAGGGATCGCTATCCCCGTCATCCGACCTCCGTCACATAGTTCGATTTAGATGTGAAACGGCGTTATTTTTTCGAAATATCTGGTCAGTAAAATGTAATAAAAAAGTTAAATGAATGATTCTTCACCTAAACGTCGTAACGATAACTTCAATAAGCTGTAATTATTATTACGACATGTAAGTCGCCAAACCTTCAAATTGCCCCCCCCCCCCCTTATTGTCTACCGAGGTCAAACTTCACTTCCGATCGAAATGAATGATGTGCTATAATGGGTCTATATATTTTTGATTGACGACGTGGATCTGGCAAATTTGGATTTGGGTGAAACAAATTTGACAGATTATTAGATATGCCATTAAAATTGTTCAAAAACTTTGAAATACAAATTTACAATCTCCATCAAAGCTTTGGCGGGTTCGACACTAATCGACGCATTGTGTTTGTCAATCAAAAACTCAATCTACAATTCAAATCAATTATTTAGACGGGAAGTGGCCTTCGAACTCCGACATTGGCCGACATGTTAAACATTTTGTTGGTTTGGGGAAGTCGTAATTAAAGTTTGAATAAAATGTGTTGCCTCATTTTTAATGAAAACTGAAATTACTTGCATGATAGATAAATTCAGACCAGTTCAGATGCAAAAGGGATTATAGTTTTTTAAGATTATTTCATCTGCCGACCCAGGTAGGTGTCTTATATTACGGTTCTTAAAATCGAGACTTGTTTTCGACATTTTTTGTCATTACTAGAATGTTTCGTCCCTATTCTTAGATTTATCGAAAGTTAGAGCTATCATTGACTCAAATGTTCAGGAGGGAATCAGGAGAAAGGGTAGGCAATGTGAATGAACCGTTTTCAGGGTTTTAAAATGGGTTACGATTACATCTATTTCCAATGTAATTTGGTCGGAATGTCAGAATGCAGTCTAAAACTAGATAATTTCCCAGTGTTAGACGTTATTATGATATTTGTGCAACTCGGAAAATTACTCCATACACTTTAAAGCCATTTAAATTGGCGAATCGTGTCTGCCAATCAAAAAAGGACATTTGCCAATCACATTGTTCATTCATACAGGAAGTGAACTCTAAACACCGTCATTTAAGTTAAGCATTTTTGTTCGCTTTGCGACATGAACATCGAAGATGCGGCTTATTTAAGGTGATTCAGATAAGATATTTATGTTGCCAATCAACTGTTTTACTTTTGTGTTACACAAAACTGGCCATTTTTGTAAAGGTTGTTTAATATAGAAGGCAAACTTACTATCTGAGGTCAGCTGTCGTGGCCAGGGACGCCACAGGTTTTGTGGTTATAATATGTAAGGCGTATCTACGACCAGTTTATTTGATGTTCATGTAACGGTTACTTGGAAACCAAACTAATATTCATTTGATCTTGAGTGAATACCTTAATCCATTACCAGAATTTTTTTTAAACCGGTTCAAATTGAAAGATGTTGCAGACAATAGTTTACAGTTCATTTCATTTTTGATTGGCTCAGCTTTCTTGGTAGAAAACATTGTGGAAAGTGAAGAAATTGCTTGTTACAAGTTATTTCTTCATTTTACATAATGTTTTCGCAAATGCGTTTTTGTCATCGTGTTGGAATGGGTTAAATACAACATAGAGGAGGATTTCGAAAGAGACAAGGTTTGTGGCCCCCTTATACTCTCGCATCTTCGCTAGCCAAGGTGACACCCACTTCCACGAAGTGGGCGTCACCTTGGCTTACGAAGATGGTGCAATGATTCTCTAAGTTTCACGTTGTATTAAATATCATTGTAGGGATACCTGTACCAGAAAACCCAACGAGATGCTGAGTAAGCTATCAGATCAATAGAATATAAATAGGTTATAAATAAAATACAATATTTTCAATAGGCACCCAGATGGACCATCGAGTAAAGTTATTGTCAACGCGTCAATGAATTCTTTATCGGAAGCAATTGAAGCCTCCCAGATCTGCTTAGAATCTTGTATCGTGTCCAATATATTCACTGATTGGGAAAGACGGCTTCACGCAGATGCGTATTATAACTGATTAATTAAAATCCATAGGGATATCATATTCAGTACTTGAGTTAATTAGTTGCTTCGTTTTTTGAATTTGCAGTATAAGCCTATAATGCATAGACCAGAACAGAATAGTTAAAAATTAATAGAGGAATGTGAAATAATGAGAAAATAATTCAAATTGGGTCTTATACATCTGTTTATTCACTAACTTCCGCTTCCTAGTTGATATTTACTCGATGCTGCAGCTTTCATGAAATAAATACATTTGACAAGTTAAAATGAAAAAAATGTCTTAACAACATATGAATTATTTTCGAGCGTACTAAGTATGTGCTGCCATGTTTTCATATCGTACCTGTCTTATATAATACATAAATTTATATGTGTACACACATTTTTTTAATAGTTTGCTTACTTGAGTTAGATTATATTTCATTTACCTATGTCCTATATTGTACCTTCATCTCAAGAAATAAAAAGAAGAGATATTATTTGATCGCTTTCCCACCTTATAAAAGTAACAGTAATCAAATTCATTTCAAAAACGCCGCCGGCAACGTCTACCATGCAAAATGCCGCCGTCAAAGCGCAGTTGGTAACGCATCGGACTCCCAATCTAGAATCATGAGATTGGTTCGATTCTCTGTATTCTCTGTATCTCTCACCAATGGTTGGATAAACCGAAGTGAGAGAACATTGGAAAGTATTTGATGGTGGTACCGGTGCGAGATATGCCACGAATCCTTTGTTAGGTACTTCAGTTGCCCCATTATGACTGAAAAATTGTTAAAACTTGCGTTAAACCCCATTCAAACAAACTATCGTGCAAAATAGATAATAGAAAAAAGTAAAATAATGCACATATTACACAGATGTGGTTTTATGTATATAAATCATAAGTGGTCAGCTTGAATTATTTGCTTAGGATTTTAATTAAACGTTAGACACAGTTAATCTATAAGTGTTGTCAATTAATGCAAACCTTTTGGATTACCAAGAACAAGAATGTTGTGTCTGATGAATGCTAAATAGTCTATTCGCGAATTATCTTTTACAGACTACATAGATTTTCATTATGAGTATTTTTCTGTATTTATGCTTTGGCATGGTTTATCAGTTTTTATTGCTTTGAGATTCAAAAAATGCATTATCGTTTTATGCCGGTAATAACTTTATAAAATTCTCTCGTTACACCTTACTTAAATAACAGGCCCTTGTATTCTTGTCTAATGACACTTTAACCCTTTCCTTTTCAATCACCGGTTTTTACGTCTCTGTATTTAATATATTTAAGAAAACATTGTGGAATAAGAAGAAATTGCTTGTAACAAGCAATTTCTTCTTTTCCATAATATTTTCTACCCTACTGAATGATTATTTTTCAAATAAGATCAACTTTAATGTCGCATGCAAAGCCTTTGAAGTTGGACCAGTCTAAAAGTTTTTAAAACAGTAAAGGGTTTAAGCCTGAAAGCTTAGGTACTGCATAAGAACAAAACCCAAGTGTGTTTAATTACAAAACATACAGGTATTATTTACAAGCACTTGTATTTGTTTGTTACATCAAAAACATACAATATAAGGCAGGTTCATTAGCCAAATTAAAAGTATCGAGCTGTTGTGTAGGTAAAACACACTTTTCAGATGAAAGCAGCAACGTTATTAATCACCTCATGCTATCTTGCCAAGTGTCATGTAAAAACGTGCAGTGTTAATAGCTAATCCAGATAATATCGCCGTTATGATGAATTTATATTTTGAAATTTGTATCAGTTATCTTGAAAATTTCGTTGTCATGTGGATGAAAAACTTAAAGAAAGATAAGATAAGTTTTGTAGTAATACCGATTTTTAAAATGCAAACAAAGGTAACTTATGATAATCGACGAGTCTGCTTATGGACATAATCCCAAATAAATCTATGGTGATATGTTATCTTCAATCTTTTCGAATTTCGTCAGACTATTTTTTCTTTGGGAAGAGAAATAATGCTTCATTTAAAATTGATCAGATGATTCATGCGCAAGAATCAGTGGTATTTGAGTAACTTTTGCAAATATCTGAAGTCTTTTCGATCGGGCTGTGGTTGGTTTCTTTTTGATAACTCGGTACAAATTTGTTATTAGCCTAAGTTGTCGGAAATTATTATTATTATTTTCGTTGCAAATATAACATGAATATGGTCGCCATTTTTATTCATCATTTTTGTTGGATTGGAGACTTAAAAGTCGTAATTACAGCTTATTCAAGTTATAGTTACGACGTTTAGGTCGCCAACCAACCATTTAAATACTTTTTTGTTAAATGCTGATGGCTATAAACTTTGAAAAATAACGCCAAGAAATATCGAAGCGGGATTTCCTGTCGGAGTCAGTTGGCATAGCCAAAGGAGTAAGTGGGCTGGGCTAGCGATTGGTCAATGACGGTCGTTAAACGTTAGATTTTGATCTACAGTTCTCCCAAGATGCACTTTAGCGGTATAATTTTAATTTTTAGTTTCATCTTTCAAAAACGAGCGTTCTGAATGATAAAAAAAAATTCATAACTCCATGAACAAAATTTTGAGCACGCAGCGATTTTGTCTGCTTCCGCACAAAATTGTCCCATACAAAAAGGTATCAAAACTTGTAAAGCTTTTGTATTTTTCGCTCGATGCTATTAAATTATAAGAAATGAAGAGAATACTTTGTTTTCATGGAGGTATGAACCGAAAAACCTAATCACACAATGTATGAATCCACTTCGCGTATTCATACAGTGTGATAGTTTTTTTCGGTTCATACCTCCATGAAAACACAAAATATTCTCTTCATCTCTTAAATAGAAACGGTCTGAAGATAAATATTGAAGGTGAGAGGGCGGGAATAACAATCCGTGAATGGATATTGACGAGAAAAGGTAAATCACCCCTTGATAGTTTTGTACTGCGAAGTAAAAGAAATATTTTTCCTAAAGTGTGATATAATTTGAATATAGCAGTGAAAACATCAAACTATATCCATGTCGACTTTTAAACTTCATGTGTGTATATTACTTTCTAAAACAGCATTGGCGGATTATTGTGCGGCGTTTAATTCATTACGAGAATAACGGTTTCTGATTCATTGGAATCTTTTTGGGAAAGTAGTTTGTCCTTTTTCCATCATATTTGGCACTTTTTTCCAATTTTAGCAATTGGAAATGTCGTCTGCAACTTCTTTCAATTTGGACCATTTTAAAATTCTGTCGTCTGGTAAAGGGTAAAACCGCAATTGCTTAGAGCATCTAGGGACATTAAATATCTTCAAAGTCATCATCTTCCTCGATGTTCAAAGCAAATCATTATCCACGTACTTATCGGTAATGCTTTAGTCCATATTAAATTTAAACGTTTTTAATCAACAGGGAATTTTACATCGCGTACCGTATCATTACATCTTTTTTACAACAGAAATGAGCATCTATCCGGATCATTTGTCAAGCGCTATTACTTGTTTAACAGCGAAACCCTTTAAATCTATTTACCCTTTCCCGTACAAATACGGGATTTTACATAACTGTGATTTCGTACTTGAGAAAAAATTGTGGAAAAAGAAGAAATTGCTTGTAACAAGCAATTTCTTCTTTTTCAACAATATTTTCTACCACAAAGGATGGTTTAATTTCAAATTGCATCAAATTTTCATTGTCGTCTGCAACCTTTTTCAATTTGGACCAGTCTAAATTGTCCAAAAAACAGGAAAGGGTAAACCTAGCCTGCCGCAGTCGTTTTGTTATAATATTTTCCCTTTATGTATGCCTCTTTAATCTAAGTTTATGATTGTGGATAGTGGAGAACAATGGACTTATTTGTCGTCCTCGGCAAACCCTTGAAAGATTTTTAAAATTCCATTCAACACATTCCCAATCAATCCCGCTTTTTAACGCACCCAAAGAAAAAAGTTTTGGAAAACATTATGGAAAATGAATAAATTGCTTATTACAATCGATTTCTTCATTATCCATAATGTTTTCTACCAAAAAAGACATTTTTGTGAAACTCTTTCGTTGGTTTGGCGATTTAAATGTCGTAACTACAGCTTAACTTTTGTAGAATAACGCCGTTAAAATCGAAGCGGGAATTCCTGTCGGAGTCAGTGGGCGCGGCCAAAGGAGTCAGTGGGTTGGGCCCGAGATTGGTCAATTTACAATAAACAATCGAATTGCCTTTGGAATGGGACGTTAAATGTAGGCCACATGTGACGTTGCTTTACCAGATGAACCAGATGAAATGCAATTTTCCATATAAGTTCCAATTAAACGCTTTCTAAGGGTTACAAATTCTACGATAACACGGTGATTCATTAAAAAAAACAAAACCGCAACTTCTGGTAAAATGAGTGATATCTAATCTAGGTTAACTAATAGATAAAAATAGTATAACTAAACTTTAAGTTAAACGAGATGCAATCGTGACAGATCTCCAAGGATCTCAGGTCACGCCTACTGAATTCCAAGTGAAGGTCCGACCTCGTTTTCAAACGGCGCTTTTTCGTGTTCAGTACCAGGTATCAAAATCATCAAGTGTATGGTTGACGACCTTAACGTCGAAACTACAGCTTGAATAAGCTGTAGTTACAACGTTTAAATCGCATAAATTCACATATATGTCGACCTATGTTGATGTTCGAAGTTCACTTTCGGGTCTAGATGTATGATCTGATTGGTCTATAATTTTTTATTGACCAGCGCGACCCTTCGATCATTGGTCATTTTAAAATCGGCAAAAGTAGTTTGTGATCTCCACTCTTGACTTACCATTTTCTGTATATTTCCCTTGTTTTTACGCCCATATTACCCTATTCTTGAGAAAACATTGTCTGAAAAGACGAAATTGCTTGTAACGAGCAATTTCTTCTTTTCAAACAATATTTTCTAACCTGTAACTAGGTTACTTCTTAAATTACACTCGATTTTAATTGCAACGTCTTTTTCGACGAGACTAAAATTTTTAGGGAAAAAAAGAAAGTGTTTATACGTTCAATTCTTGTTCAAAGACTTTTTGCTACGTTAATTTGCAGCTAAGTCAGAACACTGTATAGTCCGTGTGATAAAAATTAACGTCAAAGGCAATCTAATATAATACTCTCTTTTCAAATTTCGTTTTAATTCAATGTTTAATTAAACATGTTGTTAATAATAAACAACACCATTGATGGGGACTAAATAAACATTATGATATCTAATGCATCTCTAGGGCAAAATATGACATCACAAATAAACTGTGACTTAATTTTCCAACGAGGAATTACTTTTGAAGTGTTGTTTAAATTCATGAAAAATTCAGTTTCATTTGCTAAACAACAATTTGATTTATAGATAGAAGTCATTACATGACACTATCTTTCCTCCCCTGAACTCTCTTTGACAAACATTCTATACGCAGTAATTTTCAATGAAACGTAATAAATGCGTCTGATACTAGATCCCTTGGCATTTAACCCTTGTCTGTTTTGCAATATTTTAGACCTGTCCAAATTCAAAGGTTTTGCAGACAATAATTCAAAAGTGGATTTGATTTCGAAGAATAACAATTTATTAGAGTAGAAAACATAGTGGAAAAAGAAGAAAATGCTTGTTACAAGCAATTTCTTCTTTTTCTACAATGTGTTCTCGATAATAAAATCATCGGGACGTAAAATAAAGGGGTTGAACCTGAAAGGGTTAGCGCGACTATGTCTGAAATTGTATGTTGACATTTATACCAAGATTCTATAGCCTGAAAGAGTTTTTGATATCGTGTAAGAAACACTGCTTACAAAAGGAGTGGGACATTTAAACAAAAATCTCACATTTGACTTTACGTTAAAATGCATTGAAGCTTGATCCTTGGTCACACATACTCAGTTCCGAAAAGAGGTTCGACTTAGGTATCAAACGGCGATATTTTGCAACATTTAGGGCAAGTAAGATGGAACACAAAAATTGAATGGTTGATTGGCGACCTAAGCCTAGTAACTACTGTTAATTCTGTCTGTAGATGCGACGTTTATGTAGACAAACCAACTAAAATGTTTCACAACAATGTCGGCGAATGTTGGAGTCAAAGTTTCTCTTCCGGTCTAAATTTATGATTTGATTCGTCTATCGATATTTTCTTGACGGCGGCGATGCGTGAATACAGTTACATTGGTGACCGGCGTAAATGCTTATTAAAAATAAGAAAAAGCATATACAGTATATTATTTTGCCGATCCCCCTTTTAATGCTGAACACGGAAGATGAATGCCAAAAGGTAGGAGACATGAAAAAATCAGTCAACACATGTGACGGTATCATTTTAGTCGTCACAACCTGTTCGTCTTTTTCAGACAGGGAGTAACTCTAAAACTAATTTTAATAAAGAAAAATAAACACTTCGATTATTTTCACTTTTTCTACTAAACTTTAATTCATATAAGAGGTATGAAACAGTATCTTGATCCGAATTAAATATCATGATATTTACCTAGATGGTACTTGCAGTCTTATATTTCCAGAGAAAATGAACACCACATATTAAAACAACAACACAAAATAACATCTTGGGGCTTTCTATTACAACTATCATTCCACTCGAATTCCTTATTTCAGCCTTTACATTACCATTCGAACCGTTTCATATGAGCATCAAATAAAGACCTGATCACCCTGCGCATCTACTCTTTCTGATCAGAGTCATCACTTAGGGATTTGTAGATAGCTGTTGACTCAACTTTGCTTTAGACGATCAGCAAATATTTAACCCGGTCCATGTTCAGTGCCTGGCTTTTACGTCCTCGTGTTTTAATACTTAAGAAAATATTTTGCAAAAAGAAGAAATAGCGTGTCACAAGCAATTTCTTCTTTTTGCACAACTTTTTCTACCCTTCTGAATGATAATGTTTTTTAAATAAAATTAATTTTAAATTTTCGTCTAAGAAACCTCTGAATTTGTATAGGTTTGAAATTTAGACAGCAAAACGTTAACATACACCGTGTTAATATTCCGAGGTTACTCGATGTGTGGGGTCTACACATATGTGAAACGGTTGGAAATGATTCGCACAGGCTCCGTCATATGATAGTCGCCCCTGCCAACACTGTAATGTATCGCATGAGGAGGCTAGTCAATGTGTGGGGTCCACACATATGTGAAATGGCTGGAAAAATATCGCGAAAGCTACGTCATTTGGTGACTGCGCTTAATCGCATGAGGAGGCTACTCGATGTGTGGGGTCCACACATATGTGAAATGGCTGGAAAAATCTCGCAAAAGCCCCGTCATTTGGTGGGCGCCCCCGCCAACACTGTGCTGCGTCGCATTAGGAGGCTACTCAATGTGTGGGATCGACACGAATCTGAAATGGCTGGAAAAATCTCGCGAATGCCCCATTATTTGATGGTCGGCCCCGCCAACACTGTGCGGTATCGCATGAGGCACGAGTTACCCCTTTAGTCATGTACCGACGGTATGAATTTACAGATAACTCTGCAGTACATCTTCCTCGAACCTCTTCTCTAAGTGGTAATGACAATAAGTAGGGGAAGCCAGACATTTGCTCGCGTCTGCAAGTCAACACCGACTTTCTCTGCCAAATTCGTCAGTGTTTTGATCGAATTGCCCGTTCTTTTGACACACTGTATTCGCCCCATCTGCTAATATGTTGTACAAAACATTGAGTTGTCAAAACAATTTTCTTGGTTAGCTTTCAAAATATTGTAACTTCATCTAATTCATGTTGTAATAACTTTTTTTAACATTGTCGAGGCTATATTCTCTAGATTTAGATATATTCACACTTATTTCATACAAACTATTTCACCGGAATTTATAAATTCTGACCTAAAGCCACGATTATTTCCTCCTAGATTCAAAAGGTTATTTGATTTCATCAAGGTATGGTTGTAGACCCAATATCCAAGAATACTTGCAGAAATGGCAAAAAATGTTCTTCTTCAAAATTCAGGATCAACTATCTATCTTATTAAAAAAAAGAATGAAATAAGGCCAATTTCTTAAAACCAGACGAATTACAGATTCTTTTTTACCGAAATGCAATATTTTTGACTGGTCCAAATTTAATATAATTACAGACGACCATTTTTAGTTAATGACTATAATTATATTAGGGTAGAAAACGTTTTTGATAATGAAGAAACTGCTTGTGACAAGGTATCCTAAGCTATTTAATTTAGAAGCGTAGCAATAATACATTGACCAATCGCTGGCCCCTCCCATTAAGTCCATTGATCACGCCCATTGTCTCAGACAGGAAGTTGCGCTTCGATTTTAAACGGCGTTGTTTTTCAAAATTTATAGCCAGTAGCATGTTACAAAAAAGTAAAATAGTGGGTTGGTGACCTAAACGTCTGAACTATAGTTTGAATAATTAAAACGTTTGAGTCGCCAAACCAACAGTTAAAGGTCAAGAATATGGCGACCAATGTCGGAGTTGATAAGCTCAGGTCCGGATTGAATAAATTATTTGATTGGTCGGTTTATTCCTTGAATGACAGACGCGACTGGTCAATTGTGATTCCATCAAAACAATCTTTTTTCAAACGTCGTACAAAAACGTCGTACAGGCAGGTTAACATGGATAAAACATCATATGATTCCCACAATCGACCAATCAATCGTACATTGAGAAAGGAAGTGAACCTTGAACTCCAACATTGTCCGACATTTATGTGAAGACTTTTTTACTAGTTTGGCGATTTCAACGCCCATTCCCTCTGTACCTAGGGCGTTTAGGTCGTCACCGGGCAAAATGCTTTTTTTGTTACATGTTGCTGGCCATAAAATTTGCAAAACAATGCCATTTAATATCGAATTGAAACTTTTTGTTGGAGCCCAGTGGGCGTGATCCGGGGAGTCCGTGATCATGGCAAGGGGAGCTCAGTGGGCGTGGCCAGTAGAGTCAATAGGTGTGGCCAGCGATCTGCCATGAAAACAAGTTATATTCAACCATGTTTTACTGTCACAGTATTTATTTACAATGCTTACAATGAATAAAGACTGGATTTTTTCATATTCTCGTTTTAGGTCCTTAGATATAAACATCATAGCCTATACATTTTTTTCTGCTATACGTATATATATATGTATATAATTAATAGCAATTTTCGTATGTTTGTTTTCATACATGTATTGAGAATAGCTTTGAATGAAAAGTATTCGTTTTCTTAACCGCGGAGAGAAATACGATATATGCTTTCTTTTTTAATATCTGAAACATTTATATATTGTCTATAAACATCTTCCGCTGTCATGTGTCTTATCTTGAATACGATTTTATCTCGGCATTAATATGTAAATGTCGACTTCGATAAAACATTTCTGGGAATATATTGAAGAAAACGACGTTAATCACGCAAGAAATTTGTTGCGATAAATTCTATCCGTTTAGATAGATATTTCTCGTACATACATATTTAATATATTGTTATTGTCGAAACTTAAAATAAACTATCATTATAGTGACTTTTGCCAACTATCATTCAAAATGGAATTCATCCTACAACAATCTAAACCTTTTCCAACAGAGCCATTCTCAAACCTCTGACCGCACGGCATTTGGAAACAATCTGTAATCACCATCGACATTTGCTATCCTAGACAGCATCCAAATACGAAATCATTTACTATTGGAATGTCTTTATGATATTTTGAAAACAGGTAACAAACACTTGATGTTGGAATTCTAAAAATTACAATAAAGGATAATTGTTTATTTCAGTGTAAAATCAATTTATCTTTTATTGAGCTATATATTCACGAGAGACGAAATCACTCATGAAAATTCACAAAATGTAAGATTTGTCGAAAACAACAACAACAACAACAACAACAAAAAGACTTATTCTATTTCTTTAATTGCAAAAAGATTCAAAATATTACTTAGGAAGGTGGGGGGGGGGGGGCAGAATCTCTGAAAGTGCGACAGTTAGCACGTGAATTACATGGCAGCATAATGGCGTTATTTATTCTTCAGTCCCGCATAGATGACGTTCAGTATAGTAAGAAATAATCGCATCAGGGTTAACTCTTCCAAAATATTGAATTTATCGTTTTGATAATTACACTGATTTTTTTTTGTTGTTGTTGTTTTGTGTGTGTGTGTGTTTTTCAATGAAAATACACATGGAATCTCTATAACTCATGTAAGAACATTAATGAAATGTCATATTGACTCATTACTTTTCACGGGTAAAACATTTTCTTTCTCATAATGAAGCCCATCTAGATCATTTGAAAGGAAAAAATAATTAGAAAGACTCTATAAATATTTTCATTTATATGAAGAGTACCTGTTTAGATAATTAGGCAAGAATTAATCGGGCTGTTTTCTCTGGTTCAACTACGTTATATAGACGAAAACAAAGCAAATATCCGCGCTTTATTATGATTACCGGGCGGGAACAAATTGTCATGTGACCGCATTAGTTGGCGCCATTTAATAGATGTACACATTCTTTAGATCATAGCAATGTTTTGACGCAAAGGGAAAATCGTCAGTGTTCTAAAAATATCAAACATACCGACTATTTCATAAAACGCTTGGTTGTGAAAGGGTATTGGTACATGCATGTTTCGTTGGTCCGCGGCCATAGTGTAGTTGGTAGCGCGTCGACCTCTAAACCATTAGATCCAGGGATCAATCCCCGGTCGCGTCAAATATCCTTTCCGACAATTGTCTATCATCAATGGATGGATAATCGTTAACTAAGTAGAATGAGCAGCTTAAGGCTGCGAAAGAATGTAGTGGTAGTACTGGTGTGAGAAATACCAGGAATCCATTGTTAGGTGCCGCCGCGATATGACAAAAATACTGTTAAAAGTAGCGTTAAACGCCATCAGAATAAAGTGCGCTTAGGATGCCTGCTTAGAGCTAACGTTTTCAAGCGCTTGTTTTCTGGCCAACTCTAGACTTTAAATCCGAGTACATGTAACATCACGGGTGATTGATTACACCATTTTTACAAGTACACTACAATACGAAAAGATTGTTGCCGCCATTTTCTTATGAAGCTGGTTTCATGCCTATCTTATCTAATCTCAGGTCGGTCCTGTTCAGGAAGTTTACAAATCACTTTACCTATATTTCTAGCTACAGATTAGAGCTTCGAGATTCGAAAGATCAAATATTTGCCTTATGAATTCAAGTTCAATTCGGGTTGTGCCTAGTTGACTTCGAGTTATAAATTTGGCGTAACCGACGCGATTTTTTTTTCTAAAGTTATACACAGTTAGTCAGTATACAATCCGGTTAATATCTGTCATCAAAATGTCTGAAAGGATTTAAGTTAGAACTATGTAAATTGAGATCCTTTTTTTTTAAAAAATTAAGAGATGAAGAGAACATCGTTTGTTTTCATGGAGGTATGAACCGAAAAAAAATAATAATAATAATCAAGAAGTATGAATACGCTTTTTTAATTGAGTCGTCCATCGCTCGCGTCTCGAAAGTATTCGGAAATAAATGTAGAATCCGGAATGGTTTTTATCAATAGTCTGTTGAGGCATTCAACAAAGTTTAACAGTACGACATTAACATTTGACCACTTTTTCAACATCTGATTTTCAATGTGTACACATTCTTTTGGAAACGAGTGTATTCAGACAGAAGACAAGTAAAAACTTTAAAATCTATTCTAATTCTTTCATAGGGCAAAACAGTTTGGATGTTTGGTTTGAACTTATTTTAAATGACAATTCTCTTACCATAAGATCTATCAAAAGAAAAAGCGTAGTGATGTAGCGCATGACCCTGTATCGTTAAAGGTTTCATACACATTAAAAGAAAATTACTATGGTGTACCGTTTGGGTCAAAATTCCACTTTAAGTCGTCTTAGCACAAAGAACGAGTAAATAATATAGGTAAACCCGTTTAATTTAAGCGTGCACGCTGGTATTTGAAAGTGCACGCGTTATTTTACGCGTGCACTTTCAAAATATGAGCGTGCACGCTTGAAGAGTAAACTTCTTCACATTGTGCGTACACTTGTAATTTAGGCATACACACATTTCATATGTTTGAAACCTCAGTGATACTGCGAGTTTTGTGAGTGTACCTGTATTATATACGCGTGCACGCTTTTATTTTAGAGTACACTACCTCAAGTGAACTTTGATCCATTTAATGCGCCATAGATTACAGTTAGATGCTTATGCGATAACAAACATTTTATTCTTACAACAAACTCTAAGCAAAGTATTCAATCTCCTACATTCCTAATGTTGAAAGCAATTTCCATTCGAAACTCAATATTCAAAAGATGAAATATTCATTTGTTCCAGTTTGGAAAAACACCTTTTTTGCACCAGAGACGTTCAAAATGCATTATCCTTGCTTATTTTCGATTGTTATTTTTCACATTTATGTTTTACGTTTAAATGTTATTGCAACATGACAAAGCCTGTATTTACAAAAAGCAATTCAGGCCGGTTTAATGGTTATTGCATATTCATAGAAAACAATATAAATACCATTAAAATATTTCCAGAGAGATATAACGTGTGTTTTTCGGTTTACGTTATTTCTTTTTTATTGCAATAATAAGGTTTCCCATTGACATCTTAATTAGAAACGTACTTTAGGTTTTAAAGATCATTCTTTGCGAGGCTAACTTGCTTTCATACGAGTCGGAGGCCGAGTCTAAACAAAACTTAAACAAACAACAAACAAAACAAACAAACAAAAAACTACTACATATTATAAATATCTCTTGTCTTTCTTTATCAAATGATAGAGAAAATAAATGAGATGAACATTATTTCCGAATGCTAAAAATGTTTTACACGCAGACAATTTAAATTCGTTAAATAAGATTATTGTGTAAAACTGTATTAGGATTTTGAAGTACTTTTTCTTTTTAAAAAACAATATTTTGATTTAAAAAGGAGACAACGAAGACATGAAATAAGTTATGAATTTACTTGTGCTATCCTAAATAATGTGATGCGTTTTTATTTACAAAAGGATGGAAAAGATTTCCTATTTTGTATGAGTATATGCCCAGTTTATTCAGTATATCGACGTTGTTCTCAAAAGGATCGTAACTACAGCTTTGTAAAAGCTGTAGTTATGAGGTTTTGCTAGAACACCGACGATACATTCACTTAGAGTTCGCGTGTTTAAGGCGCAAAAATAAAACACTTCAGTTTTCGTAGACAACAGAATGTAACAGCGAAATTGTGATAATAAATCTTGCATTTCCGTGTAATTCAAATCGCAGACACTCAGAACCCATAAGCGGTATTAACTCTTCACAACAAAGGTAAAAAAAAATCAAATCGATTTACACTCAAGAATTAAACTGAAGAACGCATCGTTTGTTAAAAAAAGGCACCAATAGATTATGTTAAAGGGGTGTAAACGGACATTTGAAGAAGAACAAATTAACCATACTTATATTCCATTTCTGTCTGTTTTCCATTCGGTTCCAATATAAAGAGTTAATCGATAGAAAATTGTGCATTTTCGGAAATTTGCGTCTATTTGTGCGTCACTTCTTAGATTGTCTGTCTATAAATAAAGTTATATCTTAGATTGTTTGTTTTTAGGTGTCAATAGACACCAATATCATTATCTTACGATTTTGTATATTAATTTGCCAATCTTAATTGAATAGATCCATCAAATCATACAATTAGACCGGAAGTGAACTTTGAACTGTGACTCTAGTCGACAAATATATAGAGCATTTTCTTGGTTTGGCGAGTTAAACGTAGAAATTACAGCTTATTCTTATATCAGTAAATAGACAAGTTACTCATCCCTAGCGTTGGCTCCGCTGGCAGCACCCATCAAATCCGACAGGAAGTTCAATTTCCATATTAAATGGCATTATTTTGCCTAACATAGCCAGTAAGATGTAACAAAAGAATAAAAATGGTAAGTTCCCGACCTGAACGTCGAAACCACAGATTGATAAGCTGTAGTTACGGCAATGAGGTCGCGAAACCAAATAAAACTGCCTCAGAAAAATGAAGCCAATGTTGGAGTTCAAAGTTCACTATCGTCCAAAATGAATGATTTTATTTGTCGATTGATTCTTTGATTGTTAGAGGCAAAGCTTCTTAGGAGAAAATTATCCATTTTTTGAAACCCTTGTCATGTTTAATAAAATCCTCTGCAAAATTGGGCTAAAAAGGAGGGGGAGACTGAAAGCACTGACAGCGCTTATTGTTGGTTAAAAATAATTTAGAAAATTAATGGAATACACAATGCTGGCTTTAAAGGGACAAGCAGGAGGTCTGAACAAAGATTAGACTGCACAAAAGTACAGCCTGATCTTTGTCTAGACCTCCTGCCAACACAGGAATATTCCGGGTTCAGCATGACAAGGGTTAATATATACATACACCGGTATAATATAGCCTGGCCAATAAAAGATATGTTTTCCAACCGATCAAAAATGTTCAAGGGCTCTGATATGATATCTAAAATCCATTCTTTTGAAATTTAGTTGAATTCAAGAATACAGTTTGAGAGGAGATTTTTTTTTTTAAGTTTTAGAATATATCATACGTGGAAATTATCCCCGCCCCCCCCCCCCCAAGAAAAAAGACATAGTTTTCATCCAATCAAATTTTCTTGATTCCGATGAAGGGTCTCCCAATGTTTATTCGTAAGAAAGTTCATCGAAATCCATCCCGTATTGTCTTGGGAAATACTGTTGTTTACGAACTGGCTCACTGTAGATAAAACTCAATGTCAAAACTTCTTAAACAATTCATTTTTCCATCTGAGTCACCAAACCAATGATAAAACTAGATATAAATATCGGAGGTCAATCTTAATTTCCAGTCTGAATGGTTAATTTGATTGGTCAATCGAATATTTGATTGACAGCAGTGATTTGTCAATAATTATTGCCCCCACATCTTTGTGTCTTCAGTTAGATAATGACTCAAGGCTTTTCCTGTCCGGCCTCTTATGATGGCGACAGATAGATATTTAATAAATCCTGCTAGCAAAGACCTATACGGAAAATCGTCTGTTTGATAGTTTTACTTTTCTTTTTTGGAATCATCTTGGTGTGATTTGCTGTCTTTCTTATTAATACGAAGATATACTTTAAGGCGACAAAACGTATTTTTCGTAAAACTGATAATTATTTTGGCTCATTCTGAAAGCTATTCGATTCCAACTAAATCGCTTCTTTGTTGAGTTGCCAAGAAATAAGATATCATGAATTGAAAATATATCCGGATTTGTTTTCTCTCTAAACCTTTCTGAGGAATTTCAGTCGAATTGTCAGGGTAGTGTTAATTAAAGAAAAATGCGGCCAAACAATGCAGACGGTTCAAAAACCTATATACTTTGTTCTAGAAACAATATAGTTATATTAACATGTCGGTGGCTTAATACAAATCATCATAAGTGTCTATACAAAGCATAGATACTTATGATGTTTTTACACTAAGCTACCGATGTGTGCGAATTTTTCAACAGTCACACAGGAGCTCAAGGCAAAGGCTCAGATCTGACTTTGGATTCTATACGGACTGTTTAGCTGTCCAGACTGACCAATGCCTGCGACTGCAGCCATAGCGTAGTTGGTAGCGCTTAGGACTCCTAATCATTGAAGGTTTGATATCCGGCCGCGGCGAATATCTTTTCGAAAATTTGCCTCCAGCCAATGGGTGGATAATCGTAAGCCTAAGTGGGATGAGCGGCTGGAGACTCAGAAAGGATGCAGTGGTAGTACTGGTGTGAAAAATACCATGAATCCATGGTTAGGCGTTTCAGCCGCCGGAATATCGCATGATATTGTTAAAGATGGCGTCAAACCCGATTTTATTAATCCACTAATCAAATCAATCAATCAATGTCTGCGCTTTCCACAAAAATATACCTCGTTGGGAATGTCACGCACAGACTCATTTTCCGATACAAGAACTTCAAGTGATTACAAGTATCATTTTATAATTATTGTCATTTATAATGTCATAATTTAATTTTAGTTCCTTCTATTATAATTCAAGCGTTTGATATTGATTATTTTAAACTTCCTCGAACGAAGTTCTGAGCTCGCTATTTTCTTGTAGATCTATATTTTTTTTCTCAAAACTAGTAAATTTTTCGCTTTGTTTTGCTTGATAGTATTATATTATAAGTAATGAAGAGAACATTTTTTATTTAACTAAGGATTGAAACTAAAATTTAATAAAACTATTGCATAAATACAGTGTGTTAAAGTTTTAAGGTCAAAATCCCAATGAAAACAAACAAACAAAATGTTCTATTTCCATTTTTTATAATTGACCAATCGCGGCTGTCAATCAAATTACCAGTCGACCAATGAAAGTATTCATCTAGAGCTGAAATGAGTTTTGAACACCGAAATTGGCCGCTTTTTTTATTATCCTTTATGTTGGATAAGCGACTTAAACGTCGTAACTATAGCTTTTTAAGCTGTAGTTACGACTTTTAAGTAGCCAACCAACTATTCTGTTTTTGTTGCAAGCTACTGGCCATTAATAAACTCGGGACTTCCTGTTGGAGTCGATGGGCAAAGCCAACGAAGTAAGTGGGCGGGGCCAGCGATTGGTCAATTAACATGGTGTTAGTTAGTAAATTATTCAGGGCCCCTGACGATCACGACGTTACAGGGATTGATGCAGTTAATAAACTGGTATTAAAAAAGCATGATGAAATAATTCTACCTTTATGTTCACCTTGATCAAATGCACATTAAATAACTGAAACTTCAAAGTGACTATTTTAAGCGTATATGAAGAGTATAGATCGAATCTGATAATAGTCTAGACAAGGGTTGGTATGTATTCCAATATGTTGAAGGTATTTGTACATGGCCTTACCTCAAAGTTAAGAGTCTTCACCTACATTCCATCGTCTATGTAAACAGTTAAGGAAAATGGGTCAATTTTGTGATTTGTGATTTTGTCGGACGGATTTGATTGCAATAATATCAAACATGACTGGAGAAATTAAGGAATATTCCATTGACCAAGAAAAGAGCAGCTTTAACGGCAATGCGAGTGACATCCTATCCCCCCACGACATACACACGCTCTGACGATTCTGGATCTGCGTACGAAAATATCTGGAAGAATCAAATAACATCAAGGATATCATAAACCCAGAAAAATGTTCCAACGAAGCTCATTTATCATGCAGAAAATGAAACTGCGATCGTCGTTGGGTGATTACAATGTCGTAACTATAGCTTTATTCAAGCTGTATTTACGATATATTCCACGCCCAAGGAACAAATGTTTCGATCCGAGGTACATTTTTTCATGACATTGTAGCTTATTTGCCACGGATCGACCGGATCGTCTATGACGAGGCAATATATGCGTTGCGTAAATTTCAGTATGACAGGACAAATAATATCGTGGAAATAACTTGAGCTTAAACATAATAAAAAGAGGCGAATTTGTTCCCTTTACAATTCGGTTATAAACAGATTTTTTACATGTGTTTCCATATCTTTTATGATAACCAAACGCAAAGACAACCTTTGTTTGCCCTACCTTTCGCAAAGTGTAACCTTTTTTTTTCTAATATTAGTAGCATATATCTCAAAAGATCGCTTCTATAATGCAATAGTAAATTGACAACAGATATTACGTGGATAATCAAAGATCAATGATATATAAATATTTTTCGTGTTCTGAGGTTTAAGAATTACAAGCACTACTTTTTACAAGCACTACAGTAACTTTTTTTATTCGAAATCATTTTTCTAATTTCTTTAACAATACATAATTATACAAATATAATTTTCTAAGGAAAAAAGATGGCCATCTGCTTCATTTACAGATATATAGCAAAATATTTACTTGGCACATCAAAGATGGAAGTTCAAAGATCATAATACCAGAAACGGAAATTGTTTTCATATATGTTTTCTCCTTCAATTTATATTCCTTTTGTAAAACAAAGGGGCCTTATTATAAAAAAAAATTGCACAGTCAGGAGTTTTGTTAACAATATAGGATAAATTGTGTGGTTATGAGCTTTATCGTATGGCCTTTTAACCAACCTATAAACAATTCTCGTCTCTTTTCATAATAAAGACTCCATTCCATGACATTTTACTCGCGTACCGACGATATATTTACATGGACAGATCGTCACGGATCGCCTCAGTTCTACCCCAAATTGGATTAGGCAGTTCTGGTATTGTGAAAAAAGAAAGAAAAGAAGCAAAAGTATTCAGCGTTGAGAGACGCCAAATAAATCAACAAAGAACAACCCGAGTTAAAACGGAATTAATCGGTTAAATACGTTATCTGTCGATTTCACCGAAATCGCTTTATTTCTGGTTTCTGTAGCAATTACGCCATTGGTTTTCGCTAGCGATTCAATCGTTATCATCACCAATCGAAGTCTAACGACCTCACCCGATAAGATCCGATGTTTCATAGTAGGACATGAGATATATAAAAAACGAGCAATCTGATTGGTCGAAAAATTTAATTTATACCTCCATGAACAAAATTTTGAGTACGAGGCCATTTTGAATGCTTCCGCACAAAATGGTTCACTACAAAAAGGTATCAAAATTTGTTAAGTTGTTGCATTTTCGCTCGATGCTATCAAATTATAAGAAATGAAGAGAATATTTTTTGTTTTCATGGAAGTATGAACCGAAAAACCTAATCACATAATGTATGAATCCGCTTCGCTAGAAAATTATTTGCTTATCGTGGATTCAGTTAACTTTATTTGAAAATAACACAAACTTAATTGGGTGTAGTAGCACTTTGAAGCGTTACTACAGCAATCTTGATACGATTATTTATGTTAGCAGATAATGTTGTTGGGCGTGGAAATTGTCGTAACTACAGCCGTTTAGGTATAGTTACGACATTTTGCTCCCAAAACGACGATAAGCTCAGATACAAGTACACTACAATACGAAAAGATTGTTGCCGCCATTTTCTTATGAAGCTGGTTTCATGCCTATCTTATCTAATCTCAGGTCGGTCCTGTTCAGGAAGTTTACAAATCACTTTACCTATATTTCTAGCTACAGATTAGAGCTTCGAGATTCGAAAGATCAAATATTTGCCTTATGAATTCAAGTTCAATTCGGGTTGTGCCTAGTTGACTTCGAGTTATAAATTTGGCGTAACCGACGCGATTTTTTTTTCTAAAGTTATACACAGTTAGTCAGTATACAATCCGGTTAATATCTGTCATCAAAATGTCTGAAAGGATTTAAGTTAGAACTATGTAAATTGAGATCCTTTTTTTTAAAAAAATTAAGAGATGAAGAGAACATCGTTTGTTTTCATGGAGGTATGAACCGAAAAAAAAATAATAATAATAATCAAGAAGTATGAATACGCTTTTTTTAATTGAGTCGTCCATCGCTCGCGTCTCGAAAGTATTCGGAAATAAATGTAGAATCCGGAATGGTTTTTATCAATAGTCTGTTGAGGCATTCAACAAAGTTTAACAGTACGACATTAACATTTGACCACTTTTTCAACATCTGATTTTCAATGTGTACACATTCTTTTGGAAACGAGTAAAACATGTATTCAGACAGAAGACAAGTAAAAACTTTAAAATCTATTCTAATTCTTTCATAGGGCAAAACAGTTTGGATGTTTGGTTTGAACTTATTTTAAATGACAATTCTCTTACCATAAGATCTATCAAAAGAAAAAAGCGTAGTGATGTAGCGCATGACCCTGTATCGTTAAAGGTTTCATACACATTAAAAGAAAATTACTATGGTGTACCGTTTGGGTCAAAATTCCACTTTAAGTCGTCTTAGCACAAAGAACGAGTAAATAATATAGGTAAACCCGTTTAATTTAAGCGTTCACGCTGGTATTTGAAAGTGCACGCGTTATTTTACGCGTGCACTTTCAAAATATGAGCGTGCACGCTTGAAGAGTAAACTTCTTCACATTGTGCGTACACTTGTAATTTAGGCATACACACATTTCATATGTTTGAAACCTCAGTGATACTGCGAGTTTTGTGAGTGTACCTGTATTGTATACGCGTGCACGCTTTTATTTTAGAGTACACTACCTCAAGTGAACTTTGATCCATTTAATGCGCCATAGATTACAGTTAGATGCTTATGCGATAACAAACATTTTATTCTTACAACAAACTCTAAGCAAAGTATTCAATCTCCTACATTCCTAATGTTGAAAGCAATTTCCATTCGAAACTCAATATTCAAAAGATGAAATATTCATTTGTTCCAGTTTGGAAAAACACCTTTTTTGCACCAGAGACGTTCAAAATGCATTATCCTTGCTTATTTTCGATTGTTATTTTTCACATTTATGTTTTACGTTTAAATGTTATTGCAACATGACAAAGCCTGTATTTACAAAAAGCAATTCAGGCCGGTTTAATGGTTATTGCATATTCATAGAAAACAATATAAATACCATTAAAATATTTCCAGAGAGATATAACGTGTGTTTTTCGGTTTACGTTATTTCTTTTTTATTGCAATAATAAGGTTTCCCATTGACATCTTAATTAGAAACGTACTTTAGGTTTTAAAGATCATTCTTTGCGAGGCTAACTTGCTTTCATACGAGTCGGAGGCCGAGTCTAAACAAAACTTAAACAAACAACAAACAAAACAAACAAACAAAAAACTACTACATATTATAAATATCTCTTGTCTTTCTTTATCAAATGATAGAGAAAATAAATGAGATGAACATTATTTCCGAATGCTAAAAATGTTTTACACGCAGACAATTTAAATTCGTTAAATAAGATTATTGTGTAAAACTGTATTAGGATTTTGAAGTACTTTTTCTTTTTAAAAAACAATATTTTGATTTAAAAAGGAGACAACGAAGACATGAAATAAGTTATGAATTTACTTGTGCTATCCTAAATAATGTGATGCGTTTTTATTTACAAAAGGATGGAAAAGATTTCCTATTTTGTATGAGTATATGCCCAGTTTATTCAGTATATCGACGTTGTTCTCAAAAGGATCGTAACTACAGCTTTGTAAAAGCTGTAGTTATGAGGTTTTGCTAGAACACCGACGATACATTCACTTAGAGTTCGCGTGTTTAAGGCGCAAAAATAAAACACTTCAGTTTTCGTAGACAACAGAATGTAACAGCGAAATTGTGATAATAAATCTTGCATTTCCGTGTAATTCAAATCGCAGACACTCAGAACCCATAAGCGGTATTAACTCTTCACAACAAAGGTAAAAAAAAATCAAATCGATTTACACTCAAGAATTAAACTGAAGAACGCATCGTTTGTTAAAAAAAGGCACCAATAGATTATGTTAAAGGGGTGTAAACGGACATTTGAAGAAGAACAAATTAACCATACTTATATTCCATTTCTGTCTGTTTTCCATTCGGTTCTAATATAAAGAGTTAATCGATAGAAAATTGTGCATTTTCGGAAATTTGCGTCTATTTGTGCGTCACTTCTTAGATTGTCTGTCTATAAATAAAGTTATATCTTAGATTGTTTGTTTTTAGGTGTCAATAGACACCAATATCATTATCTTACGATTTTGTATATTAATTTGCCAATCTTAATTGAATAGATCCATCAAATCATACAATTAGACCGGAAGTGAACTTTGAACTGTGACTCTAGTCGACAAATATATAGAGCATTTTCTTGGTTTGGCGAGTTAAACGTAGAAATTACAGCTTATTCTTATATCAGTAAATAGACAAGTTACTCATCCCTAGCGTTGGCTCCGCTGGCAGCACCCATCAAATCCGACAGGAAGTTCAATTTCCATATTAAATGGCATTATTTTGCCTAACATAGCCAGTAAGATGTAACAAAAGAATAAAAATGGTAAGTTCCCGACCTGAACGTCGAAACCACAGATTGATAAGCTGTAGTTACGGCAATGAGGTCGCGAAACCAAATAAAACTGCCTCAGAAAAATGAAGCCAATGTTGGAGTTCAAAGTTCACTATCGTCCAAAATGAATGATTTTATTTGTCGATTGATTCTTTGATTGTTAGAGGCAAAGCTTCTTAGGAGAAAATTATCCATTTTTTGAAACCCTTGTCATGTTTAATAAAATCCTCTGCAAAATTGGGCTAAAAAGGAGGGGGAGACTGAAAGCACTGACAGCGCTTATTGTTGGTTAAAAATAATTTAGAAAATTAATGGAATACACAATGCTGGCTTTAAAGGGACAAGCAGGAGGTCTGAACAAAGATTAGACTGCACAAAAGTACAGCCTGATCTTTGTCTAGACCTCCTGCCAACACAGGAATATTCCGGGTTCAGCATGACAAGGGTTAATATATACATACACCGGTATAATATAGCCTGGCCAATAAAAGATATGTTTTCCAACCGATCAAAAATGTTCAAGGGCTCTGATATGATATCTAAAATCCATTCTTTTGAAATTTAGTTGAATTCAAGAATACAGTTTGAGAGGAAATTTTTTTTTTTTTTTAAAGTTTTAGAATATATCATACGTGGAAATTATCCCCGCCCCCCCCCCCCCAAGAAAAAAGACATAGTTTTCATCCAATCAAATTTTCTTGATTCCGATGAAGGGTCTCCCAATGTTTATTCGTAAGAAAGTTCATCGAAATCTATCCCGTATTGTCTTGGGAAATACTGTTGTTTACGAACTGGCTCACTGTAGATAAAACTCAATGTCAAAACTTCTTAAACAATTCATTTTTCCATCTGAGTCACCAAACCAATGATAAAACTAGATATAAATATCGGAGGTCAATCTTAATTTCCAGTCTGAATGGTTAATTTGATTGGTCAATCGAATATTTGATTGACAGCAGTGATTTGTCAATAATTATTGCCCCCACATCTTTGTGTCTTCAGTTAGATAATGACTCAAGGCTTTTCCTGTCCGGCCTCTTATGATGGCGACAGATAGATATTTAATAAATCCTGCTAGCAAAGACCTATACGGAAAATCGTCTGTTTGATAGTTTTACTTTTCTTTTTTGGAATCATCTTGGTGTGATTTGCTGTCTTTCTTATTAATACGAAGATATACTTTAAGGCGACAAAACGTATTTTTCGTAAAACTGATAATTATTTTGGCTCATTCTGAAAGCTATTCGATTCCAACTAAATCGCTTCTTTGTTGAGTTGCCAAGAAATAAGATATCATGAATTGAAAATATATCCGGATTTGTTTTCTCTCTAAACCTTTCTGAGGAATTTCAGTCGAATTGTCAGGGTAGTGTTAATTAAAGAAAAATGCGGCCAAACAATGCAGACGGTTCAAAAACCTATATACTTTGTTCTAGAAACAATATAGTTATATTAACATGTCGGTGGCTTAATACAAATCATCATAAGTGTCTATACAAAGCATAGATACTTATGATGTTTTTACACTAAGCTACCGATGTGTGCGAATTTTTCAACAGTCACACAGGAGCTCAAGGCAAAGGCTCAGATCTGACTTTGGATTCTATACGGACTGTTTAGCTGTCCAGACTGACCAATGCCTGCGACTGCAGCCATAGCGTAGTTGGTAGCGCTTAGGACTCCTAATCATTGAAGGTTTGATATCCGGCCGCGGCGAATATCTTTTCGAAAATTTGCCTCCAGCCAATGGGTGGATAATCGTAAGCCTAAGTGGGATGAGCGGCTGGAGACTCAGAAAGGATGCAGTGGTAGTACTGGTGTGAAAAATACCATGAATCCATGGTTAGGCGTTTCAGCCGCCGGAATATCGCATGATATTGTTAAAGATGGCGTCAAACCCGATTTTATTAATCCACTAATCAAATCAATCAATCAATGTCTGCGCTTTCCACAAAAATATACCTCGTTGGGAATGTCACGCACAGACTCATTTTCCGATACAAGAACTTCAAGTGATTACAAGTATCATTTTATAATTATTGTCATTTATAATGTCATAATTTAATTTTAGTTCCTTCTATTATAATTCAAGCGTTTGATATTGATTATTTTAAACTTCCTCGAACGAAGTTCTGAGCTCGCTATTTTCTTGTAGATCTATATTTTTTTTCTCAAAACTAGTAAATTTTTCGCTTTGTTTTGCTTGATAGTATTATATTATAAGTAATGAAGAGAACATTTTTTATTTAACTAAGGATTGAAACTAAAATTTAATAAAACTATTGCATAAATACAGTGTGTTAAAGTTTTAAGGTCAAAATCCCAATGAAAACAAACAAACAAAATGTTCTATTTCCATTTTTTATAATTGACCAATCGCGGCTGTCAATCAAATTACCAGTCGACCAATGAAAGTATTCATCTAGAGCTGAAATGAGTTTTGAACACCGAAATTGGCCGCTTTTTTTATTATCCTTTATGTTGGATAAGCGACTTAAACGTCGTAACTATAGCTTTTTAAGCTGTAGTTACGACTTTTAAGTAGCCAACCAACTATTCTGTTTTTGTTGCAAGCTACTGGCCATTAATAAACTCGGGACTTCCTGTGTGGAGTCGATGGGCAAAGCCAACGAAGTAAGTGGGCGGGGCCAGCGATTGGTCAATTAACATGGTGTTAGTTAGTAAATTATTCAGGGCCCCTGACGATCACGACGTTACAGGGATTGATGCAGTTAATAAACTGGTATTAAAAAAGCATGATGAAATAATTCTACCTTTATGTTCACCTTGATCAAATGCACATTAAATAACTGAAACTTCAAAGTGACTATTTTAAGCGTATATGAAGAGTATAGATCGAATCTGATAATAGTCTAGACAAGGGTTGGTCTGTATTCCAATATGTTGAAGGTATTTGTACATGGCCTTACCTCAAAGTTAAGAGTCTTCACCTACATTCCATCGTCTATGTAAACAGTTAAGGAAAATGGGTCAATTTTGTGATTTGTGATTTTGTCGGACGGACGAATTGACCGACATTTGATTGCAATAATATCAAACATGACTGGAGAAATTAAGGAATATTCCATTGACCAAGAAAAGAGCAGCTTTAACGGCAATGCGAGTGACATCCTATCCCCCCACGACATACACACGCTCTGACGATTCTGGATCTGCGTACGAAAATATCTGGAAGAATCAAATAACATCAAGGATATCATAAACCCAGAAAAATGTTCCAACGAAGCTCATTTA
Source organism: Fragum fragum (assembly GCA_946902895.1). NCBI lineage: Eukaryota > Metazoa > Mollusca > Bivalvia > Cardiida > Cardiidae > Fragum > Fragum fragum. The sequence continues at coordinate 66,120,252 of OX336370.1, read as the reverse complement.
TCATGCAGAAAATGAAACTGCGATCGTCGTTGGGTGATTACAATGTCGTAACTATAGCTTTATTCAAGCTGTATTTACGATATATTCCACGCCCAAGGAACAAATGTTTCGATCCGAGGTACATTTTTTCATGACATTGTAGCTTATTTGCCACGGATCGACCGGATCGTCTATGACGAGGCAATATATGCGTTGCGTAAATTTCAGTATGACAGGACAAATAATATCGTGGAAATAACTTGAGCTTAAACATAATAAAAAGAGGCGAATTTGTTCCCTTTACAATTCGGTTATAAACAGATTTTTTACATGTGTTTCCATATCTTTTATGATAACCAAACGCAAAGACAACCTTTGTTTGCCCTACCTTTCGCAAAGTGTAACCTTTTTTTTTCTAATATTAGTAGCATATATCTCAAAAGATCGCTTCTATAATGCAATAGTAAATTGACAACAGATATTACGTGGATAATCAAAGATCAATGATATATAAATATTTTTCGTGTTCTGAGGTTTAAGAATTACAAGCACTACTTTTTACAAGCACTACAGTAACTTTTTTTATTCGAAATCATTTTTCTAATTTCTTTAACAATACATAATTATACAAATATAATTTTCTAAGGAAAAAAGATGGCCATCTGCTTCATTTACAGATATATAGCAAAATATTTACTTGGCACATCAAAGATGGAAGTTCAAAGATCATAATACCAGAAACGGAAATTGTTTTCATATATGTTTTCTCCTTCAATTTATATTCCTTTTGTAAAACAAAGGGGCCTTATTATAAAAAAAAAATTGCACAGTCAGGAGTTTTGTTAACAATATAGGATAAATTGTGTGGTTATGAGCTTTATCGTATGGCCTTTTAACCAACCTATAAACAATTCTCGTCTCTTTTCATAATAAAGACTCCATTCCATGACATTTTACTCGCGTACCGACGATATATTTACATGGACAGATCGTCACGGATCGCCTCAGTTCTACCCCAAATTGGATTAGGCAGTTCTGGTATTGTGAAAAAAGAAAGAAAAGAAGCAAAAGTATTCAGCGTTGAGAGACGCCAAATAAATCAACAAAGAACAACCCGAGTTAAAACGGAATTAATCGGTTAAATACGTTATCTGTCGATTTCACCGAAATCGCTTTATTTCTGGTTTCCATAATGTAGCAATTACGCCATTGGTTTTCGCTAGCGATTCAATCGTTATCGTCACCAATCGAAGTCTAACGACCTCACCCGATAAGATCCGATGTTTCATAGTAGGACATGAGATATATAAAAAACGAGCAATCTGATTGGTCGAAAAATTTAATTTATACCTCCATGAACAAAATTTTGAGTACGAGGCCATTTTGAATGCTTCCGCACAAAATGGTTCACTACAAAAAGGTATCAAAATTTGTTAAGTTGTTGCATTTTCGCTCGATGCTATTAAATTATAAGAAATGAAGAGAATATTTTTTGTTTTCATGGAAGTATGAACCGAAAAACCTAATCACATAATGTATGAATCCGCTTCGCTAGAAAATTATTTGCTTATCGTGGATTCAGTTAACTTTATTTGAAAATAACACAAACTTAATTGGGTGTAGTAGCACTTTGAAGCGTTACTACAGCAATCTTGATACGATTATTTATGTTAGCAGATAATGTTGTTGGGCGTGGAAATTGTCGTAACTACAGCCGTTTAGGTATAGTTACGACATTTTGCTCCCAAAACGACGATAAGCTCAGATATCGATTTGAGTCATTATGTATCGACGGTTCTTGGGTATAATCGTTCCCGCATTTTTACGCGCCGAAGAAATTTGGTTAAAATTTTTTGAAAGCAAACAATTATTGTGACATACATATTTTCCTTTTCTCAAAATATTTATATCCAATTTGGCACTTATTTTTCAATCATAATTAAACATGAAATGTCTATCTCTCTGTCTGTCAAACCGTCATTGTAATCTTTCCGTACGTAGACCTTTCGTTCCAATGACCTTCAACCATGGAAATTCTACATTTGTTTCCAATGCCGCCAGGCAGTGCTCTATTGATTTTGGGTCACGTAGGTCAAAGGTCAAAGCCACAATTGAATTTTGATTGAAATCGTTTCCGTGCTCTAACTCAAAAATCATTTGACCTTTTATACAAATGTTACTAATGACCTAAGTAGGCTCATTTTTGTTTTTTGGGTAACGTAGGTCAAGTGTCAACTGTGATACGTCAGCGAATAGTCTAGTTGTCAAGATAAGATTGCCCATTTATGACTTCGACGCTCTACTTCCGGATCTGTGTCGATCTCCAAAACCGTCGCAATTTTCGACCTAGCAGAAATTCTGTGTAGTTTACTACAATATTATGTAGTTTGACCTGATGCCGTGTAATTTCGTACAAAGTTTGAATGAAGGCAGTACATTCGTTAGATTGTTAAGATTCAGTTTGAAAACGCATGAATTGAGCAAAAATGCACTAATATCAAATTCTGTCGGCAGATTTTATGAAAGAGAAACGTCAAAACGACACGTGCTATTTGATATACAAACGTTGTTTGACATTTTCACGAAGCATTCAGCAAGTAAGATTTTTGTGAAATATACTTGGTATTTTAAAGAATTAGTTAAAGACCACGCATATTTAATACACGGTACATTATATAACCTATTCACACTTATTTACGCCTTTACGCCTCTCAATAAAAGCTTTGGAATACATTGTGTAAAATGAAGAAATTACTTGTGTTAAACAATTTCATCATTATCCACGCTGTTTTTTCCCAAAAGGGCAAAGATTCTTTAAAATTTCACAAACTTAAATTAGTTGTATTCAAATTCTGTCGATTTGAACCAGTCTAAAATGTTTATGTTTCGAAAAGGATTAATGTCAATTAAAGTAGGATTCTCACAAAAATGTATATTTTACTTTTAATCAGAAGCCATTTTTCTGTTGTTTATATTTCTGGGAGAACACCTTGATATGTAATGTATGATACTTACTCGTCGACTGAAGAGGTTTTTGTTCCGTCCCAAACAGATTTTTTTACATGTTCCAGCAAAAGAAAAGATGTATTGAAAGGTCCTGTAATTCAGTCAAAACGAGTTTGTGAATTTTCGCCAAGACGTGTCAATCTGAATAACAGATTTCAAGACTAAGGGCTGTCAAACTGCTTTAAGTAAGATCCTTAGAAATATATCACGAAATAAGCACGAGTGTTCGGAGTTCAACTATACATTGTGGAAGCAATTAGTGCACGCAATTAATCTTCAAGAATGGCATTCGAACCAACTTCCGCTCCTGGTTTTAGTTGCGCAGGTAGTATGCGACGAGTAGTGGATTTCTCGTGGGGGGGGGGGGGGGGGGGGTGACGCAATTTTTCTCCCAGTGAATTTTTTGTATTTTAAGTTGAAATCGTGTTGGCATGTAGTTTTAAGAATTGTGTATATCATATATATTTGAATATGGTTTCAAATAACATTTCAAATATATTTTGTCGGGGACAAAATACTATTTCAAGAGAAACCTAATCCATACATATAAAAGAAGAGACGGTTTCTTAAACACAGCGGTCCTCAATTATTGCTGAGATTTTTATGAATCAACATGGGAGTCTGCAAGCTGACAAATTTGAATGATTCAGTCGCCGAGGAAATCTGTTTTGTAATAGAAGATTGAGGATTTGTATATCTCCTCTGGTTTATGCTTTATTCTGTCGATGGCGAACACGCGGTGGTGATGTAAGATATCAAGAATGAACAAACATTTACAGTAGAACTTGTATTAAGCGACTACTCTCGGGACAGCCAAAAAGTTGTCGCCATATATAATATTTGTGACGTATGTGAAATGTCGATTTATTTAAGAGATGAAGAGAATATCTTTTGTTTTCATGGAGGTATGAAACGAAAAAACTAATCACACTGTATGAATACGCGAAGCGGATTCATACAGTGTGTGATTAGGTTTTTCGGTTCATACTTCCATGAAAACATAAAATATTATCTTCATTTCTTATAATTTAATAGCATCGAGCGAAAAATGCAAAAATTTTACAAATTTTGATACCTTTTTGTAGTGAACTATTATGTGTGGAAGCATACAAAATGGCTTCGTACGCAAAATTTTGTTCATGGAGGTATAAATTAAATTTTTCGACCAATCAGATCGTTTTTGATAGACGAAACTAACAATTAAATTATTCCATTGTAGAATTCTCAAGTAACCCTATGTTCATTGATTTCGTTAAAGGTAGGAATCGATGTTTTTTTTCAAGTCACAGAGTGTGATTATTCTTATTCCCTGTCATATGCAGTTTCAATACAATACTCTGAAAAGTAGTATTGAGGTCGTTTATCAGAATAAACCAGAGTATTTCCCTAATAGCCTACGTAGGCTGTTAATCTTTTATAAGATTCAGCAGAGACAGTCGTAAAGAATATTCGCGCGGTGCGTATAACCGTTGGAGACCTACATTCAGTTCAAATTTGCTCAAACCAACGTCATCGTTACGTCATCAGGAGTAAGGTTCGCTAGTCGCTCTTCAATTCTGTATAGATCAGTACAAAACTGGCGTAAGCGTCAATACGAATATACACACTTACTGTAGTAACAAACAATTTTTCCTTTTCTAACAATGATTCCTTCCATGTTTGGTACTTATTTAACGAAATTTAAATTTAAATCTTTCAATTTGGACCATTGTACCATTTTGTTGTCTGGTAAAGGGTAAGGGAAAGATATGGAAATGGAATTCTATGTATGGAATATGCTACTACAATTGACAAATCGCTGGCCACGCCCCCTGAACTCCGTTTGGAAGTTCCAATTGGATATTAAACGGGTTTGTTTCTTTTTGCTCCAAGTGGTTTGTTGGTCACCTAAACGTCGTAACCAAAATTTGATTAAGCTGTAGTTACGAAATTTTAGTCGCCAAGCCAGCAAAAATGGAGGTCAAAGTTCTCTTCAATAACAAATGGTCGATATTTCTTTTATTGCGACTGCGATCCGTCTATTTTAGCGACATGCCTTATGTCGACTTGTAAGTGCTTTAACGCGGCTGTTGCATGGATTTTGAAAGATATAGTTTGGCTCTAAAATTGCAGATATCTAACATTAATGCTTCCGACCATTACCTTATTTATTGTGTCCACGACGCATCATTTGCGTCATCGGCTTCCGCGAGCAGTTAAGTTGGTATCGACATAACTCGCAGGCTAACGACCTCGTCCGATAAATTCCGATGTTTCAAAGAAGGGCATTGGGAACATAGCACATCAAATCAAATCTACAGAAAATGGATTAACACGTAGATTAACAATAGTTTAATTTTTAGTTTCGTCTATACAATGCGGGCCTTCTCAATGGTGGAAAATATCAGTAATACCACCAGGAACAAAATTTTGAGGACGTAGCCATGTTGAATGCTTCTGCACAAAATAGTTCCATACAAACAGTATCAAATTTGTAGAGCTTTTGCTTTTTTCGCTCGATGCTATTAAATTATAAGAGAAGAATGGGATATTCTTTCTTTTCATTGAGGTGTGGCCCGAAAACCTAATCGCTCTTATGTATGAATCCGCTTCGCGTATAAGTACAGTGTGGTTATTTTTTGTCGGTTCATACCTCCATAAAAACAAAAAATATTCTCTTCGTCGCGAAAAGGGCCACAAACAACAATTGGATAGGCAGATAAATTTGATATATCAAATTTTCGTGAAAAACTGTAAAGAGTTGCTTTAAGATAAGTACTTAAAAGGGTCTAAACATATTCTTCTAGACATGATTAAACCAGGACATATAAAACTAGTCATACATCCTTTAGAAAATATATTCCAAGGTTTTTTAGTAGACGTTTTCAATTTAACATAGATATTGCCTTCATGTCAAACAACTCCCCTGAAATATGTCTTGAGCTTATAAATGCTTTGGAAATTGTTTGGACAATGTTTGTTAACGTTAGAAGCTCTTAAAAGATGTTGAATAGCCGACAGACCTACATGTGTAATTAAAACTATATTTTGCTATGACTTTTAATTAACGACAATCAATGAATTAATCAACCGATCAAATCATTACGTCCACCCGAAAGCACCACCAGACAATTGGGTAGAACTGTTGCATCGTTTTTCAACCAATAAGAAAACGATAACAGTTAGAATAACAACGACGCAATTCTACTTATTCAAGCTGTTATTTTTGGATTTGGTCACTTACACTGGATTCAAGTTTTGCGTTTCCTCTGCGACTTACAAATTAATGACTTATTGAGGTCATGTCGGATTGCCGGTAAAAGTGGAAGTAGTTATTCATTTGTGATTAGATCAATAAAATCATTCACGTAGACCGGTACTGAAATATTGACCTCTGGCATGTTTAAACTGCATTTCATTTAGAGAAGACTTTTCACCAGTTATAACAGTTGAATCTGTTGTAAAAACGTTAGGTCGCCGATCAACGGTTTGAATTTTGTTTTATTTTTGGCTGCCATGAGCACAACTTGCTCATGGTGAGTTTATGTGATCGCCATTTGTGTATCGTCAAACGTCATCAATTGACCAATCGCTGTTGTATTTCAAATAACCAGTCGGGCAATGGAAATCATTCATTATGATCAGAAATGAGGTTTGATCTCCGACATTGGCCGCGTTTTGGTTACCCTTTTTGTTGGTATGGCGACTTAAACGTGGTTACGACGGCTAAGTCTTTAACCAGCTATACTACCTCTTTGTTACATGCTACCGGCCATAATTGCTTTCAAGATAACGTCGTTTATAATCGCAGATGGACTTGCTGGTGGAGTCATGGGCGGGGGCTAACGAAGCAAGGTGGTGATACCAGCGATTGGTCAATCTGTTTGTTACACTCTGGGGTCCACATTTGTATCCTTATCTTCACGAAACTTGACAAGAACGATTGTTAGGTCATAAGGATATTCCCTATTGAAAATAGTACAATTAGTAGAAAACTGGGAAAAAGGGGCCCTAATGACTACGCTTTTTTTACTCTCTAAGAGCCTCAGTTTGATGAGTTTTATGTTCAATCGTAAACAATTTGAAAGGGGCCCCAGTGAAAACTTAACTATTATTAACCCATTACAAGACAATAAGATTTTAGAATAGTCCAAACTGAATGGAGTTGCAGACGACAATTTAACGTTAATGAAATTGTAGATTTATTCAACTTTTTGGGTAGAAAATATTGTGCAAAATGAAGAAATTACTTGTAGAAAAGCAATTTCTTCATATCACACAATGTTTTCCAAATTTCTATATCCAGAAGTTGTTTAAAAGCGCACTGTGTTGAAATGGATTAACATATTTTACAAGCCGTATGTACCGATTCAATCCTCATAAAGACCCTTGATGATTCTCTTTTGTGTTTCTATTTTCTAGCGATCTTGCCAGTTTGTTACCTAAACGTCGTAACTAAAGATTGAATACGTAGTAGTCACGACGTCTACGTCACCATCATCCCTAACTCTCCAAAAAGAAGAATGCTTCGCAAAAATTTCGGCCAATGTTGGTGTTCAAGAATTAACTTCTGGAATAAATGAATCGTCTAAAAGTCTAACAAACAATACAAATTCATGTTAGAAAATTCTTTCGTCGGGTCAGTCTGTGATCGCTATTTTCAGAGCAATGCATTACTCACATCAAATAATAATTTTTGAACTTGTATACACATAACTAGGTCAGTTGCTGACCGGCCGAGTCATGAAGCGGTACGAGAGACGTCACATCCATGATCTATGCAGAGGTTCGCCCTTGTATAACGTTTCAGCAAAATTAGCAAAATACTAGGCCACACACAGCAGTTCGTACGCAAGACTTCCTGGAAAATGCCGGTATTACAGGCTTATACTATCCTACTCAAAGCCCATGGCATTAGTCCAATCGAGAATATATAGGACGAGCTAGGCCACCGTGTCCGTCAGCATGCCAATCAACCCAAGACATTAGGGGACCTCGAACGGCATTGGAGACGTCTTCCTTAAGCGGTATTAACAAAATTATTGTTCTAAGATCCATGGGGAGATGTTGCAATGCTGTTACAGATGCTAAAGGTGAATACAATCGAGATTTAAAACATAGGCGTTATCTTTTGATCATATTATGAATCTTATCTTTAGGGTACCCCGACTCTTTGACGTTTATCAATATAACACCTTACCACTGAAAATTGTATATACCTCTACGAATAGCCAGGTGTTTTGTGGTCTTACTGCACAAAATTCATTCGATACTTTATAGTGCAGAAAGTGTGAATTTTCACGATCTCTTACCTGTATTTTCGTTCTTTTTAAATAGAAATTTAACATGGATAATTCATAGATTTGTCTATGTGTACATGTGTATTCCAGAACGACATCCGCAGATGCAGTCCTCAATTCTAAAGTTGTATTCTCAAGGCAGGACCTACTTTAAGGATAAGATTTACTGTGATTTGCATCAGCAGCGCCAAGTAATCGGTTTGTGTTGAGTAACAAATGTGAAGTTGGTAATATTTATTGGGTACGGGTAATAGAGTCGGTGTAGACCCATTTATCCTAAATATCGTGGTAATAAATGCGTTATTTTTTCACTCTCGCTAGATGTATTCTTTGCCTAATGCTTCATCTTTAGTCTTTCACTGACAGCGGCATCAAATAAAGTGCTCTTCACAAATATTTTGGCTGATAATCTAACATAGATCTTTTATATAACTTAAAGCTTTAACAAGCTTTAAATATCTATAAATCATCATTTTAGGAAATTGCAGTTGCTATATAAATTGCATTGTCAAAAAACTTCCTAATATTCTCTGTAATGAAAGAAATGTAATATTTTCTGAAATATTTACTTTTTTTCTAATAAATCTAATTCTTTTTTTGCCTTGAATTAAGAGCAGTAGAGTGCTGTTGTATTTGTATTCACGGAGTGCATAAAGGTTGACGAATTTGTACATATTTATAGTATTAAGGGTTAACCTTAAGAACGTTTAAGAACAAACTTCGTTAAAATAATTAGAAATATAAACACGTTTTTTTAATTGGCAGTCCTTTTTCATGAAATTCTTTACAATACTGTAGTTTTAATATATTTGCGTTTGCTCTAGAAATGACTTATCGCTGCCTTGCCCATTAAGACCTTTGGCTTCGCCAATAGACTTCAACAGGTAGTCCTGTTTCCATTTAAAGCCAGCAGCATGCAATAAAAAATGGTTTGTTGGCGACTTAAACCTTGCAATTTCAGCTTGAATATTCTATTTTTTCTTTGACAGCCGCGAGTTTACAATTGCTTGTTTCTGAAAGAAAAAAGTCGTTCCTCGATATTATAATTCAAACTGACCCTTTGTACGAATATTAATTAAAAACACATAACAAGCTGAGTGACTTTTCGAATTAAAATTTAAAGTGGAAGAAAAGTTCATGTTACCCGCCTAATCCGAGCATGAACTTATTATACAAATCATGTAATCTAAATGCAGGGTATTTTTTCTTTAAACAATTATCGATTTAATTTTTTTTAATCTGTAACATCTGAGTCACGTTTTTCAAGAGGCACGCAATGTTTTTTTGTTTTTTTGGTTTTTTTTTTTTTTGTTTTTTTTTATTATTATTATTTTTTTCTCTCGATTGTAACGAGTACTTCAAAATTAATATAACACGAAACTGTAATATTTTACAGTGATTGACATTGTTTCACAACAGTGCTTATTGTGTAATCCAAATCCGATTATCTGTTTGTGGTTCCCGGGTTCCTCGTTGTTATTTCATCTATGAAATAAAAGTCGAACGCAACGCATAGAATATGCTAAAAGCATTTATATGTTTGTATGCACCATAACTTTCTTGGCCACAAAACAATACCGATTTTCCATGGCATCTGAATATGGTCCTAGATTTTCAGAAATAAGAGTGCGTATATGAATGGTTCTTTGTGACCATACATGTCTTGTCGTCGAATATGTAAACCTTTTCCTGTTTAATCCCTGACTTTTTACGTCAGTGTGCATTTAGGATTGAGAAAAATAATGTAGGAAAAAAAGAAATTGCATGCTTCAAACAAGCAATTTCTTCTTTTTCTACAATATTTTCTACCCTTTTAAATGGTTATTTTTCTAAGTAAATCCAATTTAAATTTTCGTCCGCGAAACCTTTGAATTTGGACAGGTCTAAAATTTTGTAAAACAGATAGGGTTAATTGTATATAAAAGCTACAAGTACGACCGAAAATTTATTTTATTTTCACGCAATTTTTTTTATCCGAATGTAGAAGCAACGTATTATATTTTGTCTTGAAATATTTAGACCTTGTATAATCTATAAAGAGGGACAAGAACGCGTATTTAGAATTCTCATTATTTCAAGCCAGTGACTGTGCTCTAAAACATATGAAACCCTTACCTATTTAATATCTTGTTTTTACGTCCCTGTGTTTTTATACTTTAGAAAACGTGGTAGAAAAGAAGAAATTGCTTGTCACAAGCAATTTCTTCTTTTTCAAAAATATGTTCTACCCTACCCTACTGAATGGTTATTTTATATAAAATCCACTTTACATTTTCGTCTACAAAACCTTTGATGTATTGCCTGTTTTCCCTTCTTCACAATATTTTCTCTGTCTGTCTGTCTGTCTGTCTGTTTCTATTTATGTCCGTTTTTCATTCTCAACAGACACTGACAAATCTTTTTTCACAGAGCATGCAGACTACCCTCTATTTGCAACCTGTTTCGTTATATTTTCGGCATTGTTTTCTAAATACCTCTCATACTTTAGGCGTGGGGAATACTCATTTCTCGCCAGAAAAATAGATGATAGTCATTGTTTTTTGTCTAACGCGTCCCAGAACGAATAAATCACTCTATTACTCGTTTATTCGTTAACACAAGTGAAACTTTGTCTGTTGGTTGTTTCGTAGGCTATGTTAAAGCGGTTCTAAGCACAGATTATGGCAGAAAAAGTGCGGCTCTAAATTTGCAAATTTCTAACTGCAATGCTTCCAGATATTAGATGTTAGAAGGTAATTAAGCTGATTAATAATGAAAGTGGCTGTTCATAACTTTAAAAAAAAGAGAGAGAGAAGAAGCAAAAATTTTTCGCGTTACGAGACGCCAAATCAGTCAGTGAAGTACAACCCGAATAAGCTGTAGTTACGAACTTATGATCATCAGTCAGTGATATTCTTCTATAGTGGATATAATTTCTACATTAAACCATTCCCACACGATGACGCTTTTTGACGCCTCTCAAGAAAACAACACAGAAAACATTTTGTAAAATGAATTAATTGCTTGTTTCAATCAATTTCTTCAGTTTACACAGTGTTTTCTACCAAGAAAGTTGAAATAATCTAAAATTTCATAAAATGTAAATTGTTGTATGCAACTTCTTACAATTTAGACAAATCTAAGATTTTCTCATCAGGTAATGGGTTAAGCAACGTGCGTTTTGTGCGTAATGGTATGTAACGCATGATTTGGCAATATGTGTAAGTACGTGGTGTACTTTGAATGATTCAACGGCGACGCCACGTTATCTGTGAAGTAAATAGCCAATCTACTGTCGCTTTGAACTTAACCAGTTCACCGAATAACAAAGCGGTAATGAAACCTATTCTACAGGGACCGTGTAACAATTGTCAATTAAAACGCGAACAAGAGACGTTGAAACTTACCAGGGCAATCGTTCTTCTCTCTGTAGAATACAGTACAAAAACCTTTCATTTGTACGTATATGGTTTAGCGTAGAAGTTATCCAGTATATCAAAACGAGATAAATTTGTAGAATAGATAATAACCTAGCTTGGTATCTTTTAAGATTTTTTATACTAACTGGTGTTTTAAATTGGACGAATTAATCGTTTATCAGACAGTTCTGCGTGTATTTTGCGTTAATATAAATCTACCCATAAAAATTATAAAAAAAAACCAAGAAAGTGTAGCAGTTTAGATATCAATAAGTTTGATGTGCTGTATTATTAACTTAAGAGATGAAGAGAATATTTTTTGTTTCATGGAGGTATGAACCGAAAAACCTAATCACACTGTATGAATACGCGAAGCGGATTCATACATTGTGTGATTAGGTTTTTCGGTTCATACCTCCATGAAAACAAAAAATATTCTCTTCATTTCTTATAATTTAATGGTATAGAGCGAAAAAAGCTAAAACCCTACATCTTTTGATACCTTTTTGCTTGGGACTATTTTGTGCGGAAGCATACAAAATCACTGCGTGCTCAAAAGTTTGTTCATGGAGGTATGAATTAAATTTTTTGACCAATCAGAACGCTCGATTTTGAAAGACGAAACTGAAAATTAAATTATATAGTCTTGACGTCAGCTTTATGTCGAATTCAAACCTATAACATATAAATCTTTATATTCTCAAGCTATTAACGTTTTGTTTTTGGCTTGGTGGCTCCTTGGTCCTGCATACAATACCCCTAGGTTTATGGCTAAGAAAATGAAAAAAAAGTATTTCCTTCATTACCATACAGGGCTTCTATGACCCAATTCCATGTGCCTCACTGAATTTGCTCGATCAAAGTTGAATAAAAGCTGAACAAAGTCCAAGGCTTTAGTTTTATGAGAAGGACTTTTTCGATTTTAGCTATATCATTATCTATAGGTAAGTGCCGTAAAGTAACGCCTAACTTCGCACTGTTGGTTGAAGAATTTTCTCTCCATTGTGAACTCGGTAATCATTAATCGACACTGAGGGTAAACGCACTTACGAAATGCTTCCTCCTTGATATTGGAGGAATCGGTATGGAACCAGTTGTGTTATTAATTGCAAAACGTAACCAAGGCGAAAAAAACTACCCTTTTATGCCGTCTGCAAAGAGCCCCAAAATGAGGTAAACAATTTCAAACCTGTCAGGAAGCTAAGTGATGATTTCATTGCGAGTTGTCATAAAAGTTAAGCAAAATATAGTTATCATTTTTACGCCGCATTTCAGTTTAAGTCTTAAATAATACGCAAGTTCGAAAGTGTAAAACTGTGTTTTAGACAATTTAATTTTAGTTCCGTTTCTCAAGATTCAAGCATTTTAATTGGCTACTTTTTTCTTTTTATACTCCCATGACCAAAACTGACCAATCACGACTATCAATCAAGGAATAAACCGACCAATCAAATATTTTATTCAGCCTGGACCTGAGCTCATCAACTCCGTTATTGGCCGCCATTTTGTTTACCTTTATTGTTGGTTTGGCGACTTAATCGACGTAACTACTGCTTATTTAAGCTGTATTACTCAAAACTAGTGAAGTATTTGCTTACTCGCATTTAATTATTAGAAGCTAAGAGATTGTCTGTGATTTCATTGAGGTATGATTATAAAAACTTTAATCACACTTACGTATGAAACAAAGAATCAATTGACCGATGAAATGATTCATTGAAACTGGAAGTGAATTTTAAACTCCAACATTTGCCGACATTTATGTAAAGAATTTTGTTGGTTTGGCGACATAAAGGTCTAAAGTACAGCTTATTCAAGTTGTAGTTGCGAAATTTAGTTCACCAACCAACAATTTTTACTTTATGTTACACGTTTTTGGTTATAGACTGTAAAATAATGCTGCTTAATATCGAAGAAGAACTTCTTGTTGGATTCAGTGGGCGTGACCAGCGTCAATTACGTAAACTAAAAGACTGTTTTGTTTTTTGTTTTGTTTTTTGTTTTGTTTTGTTTTGTTTTTTCTATTCTAATTGCGCTCGAGATGAAATCAACAAATAATTAGATTGAAGACGGAGAGATCCCACTAAGGCCGCCAATAGACTAACAAGATAACAAAACAAGGATTGTTGTGAGTCGATTAGAAGAGCGGTCACACATTAGTGAATGACAGTTGTCGAACAAAATTGGCAACGCTTTCTCAGAGAAAACCGTTTCACGACGGTTATTTTAAATTAGACTTGACAACTTGGGGACTTTTTTTGTACTTTTCACATTATTTGATTAAGAATTTCTTCATATAATGATCTTAGGAAAGTTCGTCTTCTGTAATACAACAACTCATTTTTAAAATACATACCAGATACACTCAAATAATTACACGCTATGAATTGCTTCGAGAAAGTTCCTATTTTTTCACAACCTTTCTTTAATTTTGAAATTGTAGGTGTCGTCAACAACCAAAGGAATCAAAAGAATTTTCGGATTTGTTTCTAGGTAGATAGAAAAATTATAAGATCTGAGGTCAAGTTCGGTTTCGAATTGTCCCTATGTATGAGAGTTAAACGTTCTGGAACACTTCTACTAAAATCATTTGAATCCCTACAAATTATATGACAGTTGAAATCATATGAGCGCGTGCGTGACATTTCCATCCATTACACATGTGCGTCAAGTAAAGACTCAGATCAGCCTGTGCATCCGCACAGTCTGATCAGAGTCTTCACTCTGCGCTCTGTAGATAGATACTGACCCAAAGCATCTTTAAGCAATCAGCGAATTTTCTAATTGCCCCGAATGGCTGTCCAGAGTGCTCAATGTGTGCGAGTAACGCACATGCGAAATTGTTGCAAATGTCACGCATAGGCTCATATCTATTCTACATTCTCTGATACATCTGTGTAGAAATTACTGATCGCTAGCCACGCCCATTGACCTCTGACATGGTAGTTCGACTGAAGTAACAAAATACATCATTTGTAGAAAAAAGAATGTCAGAAAAGCAAAATAAAAGGATGTCAATGCACGGACGGAGACATGAACGTAGTCACTATAGATTGAATAAGATTCAGTTATGGCGTTTAAGTCGCCCCCCCCTCCTAAAAACAAATTTAAAAAAAAATTCTCTACTCACAGACGCGATGCGTAAATTGTAATACTCGTATTTATCAGTTAAACGAGTTTCTGTGCCACAACTTGACCATTCTGGACACTGTCTTTTGTGTCGGATTCCAAACAAGCAAAGTAAAAAAAGTCAATGTCCGCCCAACGAAATAGTCGAATTACATCCAGAAATTTAGGGCATGTGAATATATAATTTAGATTATAAAAACGAATAGTTTTAGCGAATAAGTAGTGTTGATGGAATATCTAATCTTTGACATCTATTTTATTGTAAAGAGTAAATATGTTCCGTCGAAGTGATGAAAATAGTACTATAATTAATGATATCCAAAAGTCAAAAAAGGATCGAACGGCCCGAGTAAAGTCTCTAAAATTAGCTCTTTGTTTTTTGTAAATCTACAAATAAAGAAAAGTCAACTCAAGTCAGATTGTGCCTTTTTGGCAGCTTGAATGTATTCAGCACCTTCTACAAAACTTTCCTTATGTTACATTTACGTTTAGAATCTAATGCCTGCAATAAAAGTTCAGTTTCTATTTTTTCGGAAAGTAATACTGGAACAAGGGCCATTGTTTAGCATCAACTGATTGTTCTTGATAGGTCAGGGTATTCAACCTAAAACGTGGACCAGACAATTAGATCAACAGAATTGTCTCCAAATATTGGACATAAAACGTCCAATTGAATGTGTGGCCACTTGTTGATTGTAATTATCGTCCAGGGCTCATAAAATGGCTACCACTATATCACGTTTTCAAAGAATCTTGCCCCAAACTGGGGCAGCGGTAAATACAGATCCTTGACAGGTTATTTATTAAAGGCTACTAGGGTCTGGCTGAATGGAATGTTTGACTTGGGAGTATCAATGTTATTGTTAGATTGACTGATCAGCCAACTGAAAAGAATCCCTTGTTTTTCTCCTTAAATAACTGCCCCTGCCGATCTTGTATTAACATTTAGAATCATATGAGATGCTTTACATTACGTGCATGACAACAGTTTGATCTTATAACTGTAAACCTTCTGAATGCTTTTGGTAAATTTTCTGTAAACCTCGGGAAATCTGCTAGACTGTCTATCGCATATTCGTTAGAACCAAAAGAAAAATAAATACAAAATACAGAGAAATAATTTATTTATTTATGTTTGTATTGAAAGACCTACATAAAACCTTATATTCGGGAAAATACATTTTAAGTCCTCGTTTCATTTAAAGCTGACTTTGTGTGCTTAATCAATTATCAGACACACAATTTTAGACTGGTTTGAATTGAATTGATTGATTGAATGGGGTTTATCGCCACTTTTAACGATATTTCAGTCATATCGCGGTGGCTTGAACACCTAACAATGGATTCCTGGTATTTCTCATACCAGAACTACCTCATCATCATTTCCTAGCCTCCAGCTGCTATCCTACTTAGGTTTGCGATTATCAACCCATTGGTAGACAAATGTTGGAAGTATATGTGCCCCACCGGGGATAGAACCAATAACATCCCATGATTGAAGATTCGGAGTCTGACGCACTACCGACTGCGCTATGACAGCGACAGGTATGAATTGAAAGAAATTGTAGACGACAAATTCAAGTTGATGAAATTTTTAAAATGTTTGGTCTTTTCGGTTGAAATCATCTTGGAAGATGGAGAAAATGCTTGTAGCAAGCAATTTTCTTCTTTTTCTTCTTTTCCAAGATGTTTTCCGAAGAATTTTTCATGAAGGGCGTCAAAATCTGGGATTGTGTAGGAATTTAAAAAAGCGATTACCCAAGATATTACGGATATAAACAACTAACAATGGATTCCTGGTATTTCTCATACCAGTACTACCACATCATCCTTTTCTAGCCTACAGTTGCTATCCCACTTAGTTTTACAATTATCCACCCATTGGTGAGAGACAAGTGTCGGGAAGAATATGTGCCGCCGCCGGGGATCGAACCCATGACCTCCCATTAGGAGTCTGATGCGCTATTTTAAACTAGAGAAAACATTGCTGAAAAAGAAGTAATTCTTTGTTACAAAAAAGGTTATTCTTTCCCGACAATATTTTCTACCATGTATATGGTTATTACATTTTAATTGCATCCAATTTTCAATTTGGACCAGTCTAAAAACGTGAAATGTTAAATAACGTCGCAAAGAAACGATGAAAAAACATTTCTTGTAGCAATATATATATTTTTTTCTTTTTTAAATTTCAATGCCTTCTACCAACAAAACGGTCAATGAGATTTTACGATTACCAGCTTCCACATGATTCGAACAGAATAGCATATTCCTGTATAGAAACTTATCGTTCTTTCACTACCAAAAAAATTAACTAATTATACATAGTCACGAAAAAGTGTTTTACTCAGTATATATTTTTTAACTTAAAGGTAGATATCGATGTTTTTTTCATGTCACAAATTTTGATTATTCTCTTTTCCTCTCATATACTTTTTCGATACAATATTCTGAAAAGTTGTTTTGCTATTTTCAGAGGTCGTTTATAAAAATAAACCAGGGTATTCCCCTAATTGCCTACGTATTTTTAGATTAAGCCGAGACAGTTGCGAAGATTACGCGGTGCGTATAACCATTGGAATGCAGTTTGAATTTGCTAAAACCAACGTCATACTTACGAGATATGTTCGCTAGCCGGTCTGTAAAGATCCGTCCAAAACTGCCATAAGCGTGAATATGAATATAGACATATTGTTGGGCGATTTGCAATTTTGTCTAGCTTTCAGAAACATCGATACCTCCTTTTAACCCATCCCAACTCAATCCCTCCTTTTTACACCCCACAAGAAAAAAGCTTTGGAAAACATGGTGGACAATGAAGAAATTGCTTGTAACAAGCAATTTCTTCATTATCCACAATGTTTTCTATCCCAAAAGACGAAAAAAATTAAAATTCCATCAACTTGAAATTGTCGTCTGCAGCTTCTTTCAATATGGACCAGTCTAAAATTTTCTTGTGTTGGAATGGGTTAAGGCTTTCCAAGTCTTCCATAAGTATTGCAATTAAAAGTGTTTTTTTTTTTTCTTCTTTTTTTAAAATTCGAATTATTTCTTATTCCGAGACAAAGAACAACATTACAATCATATGTCCTATTTTCTTGAAGCATGCCCCGCTGTAGAAAGGTTAATTTTCCAAGTGAGACCTTGGGGACGCACAATCTGTTTATAATCCATCAATACATCAAACTAATGACGACAGAGACAAAATTAGATAAACTGCAATTTCTCGGATATTAACTTCATTTCGTTCTGTTATTGCAGAAGAAAACGAAACATTTTTACCCTGCATCATCTTCATATTGTCCATACACGAACATGATGAAGGATAATAACGACGCTAATAAAGAAGATCTTTGATCACTCATTATAACTTGTAAATCTAAAGCGGTCACTCATCTCATACCACAATAATTTAATTGTTAGTTTCGTCTATCAAAAACGAGCCTTCTGATTGGTCGAAAATTTTAATTCATACCTCCATGAACAAAATTTTGAGCACGAAGCCATTTTGTATGCTTCCGCACAAAAAAGTTCCATACAGAAAGAATCGAAAGTTGTGAAGTTTTGCTTTTTCGCTCCATGCTATTAAATTATAAGAAATGAAGGGAATATTTTTTGTTTTCATGGAGGTATGAACCGAAAAAACTAATCACACTAATGTATGAATCCGCTTCGCGTATTCATACAGTGTGATTAGTTTTTTCGGTTCATACCTCCATGAAAGCAAAACATATTCTCTTCATCTCTTAATTACAACATGATTTTAAAATAATTGACAATTGAAAACAATATCAGGCCGTATTTTCCATACCAATCAAATTATTATGTATCATTTCCTAAAACAAAAATCTTCTCTTTTCTTTTTTTCGCCCATTAAAACTTGGAAATACTTGATATATACTATCCAAATTATATCGCCCCTTTCTCTTGAGCTCGAATCGACAAAAGAATTCCCGGAGTACCATGATGTTTGCTTTTTCTATGCCTTACTCACTCTTTAGGTTACATCAGGTAGACGTGGGTACTGTATACTCTTTAATAATACCCAGAATGCATGTATGTTACCCCAAAATGATTTTTTTTATCCTGACCAGTTTCTTTTCTTACCTATGCTATGAAAATGAAATAGAAAAAAAGTTGTCATTACTTGCTCAAAATTTGACTGTTTTAATTGAGAAGTTCGACACAATGGTGGTGAAATTCCGAGAGTGTCGCCCAAATGACCAATCACAGATGTAAATCAAGGAATCAATCGACATATCAAGTCAATCATTCAGCCCGGAATGCAGATTTGAACTCCCAACATTGGCCGCCATTTTCGAGAAACAATTTGTTGGTTTGGCGACCTAAACGTCGTAACGTCGTAACTACAGCTTTTTCAAGCTGTAGATACGGCGCTTATGTCATCAGTCAACTATTCTATTTATTTTATTTATTTATTTATTTATTTATTTTTTGTTACATGCTATTGGCCATTAAAATCGAAACGGAACTTCCTGTCGGAGTCAATGGGCGTGGCCAACGGAGTAAGTAGGTGGAGCCATCGATTGGTCAATATTTGCAAAATTTCACGGAAAGTTCTAATCGTCGTCAAACTGATTGATCGCTACCACTGATTGCAGATCGAGGCAGTTTGACCCAAAATTAACCGGTAAATGGTATGGCCAGGGACGTATCCCCCCCTTGAAAATTAATTTGCAACCTGAACTTCGTAAATACATCTCACATTTGGTGTAGTTACAACATGTTAGTCATCAAACCAGGGAAATTGGTTGCCAAAGTTGAAGGAGTTCAACCCTACGATTACTTCCGGTCTAAATGAAATGTTTGATTGGTATATCCATTTCTTGACACCGTGCGTCAATTCATCTTACTAAGAACAACTAATTTATGTCAAATTATTATTTTAGTCTAACAAGTTGATTATTGTTACAATTAATGTAATTGTAAGTAAGAAATCACATTAACATCACGTGTTAAAGTGAGTTGAAGAAATGGCAAAAATGATAACTTTATGTACATGGTTTTACCGCGAATAATCAAGAGATTTAAACGCTTGATTTTACAAATGAAACATGCGTGTTTCGGACTTATATCGACATAAAACGCTCACAGCAAAGGGAGGAGCCCATCAAATGATATTCATTATACGCATTTTGATAGTTAATCCTTGTTTATTTCATTACGTCATCGATTTTGCAAGAGTCTTAAATACGTGTATGCAGATGTTATCGGAAAGAAGGAGAACACATACAGTCGACAAATTCTCTCATTTGTTCAGCTCATGTTATTAACCGATTTCCCTTGATTATAACAATTGAAATGGTTCATTTTGCTGCATATTGGTTAATTTAATCCTTGTCCTGCTGATTAAAATCCTGTATAAATTTGCATTAAAATCAAAGGCCTGAAAGCACTGGGAGCATTAGTTAAGGGGGAGAATTAATTTTGAAAATTATTATTATAAACAACTCGGAGTTAGAGGGGACAAACAGGAGGTGTTGACTAAGATCAGACTGCTCTTATGTGCAGGCTGATCTTAGTCTATACCTACTTCCTAAACAGGAATATCCCAGTTTCAGCAAGACAATGGTTAAGAGAATTATCTTTATTTCCTCCAATCTTAAGATGATTACATACATGTACAATGAATTGAATATACAATTAACCCATTCCCACTCGATCCCGCTTTTACGCCCCTCAAGAAAGAAGTTTGTGAGGACATTGTGAGTAATTTCATCATTTTCCACAATTTTTCCAATCCAGAAGACAAAAGGGATTTAAAGTTTTGTCAACTGTGAATTGTGGTCTGCAACTTCTTTAGATTTGGACAAGTCTAAAATGTTGTTTTGGAGGCACGAGCTAAACAAAATGTTGATGGAAACGAAGTAATCCTACAAGAAAAGGTTGAAGGCTAAAATAATTTGTTTTCTTTTAGATCATTGAGATAGGACAAGAAACACATCATTAGAATTAATGAAGCCATTAGATAATCTTATTACTCAATGCAAGCAAAGTTTCTTCATTCCTTAACCCGTTCCCTCACGATCGCCCCTTTTTACGCCCCCACAATAAAAAAAGCTTTGGAAAACATTGTGGATAATGAAGAAATTGCTTGTAACAAGCAATTTCTTCATTAACCACATTTTTTTTCTATAAAAAAGACCAAAAACATTGAAATTCAATGAACTTGAAATTGTCATCTCCAACCTCTTTCTATTTGGAATAGTTTGAATTTTTATTGTGTGGGAACGGGTTAAAGGTAGAAATCGATGTTTTTTTCATGTCACAGATTTTAATCATTTTCATTTCCTCTCATAAACTATTTGAATACAACATGCCGCAAAGTGGTTTTGCAATAATCTGAGGTCGCTTATCAGAAAAAAGCAAGGTATTTCCCTAATAGCCTATTTAAGCTATTAATCTATTTTTAGATTAATCCGCGACAATTGCGAAGATTATAGGGCACTCACGTGGCGCGAATAACCGTTGGAACATTGCATTTACTTTAAATTACATCAAACCAACGTCATCGTTACGTCATCAGGAGTTATGTTCGCTAGCCGGTCTGAAAAGATCAGTCCAGAACTGTCGTAAGCGTTATTACGAAAATAAACACTTACCGTAGTTTTGCGCTTAGCCTCTCATGTGACATAATTTAGGACGTTTGCTGTTTCGCTAGTAAATTTATTACCTTCATTTGACTTTGGGTCATATACAAATGAGGTCATTCGATGTCGACAGCCGAATTCCGTGTTATCTAAAAATAACCTGGAATTCCGCTGAGCCTTTCCGATATAACCACAAAAGCCACCTTTGGTCTATTAGATTACCACCAAAACAATACCTGACCAAACTTAAAGTATTAAATGTTTGTTTGAGTCTATTTTTCGGCACTTGGTATTTTTTTCTTATCTAGGTTTCAGAAATATCGATACCTCCCTTTAAATTGCAAGAGAGAGAGAGACAGACAGACAGACAGAAAGATAGGGAGAGAGAGGGGGGAGAGAGCAGTTTGGCACAGGTTTTCGGTACTATATTTTTTCCTTGAGATATGAAACTACTTCTTTATTTAGCTAATCAGAAAGCAGGGATTTTGATCGACACAATTAAGATTAGATTCGGTGTAACTCGTTTGAATTCCATGGCTTTATTTGATTTGACTGTTTCATCGTTGAACCATTCTAATAAATCACTCTTCTATCAGCTCTCTGGATAAACAATAGCAATATTGTAGCTACATGTTTTCAGTTCCCTCGCTCAAAACTAGACATTTGACAGGTGGAGCGGCCGGGAATCGCACCATTTTCACTCTTTTATAGTCTCGTTTCAAATAGTTCTATGTCCTCAAGTTTGACAAAATGACTAATATTCCGATATCATCTTTTAGCCCATAGATTCATTTGTTACTTTACATATTGTTTTAACCATGGTCAACCATAATATTCCTGTATTGACAGGAGGTATAGATAAAGATCAGCCTACACATATTTGCAGGCTGATCTTAGTCTACACCACCTGTCTAACCCAACAAAGAAGAAACATGTTAATAGAAAGTAGTTTTCAAAAGAAATATTGGTTCACGGTCAAGTAATACAGTTCTATAAGTCCTTTGATCTGAGAAATCATGACAAGGTCATATTGCCGTACCTTGAGCGGCGAACGTTCTTCTATAAGAGAAAAAGAGGATCTCGATATCCCTTCACTCGTGAGGATAGACAAGGGTTAACATTTAGGTAATACATTATTATGTCAAAAGGAATCGAAATGTTAGTGTAGAATAATGAGACCACTTCTGATATTATTTCGATTTATGTCTTCGTAATTAGATCTACTTTCTATTGCAGGCTTTCTCAAGCCTTTCACTAAAAAGAACAAGAGAAGATACGCGAATATGAGTAAAATATGTTTGATTACCTAAGCGTCCAGATGTAACTATATTCATTTACAGCCAAATGATCAAATTTTCAGGTCTGTAATAAATAGAGAAAAGTCGTATCATCATCTTAATAATAATAATAATAATAAAATTAACGCATGTAACCCTTTCAGGTAAATGTTTTTATGTACTTTCTTGAGTTTTTTTCCCTTCTTACAAGCCTTTTAAACAGTAAGAATGTCTTTTTGAACTGCTATTTGTCTTTAATCTGACAAAATTTTAGACTGGTTAACCCATTATCAGACGTCAAAATTTTAGACTGGTCTAAATTGAAAGTTGTTGGAGCCGACTATCTAAAGTTTGAGAGATTTTAGATTTTTCAACTTTCTATATAGAAACTATTGTGGATAATGATGAAATTGTTTGTTACATGCAAATTTTTCCTCTTACACAATATTTTCTATCCAGAAAGCTGAAAAATATAAAAGTTCATAAACTTTAGATTGTCGTCTGCAACTCCTTTCAATTTGGACCAGTCAAAAAAATGTGTCGTCTGATAAGGGTTAACTTCTTATCATACATTTTGCGAACAAAGATACAGTAGACGACACATTATCGACGTTGGAGTATATTTAACCGAGTTGTGATTTTTGTCTAATAATTACCACCAATACCGATCGATGATTAAACTACGTATTTAGATCTTATAGTAGGTGTTAAAGTGTGCCTACTTCAAACAAGGTAAATTGCTCTATAGAGTATTGCCTTTAATTACCTCCTAACACTTCTCATTCGGTTTAGAAAGAAATGGTCAAAGGTTATCAAGTCCGCTTATCTTCTTTGTCCTTTCTTGTTTGATGATAGATCTGGAAAATTAGTAGAGGTCGAGTATGCGTGATGTAATTATGACTCCGACATCCAAAACATACCAAGGGTAAATAATTTAATTGTTAGTTTCGTCTATCAAAAACGAGCCTTCTGATTGGTCGAAAAATTTAATTCGTACCTCCATGAACAAAATTTTGAGCACGAAGCCATTTTGAATGCTTCCGCACAAAATAGTTCAATACAAAAAAAGTATCATAAGTTTTTAAGTTTTTCTTTGTTCACTCCATGCTATTAAATTATAAGAAATGAAGGGAATATTTTTTGTTTTCATGGAGGTATGAACCTAAAAAACTAATCACACTTATGTATGAATCCGCTTCGCGTATTCATACAGTGTGATTAGTTTTTTCGGTTCATACCTCCATGAAAACAAAAAATATTTTCTTCATCTATTAAATAAAGGGTGGTCGCTAAAAGTTAGAGTATGGGTGGAAATTACTGACGATTATTAGAATAGTGCGATTGAAAAAAAGAACAGGGCTTCGCACTTTGAGGACAGGGCGCCCTTATGAAAGGGCCTAGCTGGAGCACTGCAGAAGGCAAATTACCCACTTTAACATTGAAAGACGGCGCGATATTGAAACTGTGACCGCATCTGCGCTGAGTGGGATATTAGTAGGTGTTTTTGTATGTAAAAGGAGTCTTCAGGCTTTCTATGAATTCCATAGAATCCTGGTATAACGCTATTTCCAAATGTTACAGTTTATCG
This sequence comes from Fragum fragum, assembly GCA_946902895.1. Taxonomy (NCBI): domain Eukaryota; kingdom Metazoa; phylum Mollusca; class Bivalvia; order Cardiida; family Cardiidae; genus Fragum; species Fragum fragum. The sequence continues at coordinate 66,095,985 of OX336370.1, read as the reverse complement.
GAAGAGACAGGTTATTTAATAATAATAAATCGAACCTAATAGTGCACTTCATTTGTACTTCTCTTCTAACCTAGTAACATCCTGCTGGATTATCAAAATGGATAACAAATGGTGGACGTCGTCTACGTCCGCCAAAAATACTCGAATTTACAACCCTTTTAATGTTTAACTTTGCGTAAGTTTGTCAAAGGTTTAAAATGGCGGATGGCTGCTGTCAATCAAAGGGCCATAGACCAATCAAAGTAAACATTTGAATCGGAAGTGAACTTTAAACTCAGGCGTTTATCTCAGGAACTTTTTTGGTTTGGCGACTTACACGTCGTAACTACAGCTTATTCAAGCTATAGTTACGACGTTTAGGTCGCAAACCGATCATTTCACCTTTTTGTTACATGCTACTGGCCATATCTTTTTCAAAATAACACCGATTAATATCTTGGTTAAAATTTCTGTTGGAGACAGTGGTCTGGGCTAGGGAACCATTATTTGATGAGATCAGCTAATTTTGCATGATGTATCAGATCATTTTAAACAGAGTTATTTTTCAAAGAATATATTGAGTATGTGGTATCTTTCATCGGTTTTGAATTTATATTTGTAATCATTATAAATAGTAAAATAATGAATTTATATCGCAGAATACATTTAATTCGAATTATCAAAACCGCATGAAGGATTTGTAATAAGTCTTAAACCGGAAAAACCGATAAAAAAATAAGACATCACTCTCGCCGATAATCGATAACATTTTATCTTCAGTCAAAAATTTGAAACTCACTTCAATAAAGTGGCAGATAAAGATTTTGATTGCTCCCATAAGGCATGCATGAGCTGAAGGAAGGGTTAGAATTTCCTGATAAAGAGACAGGAATCTATCTTAAGACTTGTAACATGCTACAAAACCATGTTCCCTTGTTTCCCCAATGTGATCAAAGAGACGTTTTGACGGTATCATCAAGGCGGTGTATACTACACTGTTTATTGACTGAATGGGTAGTATCCTAAACGACTATGAAATATCTTATTGATTTGTGGTTAATTGGCTCATCTATTTTTTAAATGTGGTCATAATTAATATTCTTTCGTTTTGTTTTGCTTCGTTAAAAATAATTTTAGATGGAAGGGCATAGCGCTTAGCTGTCGTTAGTGTGTAGTTTTAAAGTGACACATACTACAGTATTGTGCTTACCAGTTGAGTTGTCAATTAAATGCGTTTGCTGTTCTTGGTATTCCTATAACTACCGTATTTGTTGGCAAATAGGATGGCGTATTTATTTTACCTATCCCCAGCCGCCTTCAGAGCGCAGTTGGTAGCGCATCAGACTCCCAATCTTCAATCACAGCGTGCCATAGGTTCGATCCCCGTCGTCGACACATATCCTTTTCGACTTTTGTCTCTCACTAATGGGATGACAATCGTAAACCTGAGCAGATAGTATCTAAAGGCTAGGAAAAGATGTAATGGTGGTTCTGGTGCGAGATATACCAGGAATCCATTGTTAGATGCTCCAACCGCAGCGATGTTACTGAAAAATTGTTAAAAGAGACTTTAAACCTCATTCAAACAAAAAAAAAATGCAACATTTGGTATATGTGTATGCGTATGAACGAAGTAAGTTTAATGTGTTTGGATACATGTCCAATGCTTTATGATGTATCACGTGACTCTACTTTAGAATGGCTTTGAATATTTCTTAATCCTGCCTTGTGTGTTTGTATTTTGATACAAAGATGATATATAGCCGCAGTCATAGCGCAGTTGGTAGCGCGTCGGACTTTCAATTGTCAGGTCCAGGATTTTCAAGATAGATATTAAGTCATATTTACTGCATCCAGTGCTGTCGGCCCTTTGAATTCGATGCAATTCTGTAGAGGATTTTATTCAGCATGACAAGGGTTAAGTCTCGCTGAGCATCTTCAGGCAATCGTAAATTATCGATACACAGAAATCGGCGATTACGATGTCAAACAATATATTGAATAATTTGCTTTTGTAAGGCATAATGCATGTCAAACTGTGATTTATAAATGGTTGTATTCATTAATGAACACATCTGTTATTGATAAAAATGAACTCATTAACTCCAAACCTGGCGCTGCACAAAACAGCGTGTTGAAATTATAAAACCTATTCTAGTGCAAAGTTTGGTGTACCAAAAATTCCATACCTTCACGTTTCTTTAAATTGTAAAAAAAAGATACTGGATGTAATTACGACGTTAAAGTCAGTCGCCAAACCGACAAAAAGAATTCACCTGTCGGTCGGTCTATGTCGGTCTATGTCAGAGTCACATGTAACAATTCACTTTCTGTATTAATAAATAATTTGATTGGTCGAATAACTCTTTGATTGACAGTCACGATCCGTCAAGACGAAGCGCATACAACTTGATGGATTAGACCTAAATAGAGTAGGGTGTATTGTGATCAAAGGATAAACACTTCATTTATAAATTTATGCATAGCACGCAAAATTCTGGTTTGTAAGCTGGTGCATTAATCGCACACATTCTTCACAATAAAGAAGAGATATTAGATTAGAAAATATAAAATGATATTCTTTTATCTAATTCACTCGAGAACTCCGTTCCGGCCTATGTCATCTTACGGCGATAAACTTCGTCTGCATGGTACCCTGTACCATGGGATGGGAAGTATTTCCTATGAGGGTAAGTCGGAAACTCCACCAGGAAAGAAAAATTGGTATCGTTCAAAAACATTTGCTGTATCATATTTCATTAAGAAAAGAAGAGAATATTTTTTTCATGGAGGTATAAACCGAATAAACTTATTACACTGTATGAGTATGCGAATAGCATCGAGCGAAAAAAACAGAAAGTTTACAAATTTTGATACTTTTTGTTTGGAACCATTTTGTGCGGAAGCATACAAAATCGCTGCGTGATTAAAATTGAGTTAATGGAGGTATGAATATTTTTACCACCAACCAGAACTCCTGTTTTTTATAGACGAAACTAAAATTGAAATATTCATATATGTTTAGAAAAAAAAAAAGGTAACTTCGAATAAGACGATGTTTCTACGCTAGGCATCCATGATATAATACATCAAACTCTGGAGACAGCTTGAAATCTAAACACCCACCCATCAACAAACTAACTACGCCATGTGCTGTAAATGATAAGAAAATGGGGAAAGTAGACAATGTACTGGCTGCTGAGCTTGTACATTTACCACAGACCGCATTCCGTTTAACCCATTCCCACAAAATGACGCTTTTCGAAGCCAACAAGAAAAAGAGCTTTGTAAAAAAGGGGAACATTAGGAAATTGCTTGTACAAGCAATTTCTTCATTATCCACAATGTTTTCTGCCTCAAAATCAAAACACAATCAAAAATACTTCACAAACTAAATTTCTGGCCTGCTTCACCTTGAAATTGAACAGATCTAAAATTGTGTTATTTGGTAATGAGTTAACTTAAACTGTTTTATAGAGTCACCAGAAGATTTCGGAATCGCAGAAGTTTCATTCCTATTGAAAGTTGATTATATCTTAGAAATGAAAAGATTTTTTTCTTATTTCTTTGAGGTATAAACGCAAAGACTCCCGCTGTATAAATTCGCGAAAAAACAACATTTTCTTAATGTCTTCTAATTTGATGCCATTAACCAAAACCAATTAACTTTATTAACTAGTTTTGGTTAAAAAAAAATCAACTACAAAATTTTGTTCGTGAAAGTATCAAAAAATAAATAAATAAAATTAGCCTATAAAAATGCCTGAATCTTGCAAGCCGAAACTAAAAACCAAGTATATTTTATTAGAACGGTAAACACGAGGTGTGGTCAACAAGGTCACACAGTCTACCAGCTGTTGTTGATTTGTTGCCTTTGAAATAGTCTTATAAATAATTAATTCTTTCAATTAACAGATGTAGACCACCAATAAACAGCCGATCAATTTTGTTTGAATGTGGTTTAACGCAACCTTTAACAGTATTTCAATCATATCGTGGAGGCTGGAGCACCTAACCATAGGTTCCTGGTATTTCTTTCACCAGTACTACCCCTACATCATTTCGTAGTCCTAAGCAGCTCATCCCACTTAGGTGTTACGCTAATCCACCAATCGATGGAAGACAAATGTCGAAAAGGATATTTTCCTCGACTGAGGATCGAACCCGGGACCCAATGATTAGGGTTCCGACTCGTTACCTACTACACTATGGCCACGGCCACAGCCAGTCGAACAGAACTTACTGTTAGACTTACAAGAAACAAATAACCATGGATAAGAAAAAAGTGTAAAATCAGCAACAGTAACCAAAGTATGACCTCATATAGTTGGTATATATGCACTTGTAAATAGCATAGGTGGAGTTTAATATCAAGTTGTCAGACACAGGACTCTGTATCGCAGGATCCTGGGTTTGAATCCCGAACTGGGAAAATTTCTTACTATCTCCACGATGCTTTCTCCTCCCAGGTGTACAAATGGAAACTTGTGAGGGTAAAAAGCAAGTGTGCTGTGGCCGTTATGTGTGTGTCTTATATTAACAACTGGTTTGTAATTCAATGACCGGGAATTAAAGTGTGAAATTAGTTGAATTTGCAAACGCTTCAAAACCCGCAAAGTTTTTCTTAACTCAGTAGTACTGCATTGTTCATACGCATTATACTCTTAGCTCAGACAAATTAGTCTAGTCTTCAAAAAATAATTTAATGTTTAGTTTCGTCTATCAGAAACGAGTGTTCTGATTGGTCAAAAAAATTATTCATAACTCCATGAACGAAATTTTGAGCACAATGCGATATCGTATGCTTCCGCACCAAATAGATCCATACAAAAAAGTATCAAAATACGTAAAGTTTTTGCTTTTTTCACCCGAAGCTCTTAAATTTTAAGATATGAAGTGAAAAAACTAATCACACTGTATGAATACACAAGTTTGATTAGGTTTTTCGATTCATACCTCCATGAAAACAAAATATTTTCTTTTCATCTCTTAAATATTTTACATGTATTTGTGTGATAATTGTAAAATTCATATTTTATCTATCCTTTTCATTGAGTGGTCGACCAGTAAATTTAGCTTATGTTTGTCATTTACAACTGTCGGCCAATGTTGAAATACAAAGTTCACGTTCGGTCTAAATGAATAATTTGATTGGTCGATTAATTCTTGGATTCACATCTGAGATCGATCAATTAAACCACTATATGGAATTCGCACGTTTTTAAAATGAAATGACAAACTTATGCTGCTTGCTAGGTTTGTAATACCATTTTTTTGTAAATCTGACCTCACATTTAGTTTAGAAATAAATGATTTATGATTGAGACAAATCCTTCATGTAGCAGATATGATCTTCGTCTAAGATGATATCTTCTTGGTATTATTCGTAATTATCTTTAACGATTCTTGACCTTGTTTCAATCCTTAACAATAACGTTTACATTTCCTTGGTTTTGTATGTAGTGATAACCAGTGCCGAATTCATATCTTTGTTATAATAAGCAAAATGTTTTCATGAAACTTAATTGTAAAAAACTTACAATTATTTCGTCGTATGGCATGTAAAGTGTCGTAACTACACCTTTATTCAGGCTGTAGTTATGACATTTTGCACGCCCAAAGACGTTCTTATCCGAAGGTCAACCAATAAGAGCCAAATCAAAATCACGACTTAAAACAGCGTACCACAGTTAACCCTGCCTGTAGGGAATCTTTTTAAAACAGCTACATTTTCATGCATTTGTTTTGTTCTACATTCATTTGTTGTTTGCTTCTTTGTTTGAATGGGATTTAACGCCAGTTTTAACTGTATTTAACTATCATATGACGGCGGCTGGAACCATTGAGTCATGGTATTTCTAACACCATAACTACCAGTTCATCCTTTAACCCTTTCCTGGTTAATCCCTGGTTTTTACGTCCCTGTGAATTTATGGTTGAGAAAACATTGTGGAAAAAGAAGAAATTGCTTGTAACAAGCAATTTATTCTTTTTCTACAATATTTTCTATCCTATTGAATGTTTACATTTCACATAAATTGGACTTTAAATTGTCGTCTGAAAAACCTTTCTATTTAGACCAGTCTAAAATTTCAAAATAAGGAAAGGGTTAAGCTTACAAATATCCACCCGTTTGTGGGAGTGGTTCTATATTCATATTCTGAACAAGATGGTCTTAGCAGCTGTAAAGTTTATATGCTCTTTTTATTACATACACGGATAATATCAGGCCTTTATGAGTGCAATGAGTCTATCTTGCTTAATTAAGGCCAATTAAGAGGTCAAAATAACCTGAAACAGCTGGTTACCATCACTGTACTTATGAAGTTGGTCTCAAGTAAGTGCGAGAGGGCACTCAATTATGATACACATAGCATATTATTAATGATTGGTCACAACAACGTCGTAAGTATAGCTCATCGAAGCTGTATATACGATGACAATTTTTGGTGCCCAAACGACGATATTAGTAAAGGAGTCAGGCGAAGGCAATAAGATGAAAGATAGATGAACGAATTTCCTTATTTTTTTTCTTTTCCTTATTTTCCCTTTCTTTCCGATGTTCAAAGAAATTTGTGTTAGTTACCATACATATTAAACCATCGTTCTACTTCTTGTACCAACAATGAAAAGGTAGCACAACAAAAATTGTTCTCTTCATTTCTTATTATTCAATATTATAAAATCATATGCCAGAAATTACCAGGTTTATTTTACTTCTTATTGAACTTCCTCAGGCGCAAGCATAAATTAGCTCCGTATATCTTCTTTAAGTTCATTGGACTATGGGACGTATTTTTCATTTGTTTGGCGAAACAAATTTAAATCATATACCTGAGAAAAAATCTGATGTTCTTAAGTTTTTATATTTGATGAGCAATATACTTTCAATTTATCATTATCAAATTACCACAATACTTCATCCTTTCAATAAGAATAAGAAAGTACATCACAATTGTCGAACACCGATTACTCTCTTTCGATAGTGTAAGGGAAATAACTGTGTACAACACGATCCCAAGGATAGATGAAGGTATCTTCTGAATTTAGTACATTGTATGGGTGATAGTTCATGGCTAGCATTTTGGTTAAAAGCGAAGTCATATAAACAAAGTTTTCATCTAGTCATGTTAAGAAAGTGACTTTTAAACAGAAGTATCATTCAAATTACATTGAAAACATAATGGCTTTGAAATGTCTATGATAATGTCGTTAGCGTTCTCATAGTCAATAGTAGATAGTATGTATTTTAGTACAGTTGAAAAAAGTTGTTGTCATCTTGGTATTGACGTATCGATGGTCCTTATTTCCCACAAGAAGTTCGATTAAGACATTATATGACGTTATTTTGCAATATTTATAGTCAGTAACATTAAAAAAAAAGTTAAATGTTTTTTTTTGGCGACCCAAACGTCGTTACTACAGTTTATGGAAGCCGAAGTTACTGTTTCGACTTTTAAATAAATCAATAAGAAAAAGGTAAAAAAAAAAAAAAAGCTTTATATCAATGTCAGCTAACGTTGGAGATCAACGATCACTTCCGGTGTAAATGAAATATTTGATTGGTAGATTGATTCTTTGGTTAACATACCAGATCCGACAACTTTCAGTGTTCTGAATTCTGTAAAATATACTTAGAATTATATACGGATAAATTTAACATTCAATTTAGTGAGTTAAAAAAAATCGAAATCAGACAAGCTAGTCATTTTCAATAAAGTGACTTTAAAACATAGGTGTCGTTCTAATGATGTTGAAAGCTCTGTTTGTTTGTTTAAATGGGGGTTAACTCCACTTTTAACAGTATTTCATTCATTTCGCGGTGACTGGCGCACCTAAACATGGATTCCTGGAATTTATTACAACAGTACTACAACCTTTCCACGCATCCAGCTGCCCATCCCACTAACGTTTACGATTATCCATTGGTGTGAGATAAATGTCGGACCGGGAATCAAACCTGAGACCCAATGGTCAGGAGTCTAGTGCGCTACCAGCTACAATATTAAAGCAAAAGTGCTTTGAAATACCCGTCTATCATAACATCGTGTATTGTCACTATAGCGTATGGAATGTATAATAATACAGTCAGAAAAATATTTTGTTGTCATAGTATGGGGGGGGGGGGGGCATTTCATGCTCATATGTTCGAAATCAAGCCTCTATAGACCTCTCTATCTCATAAAGTACAAGACAATTTTCAAACTAATGTGGTAATGCATGCTTTTAGGTGAGAATTTTACTTTCTTTTCAAAGAATGTGAAAATATCAAATAGGAGATCATAAAAGGAGAGGCTAGTTATGAGACCAGACATTTTGCAATTCCTCCTCCGCAAGAATTAGAAGGGACGTCTTTAGAGGCCATTTAACCAGTGATGTCCATTTTCAAATACAAACATCTACACAACAAGGAGTTCAAGGTTTTGGAAAACACGTTTCCGAATATCATAAACTCATTCCCTACCAATGACGCTTTTAAACGCTCCTCAATATACATGCTTTGGAAAATACTGTGGATAATGAAGAAGTTGCTTGTGACAAGAAATTTATTCATTATTCACAGTGTTTTCTACTCCAATTGAGAAAAAGATTTTAAGAATTTCATCAACTTTAAATAATTATCTGCAACTTCTTTGAAATTGGACTTGTATAAAATTTCATTGTTTGGTAATGGGTTAACCCTACCGGAGTATAGAGTGCAGTTATGTGTTTCTCATTTTGTCTATTTCAAACTCGATTGAGCGGAAGTGTCGTGTGAAGAACAGTACTTGTTGACCTATTTATCGCTTAAGCTGGACTTCATTTTTTGTAGAACCGTTTAACGTTATTTCTGAAATAACGGATTTTCGTGTAAAACCTTTTTTAGAAAGGATAAAACAAGGAATATTGGCTCAACCTGCAAATTGATCAATCGCGGCTGTCAATCAAGGAATCAATCGACCAATCAAATCATTTATTCTGTCCGGAATTAAAATTGGAACTCCGACATCTGACGCCATTTATGTTAAACATTTTGTTGGTTTCGCGACTTAGACGTGGTAACTGCAAATTGTTCAAGCTGTAGTTACGACGTTTATGTCGCAAACCAACTATTTCACTTTCTTGTTAAATGCTCCTGGCTATGAATGTTGCAAAATAACGACGTATAAAATTGAAGCAGAACTTCCTGGGAGTCAATGGCGAGTGCAACGGCGTAAGAGGGCGGGGCCAGCGATTTGTCAATTGACGAATCGACGCTATAAATCTAAAGTCTGTAGGAAATCAGATCGTTCATGCAAACCGAACGAGGATAATGATCTCCGTCACTTGTTTAATACATTTTCATTGATTCGCAATTGAAACGTATAAATAACAGTTAATTCAAGCTTTAGTTGCGACGTTTAGGTCGCCAACACGTGAATTTCTTTTTCCTTTATGTTATAACTTGTATATTTAGCAAACTAGTGTCGTTTGATATAAGAACGTCGTGATTCGCCTACATATGTATATTATATCAAAATCAAAGTACTGACAGTACTATAAGCTACCAAGGCATAGTTGTATGAAGTAATATTCTTTTCCAAATGTTATCATGATAAATGGACGAGATTAAAGTAACCCAGGATTTAACCCATTACAACATGACGAAATCTTAGACTGGTTCAAATTGAATGAAGTTGTAGATGACAATTTCAAGTTGGTTGAATTTAGAAAATCTATCCCTTGTTGGGTAGAAAACATTGTGGACAATGAAGAAATTGCTTGGTAAAAACAATATTTTTCCAAAGCTTTTTTCTTGAGATGCTTAAAAAACGGAAATTAGTGGTAATGTGTTGAATGGCAAGCTTTTGAAAGAGTTTTCTACAGTTTGAATAGAGTTTGCAATTTCCTGAAATACATAAGGACTGTTTTAATGTCGTAGGTGTTAAATGGACTTAGTGGTTAAGCCTCCAGTGGCAGTTTGTACTTGTTTAACTTTGAGAAGACCTCAAATTTTTTGTCTGTTAACTTAAGCTGTCAAAGCTGACGCTTTGCTATAGCTTACAAATGTAGGTTTATTGAAGACAGCTTGACCGTATACAGCAAGTCTGATCAAGATCTTTACTGTGCACTCTAAAGATAAATGCTGTATCAAAGCTTCATTGGAATATCAGCGAAAACTCTAAATGCCCTGAGTGGCCACTAATGGTGCGTCTTCTCTTCCCGCACTTAAGGGATGGTTGGAAATATCAAGCGCGGTTTCAAAAATACACATATTCATAAACTCGTTGATAGACTGCAAAATTATAGGCTGGTCCTAATTGAAATGAGTTGCAGACGACACTTTAAAGTTAATGAAATGTCAGATTTTTTCAAACTTTCTGGGTTAGAAAATACTTTGTAAAATGAAGAAATTGCTTATTGCAGGCAATTCATTTCACACTATGTTTTCCTATTTGTTTTCTTTATGTGTGTCAAAGCACGTTATAGTGTGGAAAAAAAACAAGGTGGTGAAAAGTTACATTCGTAGAATTTATAGTCTGTGCCGTACGATATTGTTTGCTATGTTTTGCAGTTCCAGGTAGCGCGTCAGAAGCCCTAATCTTCAATCATAGGGTGTCATGGGTTCGATCCCCGGCGATGGCACATATCCTTTCCGATATTTGTCTCTCACTAATGGGTGGATAATCGTAAACCTAAGTGGAATAGCAGCTGGAGGCTAAGAAAGGATGTAGTGATAGCACTGGTGTGAGTAAAACCAGGAATCCATTGTTAGGTGCTTCAGTCGACGCGATATTACTGAAAAACTGTTGAAGGTGGCGTTTAACCCAATTCAATCAATCAAAGCAGTTCCAGAACACATCTTTTAGCGACTTATCAACCGTGACCTTCAACACGCGATATTTAATACCCCCCCCCCTAAAAAAAACCCCAAAAACCGGTCGCTAACCTTGAATAATTGATACCTTCTTTTCATGTAAACTTTTGTAGAATGAGGTTTAACTCTTTCCTTTTTGTCAAATTTTTAATAAAAAAATCAATCAGTAGGGTGGAAAATATTGTGGGAAAAGAAGAAATTGCTTGTTACAAGCAATTTCCTCTTTTCCCAAATATTTTCTAAATCATAAAACAACGTAAAAACCAGGGTTTGAACAGGAAAGGGTAAAAAGAGTAAAGCTCTCATTAATTTTTTGTTTGCAGTTCCTGGAGAACACTTCAGCGAGTGACTGATTAATCCTGACCTGCGTTCGTGATTTTTTGTTACGATGAACTAAGCTAAGCAAGCACTGGGACTTTACTTTTACTCGTCTGCTTTACAATACCATGCAAGACTCCGTACAAATCCTACTACACTTGCAGAATCATCCTTTTTCATGTTTATACGTTATTTCATGATAAATTTCTAGTCTAGTCCCAATGCAATTAAATGTCTGTAAATAAAGATTTTGTTTAATTAAAACTGCTTATCACATTTTGTAGACAGACAGCGTTTCATTGATTTCTCCAAGCCAGCCTAATCGTTTAACTTAAAATTATTCAGGCGACTAATAAATTGTGGTTATATGTAGACGGCGAAAACAAATGCATCAATCTCCTATCATTCAACCCAACAAAATTATATAACTGTTGTTTTTAGTGTTTCATTGTGAATTTATGTTCATGCTCTATCGTCCCGTGACCTCGAGAGCCTTGTCAAGAATGTATCGCACTCCTATGTCTATATTAAAACACATTGGGTTATCATGCACTCCGATAGAGTTTCTGGTGAGTATAGAGTCTACATGCTTTATGTTTGTCCATCCATCGGCAGGGATCTTCTACAATCACTAGACCATATTGGATTGAAACAAATATTTACAGTGTTTTCTATTCAGAAACCGTTGCACAGATTTCAAAACAATTTCACAGAAAATGTCATCGGTGAACAATTTCTAAATTCCCTCGTAGAATTTTGATCAATTTTGAAGTTTTGATGGTCGGGGCTATTTTAAGTATATGGTATAGAATGAAAAAAAAAATCCCCGGAGACATGCTGATCGATATCAAAAGAATTTCATCAGAAGTCTAGATTTTATATATATGGTATAAAGTGAAAACTTTGAAATATTCTGCTCAGAAACTAGTCGATCAACCAACCAAAGTTCACTGGAATTGTTCTCGAAAATTTGTAATTCAAAATCCGTCAAAAATATTGGCTTTTATGGGCGGTGCTAATGTCCGTCACGTGGTATAAAATGGAAACTTCAGAAATATTCACCCAGGAACTGTCACTGTTCGGAATTCAACAAAATTTCGCAGGAATGGCCCCTAGGTAACTATTTACTAGATCTTTAAGCATTTCTAAGCATTTAACGGTCTTGGATGACCGGATCAAATAGTGACGCGAGACTATTGGACTGAATATATGTGTTGCGTAAAAGAAAGTTGTCTCCCTTTATGGAAATTCAAAGGAAGGATTTTTTCTAAATCAAGATACACCCCGCGTTACAAAAAACTTAGAAAGTTATCGTAATTGTTGAAACAATTATCATAACTAAATCATATATTGTTGGTAATGCTTAGACCAATCTAAAGGAATCAATTGATGGGTCGCTGACCCCGCCCACCGATCCTGCTGACCCCGCCCACCGATCCTGCTGACCCCGCCCACCGATCCTGCTGACCCCGCCCACCGATCCAGCTGACCTCGCCCACCGATCCAGCTGACTCGAACAAGGGGTTCCACCTCGTCTTTAAACGGCGTTATATTGAAAGATTTATTGCAAGTAACATTCATCAAAAGAGCTAAAGGGTTGGTTGGCGACCTAAACGCCGGAATTACAGCTCATTCAAGCTGTAGTTACGTTTTTCAAATTGCCAAACCAATTAGAAAATACATAATGTTCACTACGGCTATAAAACGACCAATTTGACTGGTCGATGGAGTTTTTGATTGACTACCGAAATAGGTCAATTCTAATCAGTTCGAACAACATAGGAGTATGTGACAATACTGTAATTATCTAATTAAGCATTCTAATCGATCCTTTTATATGAGCCTGCGCGTAACATTTCCAACAATTTCACACGTGCGTGACTCGCACACATTGAGCACCCTGGACAGCCATTTGAACATTCGATGATTGTTTAAAGAAGCTTTGGGTCAGTATCTATCTACAGAGCGCAGAGTGAAGACTCCGATCAGACTGTGCGGATGCACAGGCTGATCTGAGTCTTTACTTGGCGCACAAGTGTAATGGTTGGAATTGTCACGCACGCGCTCATATATTCTTTTGAACAACTATTGTCACAAGCGACCGCTTTTTGTCGTCTCTTTGCTGGTCGCTTTATACAATTTTTTTCTTAATTTTACTGATTGGAATTAATTCAAGCCAAAATAATTGAGATTTTGCCGGAATAGTAGTGCTAGAAATTGAAAATACCATGTCTTCATGCTTCTCTGTCAACCTCACGAAAAAAAATACTTGCGAAACTTTTGTAACGGAAAACAAGAAAATAAAGGAAGACATTTAAACAGCGGAACAGAAAACTAGACAAGTTGACATATACGCAATAGATCTGGGTAAAAGTGAATGGTCGCAATTTTCTCGGTGGGATTTAATAAAGCCCACACAATTCATTGGGCCGGTGTTTTCTTTGGCCGGTTAATGAATTCCGTCAAGATTCAATTTCCAACAGATCGCATTTTGGCATTAGATTTCATTATCCAGTCTTCGGTCTAACAATGCGACAATTTATATGTTAAGTCCTTCTTTCCGCAGGAAAAAACTTTACTGATTCCAACTTGCCATTTCGAGATAAACTACCTAGAATACAATGTATACATGTACACATAGGGATAATATGAAAAGAATGACGAAATCGTATATTGTTTTTAGTTTGTTTGAAATTGGTTTAACGCTACTTTAACTGTATTAAGTCATATCACGGCGACAGTAGTACCCCACCATGAAATCTGGTATTTCTCACACAAGTACTACCACTGCATCCTTTCCGAACCTCCAGCTGATCATCCCACTTAGTATTACGATTTTCTACACATAAGTGCCCAAGCCGCCGCGGAATGACTGAAATACTGTCAAAAGTGGCGTTAAACTATATTCAAACATTTCTATATGACCACGGCTGTTTAACTGAAAAGCCCTGATGGATTCATGTCATTTGCATGACGAGAGGTTTCCTTCACGACTATAATATTAGATACAAGTCTAATTATCACATAACTCCAGACATATTAGCAACTTTATGTTGCCATTTGATGTGTAAAATCAATTACTTTATTCGTAGTTTATTCCGAATTTTACTCTGTAACCTCCTACTGACGTCTTTAATATTTCTGTTTGCTGGGTCGAATCACACACACACACATACACACACACAAAAAACAACACACACACATATATACGTATACCGTAACGTTGTAGAACTCATAGTAAAGATATTAGAATATATTGGAATATGTTAATTAACTGTTTAATTGAGCAATTGCTGACCCCGTTGGCCCCGCTTATTGACCCCGGCAGGTAGTTCCTCTTCGATTATGAACGGCCTTATGTTGCAGACTTATAGCCAGAACCAGGTAATAAACAATGAAATGGTTTATAGGCGATTAAACGTCGTAGCTACAGCTTGAATAATTTGTAGTTTCGACGTTTAAGTCGCATAACCAACAAAAAAGACTTCATGAAAATGGCGGCTTACAATCCAACAGGAATAGGATCCGACAGTAAGTCCCGCTTCTATTTTTAACGGCATTATTTTGAAGTATTTATGGCGAGTAGCATGTAACCAAAAAGTAGAATGGTTGGATGGCGACCTTAATGTCAATACTACAGCTTTAATAAGCTGTAGTTACGACGTTTAAGTAGCCAAACCAACAAAAATGTTTCATACAAATGGCGGCAAATGTTGGAGTTAAAATTCTCATTCAGGGCTGAATGAATGATTTGATTGGCCGATGTATTCCTTGATTAACAGCCGCGATTGGTCAATTAAATGATTTCATTAGTTGATTGCCACTTTGATGGGCTGCCGCGATTGATGGATCACTATTGCCAATCAAAAAGTCGATTGACAAATCAAATAAACTAGAAGTGTACTTTGAACTCCAACATTTATCATAAACATTTTTGTTGGTTTGGCGACTTAAAACGTCGTAATTATAGATTGACAACTAACGATTTGACTTTTATTTTGTGCTCACACCAAATAGTTAACAAAGTGTTGTCGCTTATTACCTGAGTCGAACAGCCATATCGAAAGTCTGTGGTTTGGTCAAGCATTTCGCCAATTGACCAATCGCGGCTGTCAACCAAGGAATATAGAAGTTACGACGATTAGTTCACCTATCAATCATTTTACTTTTTTCTTACATGCTACTAGCCATTAATTTTGCAAAGTTACGCTGTTAAAAATCGAAGCGGAAGTTCCTGTCGGAGTTAATGGGCGGCGCCTCGGGAATTAGTTGCCGGGTCAGCAATTGGTCAATTAGACAATACTACGGATTTCTGACAATTCTAGTACAACCAATCTAACATAACATAACATATTCCTTATTTCAACAATGTGCGTACAACATGCAGTAGGGTATTACAAACAGTACTTCGTAGAATTTGAGATAATACAATGTAATTAGATCTTCAAATTGAAGATTAGAAAGTTTATTTCTAAAGCGGGTAAATCATTGTAGTCAGTAAAATAAGAGCTCATAAGAATAAACAGATGACAAAATTAATTAAGAGATGAAGAGAATGTTTTTTGTTTTCATGGAGGTATGAACCGAAAAAACTAATCACACTGTATGAATACGCGAAAACAAAAAACATTCTCTTCATTTCTTATAATTTAATAGCATCGAGCGAAAAAACCAAAAACTGTACAAATTATGATACCTTTTTGTATGGAACTATTTTATGCGGAAGCATACAAAATGGCTGCGTTTCGACCAATCAGAACGCTCGATTTTGATAGACGAAACTAACAATTAAATTAATAGTATGTTAATTTTAAATTTAGATTTGTTCTAGTTCTGGAGGATTTATCCTTCATTTCAAGTGAATAGCAAAGGTCACGTTTCCAGAAGCGCTGGGTGACGAGTGAAAACGTATCTCGAAAACTCAAAATTAGGCGACTCAGACGAGTGCACTATAGAAGCAAATTTACTTTGATGGTTAAAAAGAATACAATGTTGGTACCTTATTTTTAAGAATATACGTACGCCATTTTACTTTATGTTAGATATGAACAGAATGTTTTTATTTGTTGTTGACAAGCAATCTCTTCTTTTCATACAATGTTTTATAAGTTATGCTATCACAGGGACAGAAAAAACAGGGCTTGAACAAGAAATAGTTCACCAAAATATCACTAGTGTCAGACAATTGTTTTATGGAATTGTTCTGTACTGTTTTCACGTTTTCAGTTTTGAGTCAGTCGGTATGCAAGTATCTTCAGAGACACGACTAAACATAAATAATACATATAGATGTAGATATAGATGTATGATTAGATTAATTTTCTATTTTCAGCATCAAGTTATATTGTAAAGAGGGATACAACACCGTATTTCCAACCAACTCCCACCAACATCACCGTTCACGAAGGTGATTTAGCGGTATTGAAATGTCATATAGGGAATCTCGGACCGAAAATGGTAAACGTGGTAGGCTACATATTGTCTAGTGTCTCACACCTCTTTCTAATCTTTATAACCTCGGCTCTTTCCGTGAAATACACACTTGTACTGGTGCTAAAAAATTTAACTTCGACGGTGAATCGCTTTACTTAACAATTTACTTTAATTCGATTTTTATGCTATGTGAAACAAAAGAAAAGGAATAACGCAGAATCAAGCTCATAGAATATATATATAACTTCAAGGTCCCGGTTCTTCTTCTTCTAAAAGTTGTCGATTGATCATTTGTCTAAGAATTATTGCATTTTATGAAAAAACGGGTACTTTTCACGTGACATATATAAATTTGTTCCAGGAAGAATAAATTTACTACCAGTAATTCCAACCAGTTATAATGGTACGCACTATTATAATCGAATACTGGTTTAAATTCTTCGTTACATATGCTTCAAAGTGCATGTACTTCTTATTTTTATGCAATTTGAAAAATTGCTGTGATTTTCTCGTTGAATTGAGGGAATCAAAGAATCGATCGACCAATCAAATCATTCATTTAGACCGAAAGTGAATCCCGAAATTGGCCGCCATTATGTGAAGCTTTTGTGTTGGTTTAGCGACTTGAACGGCTTAACTATAGCCTGATTTAACCAAGTAGTTCACATTTTTTACATGTTTTTGTTATATATATATAAAAAACACGAAAAATACGCTGTTAACATCGTAGTGTAACTTCCTGTCGGATCTCAGTGCGTGTGGTCGTGATCCGTTAATAGGTTTCGATTGAATGGCAAAATTAATAAAATGTGTAGGCTTATATTCCATTACAACAACAATAAACATACGGCAGTCTATCTTATTCGTCCTTTTAGTTTCGCTTTGATGTATAACGTAACATACAGAACAATATATAGAAAACAATTTAAAAAAAACAACATGTTTTTGCAAATCCCAGGACATTTACTTCATTTTTGTGTATTTTACGGTAAAGAGAAGGGGTTATATTCTCTGGTAGACCAAAAGCTTAATTTTTCTCTTTTAACATATTTTTAACCTAAATTGTTTGCTCCAAACGTTGATATCCATTTTTAAAGATACGATTTCCAGCATTTAATGATTCCTCTGTGACATTTTGATAATTTTATATTCTTTTGTTCATATGTTCATATGATCGGACGATTCAGATTTTTTCAGTTAGGTATCAAATGCAAAACACGTTGATATTAAAGATAAGGCCGTCCTTCGTTATGGTTACAAAACTTAATGTCTAACAACAGCTTACAATTCACAATGATTGTTTATTTCTTTCATATAACTGCCCATGAAAAAAGGTAAAAGAAAGATTATTAAACATCTTTATTCTTATCAATCGATACTAAATTCATGAAAAGTAACATTCCCAGTGTGTGTTTAATTTATTCCCTCTTATCTCAATACTAAAGTTATTTTCATTATTAATCAAGTGGAAAGTTATTATCTAGTTCATCATTTACTATTCATTTTTCACTGTTACAGACTAACATTTTGATCGCTAAATGAGATTATGGCTTTTCGCTTCTGCTTCACTTAGATAGTCTGTATTTTTTTCGTCTCGGATGAACCCCTGGAGTGTTTTTTCACAAGACAGAAATCAATAGTTGTGGTTTTGACCAAAACCCATACTTGCTGTTAAAAAATCTAAAAAAGTATACATTTGTAAGTATTTAAAATCGCTAATAAGTGATTTACGTTAAAGATGAAATTGAAATTGAATATTTTGTTGATAATCATAGATACAGATAACTTACACGCATTGTCATAACTTAATGTCAACAGTAACAATACCAGTACACTGTATATCTATACATATTCTCGTGGCTTTATATTAATTTTTTCTTAATATATAAAATCCAAAAGAAATATAGCAAGCAAGTGAAAACAATACATATATGTAATAATCACACGACCTTAGAAAAAATATCAATTATATAAAAAAGTCAAAATAATCCAAAGAAACAATAAACTCCAAAGTGAAATATGACCGGAGACAGTCATCATTAAGCGCGTGTATAAAAAGATATACCAGTCAAATACATGTTTTTGGTCGAAATCTTATATGTACATATATAACATTTCGGGTTACGGACTACTTAATATTAATCGTACTATACAGCTCTAATATAACATGCTTCTTTCTCATAGAGGGTGATAAATGCTTTTAGTTAAGAAATGAAAATATTTTTTTGTTTTCATGGAGGTATGAAACGCGTATTCATACAGTGTGATTTCCTTTTTCGTTTCATACCTCCATGTAAACAACAACAAATATTAATTTCTTATAATTCAGTGGCATCGGGCAAACAAAACAAAACAAAAATACAAATTTTGATTCAATTTTATTGAACTTTTTCATGCGCAGGCAAACAAAATAGCTGCGTGCTCAAAAAAGTGTTCATCGAGGTAAGTATAATCTTTTCAGCCTATCAGAACACTCGTTTTTGATAGATGAAACAAACAATTAAATTATAACTAAATGACTATTAAAACTACTAAACTTCGCCGTCCTTATTGACAAATTAAGCTTCTGTCATAAATGCCGTCTACGTTATTGTACATTCAAACAGTTGCACTTTTAACTTAATTTATCCACCAAAAGAACGACAAAGACGAAATACCATATAACCACTCTAATCATCGAGGAATAACTAAAACGGTATTGTCCGTCTACTACAGATATACAAAACCATTTACATCGATCTCTACTTTCTTTCATTCGATTATTCTTTAGTGTACATGACGATTTTACAATACAAGCGTTCTTTTCAGCTAATAATTACAATTTAAAATATTTGTAAATTCTCGTATACCTATCTTATAAAGACCTCCTGGAAATACATGTATGTTAGACATTTGAAAGTTTCGGTTTTCGACATCTTTTTAAGATTATTCTACAGCTATTTATCTAGCTTAACCCGCACATTTTTCTGCCCATCCTTAAATATTTTGAATAAGAAACAATAAACACCAATCGTTCTCATGTCTTTCAAGATAGTTCTTAGAAGCGGTTGCCTATGCTGTTCCTTTTTAAGTTCATACCCAACCTTTACAAATATATATTAAGCACTGTAGATTTGCACAGAAGTAGATGGTAAGTGCTTGTTTTTCTCCAAGTTATTGTATGTTTGTATTGCGCTCGTGGTGAACCCTAATATTTTTTTTAAAAATCGTTTGATATCTGCTTTCGTGAATCGTTCTTTTAGCACTGTTTTATGAAAATTAAGTTCTCATTTCATTTTGTTGATTCATGTGGTACCAAAGGAAAGAAAATAATAACGGTAGTTTATTTTAAAGATCTTTTTTTTTCTTTCTCGCTCAAAACTATGTAAGTACTTCGGTTAAAGCATTAAACGTTGATGTTTTAACGATTTGGGACATGTAGCTTGCAGCGTTTTGAAAATAGTTTCTAATTTGATTCATGAAGTTTGATTTGAATCATAGATATTGTTAGAAATTGTAGACAGAAAATAGCATACAATTATACCTTACTTTTGGCAACGATTAAAACGTCCTAGGGTCTTTGTACTAATTCAACTGTTTCACTTTCTGGTAAAGTCAAAGGCTCATAACGTGCAAGGAACAGAACCAAAGAAAAGCGAAAGTATAAGGTATGCTCAGCCGGGCGAAAATATGTGTCTCATGCCAGCGACAATACGTTTCAAATTTCTTAAATAGCAGCATGATATACTCGTAGAATAGACATTTACTATTTAAGTCCAATGATTAAATATAATTATGTAAAATAAAGCTAATTGCACTATCTTGCACGCTAACCAAAGCATAACACACGCCCGTTTATGAATGCGTTGACATACATGTAGACTATTTAACAGCACATACGTTTGCATTAAAGCTTATTCGATAGGTCAATATGCATTTATATTCATTCCTAGTAATAATGTAACAGCTTTTGTATGACTTTGTTTGGCTAAAATAGTTGAGACAACAACAGGATAAGATTAAGTCGCAGTGCCGGAATTACATGATATCAGCTGAACTATTTTCTTGCCCCTTTTCAATGCACTAACCCACTATTTTCTGCTTACAGGTTGTTTGGAGAAAGATAGGTCAAGACGTTCCGTTAACGATTGGGAAGATGCGATTTGCCCCAGAAGCTACAGAATTCACCATAGACCATTCGCGAATATCATCATCTAGTAGCACATGGGACTTACTGATAAAAAATGTTCAGTCCAAGCATGCAGGCGTGTATGAGTGTCAAGTTACCGCTAATCATCGTATTGCTCAAAATGTTAACTTAAATGTTTTAGGTAACGATTCTTTCATTCAGTCAAGGGGGTAGAGATTTTATAGTAATGTTCAATATATGAGAGATACAATTTACTTTTTTAAACACAATTGAATTATTTGTGCTTTTGAAGGTCGACCAGTTTCTTAGTACATTTTCTTATAAATAACCATAACAAGTTATTATACATATAAATCATGAAAAGCCATCAATACTTGTTACAAAATAATTTCAAGAATACTACAAGAGGAATTATTTGAGCCATCACCTCTCTCTCTCTCTCAAGGGGGTCAAAATATCTGGATTGAGTGTAAGCTTCTGTCGCAATACAACTACATACAATTAGTGTCAGAAGAATTGTAAAAATATTTTGTTCAAGTTCATCTATTCACAAATACACATACCTTTATGAAATCAGCGAGCCCATTGTAATGATAACATAAACAACATCTTTACAAAAAGATAATATATAATTTCATGGTAGAGGAAACATTTGCTCTTATTTAAGCACATATTTGTTTTATGTTACTCAATAGTTTGTTGTTTATATTATTTATTTGATTGCAATTCGTGCTCTGTTTTAAGTATTTCGTTGCCGTTTGATATTAGTTGATGATCGTTTATTTAAAAAGCCCTGAAATGATTTTTAATCAGACTTTGTAAATGTAACAGGCCCATCTTCATTCATTATGCGGTCTAGCTAATATTTTCCGTTTAAAAGGAATACAATTAATCGATAATAGAATTAAAGAATAATGGATGTTATTTATAATACTGCTAGGGGTTAGTCGTTTTTATTGTAAGTATCTATATTTTATAAGTACTAACAAAAGTTTTGCACTGACCCCTCACAACAACCTATTTTCTTTCTTTTTCAGAACGTTCAAAATTGAGATCAGGTAATTATTTTTGTTTAATATTAGTTGGTGGATTGCAATCTAGAATAATCCGTATTTTTGTGGCATTTACTGTACCGTATTACATATAGTTATATATTTGCATTGAGCGTATTGCGCGCTTTTGGCTTCTATTTTAACTTTCACAGTTAATTCTTTTTTACATGAAACAAGCTATTCAAATAAGTAAAATATAAATTCTATAGGACAACTTGCATAATTTAGATACCTGTTCCAGCAGCGATACATCGCAGGCCTAAGCACTATTTTAGATAGTGTTATTCTTATGAAAAGGTCTAGGTTAATATTGCATTTTAATGTCATCTGTATGATAATGCTTACCTTTTCAGGCTTAAAAAATGAAAACAATAAGTAATGTGGATTTCATATTATTTCGTCATTGCACATGTGTCCATGAAGAAATACTTACACAGACGAAAAATCTCATTTGAAATAAATCAAGGTCGTTGTCAAATTTGTTTAAAAATATACACTAGAGGATAATTAAATTTTATACGGTAAATGTGACCAAGATTTCACCAACATATAATCAAATTATTCAATGGATTCAAGTTCATGCTTTATATTTCCTCTTCGTTGCTCTTAGCGCTCTACGAACACGTTGACAGGATTTAAGAAATATAGCAAGAGCGTATCACTCATATAATACAATATGTCCTCTAACTTAAATTATCACACTGTTCAACGTTTGTTGTACAATACTTGTATTTCTTGAATACCAATTATGTCGAGCCCGCTTGCGCTGTGCTAGAAATAGTGTTCACAATCACGTTGTGTTTCTGTGTAAGGTTTTTAGTGTATCAGTGTATACGAAATTGTCCAGAGCATATTTCTTTTATTTATGGACGGATGTCATAATAACTTTATACAGTAATTTTTCCACCATGAGAAGACATGCTATATAAAGATGCAAGTATATTGAATATTCTCTATAAAATACCAATAAAAAACATATATATGTTACATTTGTGTATGTACATAGCCTACATAAACCTTATGCCACGGTGCTTTGTAGTAAAAGCAATCATCACAATATGTGTTTTCTCAAAGCTACCTTCGATTGAAAAATAATTTACAACGAACGAAATTAGCGAGTATTTTTTCAAAGGCTATTACTAGAGTGTTGTAATATGTAAATGGAATTTTAATCCTTTTGGATACGTATAAGTATATATCAAAAGAAAAAAATTCAAGGGATATCTAATATTATCCAATGCGACTATTCAAAAAGGACACACGGAGAAGATAACTAAGCGAATATTGCAAAGCAGCTTGCTTATTGTTTAGATATTTGCTGCAACTGTTTTAAAGGTTTTCGTTTCAATGCATGGTTCTGTTTTTTTTTTGTTTTGTTTTGTTTTTTTTTGTTTTTTTTTTTTGTTTTTTTGTTTTTTTTTTATATATATTTGGTTTCAAGATTTCATAATCCGAATTCGATTTTTCGCTAAGTAAATTACCATCAGTTCATCCAACAGTAACATTTCATACACTGACTGTTCTATATGACTGCGAGAACTTAAGGGAGGCAAGTCTTTTTCAGTCAGTGATAGATTATGTATCCATCCCATTGTCTTTAAAATGGACATGAACTTGAATAAAAGAGGCATTAATATGAATGACCGAAACCAGTTTAGGTAATTCACACATTTTCATTATCGAAAGAACAGTGGAAGTCTACTTCCAGCTATATGAATACTCTTTAAATAAAATTATGTTTAAATTATTTCATTATATATGTTCAAGCATGAATCCTTATTTACATATTCTATTTATGTTCATCAACCTCAATTGCCCGTTGGAACAAGCCGTCCTTGAAGATGTAGAAAATAAACGAATCAAAATAAATGCTTACCTGGCATTCCTAACGCAGGTCGAAATATGGAGACATGATTTCTAGATTTTTTATCGTTTTTTCAGTGAAAGCACATGGGTTTTGATATAGTTTTCTAAAAATGATCAGGGGAAATTGTTTGGAGTATGTGTAGTGATAACTTAAATACTATAAGCGTATCATACGATATCTATAAGATAAAGATAGAAAAGTCCTTCTGAGATGGGAAAGCTTCAATAATTGCCAAAGTCTTATTTTCATTGTATAGGGTTTAGCGACACTTCGATCAAGCTTTAGTTATATCACGATGAAATTATATTCCTTACTTTATACGACCTAACAAACAGGTTGAAGTTGTGAACATTTTTTGTATATCTTCCCTGAGGACACAACATGACCGCTCGAGTTATTCGAACTTCTGACATCCAATACCTCTCTGGCTAATAGAAGTGTGTTACTCCTATTCAATTAGGACCCTTCAGATGAACGGGTCAATCAAAACATCTGTTTCTAAAGCACACACATAATTATAAGATGTAAAACCATAGGTTATTGCATGAACGCTGTATTATTCTGCATGGAGACAACATATGTAATAGGTTACACCTATTGCTGACCAACTGCTAACTACATACAAGGTTTACTAATTCTGTATCATGTTAGTTAGAAAACGAGCACTTTGCTTGCTACCCCTAGGAGCATTCATGATTCCGAATCATGTGCATTATTCATAAAACAGTTTGTAGATCCCGAAGGATGGCAAATCTACTTTCTAGGCTACTGAATGATATGTAAAAGCATATGATTTTAAGTAAATGTTTGTTAAACGCTAAAGCTTTCTTGTATTTATGACAAAGGGATATTGAATTTTACCTACGAACAGAGAAAGTTTATTCAACCTGGACTATATGTAAGGGCAATCAATATTTAAAGTCATATCTTCCATTCGAGGAAGGAAAACACTGTAAACAAATCATCGTTTATTTGGTTACTAAATCAAACAAGAGCCTTCTTAACTTATCCTTTCCTACATTTGCCTCTCACCAATGGTTTCATAATCGTATACCTTTCGTCAGGAAAGGATGTAGTGGTAGTACTTGTGAGAGAAATACTAGGAATCCATTGTTGGATACTCCAGCCGTCGCGATATGATTGAAATACTGTTAAAAGCGGCTTTAAACCCCATTCGAACAAACAAACAAAAAATTAATATGCAAAATAAGGTATGATTGCAGTTCTCTTTAAATAATATTATTGCTTTTCTTATCAATTTCAACTCGCGTCTGTTTACATTTTGAGATCGAGACGACTGCATCTGACTATTCACCGAAAATGTTCGCTAATCTTCGGCATTGTCTGTTGTATACACAATTATGATAACTAAACTATACGGGCGATTTCGTTAATCTCCGTGACCAAAATATTTGTTTTACGATTTGCGAAAGTGAAAACGTCATCACTGATGTAATTGTATTATGTAAACAAACCTTTAATTGTGGTTGGTCACAATTTAAAATATCGTAACTTCTTTAAAGAAATGTAAGCATAACGGGTGGAACTATTTTGATCTTACAAATTCAGTCTTAATAATTATTGATGTTTTTGACCCTACATCATGAGATTTTTAATTTTTGTTGAATGTTTTGGGGGAAGATATGGCTTTAATATTAAGGAAAGGCTTTGGACGATATTCCAATATTTTTTGCTGTAAGTTACTTTACAGATGACATAACGATCATCTAATATGACATACATATGTGAAAGAAGGATAATATAACCATTGTTAAAATTTTATATTTTATCTGAAAAAGATGCCGACATGAACTGACCTTCACTCGATAGACTTCCTTGACCGTAGCAATACTTAATAGAGCCCAAACACGAAAGGATTTTAATTTCCACAGTTAAAGATAAAAAATGTTTTTACTTTTTATCCTGAAATTGCCTTGAACCCGACAGACGATATTAACATGTGTACCATCATAAAGGTCTTACAAAAAGAAGGAAAAAAACTATTTCACAAGTCGTGTGCGTGAGTTTGATGAGAAAAAGATAAAAAAAAAAACCTATGTTAAACCACGAAATGAAAAAAATATACACGAAAAAAGTCCAAAATATTGATGCAAGGGCATGTCTGAAGTGCTTTACTTGCTCTTTCTTCCTCCCAATGAATTGTTTTATTCCAATATATGTTACAGAGAAAACGTATCTTCTTTCCTTGGCTGATATACGCTTCTTTCAGGAATATGATTCTTAAGTGTTAATGAGTGAAAATGTGGTAATAACTGCAGTTTAAACTCGATTGCAACCAAGATGTTTCGATTTAAACGTGTATAAAAAAAAAAAACAATTTCAAAAATGACATGTCAAAGCTGAATAAAAAAAAAACATGTTGATTCAGTTTCAGAGCGCTTATTACTGAATCAATAATAACAAACAATGGCTTGTCGATTTTGTCTTGACGTCTATTTTATAGAACGAATCCCAAACAAAGAATTGTAGATTTTTGTATATGAAATTTTCCAATCCATTTTCCTGTATGCTATCATAACAGAATTCACTTTTTTGAGACCCTAATGAATAGGGTGAGGGGGTACTCCTCAACAAATTTGCAAAGAAAGAAACCGACACAATATTTTGTACTAATTTGTATACACACAGAGACCCCAAACCTATACTAAGCCCACTACGCATCTCAAAATGATTACTATGGTCCAGCTTTGAAAACGCCTCCGTTGTTGACAGAATGTTTCTGATCCTTAGATTTATTTGCATTTTGGAATGATAACGAACAATTTTAATAATGTATGAAACCATATTTCATCAAACTTGGTCCCCCGTCTTCACTTAATTAAAACGAAAATACGTGTTTGAATAACTGCTGATGTAACAGAAAACAGAAGATGTCATAAATGCCGACAGACATCATGATGTCATTGATGATGTCAGTACTATCATCATGGAGACAACAAAGTCATAATTCTATTTGGCTTTGACATATATTGAATTGGTTCTAAATGCCAGACAACTTTGAGATTTTACTCCCGCTGACAGAACAACAGGAATATATGTTTCTATCAATGTCTTGTTATCAACTGGCTTTTGTTTCTCGTATTCTGTACATTCACGGCGCCGAAGTGGCGAAATCCCTAACATTGACATTATTCTTAGGTATTCTGTTGTTCTCTTTCATTATACTTTTTTGAGAAAGAAATCGCGCGAGCGCCGTTGAAAGAGAACTCATTTTCTTTCTTGGACATCTGGGTACAAACGTGATTATATACAGGAGACATCAAATAGGTTTTGTAAAATCATGACAATTGACCAATACCCAAAAGTATTAGCAACAAAATATGAAGTCATTGACTAAAACTAATTTTTCTTGAAAATATTTCCTTCACATACACTCAGAAATCAAATACGATAAGTTTAAGATCTTCTGATTTAATCTTCAGAAAAAGATTATTCGGATGATATATGTCTGCAAAATTTTGCTCCGAAAACCTTGGAGTTTCCGATAACTACTTAAGCAAGAACGAAAACGAAACGACAGTATTGTTCATGTCTTTTAAGGTCGTCAGACTTAAGCGTTTTTCTAGATTCTTTTATCATCGAAGGAGGGACTTTAAGTGAGAATTCCCGATTTTTTATTTCTTTTCAAGCAATGCCGCGTTTTATAATGACAGTAATGCCACATGTCATAAGTGAAGCTGCAAAATATTTATCGTCTCATTTATCTTTAAACCCAGACTGTATAAGTTCACATACAGTATCACTAAAATATTTATTGACCTTATTTCAACGAAATGATCATTTTTCAAGAAGCCGTTTGCAAGTTTTTCTTGAAAGGTCATTCAGCTTTTATCACTTGATACAGCAAGCGATAGTATGAATTGTATTTTTGATACATACAGCATGTTATGAATATAATTCAATAGATTACATGTTTTTAGGCTCATTAATGTTTGCACAGATTATGCTGGAGAGCCTTGCTATCTGCCCTATCTTATCCGATGTAATGCACGAAAATTCTTCTCCTACGAATATGTTATCATGGTGATGATCAACCCAGAATACACATACTTTGATACTGGTATGATTGTAGAACATGACTACGTATATCTGACGATGAATGAACGAAAATGGCACTATTTTAGTACAATGGATAAAAAAAATTACAACAATATTCATTACTCAAAGCTCTAGTGTTTTCGCTAAGCTGTCGTTGATGTTTTCTAGATCGCAATATGTCTAAATATTGTAACTAAATCATTTAGGATCCGTGTGCCCTATGAGTCTTGCTGTATAGAGTAGGATCTATTATTTTTACAGAATTAAGGATGGGAGGTACAGAGTATGTAGACATTGGGAACCAGATACATCTTACTTGCAATGCTACTGGTGACGGTCGGACACAAGTCGACGTAGACTGGTTCTTTGAAGGGAATAGAGTTCACCCGTCTAATCCAAGATGGCGGGGTAGACTAGAAATCTTAAGGCGAAGATACGATGAGAGCATCTATATAAGTGAACTTATCATACATCGAAGTACGATGGCCGACAAAGGCAGCTATGTGTGTCGAAGTTCTGACCTTATGGTTAGCAGTTTGAAAGTTCATGTTCTTAAAGATGGTGAGTATTGTGGTGCAGCATTAATTAAAACGCAAGATATAGTGAAAATGTATAAAACAAATTTGAGATATCACTGGCTGTTATCACAAATGTTAAGTCACCTCTTTTATTACATGTAAGTGTTTCTTTTTATTGTCCAACTCAATTAAAAAGCTAAATTCCATTCGGTAAGAACTAGACAAAAGTAAAGGTTATTGTGGTATTGATGGTGCAAATACACCAAGAGATGAAGTGAATTGTTCACATGTAGTATATATGAAGAGGATACTAGTATTTGTTTGATTGTTATCAGGTCACTCAAAAGTCACAAAAAAGGGCGGGGTCATAGCAAGCAAAGTGCGCAAAGAACTGTTTATTAAATCAAGTAAGTCAGGTATTGTTCAGCATAAAAATGTAGAACTCAATAGAAATAATGATATGTCCCTTTTGAATAACGATTTAAAACATGTAGATCAAGTTCATTGGAAACGTTAGTATTCTGCTGACATAGTTCTTTCAATGCAAGGCAATGTGTTTTAAACACTTGTGGATATTTTAAAGATCGGTTAGTTTTGAAGTAGTTCCCTGGGCTAAAATAATTCTTATTCTTATGGAACAACTTGGTTGTCACAACTGGTTGTTTGTATTTATTTTTTATTTTTTTTTATTTTCGGAGTTTATTTAGCTGAGAAATATTCTTCGAGACTAAATGAGAACAACAAGAAACATCACTTTATATAATCAACCAAACTCAAAATGTGGTTTGAAAAGCCAATTCAATGAAGGACATTGTTTTGAATCTTCACTTGGAAATGACTTTTCATGACAGTTAAATGATAAAAAATAAATAAATAAAATTCAATATCGAATCTAAACTTGAGGCGTGTGAGTAAAGATTTTCTTGCTTGAAAGTCATATATCCCTATAAACTACAGACTCGAAGATTTAGAAGGGACAACTTTGTGCTGTAACACCTGATTTACTTTGTTCATTCCCTTGTGTTCTTTTCGTTGTCTAATAAGTTTTTTCCTTAATGTGCTTTTGTTTTCCATCTATATATAGTTATTAGCAAAACCCTTTGATAGTTTATATTGTGCTTTAAATGTTTTATCTAATAACTGAATCAATAAATTGGTTAAATGAAAAGGCTTAAGTAAATTTTCTAATTTTACTTTTTATAATCAAGAATCTAATTTTTTGATTGCCTTCGCACACTATAATTGGACTTGGGCTTTAAATTCCTATCTGAATTAATATATTTTTCTTTTTCTAAAATTCAAAGCACAGTCTTGATATACAATACAAATAAAAAATCTCAAGAATAGGGAAGGAATTAAATCGAGATTTCCTCTACCATTTCTTAATACATCCTATATATATAGGTAAAAAACGAAACCGTCGACGTATCAGTAATCGGAACACGACATTATCATAATCATTTGAAGAAACTAAAGTCTTCACACATAAGCAAATCCGTACATAATTCATGGATAGTTATACTTTTGTAACTTTGCTAGTACTATATGCGTATTTTGTAGATATATGAGCATCACCTCTTATGCAGCAGACCTTCTAACCGGCTATTGCTAAATCAAAAAAAAAAATAATAATAATAATAAAAAAAAAATGCACCAGGATTGCAATGGACAAAAATCAATTTCAACATTTGTAAATGACAATATAACCATTCGAAACCGAAAATAACTTGGCCTACAATGTTTTGAAATTCGGAACTGTACCATTACTTGCTGATGTCGACTTTATGTTATACCACAGACGTATATACCAAAGCTCTTTTGATATGAGCCCGTGAGCGATATTTCAAACCATTTCACTTGAGTGTGAAGTGCAGACAATGAGCTGCATGACCAGACACCCACTGTATTTAGAATACTTACCAACAGTCACCCAGTGTATATAAAAATACTTACCGGTCGCATAAAGAAACTATGATTCTGTATCTTTCTGTAGCTGTCACGGTGAAGACTCTGATCATACTGGGCTGATGGAAATTCCACGCCAGTCTCATAGGTTCTTGAGATAGAAAGTTGATACAATTAAAGGTTTCGTTATATTGTAACTGGTTTTTTTTTCTAAATTCTAACATTAACTATAACCGGATACAGGAATTCATATTGCTGCTCAAGTTTTATCATTATCAACCTATTAACTAGCGTCATTATTCTAAAATGGACGAAATTTAGAACAAAAAAGGGTGGATACTGATGATAGATTTTTTTTTCTCACTTGATAAAAAAAGACAACAATGAAGACACATAATACGCTACTAATTCTATTCTTAACATTGATATCCTGAATGTTTTTTCTTAGGCGTCGTTCACAAGCGGGATTATGTGAAAATCAACTATTCACATGACTAGTCGTTTCTACCAGTACCTATTCTTAGTAACCATTATAAAAAGGGATAGATGTACTAGATAATGCATTTACAGAATGCTATAGAGTGTCTAAATTGTTAAGAAATGAAGAGAGTACATGTATATATCTTTAAATCGAGATAAAAAAAATCAAATCGAAGTAATTCTCACAAAAAAGTTATTAGGTACAGTTTCTTTCCTCAATTCAAACAAACAATATTCTGTCAAATTCTTTCAATTTATTATCAAAGAAATAAAATAAAAAAAGGATTAACAAGTTTGAGATATTTCTATTGAACTACTTTGTGCTCAATCCAATCAGAATGCAAGAATTTCGATTAACATTACTAAAATTAGATTTTAAGTTATTAAATATGCGACGGTTCGAGTTAAGGAGTTTCTTTTTTGAGCACCAGAACTCCCTCTTGATAATCTAATATTACTTCTATCACACAAACGAAGTTGGTGAAGTATTTGATATTTATATCGTTATATTTGATAAATCTATGTTAATGTATTCTTTTATTCTCGAAAATTCACATACAAAGAATCACACAAATGATAATCCTGGTGTTCATTTGTTTCTTCTGATCTAAAGCTTCTTTTTTCATGTTATGTCTTTTTCATCTTCGTTGCATTTATTTGCTTATTTTCCTCCTTGAAGATTGTTTGTTTTAGATTTTTAATGTATAATTCCATTCAATCACTATTTTCAAAGAAAGACGACAATGGGGTTAAATTACTAAAATAAAAGATAAAATACCAAGATTCATTCGAACACAGATGGCTAAGTTTAATCGAGGAAAGATTGTAGCTACATCACACATATAAAACTTCAAATACATTAAGAAAAAAAGAGTTTGAATCCGATCTTGTATTTTGTTGTTCTTTGCGATTATATAGCTATGACGGTCATCATACTGTGCCTTCAAAAGACATAGTATATTTAAAGTCATTCATGGTGTTGATTTCGAGTACTTTAAACTAGCCAACGAATGTTAAATACACCTTGACATAACGCCTTACATACATGTTTACAAGCAATGTATATATCTATATTCTACTCTTACTTGCGACTTGAAGAATGAAGATAATAGACAGTTTTATCTCTTTTTTTCAGGTTCCAAAGATAATCCAGACAGAAGAGGTAAATACTTTGACAATATTTGTTTAGCTCACATGAGTACAACGTGCTTAAAGGGCAAGCGCTTCAATCATCACATAGATTCTGTTCCGTACAGTCTTGCGATCTTCAATATCTTCTGCTCTTCTACCATGTAGCATCAACTGCCGATTTAGTTCAAACTCGACAGAATTGATCACAATGAGACCCTTCTCGAAATTGTTGGTTAATCTCGATTGGTCACTGAATAAGAGCGCGACAGCCAGTGGCTTTTTAAATTATGCACCAAACTCGTAACATGATAGAAATGTTTCTCGGGTAACCGTTCCTAAAAGAGTGTCTTGACTTTCAATTGACAGATAGATATTAGTGGGCTTTTGTCCCCTTCTTTAAGTGACGCTTATTTTGACACCAAATTTTTACAGTTTTCAAAACCCGTACATACAATATTTAACTGGTCTATGGATATGGGCTTGGTATGGCTTGGCTATTTTAACTGATTTTCTAAAAAATGTATTCTAATCTGCAACCAAGGCGCCGAATTAAATCAACACTTATCAAAGTACCGAAGAAAACAAAACACAACACAACGTAACTTTAATTGACATTAATATACTTTGGGTAACCCTTCTCAAAAATTGTCCATGAAAATTTGATTCGGTCATACATATTTGAACAGAACGCCAGGTCTTATCTGCTTTGACTTTTTAGTCACAGCCTTCTAAATTCTCGAACCAATTTCAACCAAACGTGTGTGATGTTCATTTGATGTCCCTTCTCTCAAAACATAGTGGCGGAATTGCCCCCTTTGTGACTCTGTTTAGATATGGATGTAATATACCTATAAATATTTCTAGTAAAATAAATACATTTCACACTTAAAAAGAAGAAAAAATCCGTATCTGATAGTGTCAAATACGGCTTCATATAAAGTTGTTTAAGATTATATGAGCCTATGCGTGACATTTCCAACCATTTCGCATGTGCATGACTCGCACATATTGAGCACCCTGGATAGCCAATTAGGGGCTATTAGAATATTCGCTGATTGTTTAAAGAAGCTTTAGGCCA
Source organism: Fragum fragum (assembly GCA_946902895.1). Lineage (NCBI taxonomy): Eukaryota > Metazoa > Mollusca > Bivalvia > Cardiida > Cardiidae > Fragum > Fragum fragum. The sequence goes on along the minus strand of OX336370.1, from coordinate 66,063,199 downwards.
GTATCTATCTATAAAGCGCAGAGTGAAGACTCTGATCAGACTGTGCGGATGCACAGGCTGATCTGAGTCTTTACTTGGCGCACATGTGTAATGGTTGGAAATGTCACGCATGCGCTCATATCATATTCATTGTGTTGATGATGTCATGATGTAAATCAACAGAATGTTAAAGAAGAAGAGAACTACATGCAGAAATCCAAATTTTTGAAACTCTTTTATCGAAATTATTTAATCAAAATGTGTGTAGCTTTGCGCCTTATGACTCGTCCATCGAAACAGTCTTCTCTTCTGAAAAAAGTCCTTGCATTTGTTTACATGCTCCTCTATCAACAATTTCAGAATAGGTGCCAAGCCCGCTGTGAAAAGCTTTGTCGAATAATTTAATTTCTAGTTTCGTCTATCAAAACGAGCGTTCTGATTGGTCGAAAAATTTATTCTTAACTCAACGAACAAAATTTTGAGCACGCAGCGATTTTGTATGCTTCCGCACAAAATAGTCCCATACAAAAAGGTATCAAAATTGTAAAGCTTTTTTTTCACTCGATGCTATTAAATTATAAGAAATGAAGAGAATATTTTTTGTTTTCATGGAGGTGTGAACCGAAAAACCTAATCACACTCTATGAATCCGCGAAGAATCATACAGTGTGATTAGGTTTTTCCGTTCATACCTCCATGAAAACCAAAAATATTCTCTTCATCTCTTAAATAAAAAACGAAAAGAAAAGTTGCTACAATAAAATAATTTTGAAAGTTTTTTTCGCTGCTGGCATGTGACCTATCCTGAAATAATTCATAGAGGGGTCTGTTAACAAAGATTTCAGAAATGTTGTGCTTACGAGAGTCACAGAGCCATATGAATAAAATCTTCGGCCCAAGGCCATTCTGGCTATCGGTCTTTTTTTAAAAAAAAATAAAAAATAATAATAATAATATTAATGATAATAATTTTTTTATTATTTTTTTCTGGTCTCTTTATTTTTCGTTTATCTCGTTTACAACTTTTCACTTTTTTTGATGAAACGACAAGTGTTCCAGGAAAGAAAACAAATAAAAATAAAGTGAAAAAAATGTTACCTCTGTTTCGAGATACAATAAATCATGTATTAAGCGACCACTCAAGGGACGACGAAAATGATGTCGCTTAAAAAGAATGGTTGCGAAATAATCATTTTATGAAATAAGCGAAAGGCTGATTCGAATGCATACAGATTGTTACAGAATTCTCGCTTAATCCTTTTTGTTTTCAACAACGTAAGAATTAGTCAAAATTTTACTCTTTAGCAAACTGACTCCACTTCTTTAAAAGAGACTGTGAAAAGGGCAATTGTGGTCTCTTAATGTATGCGGTCGCTTAATAGTAGTTGTCGAATGAGCAAGATCGACTGTACTCCATTCAATGCATTGCGCGGGATTTTTTGTTGAAGTACGTTTTTATACGAATACGTCAGTTTAGATAACTATTTAGATCACATTGTCAGATGTTTGCTTTTACCTTTCATTTCTTCCATTTTTTCAGAAACACCGGATGAAGAAGGACAAAAAGGTGAGATGCGAAAAGCTGATAGTGCTGCAAACCCCAAATCTTTCAATGGCTTACTTCACATATTAACTTTAATAGTTTTAGTTTACTTAACGAGATGAAGCGGGGAGCAACAATTGTTCAAGAACGTTTAACAGAAAGCAGTGCCTTCATTAGGAATATGAAATCTTCTAGTTTTATTGAAGCCACCTCTTTGTATATATAAACAAAGTGACTCCAGTTCTTAAAGAGAACTCAACCGTGATGAAAATCGTGTTACGGTTTCGCGTATTTTTAAGTGACACGTCTAAAGTGTTTTATTATATGATAAAACAAGAGTGTAGGGGTGATGACGACAGACGAAAGTTCATTCGATAAACCCAAACAATCGACTCGGACTAGGTGGATCATTGTATGACTTAACATATAATGTCAAGCTACCACAATATACATTGCGCATGTTCACTTGATTTCTTTAAACGCACAAGTGAAATCAAAGTACTGAAAGTATTGTAAGCTAGCAAAGCTCTGTTTTATTATCATTTGATAGTAATCTTCTTTGCCATTTGTAGGGTAGAAAACATAGTGCACACTGAAGAAATTGCTTGTAACAAGCAATTTCTTCATTGTCCACAGTGTTTTCCAAAGCCTTTGTTTGGAGGTTCTTAAAAGCGGGATTGAATGGGATGTATAGCATGCTTTTGAACGTGTTCTCTTTAATTTGAATAAAATTGATTAATGTGGCCAGTCATTTTGAACACCATATGCTCAAGTATACACAAGAACTAATTTTTTGGCGAAGACATTCAGTGGATTTAGCGGTTAAGCCTCCAGTGGCAGTTTGCACTGGTTTGAACTCTGAGAAGACATCAAAATTGTGTCTGCTAAGTTAAGCTATCAAAGCTAACGCTTTGCTAGCTAAAAATCAGTCAAACGCTATAACATGTCTGCATAATACACTTTTAAGGATGATGTTCACGTTATTTATCAAGATTGAAACAAGTATGGATACCATTGAAATTCAGTCAGAACGCATGTTTGGGACATACGTGAGAAATTCGCGTGTGTACCTCGTGTCAATGAATAAAGATGCAGATGAATCTTGTATAGCGTACTTCTTTAAAAATGCCTAATGGAGAAATACAAATAAAGGATAGAACTTATTACATTATAGTTGGTAATATTTGCGGGGGTTATTTGATTTTTTATGTAGCACCTTTCGATTTTTTAAGTCTTGACTCTAAGAAATTCCTTGATGTTCTGATTTACATGACCAGTCTTTTTTAACCTTTATCAGTGTCTTTCACGTCTTGATATTTGGTCATGGTCATAACCTTGGGTGCTACAAAGGGAAAGGGTGAATTTCACCCCTACCACTGCTCTCTCAAGTCCTTCCACGGATAAAACCCTAACCTATTATTTGATGAATGAATTAACCGTTGCAAAATCTCATACAGCCAGATTATCTAATTTATTGTTGAGCTGTTGTTATATATCGTCGTTATGCGTTCAAAGTGTAATAACTGCTTTATTGAACTAAAGGGAAATACAAATTAATAGGAACTAGGTGGTTGGTGACCTAAACGTCAAAACTGCTGCTTTAATTAGCTATTGTTGCAATGTTTGAGTCACAAAAATGCAAATAATGAATGCTGGGGTTCAAAGGTCACCTTCGGTCTAAATGAATTGCTTTATTCGTCAATCAATATTTAGGCATTGCAATGCTTTAAAATGGTCGAACATTGATTAAACAGAAAGCCTTTAACCGAAAACGAAGTTGACAAAGTGTGAAAGGAACAATTGCAATAGTCAGTAATGTCTTAGGCATGTGCTTAAGCCTTTCCCGTTCAATCCCTGGTGTTTACGTCCCTGTGTTTTTTAACAAGCAATTTCTTCATTTTCCACAATACTTGTACCCTATTGAATGACTATTTTTCAAATAAATCGATTTTATACTTTCCTCTGCAAACCTTTGAATGTTGGCAGGTCTAAGATTTTGCAAAACAGAAAAGGGTTGATATTTCTATAGCTGTGGTACAATAACCATGTTTGTAAATCTTTTAACCAATAACCACACAATAATGCTATAGGTGCCCTGACGAAACATAGTTATAGAAAACCTTTTGGGAAAAGGAAGCAGATTTTTCTTTTCTCACGTTTTCTACGTAAGTAGGTCACTTGGTCAAATCTCAGAGGTCAGAATTGTGGTCTCTATAGGGTTCCTTTTCAAGCAAAATTTTATAGGTAATTTTTCAGAATATAAGTTTCAAGACCTTACTCCTTACGGCCAGTAACTCCAAGAGGAAGTCCCTCTTCGACTTTTAAAAGCGTTGTTTTGCAGAATTTGTACCCAATAGCATGTTACGAATATACAGAATGGTTGATTGGTGCCATAGACGTCGTAACTACAGCTTGACGTTGAAGTCGCTTAACCAACAATATGTTTCACGCAAATAGCGTCAAATGTCGGAGTTCAAATATCGATTCTGGGCTAAATGAATTATTTAATTGGTCGATATATTCCTTGATTGATAGCCGCGATTGGTCAATTGTCTGTATCCATAAGTTTCTAGATTGTGCCAACTAAACGTCTACCACATTCTTCCACAATTTATATCGATTGACATCGGCTGGACGCAGTGTTATTTTAAACCCTCCTTACTTTACCATAATATATTGTGTCAATGAAAAATACCAAGTTTGAGAAAAGTTAATGAAGACTCGCGTAGGGACATATTTCGCCAAGGTTTTTTTTTTTTACCTTACCAGGCCCCTGAGGAGTTTTCTTTTTCGAAATTTGACATGATTTAAATTAATCTATGATATAGAAGACCATTAGATCCAAAAAGTTGCGACTGTGTTATGAAAGTTCCTATCGTCTCATTTAGAGTTTTCTTTGACGAAGTAAACATGGGCCTTGCGCTTAGCGGGATAAATGACTTTTATTATTGAAATTCATCGGATTTAAAAGAGTGCACAGATAATAAAAAACTCGTCGTCGGGCATGCAAAATATCTTAACTACAGCTTTATTTAAGCTGTAGTTACGACATTGTGCGCGCCCAATGACGAACTGTTTTATTCAAAATCGATTTGTAAACAACATATACGATAAGAAAGAAAATATAAGTTTGTTCACCTACAGACGTTTAAAATGCCATTTGTCGTGTACTGGCTGGTTTGACGTTTAACCCATTCCCACACTATCCCTCACTTTTACGCCCCTCAAGAAAAGAAATTTGGAAAACATTGTGAAATTTCAAGAAATTGCTTGTATCACACAATGTCTTCATTATCCACAATGTTTTCTATCCAAAAAGACAAACAAATCAAGAGAAATCGAATTCCCCAAACTTGAAATTGTCGTCAGCATCTTCTTTCAATTTGGACAAGCCTAAAAAAATTGTTGTGTGGTAATAGGCTAGGGGCTCTTAAGAAAGAGTTTACGTGACACACGATCTTTTTTTATTTATCATCCTTTGTAAATTTTATTGATATTACGCATTTGATATTATGTTCATTCGTCATTGTATTGTTAAGTTTGTAATCATTCCCATAATTCCATAATTTTTCAACTTTTTACGGGTCATACATTATCTCTGCGTCTCATAAAAATGACAAAAATACATTGTAACTTTATACCGCTTTCACAAAAAACCCTTCTTTCCAATTAATACGAGCATGTGCTCGACATTTTCAACTAATCCACATGAGCACAAATGGGGAAGCCTGTGCACAATATTTCGTCATTGTCGTTCTAAAACCTCGTAAATACAGCTTGAATAAAGCTGTATTTACGAGGTTTTAGAATGACAACGACAATTTTTGCTGGTTGTCTAAAGAAACTGTGAGTCAGAAGTTACTACACAGCGTATAGTGAAGGCTCTGATTAGCTTGTTGATGTAAAGGCTGATCTGAATATTAACTTTGTACTCAGTTGAAATGGCTGAAATTGTCACAAGAAGTCTCATATATATTGATTTGTTTGAATGACGCTTATCACCACTTTTAACAGTGTTTTAGTCATACTGCGGCGACTGGAGCACCTAACCATATATTTCTGGTATCTCCTACATCAGTACTACAACTACATCCTTTTTAATCTCCAGCTGCTCATCCAACTTTATAACATAAATTTACAGAAGTAACAATATTAGGACCCAATGTCAAAACATTTTTTGTACTCAACTGACAATTGACTCAAACTTCAAGTTTTATTTCAACTTTAGTTGTACAGTAACTATTATTAAAAGCAATATAACCAAAAGAATATCTTATCTCAAAGCTTTTGTCATAGCATTTCAGTAGAAATAGATATTTAATTTCAAATTTGAGTAAATTCTTAATTGAGTATGAAAAGAGTTTATAATATCGGGCACTGATCGTATAAACAGCGTCGAATCTACTTACGATACTGTGGTGAATAAGGTACCGGTCGATTGAGTGTACATTCTTTGAAACTTCTTTGAATTTGGACCAGTTTAAAATTTTGTCGTCTGGAAAAAGGTTAATGGAGATAAAATATTTTTCTTAAAGACTGTCAAGCAAGATATTGACCAACCCTTTAAAAAATACCTTTATTTCACTAGAAATTTAGGTATGCTTCCGTTTACAACATGACTGTATTGCCCCTTGACTTTTGTTCTTGTAAGATTGCTCGATTTAATCCTATTCTTTTTGCAACTAGACTTAAACTGTTTTAGAGTCTGCTAATGTTTCTATAAAAAAAAAGTAAGCCAAAGATTTTGTTGAAACAAAAAATCTGTAATAATTTGATTTTTAGTTTCGTCTATTTAGACTTGCGTTCTGATTTGCCAAAAAAAATTAATACCTCCATGAAAAAAAAAAGATTCTCTTCTTTTCTTTTGATTTATTGACATTGAGCATAAAAAGGGATTATTTTAAAAATCTTAAAAGAGTTTTATGGATCTTTTTTGTGTACAAGCATACAAAATAGCTGCGCGCTTAAAATTTATTATGGAGATATAATTTTCTTTTACCAATCAGAAAGCTAGGTTTTGATAGGTGAAACTAAAAAATAAATTATCGTAGACTAAGTCTTATTGAGGGTTTTCTACCGCGCTGGGTAAAACGAAGAAAAAAGACAATTATCAGGTCATGTAAGTTCTTGGTCGAAATTGCCAATGAGTGAACGTATAACCGACCACGCCCACTGTTCTATCAGTGCTTTCAGACCTTTGATTTTACAGCAATTCAGTAAGATGATTTATACAGCATTACAAGGGTTAAACGGCGTTATTTTCAAAATTAGTGGCTAGAAACATTTAACAAAAATAAAATGATTAGTTGAAGATTTAAAAGTCACTACTACAACTTCATTAAACTTTAGTTTCGACGTGTAATTCACAAAACTTAAAAAAAATATCTCACACAAATGTCAAGAAGTGCCGGAGTTCAAAGTTTATGTCTTGTCTATATGTATGATTTGACATGTCAATCGATTTTTTATTCACAGTCTGTCAGTAAACAGAAAAACTAATCAAAGATATAGGTATTGTTCTTCACTCATTCCCTTTAACTGACACTTTTACACGCCCCAAGAAAAAACATAGGAAAGCATTATGGAGATTGAAGAAATTACTTGTAACAAGCAATTTCTTCATTACCTACTATGTTTTCTACCCAAAAGTAAAAAGAATCCAAAGTTTCATCAACTTGATATTGTCGTCTGCAACTCCTTTCAGGACCAGTCTAGAATCTTTAGAGTCTGGTAATGGCTACAGGTTATCTAAAGAGCACCAGCCATTCCTATTGGAACTTGCTACATTCATATTCATCATGTCATTAGTTCAACAGGAAATTCAGATATTCTCTTGCTTTTGAAAATAAACAAAAATTTAGTATACCTTGCTGATATATCACAATATTCCTTCGCCAGGTTATACATGTAGATTTAATAATTATTTTGTCGTCAGAAATTTATGATGTTATTTGATAAACATAATTGACCAATTGCGACTGTCAACCAATAAACCAATCTACTTATCAAATGATTCATTCAGGCCGGAATTGGGTTTGAACTCCGACATTTGACGCCATTTTTTTTTAAACACTTTGTTGGTTTGGCGACTTAAACGTCTTAACCTATTCACACACAACAAAGTTTTAGACTGGTCCAAATTGTTAGAAGTTCCAGGCGACATTTTCAAGTAGATGGATTTTTTTTTGTCTTTTTGGGTAGAAAACAATTTGGATAATGAAGAAATTGCTTGATACAAGCAATTTCTTCATTTTCCACAATTTTTTCCAAAGCTCTTTAATTGAGGGGCGTAAAAAGGAGGGCTTGAGTGGGAATTGGTTAACTACATCTTATACATGCCGTAGTTACGGCGTTTAGGTAGCCAAACAACTATTTTACTTTTTTGATTCATGATACTGGTCATACATTTTGCAAAATAACACTGTTTAAAATCAAAGCGGGACTTCCTTTCGGAGTCAATAGGCATGGTCAAACAAGTAGGTGGGCGGGGGCCAGCGATTGGTAAATTGAGAAAATAAAAGAAAAAAAGAGAAAAGAAGAAGCCATGATTTAGACATAAACGCGGAGGTATCGTCAGTGATAAGTATTTTCGTCGAATTTTCCTCAATAATAAATCTAAACGTCGTTTGTTTCGATATTGGCACATCTTCAATTTTGCTATCTCCAGTTTATTTAGATGTTGTTTTTTTAAATTTTGAAATAACTATTTCAATAATTAATAAATTTAAAATATTCTTTCAAAACGGGTTACAGTATCTGAATTTCTTGTTTATTATTTGTAGCATCTAAACAGTGCTGATTGTTCATGAAACAAAAACTATTTGTATTCTATGTTAATTAAATTTCCATTCGGAAATCAACAATCAGTAGTTTTTTTTTATTTTTTATAATTTTGCTGTAAATGACACATTTCGGCCTGCATTTGGAAAAAGCTGACCCTGCCTTAACAATTCCTATTCTCTACGCCTTAAACGAATATTATGTGGAGGTACGAACCGAAAAACTTATCACACTGTATGAATACGCGAAGCGCATTCATACATAAGTGTTGGTTTTTCGGTTCATACCTCCACGAAAAAAAAAAAAAAAAAAAAAAAAAATTCTCTCCATTTCTTATAATTCAATAGCATTGAGCGAAAAAATTATACAAATTTTGACACATTTTTGTATTGGAATATTTTGTGCGGAAGCATACAAAATCGCTGCGTGCTCAAAGTTTTGTTCATGGAGTTATGAGTATTTTTGTCGACCAATCAGAACGCCCGTTTTTGATAGACGAAACTAAATGTTAAATTATATGTTCATAAAGGCTAACAAAACAAAACTAAAATCTAAACAACCTGAGGCCTGCGATTTGACGAAAAAAATATTCTTCTTGAAATGCAATATTCTGAAAAGGAGTTTTGCTAAAATCCAGTGTATTTCCCTCATAGCCTACGTAGACTTTTAATCTATTTTACTCAGAAAGCTACGATGAATATTGGGTAGTTCACGTGGTACGTATAACCACTTGAATCCAGCATTCAGTTTGAATTCGCCCAAAACAACGTCATCGTTACGTCTTTGATAGCCGGTCTTCAATTCTATAAAGATAAGTCCAAAACTTTAGAGTTAATATGAAAATAGACACTTAGTGTAGTTTTGCACTAACAACTTGATTTGACAAAATCCAGTATTGTGGTTGCTTCTCTTTTCATTTTGTCACCCTTTGTTGACTTTGAATCATATACAATTGAGGGTACGGGATGTCGACAACCCTTTTCCGTGATATCTAACAATAACTTGGGATTCTGCTGAACCTTTCCTATTAACCTCAAAAAGTCACTTTCAGTCTATCATATTACCGTTTGGAACAATTTATGACCCATATGTAAGTATTAAATTTTCGTTAGAGCGTATTTGCAGGCAATTGGCATTTTTCTTTTTATCTAGGCTTCAGAAACATCGACAACTCCCTTTAATCAATGTAAAAAAAACACACAAGGGAAAGGCATTACCATATAGATATTAAGTTGCTAAAATAGGTTTCACGTCGGAAAATTTTTCGTTACGTTATATCCGATATCACTTATCAGATCTGGGCTCTTGTAAATCGAGCTTTCTTTTAAAAAAATTGAATGAGTGGTCATAAATACCAAATATATTCGTCATCTCAAGACGGATAATAAATACGATGGTCAAATTGTTATATCTTCTGAAATAAATTGATAAATATGGTATTTCATGGAAACGGATATGACATTCTTTTGATGATATAAACTTGATTTAATGAAAAAGTAACGTCACTTTAACAGTATTTCAGTCGTATCGCGGCGGCTGGATTCCTTGTATTTCTTACACTTCTACTCCCGAACCTACAACTGCTTACCACTTAGGTTTACGATTATCTAGCCATTGATGGGACCCCATGATTAGGAGGCCCACGCACTACCACTGCAAGCAGCTTTATGGTCAGGGCCTGAATATTTACAAAAAATCGACTGATACTCATGAAAGTGACCGATTTATGATTTTCTGCGGAATATATAGGGAATATTACAACAGTGTCTTTTTCTATGCGTTGTTATCGTGTTCGAGAATCGTGTGTAGGTATTTTTTATTGGATGAGACCGAAGGTCGAATCCAATAAAAATACCTACACACGATTCTCGAACACGATAACAACAAATAGAAAAACACACTGTTGTAATATTCCTTTTATTATAGACCTTTTAGGAAATAACATTAGGAAAATTCTCTTAAATGGCTAAGAAATAACCAACTTTCCGAAAAACGTCAATACACAAAAAAGTAGTCCGTGTTTAAGGGTACTCGACGAATACGGTTTTTTGCTACACGCCGAATATTGATTTTTTTTCTGCCGAGTTGTATTTGACAGCCATGATTTACTCCATATCTTTTATAGGTATATAATAAATACTGTTATTCACAAAAAACGTCATTCCATTCTCTACATGACGCTATTTTCAGTAGAATTTAAAGTGTCTCTTTCAGAGATTATGACAGAAAAATGGTTCTCAAGTTTAAAATATCAAACTGTTATGGTTCCAGAAATTTGAATGAAATTGATTAAACGAATTTTGCAATGAAAATGAGAATACACAACTTTACAAGAAGCAAAAATATTTAGCGTTACGAGTCGCCAAGGAAGTCAACAATGTGCCATCCGAATGGAACTGGAATTCATCGGGTAATTATTGTGTCCATGACGTTTCACTTACATCTTTGAAAAAACAAACAAACAAAAGAATAAAAACAAAACATAAACAACTTAACTGGGTATGACCATGGCCGCCGACTGGAGTGCGGACACTACGATTCACTAATAAGAGAGCCCCGATTGGTAGATTCAATTTCATTCTTCAATTCCGAAGGGAGGTATTGATGTTTCTGAAACATAGATAAGAGAAAAATACTTAGTGTCACAAGAGTCTCCAATTCAACAAATCAAAGCGCTGAAAGCGCTGAAGGCCTGAGATATGTATACAGGAGATATATAACCTTGGCAGAGAAAATTTGATGGTCGGATTATCGAAGAAGATATTTTTAAGTAGAAGTTGACGGACGACGGACATCACATCATCACAAAAGCCCGTTGGCTTTCAGCCAGTGGAGCTAGAGAGAAAGAGAGAGAGAGCTAGATAATGAGAGAGAGGGAGGGATGCAGCGTGTAGCCAGGTTCGAACTAGGAGGCTCTCGCGTGCGATGCGAGTATTCTACCACACAGATTAATTTCGCTATGTTTATAATCTCCAGATAAAGAGAGCGAGAGAGGGCGTAGGTCGTTTACCAGGTTGTCATGATTATGTACACCTCTCAAAGGCGATATGTAGACGTTGCATCCTTTGGATAGAATTCGGAGGTAAAAATATATAGACACAAAGTCCGAGCACGGCCAAACTGTTTTCAGACAGTTCAAATATGATCCTAGGAATGACAAATTGATATGTTAAACAAAACATTCCAATCGTGCGTAAAAACCGACAGCTTCGCTTATCAGCTTTATACAGCAACTTCGTCTATCCGGACCGTTTAAACATTGCTACTCTAGAATAAGTAATATCATTTTGGTTTGAAACAAACACCATAATTTTTCTTATCAATATGATAATATATGTTTAATAATTTCCAATATATCATATATCTCCTTTCCTTCTTTCCATCTACTCATCAAGTTTTGATAATTTTGCCAAATTCAGAACACTCACACGGAAGTACTATACATCATGCCGACAGCTGACAATGAGTCATATCTTGACTTCGTCCTTCTAGCCTCAATCAGGTGTATTGATTTATACTCGCAGTCATGTAATTCGCCGATCTACTTTCCATGTGGCAGAATATTGTATCTATTGCGTTAGATATTTTTATATTTTTACATTAAATTCTGCATGGGTTGAAATTGTACCGTGGTAACTTTAGCCTCAGATTGCTACACAATCTCAGGCTAAAATATGAACATAAATGTCACTGTTCAAAGTTCAATTCCGGTCTAAATTAATGAATTGATTTGTCAATCGATTTTTGAAAAGAAAGTGGCGATCCGTCAGTTGTTATAAATGTTTCTGTGATTTAGAGCATACATCGATAATCTAATTTACAGTTTCGTCTATCAAAAACGAGAGTTCTAGTTGGCAGAAAAAATATCCCTTCCTCCGTGAACAAAACTGTGAGCAAGCACCTATTTTGTATGCTTGCGCACAAAAAAGACCCATAAAACATGTATTAAACTTTTTAATGTATTTGCTTTTCGCATGATGTCAACAATTATAAGAGATTAACCCTTGTTATGCTGAAATCGGAATGTTCCTGTATTACAGGAAGAATAGACCAAGATCAGCTTGCACATAAGTGCAGTCTGATCTTGGTCTACATCCTCCTACTGGTCCCTTTTGAGTAAGAGTTGTTGAAATAATCAATTATCAAAAGAAATATTGACCCTAATTAAGACCTTCATGAGCTGTCAGCCCTTTCATTTTAAAGCAGTTCTGTATAGGATTTTTATTCAACATGATAAGGGTTAAGACAATCTTTTTGTGTTCGTTGAGGTATGTAACGAAAAACATTTCTGTATGATCCGCTGCGCATATTTATACAGTGAGATTAGTTTCATACTCCATGAAAACAAAACACACACAAAAAAATCTCTTCATCTCTTAAAATTAAGGCTCAAGTATTTCATCATGAAAGGATCGATTCGATCCGGGGTTATTTCTAATACGACATAATACTGTCTGAAACGCTTCCCCAGGAGTAAACTCAGATTGTCTAAAGGTGATTAAAATCTTGTTGACTTAATACGTCTGCAAGTGTAATTAGTGGAGACAGTAAATCTCGGGCTAAGAATGTCAGGATATTGAGTTCTTACAGATGTTATACTTATAGAGTATTACACATTTAGTTGATGAGTGTGTTCGTTTATCCGAACGATAGGGTTTGTTGTAGTTGTAATAAGGAACCCGAACACGAAATCGTGGATAAAAAAACTTTTTCAACAAGTTTAACTCTTTCCTGCACAATTTCTTGTTTTTACCTCCCTATGATTTTATACTTGAGAAAATCTGGGGAGAAGAAGAAATTGCTTGTTACAAGCATTTTCTTCTATTTCTACAATGTTTTCTCTATTATAAAAATCACAGGGACGTAAAAACTGGGGATTAAAAAGCAGAAGGTTAACATTGTGTGGTTTGTCTTCTATCAAATTCATTATTTCACGGCTATTGTAAGCTTCTTCATTCAAATCTAGAACCACGGGGTCACACATTGGACAGATTGGTAGCCACGATCAATAACCTAAGACAACGTGGTCTGACCGAAATATCATTGACGTTAGTTTGCAAAATTTTAGGTCATGGGCATAAAACATAATCCCGCTTCTTACACCCATTAAGAAAAAAAGCTTTGAAAAACCATGTGGCCACCCCCCCCCCCCCAAAAAAAAAGAAATTCCTTGTTGCAAGCAATTCAAATTCACTTCCGGTAGAAACGAATGATGGTCAATCGATTTTTTGAGAAACAGCATTCCCGTATTCGATTGGTTAACCCATTCCCGAACAATGAGGTTTTGATGCACCTCGCCCCCCCCCCCCCCCCCCGGAAAATAATTTGCAAAAGCATTGCAACATTCAATTTCTTCATTTTAGATAATGTCTTCTATCCAGAAAGTTGAAAAGTAACAAGCAATTTCTTCATTGTCAACAATGTTTCCCACAGCTTTTTTCTTTAGATGCTTTAAAATCGTTGGGTGGGAATTGGTTAAATAGCTTACTTTTGAAAGAGTTCTTTACAATTTGAATAGTGATTGTAATATTCATTAAATATATAAGAACTACTTTTTTATGGAGTAGACTTTCAATGGAGTTAGTGGTTAAGCCTCTAGTGGCAGTTTGCACTCGTTGAACTTTGAAACGACCTCAAAATTTTGTCTGTTAACTTAAGCTAACAACAGCAACAGAATATATGTATTGAAATAAAACCGATTGTAACCGTTCCCTTAATATCTATGAAGATAAACATGAGGATTATTCAGAACATTCCTGAGCGTCATTTCGGGAGAACATTTTGTAACATATAAATAAACTGCAAAAGTAATTGCCGAATTTTGACTTCAGAAAATATTCCGAAAGAAATTGATGTTGGTCCACATACTAAAAGATCATGCTACATAAGCACGGTCTCGAAGAAATAAGCAAACCTGATCTGAACAAAATCTAGAACTGAAACGGGATGATCTCATGAAACCTAGTGAAGAGCACCCTGACTTAGAGAAAATACCTCCCATTTCAAGGCCTTTTCAGTACCGTAATACAATGACATCATATAAAAACTATTCTACGCGTGTGTGAGAGGAGGGTATTTGTGGTGTCTGTATATCTAAATATACATGTTTTTGACAGATCAACTTATATCTATATGATTTGATCGCCCTCCTACAGAGGAATAAACCCATCGAACTACAACACACTCCAACGTTCTTCTAGTTATTAAAAGGAAGTATCGATGTTTGTGAAACCTAGATAAGACAAAAATTCCGTATGGTCCAAAATATGCTCCGACGAAAATTTAATACATAAATATGAATCAGAAATTGTCTTGACAGTTATCTGATAGGCTTCAAGTGGCTTTGTGGCTATTAGGTTACGCTAAAGACAATATCTGACTCATATTCAAGTGTCAAATGTTCGTTTGAGCGTATTTTTGGTCAATTGGACAATTTTTCTTATCTAGGATTCAGAAACATCGATACCTCCTACTAAATAATATTTATAAGAAATACATCTCATATGTGCAAAATCCCGTATAAACGTGTCCATCAGAGTCATTCATATTGTATCGATTATCTTCTAAGTAATTTCAAAGACTCAAGGAAAATTTTGCTCCCACACTAACCCCCTCCCGCATCGAAACTATCATTTCGATTTTTGAAGATTGATGAGAGAAAAATTTGAGTGAGAGAGATAGTGAAAAATAAAAAGGGTCGCACAGAGGATAAATTCCCCTCCGTCACAGTAAACGTTATCTCTGACAATGAACTGTCTATAACCCTTTCCTGATTAGCAATGACTAGATATGTCGAAATTCCTGATTAGCAAATTTCAAAATTTGTCGAAATTCAAAGGGTTTGAAGCCGAAAATTTAATTAAGGTTTAACTTGAAAATAGCCATTCCGCAGTGTAGAAACTATTGTGGATAAAGAAGGAATTGATTGGTAAAAACAATTTCGACTTTTCCTTCAATATTTATTCATTTATAAATTCAGAGGTACGTAAAAACTGGAATTAAACAGGAAAGGGTTGGCACAAAGACTTTGTCACATTGATCTGTGAATCGCTTAGCCGAAAAACGAATGGTTACGGGAAATATGATTCTGGAGTTAGCAATCAAAATCTAAACAGTCTTAAAACTAACGAACGGACTCACTGATATACAAATATAATGAAACGATATTACTCTTCTCCTTCTTATAGGTAGGGTATATAAAAAGAAAATGAATCATTCATAATATCGCTTCTTTACTGTAATATTCCGAAAATCAGTCGTCTTAAATTCCCTTAAGATGTCATAAAACTACACTCGCCCGCAAATAATAATGATATTAAATGAAACCAGCGCACCTGCTGTAATCTTTAAGAACAGTTATTTTCTCGTAGTATATCTTAAATATAAATGGTTTGTTCCACCATGTGTCTCGACTGGTGATAATAATGTCAAAACGTCACAGTTTAAATGCGTGATAATACCTATATATACAGTTACAGATAGAAGGCGTAATTCGTATTTTAGATTAAAATATGTCACAAGTACTGCAATTAACCCTATATTGTAGGTACTCATTTGAATCGTCTCGACGAGACAATTCAAATGAGTATCACAATAAAGGGTTTAATTGAGAAATAATGATTTTTGAATGTTGTTACACTCTCTTATCTAGACCTCTGCCTATATGGGAGATCGAACGCAAATTATTTATCCTCATCTGACAATGTCAATTACAGGGTGACATTACTTTTATTCGCGAATGGACCGTCGACAATTGTGTTCATTGTTCTCAGAGATATTTTTGTTACACAGTCATTATAACGTTTTCCATTGAAGAAAACCTTTCCCTCTTTTCCATTGTTCGTCTCAACTTCGATTAAAATCAGTCTTATTTAGACAGAACTAAAGAACCATCCAGACAGCACTTATACATGCGATTCCCATAGAAATCTTCGTAAAAGGCCAGTGCTTACATTTTTAATCCCTGATATTCTGAATAAAACCATAGGCGGAATTTCATTTACATCAAAGGGCTAACAGCGTTGCATTCAATTATTATGGGTTAAGGATTCTTTTGAAAATGTATCTTATAAACTTCTTCCGTAAAAAGGAACAAGCAGGAGGTTAAGACTAAGATCAGACTGCAGATATGTGCAGGCTGATCTTAGTCTTCACCTCCTGCTAAAACAGGTATATTCCGGGTTCAGCATGACGAATGATAATCTGTTCAATAAAGCTAAAAGCTCTTAGGTACTCATACAAATCGTCATGGTGAGACGATTCTTATAAATACCAACAAAATACGACTGATGATCATTTAATGAAATAGCATATCTATGTACATGTATTATGTCACTCTTTTTGTTACACTGATTGAGATAGTTGTGATCGGTTGTTTATTGCGAACCCTTGTTAGCTAAAAGGCGCTACACTAGTACTGGTGCAATTCCCGAGAGATCGAACTTCTTTCAACAAACTAATCCATGCAAATGGTATCTTGGAATATTCATAAATCCAAAACGCAAAAAAAAAAAAAAAGTATAAAAGCGATATCAATTGGGATGTTACTTTTTCCAACCAGAAGTAGGTGTCTATTATAAATACATTAAGCCAATACTATAACATGACGTTCGGGATTACTTCTGCAGTTTGTGGCTTCAAAATAAGGTAAATCCTACATATATTAACTGACATTCATAATCCACTGGGAAGTAAGCTTAACCCTTACATGGCATCTCATAATATCCTCACAGAATTGACCGAAAGAAACTGTTAAAAAGGTGATTATGAAATAACTAAATAAATGATAGAGAAAGTAGAAATTTAGTACGCACTTACAATCAGATTTCGGTTTCAAGGAGTTGTAAGTTTTCATCGAGTAAGCATTTAATGGATACCATAGAATGATTACATAATGTAGTTCCAGAATTAAAGCTTTGTGAACCCGATACAATATATATATATAGTTATCGATATTGCAAAATATTCATTTATCTAACGGATCATATCACCCCCTCGCTTCTTCTTGCTCTTAGAAAATTCCTGTCAAAATATGAAGCTGGCGTAGAATATTGTAGATCGCTATGTCAATCAAATACCCAATCGAGCAATCAAATCATTAATTTAGAATTGAAGTAAACTTTGAACTCTGACATAAACACACGTTTATGTGAAGCATTTCTGTTAGCTTGCTGACTTAAACGTCGTAACTACATCTTATTCAAGCTGTATTTACAACGTTTAGGTCACGTACCAATAGTTTTAATTGTTTGCTACAACTAACTGACTATAAATTTCGCAAAACAATACCGTTTAACATATATTGCAACGGATTCATACATTAGTATTAATGAGTTTAAGGTTAAAACTAATGAAATTATTACCAACCAGAGATTCAATTATATTCATTTTGATAAAATTAAAAAGAAATCTCCTCTACAACTCTCTTCAATATGAAAGAAATTCCAGTGGGCAGTATTTTTTGTGTCTTCAAAACTATATGCAGCAAATTTTCTAAACGGTAAAAACTGTAATTTAAGTTTGCTAATTGTTATAATTAGAGGAAAGTTGTTTAAGTAGCCAATTTAAATGTGCTGGACTTGTCGCTTTTCCCACAAAAACTGGGATTCTAACGATAATTGAACCTTTCTTTTTAAATGGCACGTGAGTCATATGATTAATTTACAAAAAGGGTGTATTTTATTCGTTGTTTGTAAATGATATTGTATGTTCATGCTAAAGAATAGTATATAATTTCATTGTTAGTTTCATCTATCAAAAACGAGTGTTCAAAAAACGAACGTTCTAATCAGCCGGAAAAACGCCATGAACAAATCTTTGCACGCAGCACAAAATAGTTCTTTACAATAAAAGTATCGAAATTTGGTCGAAAAATTGGGAAAAAAAAGAGAATACTTTTCGGATTTCATTGAGGTATGATACATACAGTGTCATTATTATCATTATTATTATTATTCGTTTAATATCTTCATGAAAACAAAACAACAAAAACAAAAAGATTCTCTTCGTCTCTTAAAACAATTACCCCTTGTCTTTAAATACGGCCAGACAATAGATTGTGCATTCATTTATTTGATATTTCAACTATACTTTAAAAAGAACATAACTCGGATTAAGCGAGAGAAGAATCAAAACGGTTTACCACATGACGCACTCAAATTTAGTGTTACAAAGATCCGTTGAAATCTTAAATGTCCCGTTTTAGAATTGAAATGAGAGAACCGATAACGCTGTAAAGAAATATGTCCACCTTTTTGGTGATTATTATTATTATTATTATTTTGGTTTGGCGACTTAAACGCCGTAACTACAGACTGTAGCTACAACGTTTAAGTCGCAAACCATTCTACTTATTTGTAACATGTCTCTGGCCATGAATTTTGCAAAATAACGCTGTTAAAATTCAAAACGTATTTCCCTGTCGAAGTCAATGTGCGGGGCCAAGAGGAGGGGCAGCGATTGGTCAATTCTCAAAGGTAACTATTAAAAGGTAGGTATCGATATTTTTTTCATGTCACATCATTTCATATACTATTTCAAATCAGTCATTATTCTGAGAAGTAATTTTGGGAAAATCAGGGTTGTTTATCAGAATAAACCAGGGTTTTCCCTTAATAGCCTACGTCGGCCGTTAATCTATTTTTAGATTAAGCCGACACAGTTGCAAAGACGCCAAGCGTTTGACCGTTTGATTCCCGCATTTGCTCAAACCGACGTCATCGTTACGTCATCAAGAGTTATGTTCTAGCCGGTCTTCAATTCTGTAAAGATCAGTCCGAATCTACCGTAAGCGTTAATACGAATATAGACAATTACCGAAGTTTTGTGCTAATCATTTGAAATGATTTAGAACGTTGGTTGTTTCGCTTGTCAATTTGTTACCTTCCGTTGACTTTTGGTCCAATGCAAATGAGGTCATGCGGTGTCGACAACCGAATTATGTGATATTAAAAATAACCTGGAATTCCTATAAAACCAAGAAAGCCACTTCAAGCCTATCAGATTACCGCGAAAGCAGTATCTGATTCTAATTGAAGTATAACGCGTCCGTTTGAGCCTATTTTTAGAAAATCGTCAACATTTTCTTTCAGATGTTTCTCAAACATGACCAAAAATGGCAAGTAATATGTTAGAAAAAAGGAAAATGGTTGATTGGCGACCTAAACATCGTAACTACAGCTTGAATAAGCTGCTTTTATGATGTTTAAGTCCCCAAACCGACGGTAATGTTTCGCATAAATGTCTGAGTTCAAAGTTAACATTCGTTCTGAATAAAGGATTTAATTGGTGTAATGATTCTTTTATTGACAGTCGGGGTCGGTCCATCGTCTAAATTCTAAACAATAAAAGATAGTGGTCAGTGTGAATAACGCTGAAGACAGAATACCGCTTTTACAAAATATCCAATATTCCGTCACTTTTATTGCCGTTCGGAATTCATTGTGTTTAAATCGATTAGTCAAAATTCAATTTGTCCGTCATATAACTCAGCATTGGGTTCCATTGAGGACTTCTCTGATACAATTACGAGTCCATTTATATGTAAAATTTCTGGAATTGTCGGCATTATAGGCTCCGTCTCAGACAAATGCAACGTCGTTATGCGTGAATGTCTTAACGCGCAGTAAGATGTCAAGAATTGTTATATCTTATGACATTTTTATTTGATTTTAAACCGTCGGATAATTTATCTTTCCAGTAGCTTCAATCACATTTCCTTTAACACTTTCCTGTTTTTCGAAATCTTATATCCGTCCAAATTCAACCTTTTAGCAAATGAAACCTTAAAGTGGATTTTAGGAAAAATAACTTTTTCAGTAGGATAGAAAATAATTTGAAAAAAGCAGAAATTGATTTTTACAAGCGATTTCGTCTCTTTCTACAATGTTTATAAATTATAAAATCATAGGGACGTAAACACTAGAAATCGAACAAGAAAAGGTTAAGCGAATAGTTTCTATTTGATCATGGCTGTCACAACCTTAACGTATTATGAGACATTAACAGCAGATAACGCGAAATGCACATATCTTAGAACCTCATAAACACATAGCTGATTTATCCAGGGAATCCAATTACATTGTTGGTTTAATCATGCAAACAGGACTCTATTCAAGGAAATTCACCAGGACCCAATAATCTCTTGTTTCACGTAGCGCGTCAGAGTTCTTCAATCATGGGATGTCATGGGTTCTATCCCCGGCGGCGGCACATATTCATCCCGACTTTTGTCTCTCACCAATGGGTGGATAATCGTAAACCTAAGTGGGATAGCAGCTGGAGGCTAGGAAAGAATATAATGGTAGTACTGGCGTGAGAAATATCAGGAATCCATTGTTAGGTGCTCCAGCCGCCGCGAGTTGACTGAAATACTGTTAAAGGCGGCGTTAAACCCTATTTTAATCAATCTCTCGTTTTACCAAAAAAATCCAAAAATTTTGAAAAGATTCTTTCTTCTTACCCCCGCCCCTTCAGTCTTAAAAGAAAAATAACAAAAATAACACAACAACAAAAAACATAAACGTTTTAAGATTATTTGATAATATTTGTGGAATCGCATAAACAGGAATACTTCAAGTGAATACCCATTTTCGGTTGATTTCTGATAGATTCTCCACATTCTATCCTGACACTGAATCATTCGATCACGGTCTCAAGAGAATCTTGAAATCATCGTACACTAAATCGTGCAAAATCATGTTTTAGGTGAAGATCCTAAAGAACCCTTTTCAATGGTTTTTATATGGCTCTCGTAAATTCAAAAGACAAAGTTTCTTATGGCCCTGCAGATAATCGTGAATAATATTGATGGACTATTATCGTAATAAAGAATAATTGCAGTGGCATCCAACCAAAGAAATTTTCAATAAATTAGGTCGATGTAGAGTTTGAAGACCTTTCACGTATCTACTGGACCAAGGAGCCAGATTATTAAATGGCGCTGCGAAGAAAACTTGTTTGGCCTTTAAAGGGAGGTATCGATGTTTCCGAAACCTAGACCAGAAAAATTTGCCAAGTGTCGAAATATACGCTCAAACGAACATATAAAACTTAAATTTGCATCAGATATTATCTTGGTGGAAAATTTATAGGTTTAAAGTGGCTTTTTGTGGTTATACATGAAATGTTCTGCGGAATTCCAGGTTATTTATAGATATCACGATATTCGGTTGACGACATCGCATGACCTCATTTGCATTTGACCCAGTCAATGGAAGATATTAAATTGACAAGCGAAACAACCAATGACCTAAATCAGGTCAGATCAAATGGTTAACGTTAAACTACGGTAAGTGTTTACAATCGTTATAACGCTTACGGCAGTTCTGAACTGATCTTTACAGAAATAAAGATCGGCTAGCGAACAAAACTTCTGATGACGTAATGATTACGTTGGTATGATGTAATTTAAACTTAATGCGAGATTCCAACGGTGATTTGCACCATGTAAACAACCTTTTGTGGCTTGCAACTGTCACGGCTTATTCTAAAAATAGCTTCATAGCCTACGTAGGCTTTTAGGGAAATACCCTGTTTTTCTCTGATAAGCGACCTCTGATTTCCACCAAACTACTTTTCAGAATATTGTATTTAAATAGTATATGAGGGGAAATGAAAATAATTAAAATCTGCGACATGAAAAAAAACATCGATACCTACCTTTAAAAACGGATACTTTTAATTAATATGCATTATTCACTATCCATTTACTTTAAAGAATTAAGACCAATTTTGTCATTACAAAAGGTAACCCGTTATGAATAGAAGGGAACTCTTGGGTGTTCCACAAAATAAACGTTTGGCAAAGAAATAAGATTAAGTAGGGGTAAACCAGAGATCGCATACAGAAAACGGATACTTCGTTGAGAAGAATTTTCCTTCCAGATTAAGAAAAAAAAGTCGGGCAGCGAAATATTTCGTGCCTGGTCAGATAGCTCCGTCCTCAGACTGAACATTGTCAATATATTTTTCGTTTCCTAGATCATTTCTCGCGTGACGCTCTTTGACGATATTAAGGGTAATTTGGTCAGATTAGTGATGGCATTGTATGTCCCAGATTGGAATACTAAATGAAATCAGTTGGGAAATCTGTCGGGCTAAAATAAGACGTTCTGTTTAACACATTACATATATGCTCATGTATAGATAGAGATGTGATGATAAAATACTTAATTAAGCAGAAACAGCCATCGCCTTACAACATGTGAACACTTTAAACAGGCTATTGCTTACATGTTTCTTCAAAGGATACATGATTATGTTTAAGCTCGTTGATTGTTATTTCCTCGTATGAAATGCGCATGTGGTTTACAAAATAAAAAACAATTCTTCATAAAGTCGAATTAAACAGCAATTAACGGATCGCTGACCACGCCCACTGAGCACCAGCAGGAAGTTTCAATGAGATATTGAACAACTCAAGGTCAATGCTTTGTAATAAAGAAATAAGATGGCTGGTTGTTACCTAAACGCCGTGAATAAGTCACCAAACCAAACAAAACTACCGTCAGCTACATGTAAGGCAATGTTTGAGTTCAAAGTTCACGTCTGGTCTAAATGCATGGTTTTACCGACTAGTAGATTCTTGAATACAGTCGCGATTCGTCAATTCTCCGTAAAAAAACTCTACAAAAAAAAATAGCTATGTTTTCTTTGAAAATGTCACAGAAAGCCACATCCTCCCTCCTCCAAACACAACAAAATGTGCTATAAGCCCCCGAAATAAATAAGTATTATAAATAACCTTGGCACCCGTGCGTCTCGATTTCCAAAATATAGGACAAACAACGCATGTGTTATAAAAGATAGGGAAATCTATTTAAAACCGAATCTTACAGAATATCATCGTTTTTGCAAAAACGTTTAATATGATACGACCGAAAGGTTGAATTTTTAACTTGTAAAATATGTTCACAATAGAAAAAGCTGCAATCTTCGTGTAATATGCATGTTCATTGAAGCGGCTCTTGCACAGAATTTGAAAGGAAATTTAGCTCTCAATTTTCAAATTTCTAACTGTAATGCTTTCAGACATTTCCTGGAATGCGATTAAGCTGATTGTGTAGTTAAAATGATCTTTCACAGCTTTTAAACAAGAGGGCCATTCTGGCCCTCAAATCGCTCACCAGACCAATTTAAATGCTTCTAGACGAGTAGATTGTCAATATCATGATAATGATAATTAATTTCAATGTCTATTTACCGAGAGTTCTCTTTTTCATTGAATTGAATTGGAGGCCATTTATTGCTTTCGTATCCAAATCCAATTCATGTCTGGTCACTGGTACACCTAAGATGTTGCTTTATGTACTCTAATCATATAAATATATCTATTTAGTAAAATTTGACACCTACCTCCATTCCCAGCAGAAAACTAAGTAACATGCTTGTATATTTTGTGAAACAAATACCAATTTCTCTTTCTCGGCAGACATTGTGACGTGATAATGCATCCCCATGTAATTTACACTGTGATAAAACCTACTGGCGGGGGGATACTTGGCAACTGTTTGGAATATGTACTTTAATTGGGTCTTGCATCTTTTATCAAACTGATTTGTCCTTTTCCTAGTTATTCCTTTTTTTTAAGATATCACAAAACCAAGATTTTTTCCAATTTTACCGGTAGCCTGGGCACCCTGGACACACTATGATTATAGATTGGGTGTCTGACGCATTTCTAACTGGCTATGGTGGCAGCCCTGAAGTACTCACAGACATAACAACATGGTAATAGTCCCAGTGGCCATTGTCAGTGAGATTCATGTCCAGTTTGATTGAAACTTGCCCAATGGTTAGGGAGGAGAAAATTTTAAAGTCAAAAACAGCCACGTCCATATTTGGGCTTCATTCAAAATTTAACAAACTAATATTGAAGAGGGTCACCCAAGGAACATTCATGCCAAGTTTAGTTGAAATTGGCCCGGTGGTTACTGAGCAAATGATGTTTAAATATTTCTAAGTGAAAAACTACCCAGCCCTGCCACGCCCATTTCTGTGTGTCATTCAAAATTTCGCCAACATCTTTTGAAAAGGGTCACCCAAGGAATATTCATTTCAAGTTTGGTTTAAATTGGCCCAATGGTTACTGAGGAGAAGATGTTTGAAAATTTCAAAGTAAGAAAACTGCCACGCCCATAGTTGGACCTCAATTAAAATTCCGAAAACACCTTTCAAAAAGGGTCACCCAAGGAACATTTATGCCAAATTTGGTTGAAATTGGCCCAATGGTTACTGAGGAGAAGATGTTTAAAGATTTAAAAAGTCAAAAACTGCCCCACCCTGCAACGCCTATATTTGGGCATAAATCAAAATTCCGCGAACAACTTTTGAAGAGGGTTACCCAAGGAACATTAATGCCAAGTTTGGTTGAAATCGGCCCAATGGTTACTGAGAAGATGTTTAAAGATTTCAAAGTCAAAAACTGCAACGCCCATATTTGGGCGTGAATCAAAATTCCGCGAACAACTTTTGAAAAGGGTCACCCAATGAACATTCATACCACGTTTGGTAGGAATTGGCCCAATGGTTACTGAGGAGAAGATGTTTAAATATTTCAAAGTCAATAACTGTCACGCCCTGCCAAGCCCATATTTTGGGGATCATCAAAATTCCGCGAACAACTTTTGAGAAGGGTCACCCAAGGAACATTCCTGCCAAGTTTGGTTGAATTCTGCCCAGTGGTTACTGGGGAGAAGATGTTTAAAGTATTGTTGACGCCTTCCGACGTACGACGGACAAAAGATGATTACAAAAGCTCACATTGAGCACGCTGTGCTCAGGTGAGCTAAAAAGAAGGAAAAGAATAAAATATGATTCGCGTTTCAAAATGCCTAAAATTCGGCAAAATATAACTCGAATGGAACCGGAATTCATCGAGTAAATAAGTCATCTTTGGATTGCACCGAAAATTTCCGTATTTGCAGTTTCCATGACGTATTAGTTTAATCACTAGCTTCCGCTAGAAATACATGCGTAATCGACATCAGCCGAAGACTGACGGCCTAACCCGAAAAATTCCGACTTTTCAAAGGTGGGCATAGGGAGTATATCACGTAAGATTAAAATTCTAGGGAATTCAGTAGATTAAACACGAAGACAGAATATATATAGTGGAAATAATATCAATAGCTATTTGATAAGCAAATAATTTTCCTTCATCAAATTTTCAGGAAAATCTGTTCAAGAGCCGCTATAAACCCTTTCCTATTTTGCACAATTTTAGACAAATCTGTAAATCTGTAAATAAATCTCATTACTGGCTATTTCTATTAATATCTGGAGAATTTAGTCATGATTTTTTTTTCTAGATGTAAAACATGTTTGTTTATATTGGATTTAACGCCACTTTTTGCAGTATTTCAATCAAATCCCGGATCACATAAATAAATAACCAAACAACCAATCAAATCATCAATTAAGACCGTAAGTAAACATTGAACCCCCAAATTGGCCGACAATTATGTGAAGCATTTTTTTATGATTTTGTGACTTGAATTTCCAGCTGTAGTTACAAATTTTCGGTCGCAAACCAACCATTTTACTTTCTGTTACAAGGTTATGCCTATAAATTTTGAAAAATAACTCTGTTCGAATATCGAAATGAAGTCTGGACCACAGAGAACTGCATAAACAACTCCCAAAATGAAAGGGTATTTTGATTTGAGATTATTTGTAGTATGCAGTAATACTGGCTGAAACGTTTTCCAAGGAAAGATATGCAATAATACTGTCTGAAACGTATTCCAAGGACAGATTTCACTCTTAATGCATTTAATCCATTCCCACACAATGACGCTTTTTGACGCTCCAAAAAAAAAAAAGAGAGAGAGAAAACATTGTGTAAAATGAAAAAAAAAAAATGCTTGTTGCAAGCAATTTCTTCATTTTACACAATGTTTTCTTCCCAGAGACTAGGAAAAAATATAAGATTTCATAAACTTTAATTTGTCGTCTGCAACTCCTTTCAATTTTGAACAGTCTAAAATTTTGCCGTTTGATAATTGGTTAATACACTCGAGCCGAAACACACACAAGATTTTGATGGGCGATGCGCACTGTCAACAGAACAAGATTTTATCATAAAAATATGATTTCCCATGGAATTGTATTTAGGAAAAAGTTGGTCTAAGCCGGGCCTGTTTGAATTCGAGATATTGCTAATACATACGCAAGATGAGTGACAGATTGTTTCACACATAAACAACGGTGTTTTCTCAAGTCCACCGACATTTAATTTCCATATTGTCTCTTAAGAAGTATTTTAAGTAATTGTTAGACGAGGCTACTCATAATGGCTATTTCCTTCAGAAAATAAGGGTTAACATGTAATTTCCATTGAGAATTCGCTTTACACCATTCATCGAAAATAAAATATACATATAAAGGCAAGGATAAGCCAAACAAACTTTTAGTCAAGTCGTTTTTGACCAACCTTCTTCTAAGGATAATATCCAGCTAAAATACAATATAACTCTCAATATAAAATACACTCTGACGTATGTATGTTAAAACCATACCCCCTACTGGTCTTAAATTTTTTCTATGAATCTAAGTCCAACTTAGCTTTTCCAATAGTAATTAATGTCTTGTCCATGATAAGTGTTCTTTATACGTGTTAAATCCACTAAATTCAGTATGAATTCAATTTAATGTGATATATTCCACATGCCCTACTTTGAAACATCGGAATTTATCGGGTGAGGTCGTTTATCTCCCGTAGATCTCTATAACGACTTTATTGCTAGTGGAAGCATGACGTATTGGATACGTCATGGAACCTACAAATAAAGAATTTTCAGTGTAATCTATAGATAACCTATTCCGGTTCCATTCGGGTTGTACTGCACTGAATTATTAAGCGTCTCGTAACGTAAGATATTCTTGCTTCTTTCTTTCTTTTATTTTCAAGTTTATTTTTTTTTTTTTATTTATTTATTTATTTACTTATTTTTTTTGCTTTTTTTATGATTAATCATTTTCATTGCGAGGTCTGCTTAATTATCTTCTTAATTATCTACAAATGGCTGAAAGTATTACAGTTAAAAGTTTCAAAATGAGAGTCAATAAAATTCTTTTATAATCTGTGCAAGAGCAGCTTTATAGTGAGAGTCGGAAGTCTATAAGAGCGAATTTAAATCACGAATCTTGAGGTCGACAGTCTGCTTGACTTTACACTTTGAAATATAAACAGTGAACTGTGAACTTTGAATTCGCACGTTAGATGTCTGAAAGTCAACATTCTGTAGTGTAAATTTTGAATAATGAAGCTTGAATAATCGTTTTGAAGTCGGAAATTTTTCTTCAATTGAATTATGAAGTCTGAATTTAGAAGTGTGAAGTCACTCTTATGATTCATCAGAGGACTTTGGGTTTTCAATCCGTCTGTCTGACTGTCCTCCTATCTGTTGTAAGACGACCCAGACCCCCACACAGGCTTCTTTCATATGCCTCAGCAATACTTCAGTAGATATAGGTCACTGACATATCTGGGTCGACAACAATACCAGTGCATAAGTGGGTCAGGTGACCTACATATGGTAGCATATGATAAATGTAAGCTGGTTGGTACACCAAAAGACTTCTCGCCGAACGATCTTTTAAACTGTCTTAAGTTTGTTCCCTTTGCGGGTAAAAGGTAGTAGCCTCTTGCACAGATCTTAAAAGAAATATTTTGACTCTCAATTTTCAAATGTCTAACTGTAAAGCGTTCAGAGATTTGGAAGAAGGCGATTAAGCTTAGTGGGTAATGAAAATGACAGTTCATGATTAAAAAGAAGCAACAGTATTTCGCATTACCAGACCCCAAACAAATCAACGAAGTGCAACCCGAATGGAACCGGAATTCATCGGGTAAATACGTTATCTGGCTATTGCACCGAAAATAACCTTATTTGTCGTATCAATTACGTCATTGACTTCCGCTAGCAGTTCAGACGGTATCGAAAGTCCCCGAAGACTAACAATCTAATCCGATAAATTCAGATGTTGCATAGTACGGCATAACATATTACTTCAATTTAATTTCATGGTTTAAGGCGAAGAAAGAAGATTTATCGTGAACATGGCGTGAAAAGCACACTACATTTTCCGCACAATTAATCTTAAGGTGTCAAAATCCACGCTTTAGCCTTCCTATTTCACAATCCTTAGCTAATACTATTCACACTATTCATTTCAAACTTCATAATCCAAAGCTCATTTTCCAAATCTCCGCTTTACTGTTCACAATCAAATGTCAGTATTCGAATTCACACTTTTAGTCTTCTGATTTCAAGATATACAAATCATGCTTTCGACACCACACTCCAAACTTCGTATTTCAAAGGCAAGTATTGATGTTTCTGAAACCTAGATAAGAAAATTTGATAGTTGCCTAATAAAACGCTCAAACGGACGGTTAACACTTAAATTTGAGTCAGGTAGTGTTCTTGTGGTATTCTGCTAGGCCTAGAGTCGGTTTTTTGGTTATTTAGGAAAAGTTCAGCGGAATTCAAGGTTATTTTTAGATATCCCGCAATTCGGTTGTCGACATCAAATGACCTGTTTTGCATACGACCCAAAGTCAACGGAAGGTAACAAATTGACAAGCGAAACAACCATCGTCCTGAACTATGTCACACCAAATGGTTAGCGGAAACTACGGTAAGTGAAGCTTGCTGCAGTTTACAGAGTTGTAATTCGACTAGCAAGCATAACCCCTGATGACGAAACGATGACGTTTGTTTGAATAAAGTAAAACTAAATGCGAGATTTCAAAGGTCATACGCACCGCGTGTATTACCCAGTTTTCTTCGCAACTGTCTCAGCTTAATCTAAAAATAGATTGACAGCCTACGCTTGCTCCAGGCTTGTTCTGATAAACGACCTCTGATTTTCGCAAAACTATTTTTAGAATATTGTATCAAAATAGTATTTTAGGGGGGGGGGGATAAGAGTAATCAAAACAACAACATCGATACCTACCTTTTAGACTTTTTTTGACTTTACAATTCCTTTTTCATCTTCCTTATTTGAAAGCCTACACTTCATACTTCCATCATTAAGGTTCTACTGCTTCATTCAACGCAAAACATTTGCATAAAAAGGTCGAGACGGGCGATTGCCCTATCCCTGAGTAAAGTGTGCATTAAAAAGTTAAATGATTACCAAGTGCACGCCAACAACGCTGGACTTAAACGATTGTTATATCAGGTCGTAATGAATTTCAATTTCGTAAACCCAGCGTTGAAAAATATACAACTACAGACACACGATGCCATTATGTCTATCCATTTACAGATACGCTTTCACGCCTTTCCAACAACAAACGACAGACTGGTCAAGCCCGTGTGTAATACGCTAACAAATCACGATCATACTACTCACACCTAGAATACTATGAGCAGATTTCCAGGCGGTGTTCATTTCTTGCTAAGCTGTCGGCATCGACGGGCATATCTATGCTGATTTTGTTCATCTGGCTTGAGTACTTTTGTCTGATTCTTATTATGGAAAAGAAACTTCCTCGATTAAACGTCGTAGTGTGGTCGACGTAAGGTCGCCATATATCGTTGTAGGAGCATTATGAAAGAAGAGAGACCGTGGTTTGGACGCAGAAAGATAGAAGGCGGAGCGTGTTCTCAACTCATGTTTACTGTTGGGTCTCGGTCACTTAGCTGACAAGGATATTTCTTGTAGGATTACAGCGTTTCTTTCACGCTTCTTTAACCACCTCGCGACGCTTGTTTTAAGCATATCGCTATTACATGGCAGAGTATTAACCCTTGTCACGCTGAATAAAATCCTTGTTCAGAAATGCATTCAAATCAAAGGGATGATTGAACTATAGGTCTGGCTGTTAGGCTCAATATTTATTTTGGAAATTTATCTTATGGACAAATTTGGCTTAAAGAGGCACACAGGTGGTGTAGACTAAGATCAGACTGCACATATGTGCAGGCTGATTTTGTCTATGCCTCCTGACAAAGCAGGAATGTTCCGAGATCAGCATGACAATGGTTAATAGATGAAAGAAAGGCATATAGAAGAGGTTTATTTAGGTTTTTAATTACAAATGAAAACCAAGGTTACTTGGAGTCATAATTAGTAAGTGTAACTTTGAATGATTATCTTTGAATCATGAATTGTGAAGTCGGAAGCGCGGAAAATAAATTTTGAAATCGAAGTGATTAACGTTGAACGGTGACCTCGACAGTGTGAATAAAAAGTTCAAGTCATGAAGAGTGAAGTCGGATGAGTTAACTTTGAAAACCAAAATATCGAATCTCATATAAGTTTGAAGTCTCAACTTAGACTTGTGAAGTTTTTGCGTTTCAATTTAACCCATTATCAGATTTAAAGGTGTCGAAATTTTAGATTTCTATAACCGTCTGGGTAGAAAACATTGTGTAAAATGAAGAAATTGTTGATGTTCTCCCAATTGTTTCACTGGAGAAGCGTCCAAAAGCGCCACTGTGTGTGAATGGGTTAAGGTTGAAAGTATAAAATATTGAATTAAAAAACATGAAATCAGAAGTGTATTCTTTGAACACTGTAATATAACCAGTTAATTGTGAAGACAATAGTATGAAGTGTGAATTTTGAAATATGAAGTTAGACTCATTAATTTTCAAGTCGGAAGATTGAACAGTGTCTTTTGGAAGTATGAGCCCTGATTTAGGAAGAACAAACCTGGAAGTTTTAAGTCGAAGACTAAAATGTCAATTCTGACCTTTGAAGTATTTATAACTACTCATTGATTTGCATTTTCTTCAAGTGAGAAGTATTGTTTATGTAACCTGAATTTTGAAGTGTAAACTTAGAAGTGTGAAGTCAACACTGGTCTTTCGTATTAGTACAAACAGGTACGGCTTTTCATATAAATTGTTATAATATTGGTATCATTTATCCGGGTATTTGACAGGCTCTATATCATTTCTGCAAAAAGAAAGAGAAAGAAAGGGGATAGCGGAAGAGAGATGCTCCATTTTAGATGGCGAATATTTACAGTCAAAAATTGAGAGAAAAAAAAAAACAAAACCATCAAGCATTCAAAATGTCTCTTCTTTATTGTAATATTTTGAAAATCGCTGGTCTTAAATTCCCTTAAGATGTCATAAAACTACACTTTCCTGCAAATACTAATAGTATTAAATCAAACTAGCGCACCTGCTGGTATCTATAGAATGTCATATTCCTCCTAAATTCATATAAGATATCATTGACTTGTTCTACAAAGTGTCTGGTCTAGCGATAATGATGTCAAAATACTCAATAGTCTATAAGAATATCTAGAAAGGAGGTTAAACGCAAATTATTTATTCCCGTGGATAAATGTCAATTACCTACTCGATAGGTGACAAATTTCATATAATTTTTCTCACAAACGGATCTTCGCAAATGGAATGAACAATTTCCGAGGAGTTCCATTTGTTAGACATAATATTTTGATTTAGTTTGAGCATTACCAAACAGCCCCTCCTTTTTCACGTCCCTGCATATTCATATTAGAGGACAACAGTGTGAGAACAAAAACACTCTTTGTTTCAAGCAATTTTCCAGTTTCTCATAATGTTTTATAATAGAAGTGGTTATTTTTTTAAATTTTAGAGCTTTTTCGGCTTGTAGTAGGGCCAACAGGTGATTTTTTAGAGTAATACACGTGTTGGTTATTACCGTTTGAATCCCGCATTTAGTTTGAATTTGCACAAACCTACGTCATCAGGAGTTATGTTCGCTACCCGGTCTTCAATTTTGTTAGGATCCTTCTAAAACTATCGCAAGCGTTAATAAATACGAATAATGACACATACCTTAGTTTTGCATCAACTATTCGATGTGAAATAATTTAGGATGTTTGTTGTTTCGCTTGTCAATTTGTTGACTTCCTTTGAATTTGGATCATATGCAAATGAGGTCATGCGATGTCGACAACCGAATTCTAAGATACCTGATACTTATATGTAACCTGGATATCCGCTGAATCTTTCCTATATAACCACAAAAAGTCACTTTAAGCCTATCAGCTTACTGCGAAGATAACATCTGACTCAAATGTAAGTATTAAATGTTCGTTTGAGCGCATTTTTCGGTAATTGGCAGTTTTTTTATCTTGGTTTCAGAAACGTCAATATCTCCCTTTGAAAGTAGGTATCGATACTTCTTTCATGTCACAGATTTTAATTATTTTTATTCCCTCTCATAAACTTCAATATTCTGAAAAGTAGTTTTGCGAAAATGAGTGGTCGCTTATGAAAAAGATAGGGTATTTCCCTAACAGCCTAAATAGGCTTTTAATTTATTTTAGATAAAGCCGAGAGAGTTGAAACGAATTTAGAGTCATTCACATGGCGCGGAATAAAATAGTTCGAGGATGAACGTCACCATAGAGTAAGATCCAAACGTGATCAGTATTTCTGTTCCTGTTTACATATGGTACGGCGTAGTTGAACTTCTTGCTAAGGTTAGAATAAGATGTTATAAAGTTCTAGTAAAAGACGTGTTGGCCAAAAGTGGTAGAATGTAGAGACGCTGTGTTGAAATAGTGGGTGGGGTACAAACCGTCGGAATCATCTTTGTAGGAGAAGTCTAAACGTCGAGCAATGGCTGTGAACAGTAAAATCGTGCGAATAAATCTCATTTGGTGTTGACTGTTGTAAAAAGTGACTGTATGAAGGTATATACTTGCTTAAAATTTTTTTTTATAGTTGTCAAATGTAAACAATAACATGACTTAATGTATCACACCACTCTGATTAGAGGTCGTTTATCAAAATAAACCAGGGTATTTCATTAATAAAAAGCCTACATAGATTCAACAGAGACTGTTGTAGAGTCGTGCGGTGTGTATAACCGTTGGAATCCCGCATTCAATTTGAATTTGCTCTAACCAACGTCATCCTTACGTCATCAGGCGTTCTGTTCTGTATAGATCAGAACAAAACTGTCGTAAGCGCCAATACGAACATACACACTAACTGCAGTTTTGCGCTAAGCATTTGCTGTGATCTGATTTAGGATGTTGGTTGTTTCGCTTGTTAATTTGTTACCTTCCGTTGAATTTTGGTCATATGCAAATCAGGACATTCGGTGGAATTTCACTGAACATTTTCTATATAGCCAAAAAAAAAACCCACTCCAAGACTGTCAGATTACCGCGAAGACAATATCTGGCTTAAATTTAAGTGTTAGTCTCAGTTTTAGCGTAATCTTAGGCAATTGTTTTTTTTTTTTTGTTTTTGTTTTTTTTTGTTTTGTTTTTTTCTGATTGGGGTTTCAGAAATATCGATTCCCCCCTTTTATTTAACAACTAAAATAATTTTACTGATAGTAATAACGAAAATGTTAAAGGTACGACGATGAGAAATAAAAGCATATAAATGAAAAGTAAACTAGGTAGTAAGCGAAATCTTTATATTTTTATTAGAGAGTGTGTGTGTGTGTGTGTGTGTGTGTGTGTGTGTGTGTGTGTTTTGATTACCAGGTCATCATCAGATCAATAGTTAGTGATCAACCTCATCATGGTCTTAGAGGTAATAATAAAAATAATTTCTATAGGCTGTACCCCGAACAAACCAGAGTCATAGCGCTTTACATTATTTAAAATGCATAAAACACACATACACACACATACACAGGTACAATTTAGATAGACATACAATATTATACAAAACTTAACATTTACATATACATGGTATTGTTTAAGCGTTATATATATATATTGACTTCAGTTGTAGTAAGTTTGAAAAAGGTGTGACTTGAGAGCTTTTTTGAAGGCTTCTGTTGATACCATATGCCTTATTTTATATGGAAGGGAATTACATTGCCCTGGAGCACTGAATGTGAAACTTCGCCCTTAGTGTGGACACTTCTGCGTAAATCTGCCACTGACCTCAAATTTCTCGACGGCTTATATTCATCAAGAGGTATTCAGGAGACGATCCTGAAAAAGAAATGTGACAAAGAATACAGAGTTTGTAGTTGATACGGGTTTTAATAGGGAGCCAGTGTAATGATTTCAAAATAGGGATAATATGGTCAGGTTTTCTTAACCAAGAGCCAAAATGTGATTGTAAGGTACTTGCCATTAGAGAATGATCGACGGTATTGAATGCAGTAGACAAGTCAAGAAGAGCAAGAAAAGAAACATGTCCGCGATCCAGCGCGAGTAGAATATCATTAGTAACCTTAAGCAAAGTTGTTTCTGTGTTGTGAAAAGGCCTATATGATTATTGATTTGGCCTTAACAATGAATTTGAGTTCAAATATTCAAACAACTGCTTCAAGACAACCTTTTAAATAAGCTTTGATAAGAATGCCAGGTTTGAGACTGGAGGATAAATCTTAAGTTAATTT
Source organism: Fragum fragum (assembly GCA_946902895.1). NCBI lineage: Eukaryota > Metazoa > Mollusca > Bivalvia > Cardiida > Cardiidae > Fragum > Fragum fragum. The sequence goes on along the minus strand of OX336370.1, from coordinate 66,028,563 downwards.
GGATCTAAACCAGCCCTTATTTTAATAAAGGTTTACCAATTGCAGATTTACATGTGTTGGGAAAAGTACTTGACAACAAGCTCTCATTTAAAATATTTGTAAAAAATGGAAGCACTGGGTCAATACTATCAATAATGACGTAGGGATTGGATCTAATGGGCAGGTGGTTGGTTAAGACTTAGTTATCACCCCACTCACCAATGCTGGTTTTGAAATAAGGGTCGTAATAAAACACGCGCCTAAAAAAAGATACTTTTTATTAGATTTATTTATTTGTTAATTTAAGCTGTAGTTACGACGTTTAAGTCGCCAACTAACCAGTTTTACTTTTTGTTTCATGCTATTTACCGTTAATTTTGCAAAATAACGCCGTTTAAAGCTAAATAGAAACTTCATGTCGGAGTCAGTGGGTGGGGCAATAAAGTAAGTGTGTTGACCAGCGATTGGCACATTTATATAGCGGATAATATATAATTCGCCGGAACATCTAAGAAACATTTGGGTTTGAAGTCATGAATGATTTTTTCTGACCAGACTGCGATAATGTGCACATTTGTAGTTGTTGGAGAGAAACACACTGTCTATTCTAGTATAATACCAAATTATGTCATAACGCAGTAATGACCTAATAATAAACAAGAGGCACTCGAGCGCCTGAGTCGCTCCATCGGCCAGATACACTTATCATACAGGCTATTCAGCTATCTCAAACACAGGGGTAACCCATTTAAGAAAGAATTGCTTTCTTTTTCAACTTGATCCATTCCGAAACGTCGACGCCTTTTGACGCCCCAAGATAAAATAGCATTATAAAACATTTTGTAAAATGAAGAAATTTCTTGCAAAAAAACAATTTATTCATTATCCATTATGTTCTCTACCCCAAAAAACTGTGATTTTTTTAAATTTAACCAACGAAAATTTTTGTTTGCATCTTCTTTCAATTTGACAAGTCTAAAATCTCGAAAGGTAGGTATTGATGTTTTCCTCATCTCACAGATTTATAATTATTTTTATTTCCTCTCATATACTATTTGAATACAATATTCTAGAAAGTAGTTTTGCGAAAATCAGAGGTTGTTTATCAGAAAAAATAGGATATTTCCCTTAAAGCCTACGTAGGCTATGAATCTATTTTTAGTTACAAAGAATATGCACGTGATGCAAATAACCGTTGGAATCTCGCATTTTGTTTGACATACATCAAACCAACGTCATCGTTACGTCATCAGGAGTTATGTTCGCTGGTCGGTCTTTAACTCTGTAAAGGTAAGTCCAACACCGTCGAAAGCGTTATTACGAATATAAACACTTACCGTAGTTTTGCGCTTACGATTTGATGTGGCATTATTTAAGACGTTGGCCGATTCGCTTGTAAATTTGTTACCTTCAGTTGACTTTGGGTCATATGAAAATGAGGTCATTCGATGTCTTCAGCCGAAGTCTGTGAATCTGAAAATAACCAGGAATTCCGCTGAACCTTTTCTATATAACCACAAAAAGGCACTTTAAGCCTAAGTATCGAATGTTCGTTTGTGCGTATTTTTTGGCACTTGGCAATTTTTTCTTATCTAGCTTTCAGAAACATCGATACCTCTCGTTAAGGACGGTAACTATCTTTTATACAACAAAGATTTTCAGTCAAGCAGTTATAACTAATTCCTTTGAACCACTACGTCAAAGCTGAAGAAGGGTCACCAAAAGATCATTTCTGTAAATTTTGTTAGAATCAACCCCCCGAGTAATATTTTCTTTCCAAAGTTATCACTATCTTCCATATATGGAAATAAGCTCCGCCAAATAAAGTCATGTTTTAACCTAAAACAATTGTTTGAGGGAAAAAGATAAAGGGTCAGCAAAGGATCATTTGTGTGAAGTTTAGTTTAAAACATCAGCAGATTTCTAAGAAGTTAAAAGAAGTTTTCACTATACACCTCTTTTGAATTTAGCCCGGCCCATATCAATTTAAGACAGGTCTTTTATCCGATCAAGATTATATATTTGAATATAATAAAGAGTCACCCCAGGATAAATCCTGTAAAATTTCATTGAATTTAGAATATTTTTCTGTGCATCATATATAGTAATAAGTCACGTCCATTGAAGCTATTTTTAACCGAACGAAATTAATCCAATAAAGAGTATTTTATGCGAAATTTGGATGAAGTCCATCCTTCATTTTTGAGAAGAAACAAAATCAAAGTTTTCAATATACATCATGAAAATGAGCCACGCCAATCAAGCTATATTTTCATCAAATAATTTTATTTGGGGAATCTAACACAGGTTCACCCGGAAAGACCATACCTGCAAAATTTGGTTAAAATCGGTGCTTTATGAATAGCAGAAACGGAAAAGTTCTTCCGAAGCTGCAAATCAACTTTATTCTACGGTTTTTAAGCTGCATTTTTAGAATAATTAGGATTCTATCGTTTATAGCGCAAATAAATAATTTAGGGTATATCCAACACTTCTTTCAGTTGTAGGTTTTTCCAAATTAAAGCAGACAACAACAAGTCCAGTATAATGTCTGTATTAATTTACAGACGCGAAAACAAAATACTTTCTTCTTTTCAGTTTTGCACCTATCTGTCTGTTGGAACTTAATCCATATCACAAAATATCACTCAATTATCATATAATAAGATTCTTGTGGCAAATTCAAGGTCAACTACCATGCATTTTACGTCAAAGATAGACCATCATGAGGTCATAGCATTTACGAACATTTTTGTTCTGAAAATATAGTTTACGCGGCTCTTGAACGGAATGTCATGAACATTTGATATAAACCAAAGTACTGAAAAGTAATGTAAGCTAGCAAAGCATTGCTTTGTTCAGTAATCTTCTTTGTCAGACGTTACCGTGATGAAAAACGAGTTTGAAGTAACCGAGGAGTTTACCCACTCCCACACAATCCCCCCTTTATACGCCCTTCAAGAAATTAGTTATGGAAAACAATGTGGAAAATGAAGAAATTGCTTGTTACAAGCATCTTTTTTTTTTCATTTTCCACATCGTTTTGTGACTAAATAGATAAATATTTCAGACTTTCAACAACTTGAAACTGTCGTCTGCAACTTCTTTGAAGATCGATGTGCTCAAGTGAGCTAAAATACCTAGGAGACGAACTTGGATGTAGAGTTTACAATATTCCTGAAATACATAAGAACTACTTTTTATAGCGTAAGCATTTAACGGATTAAGTGGTTAAGCCCCTAGTGGCAGTTTTCACTCGTTGAACTTTGAGACGACCTCAAAATTTTGCCTGTTTACTTAAGTTATCAAAGCTGACGCTTATCTAGCTAAAAATATTTGCTTCTCCAATGGTTTTTAATGTTATTTTCATGATAACTTTATTTCGGCGTGATAAATCTAATGAATTCAAAATGTATTTTCCTTTTGCCCTACCACAACTTCGAAATTATCCGTGGTCTTTCGTCTTCGAGTAATGTCCATTACGACTGTAATACTTGCGGATGTGAATGACGTGATTGATACATCACGGGAACCGTGAATAACTCAAAATTCAATGTAATCTACATACAAATGTAAAGTATCTACCCGACGAATTCCGGTTCCATTCTTGCTGTACTTCATTGACTAATTTGGCGAAATATGGCTTCTGTTCTTTTTTTTTTAGTTATGAACTGTCATTTTCATTACAAAGTCAGCTTTATCACCTTTTTACAATTGTAGGGAAGTATTACAGTTAGAACCTTGTACATTGTGAGGCTAAAGTTTTCTTACATTATCTGAGTATAGCCGATATCTGAGTAATGACAGAGATTTAAGGAGACAATTATTAGTTTTAATTCATTTTTTTATTTCGGATATTGAAATATATCACGCTGTATTTTATAAATATCTAAATATATCATGATTATCGTACATTCAAGCAAAGATAGCAATAACATTATTTTTCTTAGTCTCAAGATAAAAACCACCCTTTGAGTTTCTCTAATCCAAGTGAAAGGTGGAGGGGGAGTTGACAAGGGTTAAGTTATATAAAGTGCAACTTGATTCTAGAGCTAGTATTACAGATAGTCAGAAAATAGTTAGAATTCATGAAAGCGGCTCTTTAACAGATTTTCAAGAAAAAATGATATAGGGAATATATATGCTTTTCTAATGTCATTGTCATTTTCGCGAGCAATATTCTTTTTCCTTGTTAAATGTACTAAAATCACTATTAATTGAATTAATGTAATATATTCCTTATGCCCTACTTTGAAACATCGGAATTCATCGGATGAGGTCGTTAGACTTCGGTGGATTTCGCCAACGATTGCTAGCGGAAGCCAACGATGAAATCGATACGTGATGGAAATCACAAATAAGGCAACTTTCGATGCAATCGACAGATAACTTACAAACCCGATGAATTCCTTTTCCATTCAGGGTGTACTTCGCTTACTTATTTGGCGTCTCGTAACGCGAGATATTTTGTTTCTTTTCTGTTCTTTTTCTTTCATTTTTTTAATTATGAACTATCATTTTCATAACATAATCAGCTTAATAACCTTCATTACAGTTAGAAAATTAAAAAATAGAGCTAAAAATGTCTTTCATAATCTGTGCAACAGCCGCTAGTAAATAGTCTCAAAATATTTTTTTCTTTCAATGACATGTATTCCTTATCTCATTAGTCTGAGTACTTAAGTATGCAGTTATATTAAAATGATTTTTTAAAATATAAACAAACTTTGTCAAATTTGGATATATTGACCCATATGATTTTCAAACGGTAGTGAATATGTTGAAAAATTACCGTCATGTCGTTAACATTTTTCTTGTTTTTTCTTTTTTATACGGGGATTGGGTAGATATAATTGTTTTAGGTAAATATATAAAATTTCAAATTGTTGCTTAAGCTAGTAGCTGTTTATGTAATGTATATTGTCTTACTATGCTATAAAACATGTATACAAGGCACTAAAGAATCAAAATTTCTTTTAAAAAAGGTCTCGTATTCATAATATGCTTTATGTACCTAAGCCGATTTTAGCAATTGTTGAGAAAAGTCACTATGCTATCTTGAATGACAATGATATATTTATCAAAACGTAATATTTGCTTAAATGTTGCAGGTAGGTGATCGGAATAGTGCAGAGCAGGAAAATTTAAAGTTGAACGGGGATTAAAATAATTGTTACAGATCCACTACCTTTAGACGCTCACAAACTAATATATCTTACATAAATAACGTAGGTCAGCCGATTCCAGGGATTTCTTTTTTATTTTGTCAGTCTATTTTCTGTACAGCAGCGACCCGTCAATTATTACAACAATAAACTTTTTTCTTGGTCTTACTTGTGTCTTAAATGTTGAGTGCCATCTCCCCAAAGGTTTGATTATCAGTCATTTATGCAGCTTTAGGGTGCTACTATTCTGATCATATCTGTAACATTCCTGGCAGTTGAATCCCATACGAATAATTAGTAAGCGAATTGATTCCAAGTTATTGTTCTATTTCCCCTAAGTAGGTTCATTGCTCTTTTTTCTTCACACCTTGAATAAGGCCAAATTTCACATATAATCGTCAGCTTTAATTTTCAAACGAAAAATGTCAGTTAAAGGGAGGTATCGATGTTTCTGAAACCTTGAAAAGAAAAACTTGAAAACTTTCTAAAATACGCTCAAACGGACACAGAAGACTTAAATTTGAGTCATTTATTGTCTTTGCGGTAATCTGACAGGCCTAAAGTGGCTTTTTATTGATATATAGGAAAGGTTTAGGGGGAATTCCAGGTTATTTTTAGATATCATGGAAATCGGTTGTCGACACCGCATGATCTCATTTGCATATGACCAAAAGTCAACGGACAAATGGACAAGCGATACAACCAACGTCCGGAATCATGTCACACCAAATGGTTAGCGCAAAACTACGGAAAGTATCTATATTCGTATTGACGCTTACGGCAGTTTTTGACTGATCTTTACAGAATTGAAGATCGGCTAGCGATCATTACTCCTGTTGACGTAACGTTGACGTTGGTTTGAGCGAATTCAAAATGATCGGTGGATTGCAACGGTAATACGATACCTACCTTTAAAGGCATGAAAGAGCTGTGCAAATTAGGGTGATTTAAAAAGATACAGAATAGTTTCCAAGCTCTTCAGATGGCTCTGAAAATATATGATCACACTGGTCTCTGTTAAATGAACCATTTTTTGGTGCAAAAGTGTCGGGAATCGAACAAATGAAAGGCCGCTGTTGTAAATGAATACTAAAAACGAAAAAGACACACACAAGAGGACCATGATAGTCCTATATCGATCATCTGAATCTCCTTATAAAACAAGCAACAACAACAACAACACACACACACACTAAAAGAATACTTAAGCAAAAATGTGTCCGTTTTTTTATCTATTTTTTTTTCATATCATTTTTGTAGATTTGATCCTTTATTTTTTTATTAAAATGCAAATTCATGGCGAAGCCAAATTTGAGAAAACTAACATCTTATGAAAAGGTTATCAGGTGATGCAAATCATTTCATTTCAGGGCTTCGCTAGAGTATCTTTCATAAATAACCTTAGCTAATTTGTGTAAAATAGGATAGGCTTAAAGGGCCCATATCGGAAAGAAAGGCAATTATCTGAAGAAGAGAAAAAATTGTCACCAAACCATGTTTTCAAGGGCTTCATCAAAGTCCATCAAGAAATGTAGGAGTAGCTGAGAACACCCAAATATGTTGACTTTAAGTTCTCTTTTTCCCTGATGCAACATTAAATCACTAGACACTGATAATGTGCGGTAAGTCGCATGAAGACAAACATTTGGAAACATAGGGTAGATCATATGAAGACAAAGATTTGGTAACCTATACATAAACATGCTCTAATAACTGAAGGAGTATTGCACACACAAGAATTATACAATAAGTCTCCTTTCTCCATGACACAACACTGATTCAAAATAGAATTATAATAAAGGGTAAGTCAAATGAAGAGTTTTTAAACATCTAAGATAATAGGGGTTCTGCAGAAATGCACAAAAATCAACGTGGACCGTATTTTTTTCTGTCAATAAAGGTCGAGCATTTGTGATTTTGAAAAAAAGCAATGCATTGTAAAGAAAAACACCATAAAAAACATTGATCTTTAAAGATCAGCTTTATATCTCAAGCCGTTAAAAAGAACCGAAAAAGCAAAGAAAACCCCTGGAATTTTATCTAAATTTTCTAAATTAAGCACCAATTGTTAATAAATAGACCAGAAAAACTCGCAAACACAAAAACACAAGTTTTACCCCCCAAAACACATGAAACTAACAAAACGTGAAAAATCATATATATACTAATTTACAATAGTTATTTCGAACATGTTGAGTGACTATTGGCATCCAATCAAGAAATGCAGCGTCATTGCATAGAATGTCAAAGTGGTGGTTTAAAAAAAAAAAGTAGAAATCTCCAGACTTACACATAAGCTGACATAAGTTACCTTGGATATTTCATAGAGCCCGCTTAGTTATTGTTTATTGATAAGGGAATAACCGTGCCGTTTGGCCTTGACTTTTCTAATCCTATAGGCTAATGCGCTAGGTTTTTATTTCAAGGCATTTCTAATTCTGTGCATTAGTATTAGTCTGTTGAAGTGATAGAAACAACAAGCACTCTCGCTGTTCTAACAAAGAAATTAGGAGGAATAATTACTTGTGTGAGTAACGTTATCATTTTACTAATTTCGGTTTTAACTCCGTACATAACATGTATTTAACTCATCCCAACACTATATCATATGTTAACGACCATATAGAAAAATGATTGTGAAAACTATCTGGTATATAGATGGCTTGTCACAAGCAGTTTTCTTATTTCCCTCATTGTATTATATCCCACACATTCAAAGATATTTCAAGTTCTATAAACCTCATCGTCATTGAAAAATAAAAGCGTCGATGAATGGAATAGAGGGTTCCGATTTCGTTTGAATTGTGATCATTGTAAAATCTTGTCGTCTTGTAATTGGATAAAGGGGCCCCTAGCTATTGATATGTATAATTTTGTTTCCCGTTGCATCGGTTTATAAGCCATTTTTGAAAATAAATCGAAAGAATGATAATCTGTAAGGAAACATGCTATATTCTGTCTCAACTTAATCTTGATATGTTACTTCTGATTTGTTCAAAATGTGCTAGAACGGATGCCCCCGCTTAAAATGTGTCGTAAATCAAAGTATTTCAAGCAAAGTGACTAAAATGTGATAACCTGCTATAGATCAATTTTCGCTTGTGACCCTTGAAGATGGAAATGTTATAATATAATCATCAATGGTGATTTTGACGTTTAGAGTAGCATAACAAATGTTTGTTTGACTTACTGTGGATAATAGCATTTGAGGGATAGTTTCTTTCAGATTAGGGTTAGATCCTGAAGATGTGCATTAGTTATAATGATATTTTCCATGCATTTTAATGCCCTTTTCTTCATTTCAAACTTTGGAATAATATTTACTAACTCAAGACTGAGGTCCTGATAGAAAATCGAGTTCATAATTAAGGTTAAAGATTCAGAGGTGCTTCTCAGGCCATATTGAACCTCTAGTTTCTTCATTTCTAAACCCCTAAAGATCTTGTAAAGTACCCGATGAAAAACTTAAGTTAATATACTAAGGGAAAAAAGATTAGCATTTTTTTTTCGACCTACATTATTTTTCAACGTAAATGTATAAACCTTACCAAATCAGTCTCGTTTGCAATTTTTAAAAGCTAAGTAACTAATTATGCATGAAGAGCACGGTTTCCTCGCTTCTAAAGGCTTTCTGACGCAATTTTGCTGAAACACGTTCTGCACGTGCTTCCACATGAACATGAAGTCTATATCCACAATATCTATCCGAGTTTATTGGTTAGCATTAATAACAAGATAACTCATTAAAACATTTCAAAAAATTCAAATGGGACGTCGCCCAGGGCTTAACTTAGACCAACGGAACGTAGCCATCGGTATGCTGGCTAGTGGTATGATGGTGAAAGAGGTGGCTCAACATTTTGGCGTGAGCCAAAGTTCCATTTCAAGACTTAGAACAAAGTATCGTCAATTAGGCACCGTCAAAGACAGGCGTAAGACTACGCATGATGAGGACAATTACATCGTGACGTATTCACGGCGTAATCGCTTCCTCAATAGCTCTCGTATAGCCGGTTTGGTCCGAAATGCAACGGGAACACGGGTCTGTGCTCGTTCTGTAAGAAACCGACTTCGTTCGGCACGTTTACGCGCACGTCGATCTTACGTTGGCATTCCTTTGACACGTGCACACAGACATGCAAGATTGAATTGGACAAGAGTACATCGTCGATGGCAAAGACGAATGTGGAATCGGGTCCTATTCACAGACGAATCCCGTTTTAATTTGATGTTTGCGGATGGCAGGGTACGTGTTTGGAGGCGTGATGGCGAAAGGATGGATTCCGCCAACGTCATTCAACATGATCGTTTTGGAGGCGGCAGCGTCATGGTCTGAGGTGGTATATCATATCGTTGCAAGACTGACTTGGTAGCTTAAATGCCGTTCGATACTGCACCGAAATTGTCCAGCCAGTGGTATTGCCGTTCTTGCGTCAAGGGCTTGCTACCATTTTTCATATAATGCCCGCCCACATGTCGCTCGGCACACGTTTGACCGTTTACATACTAATAATGTTGATGTGTTGGATAGGCCAGCCAAATCACCGGATCTGTTTCCGATCGAACACCTTTGGGACCATCTGGGTAGGAGAGTAAGAGACAGGAATGACGTTAATAACGTTAGAGACCTGGAACGTGTTCTGCGTCAGGAATGGGGTCGTATCCCTATGGCCATTAATCGTAGGCTCATTTCCAGCAACAGAAGACGCTGTGATGTCGTTATTGGCGCAAACGATGGACACACAAGGTATTAAATTTTTGTGTCACTTTTACTTCCCTACCCCTACCAAGTTTGACGATGTACAACAAACACGTATGACCTTGAAATCATCTGATTTTTTTTAAATACTGTGGCTAACACATAAAAGATCGATATGTGAAAATATGGTTTTTATCCAAAGCTAGACACCGGAGAAATTGGCTGTAACGTTCGAGACTGCTAAAAAATTTTCCCTAAGTATATATAAATCTGCACATATGATTGGAATGAGTAATTGGTGAACTTTATACCATAAAGGGCCGTGGCCATAGCGTAGTTGGTAGCGTGTAGGACTCCTAATCATGGGATCCTGTATTCGATCCCCGGCTTCGGCGAATGTCCTTTTTTCATTCTAAGTAAACGCCGCTTTTAACTCTTTCCAGTCCTATCGTCTGCGGCTTGAGTACAAAATAGTTGATTCCTGGTATATCGCGCACCACTACCACCATAACGTTCATTTCTAGCCTCCAGCTGCTATCCCAATAAGGTCTACGATTATCCACCCATTGGTGAGAGACAGATATCGAATGTCCTTTCTGACTTATGTCTCTTTTCAATGGGTGGATATTCGTGAACCTAAATCGAATGAGAAGTTTGAGACTCGGAAACGAAAATAATATTGTGTTAGTACTGGTGTGACAAAACAATTAATCAAGGGTTAGGTACTCCAGCCGCCGGGATATCACTGAAATACTGATAAAATTGGTGTTAAATCAGTTCAATCAATCAAAACCTGAAATAACTGTATGTTGCTAACGCGTACAATAAATGAAATTATATTAATTCTTTTTTTATTAATTTTTTTAACATTTATCATTCTCCAGGAAATCGAATTTGACGGCTGATAAGTCAGTTCGGACGTCCACTGGTAAGAGCTTGACACTTACATTTGAAAAATACCATTAATAGAAATAGAATATGCAGAAACGGGGCGTGTTACCGAGGTCAACATTCATACATTGGCGTTGCTTGTGCAATCGAAATTTCAGAAGACAAGTGTAAAATACGATGTACTTCTTTTTTAGTAATGACATTTAATTCCGTCTCATATTATAAAAAAAAATCAGAACAAATAGTCATATGGGTATCACCTAGTCAAATTAAAAGGCCGTATATCATCGTAGAGATACAGCTGATATGTGCGATTGTTACAAGAAAATATGTTACACAAATTGACCGAGATACCGAAAGCAAAGGTAACCATCCTAAACTAGTATTCTTCTTCACTTACATGCTATGGACTAAATGTGAAAACAATCATCTTTTTATCATGTTCAATTTCACTAACTGGGCTATGAAGATGGTTAATTTGACCGTTCTCCTCCTAAACTACCTAGAAACTAGCTAGTCCAACAGGCTACGAAGATAGCAGACTTTTAAACGCAGTAAGCCAGCTGCTAATATTGTCCCTTGCACTAATACGTGTACAAGTGCCGCTGATAATGACCTGTCATTATGTCGAATAACTATACCTTGAACATCTTTTAGTCGAATTCCTCCCAATATTGAACTAATTTTGCATTCCCGACCCCTGTACCTTTCATTTCAATGCAAAAAAATAAAACCCAAACCTTTCATACATCGTTGTCTTTAGCTCGTGAAATATCGAATCAATATCTAGGTCTGCATTCACACACAAAACGACGAATTAAGATTTTAAGGTATACAAAATGCAATACAGGAAAATCCCTCTAATACGACCACTTGCGGTACTTTCTGAAAGTGGTCGTAATAGCGGGGTGGTCGTAATACTATGGTTTGGTCGTTTGTTGTCAAGTAATTCATGTTTATTTTATCTTCGTTATTTAAATATATTATTACTATACATACAAAAAAATAAAACTGTAAAAACATATATGACAGCGGAATCATATGTCAATTTCAAATTTACAACCTTTGATAAGTTTTACTTTCTCTCTTCTCCATTGTGATTTGATTCAGAAGTCCGACCTCAGATTATGTATACGTAAGTATAGATTCAAAGTGTCAAACTGTTGATATTATATCTTCTTTAATGCGAATAACGAACATCAATTAAGTTGAAATCTAAATTTTAATTGCTAATTATCTGTTTGGAACGCCGTAAACAAACTAACCGTAACTTCTCGGATATATTTTCACTTTCGACTTTATTACTTTAGTCAAAACCCGTGACATATTCAAATAACAATTAAAAATAAAACAAGGTTTAATTTCTAAAGTGATCGGCCACTTGAATCTTTTTAATAGAAAAAACGCCTATTATAATAAGGGTTCGATATCACATAATCAAATATTCGATATTGTATTGACAATGCATTCGTACCCAATTAGTGTCGCTCTTATCAAGTGTGAAATTCAGGTGGTCGGTCTCAACGTGTGAAGTTACTGCTCGTTTTAGTAGGGTTCAAAATAGTGTATCAGCTATAGTTGGTACTGAATTTAGTGGTCGTAATTCGGAATAGCGGGGTACCCGTTTTAGAGGAGTTCGCGACCATTGAAATAAAGAACAAAAAAAAAAAAAAACCGTTCTGTAAAAATTCGATCGTAATAGAGGGGTGCCCGTATTTCCGGGGTGGTCGCAAGGAGGGGTTTTACTGTATATCCAGCACCACGCGTTTTCAAAATGTCGAGGTGTGAAATTAGCAAATACATAATTGCGTTGTTTATCTATTAATCGTCTGATTGTTCTCTGTTTATCTATCTCTGGCATGAGAGAATCAATTTGACTGATTTCTTGAAATGAGGTAAATGGGTCGGAAAGGTCAAACTACATTTAAATTCTCAGCTACCCGATTTCGTCAAATCTGACCCATTTATCCTTGATTTATTTGACATAGATTTCTCAGACCTATCCCATTTTGATAAACACCTAGAACTAGAACATTTAAGTATACCTCTCCAACGCTCGTCGCAAGACAGGAAAACAAATTCTCATGGCATTAAATTAGTTGAATTATGCAGAGATAATAATCTGTTTATCCTAAATGGACGTTTGCATAATGATACAGCTGGAAAACTTACATTTAAACAGAAATCCTTAATCGATTATACAATCTCATCCGCTCCCTGTTTTAAATATGTACGTGGATTCAACGTCATAGATACTGACCCGCTTTCATCTGATGGCCACTCTCTTTTGCATCTCGAGATCGGCTCTCTAAAAGCACCTGAAATCAAACCGAATTATGAAAGTCAACAGAATAAGCCTCGTTGGCAAGAATCACGTATTCAAAATTTCATAGATAACCTGGATAGAACTCAAGTTAAAGCGATTTCAGATCAATTAAACACATATCCACATTCGCAATCTACAATAGAAAATGTTACTTTTATTTCGAAACGCTAATATTATCACATTTAGCCGCGAAAAACACTTCCCTGTTCATTTTGATAACAAAAACGAACCATGGTTTGGCACAAAATGCCATAAAGCGCGCAAAAAGTACAATCGCGCCAAACGCAAATACAATGAATCTCCAACCGACTTTAATAAACGTATGTTAAACAAGAGCAGTAAAGAATATAAAAGTACCATGAATTTCTATGTCAAAACGTATAAATCTAATAAGGCCAAAAAATTAAGAATAATGTCAACAAAGCGCCCTAAACATTATTGGAAATTCCTCAATGGTTTGAAAACGAAACCACGTGATGTAAACAAACCGAATCTGCACGATTTTTACGAGCATTATAAAAACATAAATAGTAGTGGCAAAGATACTAATCAAATACCGAACTTATCTCTTAACAGCCACCAAAATCTTGATTTGAACTCTCCCATTCTTCATTCAGAAGTAGAAAATTGTATATTAAATCTTAAAAAACGGGAAAGCATGCAGCCCTATTGATAATATCATTAATGAGTATTTAAAAAGTACAAAACAAATTTTACTTCCCATACTTACTAAACTTTTTAACTGTGTTTAGACACTTGATTTAACCCAGAATCATGGGTAAAGGGTATTATCATTCCTATTTACAAAAATAAGGGAGACCCATCACAAACAGAAAATTACAGGCCCATTACTATCCTAAGCTGTCTTGGTAAACTTTTCACATCCGTGATCAATAAACGATTGACAAATTACATCGAAACAAATCATTTACTTCATGAAAATCAAGCAGGTTTTAGAAATGGATATAGTTGCCAAGATCATATTTTCACATTGTATTCGCTAATTGAAATACTTAAAACACAAAAGAAAAAGTTATTCTGTGCTTATGTTGACTTCTCTGCAGCCTTTGATAAGGTTCATAGAGCCAGCCTATGGCAAAAAATTCTTAATCACAATATAAATGGTAAGATTTTCAATGTTATCTACAATATGTACAGTAATATCAAATCGTGTGTGTCTGTGGAAGGTACCTTTTCTGCTTATTTTGACTGCCAAAACGGTGTTAGGCAAGGCGAGAATCTCTCACCAATTCTATTTGCACTATTTCTGAATGACATGCAGTCATATATAGAATCAAACGGTGGTCATGGCATTGAGCTGAGTGACAACCAACATGTCCTTTGGCTTAAACTTTCTATATTGCTTTATGCTGATGATACCGTTATCCTATCTGATAATGCAGATGATTTCCAAAATACTCTCAATGCTTTCCATGAATATTGTAAAGAATGGAAACTACAAGTTAACATTAAAAAAAACCCAAAATTATTGTGTTTGGAGCACGAAACTTAAATAGATTCCACTTTCAACTTGGGGACCATGCAATTGAAATGAAAAAATACCTATCATTAACTAGGAATAACATTCTCCTCGTCTGGATCCTTTCTTCAAGCCCGTAAACATATCTCTCAACAAGCACGAAAAGCAACTCACCTTTTATTTGGAAAAGTATACAATATTGATCTGCCAATAGACCTCACTGTCAAACTCTTTGATCATACTGTTCTTCCAATCTTGACATATGGATCAGAAATATATGGGTTTGAGAATTTAGATCTAATTGAAAAAGTCCACAAAGATTTTCTCCGTAAACTTTTCAAGGCAAGAAAAAGCACTCCTTTGTACATGTTACTTGGTGAACTTGGTCGTTATCAGATATCTGTAATAATAAAAAGTAGAATGATACAATTCTGGATCAAATTATTGGCTAACAGAAATAAAATTTCATATCATTTTTTTAATTATATGATAAACCATCAATCTACAAGGTTTAAATGGCTTTCAGAAATAAGATCTATTCTTGACTCTGTAGGACTCTCTTATTATTGGCTACGAAATTGTCCGATCCCGCATAATCTTCATAAGACTGTAAAGAAAACACTGATTGATCAATACTATCAAAATTGGAATACCCAGTTGAATTCATCCAATAAAGGAAAGATATATAAACTCTGCAAAAATTCTCTAGAATTTGAACCGTACCTTAAGATCCTACCCTTATCCGATGCACAATATATGTTTAAATATCGAACAGCAAACCATAGGCTACCAAAAGAAACAGGTAGATGGGATGGAACTTTACTAGAGCAAAGAAAATGTAACTTATGCCAGCGCGATGAAGTCGGTTCCGAACGCCATTATCTTTTATCATGTGATTATTTCAATGCTCCTAGAAATAAATTCCTGAATAACATTATAACTGGGAATAATGAAAATGATTATAAGAAGCTGATGCAGTCCGAAAGTTCTATAACTTTATCAAAGCTTGCAAGCTTTATAAAGTGTATTCTATCTGAGTTCAACACACATTGAGCAAACTATCAGTATAGCATATACATATATATATGTGTATTTTTTTTCTATTTCTTCTTAGCCTAAATGATTGTGTCCGTTTTTTCTTTGTTTTATTTTTGTGTGTGTTTTTTCTAATGCTACCGTCTATATAAACTCATCCATATGATTATGCATTTGTGTGCACACATATATCAAGTATGTAAATATATATCAATATATTCCTTTGTAGGAATGTAGATGAAATCACCTCCTTCTTCATTAACAGTACTATTTTCAAACTTAATAATCTACTTGCAATCCCATTCAATTGCTCTTATTAATGTGTAAGAATTATGTCCTCTGTATTTTTTAAAACTATAAATCCATTTGCTGAAGCGAATTAAGGAAACTAAAACGATTTGTAACTCTCGAGCAACTTTCGAGCAACTTTATCTTTATCTGGTCATTTCCAACAATGTTTCCAGTCTAAAATAAGTTAACTATATCTCTTACAAGAAAAACTTTTGATGAGACAGTACTGTAGAGGCAGATGGAGAAGTTAGTCAACAACTAAGCCATTCTCCCTTTCCAATACTGTTTCTAAAACCAATGTTGTTTACATTTTGGCAGCTTTCTATAAATAGCAAAAAGAGCATTACCATAACTGTTTAATAAGATCAAATTTGTTCAACTGATGAATATGAATGGAAATGTTGACATAATTATACATACCTTGCCCGTGCAATGTCACAAATCCACTTTTTCATTCATCCGTTGTCCTCCAGACTCGGCGAGTTCACGGGATAGTTTATGTAATGTAATCAAAGTACTGCAACTACCGCATACAGTTAATAGACTGGTGTCTGACAGTTCTAAGGGTCTAATTTTATGTATTTGTATATACGCTTAGAACAGTATCTTAATCAAATACTGTTTGAAGTCCTGGAAATGTTTATCAATACCCTTTTTGAAATTCCCCCCTCCCTAACCAAACTGATCTGTATATTGTCTTATGTACTAATTCTTATCCCCATGTCTAATTTGTAAATTACTGGGTGAATAAAGGTTATGTTATGTTATGTAATAAACAATAACAAGAAGAGCGCCAAAAGCTGCACCATCCATTCAAGAAACAAAATCTTAAGTGATATACTTGATAGTGATCAAACCAAGGGTTAATTGTAACAGCCTCGTAACTGTAGCAATTTATTTTAGATCTTCTATGATTCCTATTGCATTTTTTTTCTAGGGGATGATGCTTTGGTAAAACAAGAGATAAAGTTGTCACAAATCAAGGTTTCAGTCGGTTCATCAAAATCCTACAAGAAATGCAGGAGTAGTTGCACACATTAGTATTTTGACAATCAGTCTATTTTTGGCATAACACAGCAGTAAATCACACAACACTGATTATATGTACTAGGTTATATAGTGACAAACATGTAGTAAAGATTTTCATCAAAACCCATTACAATTTGTTGATGTAGTTGCGCACACAAGACTTTTGATAATAAGTCTGCCAGCCCGATTAGCTCAGTTGGTAGAGCACTTGACTTCAAACCTCAAAATCATGGGTTCGAGCCCTGGACTGACCAGATCAACTAACAAAAGAAAACGTCATTCGGATGAAACGCTTAACCGAGGCCGCGTGTGACGTAGCTATCCATCGAGCACGTTAATGAACCGGGTGGAGCTCAGAGAATTGCACAAAAAGTTAAAAGTTAAGTGTATAATTTGATAAATTGATAAAAATTGTCCGGGTTACGAACCTTTTCCTAAGGAATGATATGGTGGTCACAAATCTATGTTTAACGTTTCGGAGCAATGGTTTCAGTAGCAACAGAAATATGCGACTTGCACATCTAACAAAAGCATTAATATTTTACTAATAAAAATAAAATAAAATGTTAAAGTTTATTATATGCCAGGGCCTTCATTCCTTTGAAACAATCTGTTTATTTTTGCAAAGATTTTTATTTTTAGATTTACTTTGAAATTGAAGACTCAGAAAGAGCAGCTCACAAGGACATATAAACATTGGGGTAAAAAACCTTCAGTTAAAATGTGACATTTATAAAGACAGTCAGCCCAATCTAACAGTCATTTAGCTATCAACCATTCTCCAAGTTTCTTGACATTGGCTGCTACTCAAATGTTCGTTCTTATTATTAATCTGTACTAATGAGAATACAAAAAGCACAGGGAAAGGGGGGTGTTAAACAGAGCTTCCTGTAAGTCCAGATCTTTGCTGTCTCATTGTGGACGACTTTGCTGATACCCTAACATCAAAAATATATTTAAACCCTGATATTACAGATCAGAAATAAAACATATCTAGTTGTTTTGTTTTCGTGATCGTTTGGTGATTTTGAGAATCTATTTGCCATTTTTATTAGTACATTAAAACTTGGATTAAAATAATTTCTTTCATAAAAAAACGCCGATTTTGTAAATAATTCTGTAACGGTGATAAACAACATATTTACATTTTTTAACATGCATACTTAATGAATCCGAACACCCCCTTCCAAACCAAATAATACGATAAGGTGGTAGGTTAGATAAAGGAAACCAAACGGAAAAGGGAGATTTGAAATACTATATATTATATCTTTTGATTATTGTTAATCGCTTACTGTAAGAAAATTATGTATATAGAAAAAGCTTCTTAGCTTGAGGTATTCTTGCGTCGGGAAAAATACATATTTAGCATTTACTTATTTCCATTTTGATTTTTTAGTTCACTTGGTGTGAGATAAAATTGATGCGTATCGAAATTGTATAACAATTTGATAACAAAGGGTGCCTAACTGTGTCATCTTCAGTCAGAACTTTTCTGGCAGGTAAACTAAACCAATGCGATAAATGAGCCTAATATTTTGCTCGACCCCGTTTTAAACTATGTAACCATGTACGATGACATTAATTGAAATGGCTACTTTGACAATTCACTTACTTTGCTTTGAGTGCACATGAACCGTTGGTTAGCCACATTTTACATTTTAATTCATTACATTTCATGTTACCAATTTAAAGGCACTAAAAACTTCTATTTACTTACTACTTTGATAATTCATTTACTTTGCGTTGTTGGAACACGGGTCGTTTATAAGGTAAACCGAACGATTTAATTTCTTGTACGATTATTTTTCTAGGAGAAAAAATGCTCTATAAATTAGAGATAGGAAGACAGGAAGTTCCGCTTCAATTTTTTAACGGCTTTATTTTGCAACATTTATGGCCAGTAGTCTGTAACAAAGTAAGATGGTTGGTTAGTGATCTAAACGTCGTAACAACAACTTGAAATACCAACAATAAAGGTTAACAAAATGGCGGTCAATGTTGGAGTTGATAAGCTAAGGTCCGGGCGGAATAAATTATTTGAATAATCGTTTTATTCTTTGATTGACAGGCGCGATTGGTCAATTATTACGAGTAAAGTGTAACGCTTTTTTCACCAATAGTATGATAAAAGTTGTGGAGGCAATTTAATTACAGGCAAAAGTAGAACTACTGAATTGCTCTTGAGGTCATCTATAGAGACCTCTTGAATTCGCTTTGAGCTCCCCAGATGTGAATAAAATTAATTGACAAGTAGAAATATTGTCACGTGAACGCCATCGCTCAACACGGTCAGAGTTTAAGTACACTATGATTTCTTTTATCAATGTGCTATTATCAATTAATCCTTTCTTTGCGATGTGTAAGTCGTTCGTATACCTGATATCCTACTAGCATATTTTTATTCATTTTGATTTTTTTTGCGAATCAGATTGCAACGTTAATGGATGGTTGTAGAAAACTAAAAAGTATCAACAATCCATACCGTATGATACTCAGCACTTCTAGGGGAAATAACTCGCGACACCAACTACCTTACAACTATTTTTATTCAATTTTTGTCAGTGAATTCCCTGCATTTCAAAGTGTTTAATAAATCGTGTAATGACTAGTAATAGTACCAATCTTCACTAAGACAATCTGGAACTACTTTATTTCAAATCGAGACGACCAAGCATTCAACTTAAAGGCTGTAAATCTGATCGCAAAATAAACAAGCATTATTATGTGAACAAGAAAACATTAAATCTCTTTAACACATGATTTCAAATATCGAACCTTGCAACTCTGTAATCCTTACCTGATTTATGCAATGCATTCTTTGATGTACCCTACTGAACTTCCCTAGGCTCGAAATCTAATGATATTGTAGTTACAGTGACAAGGGCCAATATTAGAAGATACGGAAATCACAGACAGAATATTCTCTTCGATTCTGTTCCCATTCTGATTCTCAATTTGAAATCTTTTACCAATAATCCTGGTGCCCTTGGATCGACGAGAAGGCTGTCATACTCGTATATACAGTGTATGTATCATCCTATTTATCTTTGCTCTTCCAGTTACATATTTCAAGTATATACAAATCGGGGTAAGTTTATTAATAGGGTTCCGATATACCATCACCTCTTGGAGATGTCGTAACAAAATAAATGAAAGCACAGTTCGTTAGTAATATGAAAAAGGCAAAGCCTCAGAACGATCGCATTATCGACAGTTAAAACTTCCAAAATGTATGCGAACTCCATCATGTCATATTTTTGGTATGGAAATTTTTGCTATCTTAAGTACAATGAGCAATTTCTAAGACTGTACCTATTATTAAAATTTCAATGACTTCGAATTTACGTGTAATTCTTTTATAACCAGAATTTGTTCAAATATTTATAAAATGGGAAAGGATTAGGCAATTGGTAGCCAAATTTCAAAGACTGTACCTATTATTAAAATTTCAAAGACTTCGAATTTACGTGTAATTCTTTTATAACCAGAATTTGTTCAAATATTTATAAAATGGGAAAGGATTAGGCAATTGGTAGCCAAATATGACTGAGGAACCAAGCGATCATATTAAATGGTGTTTTGTTTTTTCGTTTTCTCGGTCATTGATATGTACATGTATTTTGAAAAAATGACGGTTTCAGGGGAGGTAATTTGTAGTGGTATTTCAATTTGGAAAGCTCCAGCACAGAAACATTCTGACTAAATATTACAGTAATTTAGACCTAAATTTGGCCTCTAGAGTACATATAGAATATTTGAAAGATTTGACCTAGTGACCTAGATTTGTCCCAATGAAACCCAATATCGATTCAAACTTGAAGAAGACAAACATTCTGACTATCAAGTTATTATATCTAAAAATGTAACCTCTAGAGTACAAGCAAGGTTTTTTAAAAGATTTTACCTTGTGACCAAGTTTTGATCCCATACTTGATCTCAATTTAGCCTCTAGAGTACATGTAGAATTTTTGAAAGATTTGACCTTATGGAACCCAATATCGATTCAAAAGCCAAAATGTAGCATCTAGAGTGCATGCAAGGTTTTTAAAAGATTTGACCTTGTGGTCTAGTTTTTGATCCAACTGTCCAATTATCAAATTTTAAAGGGGATTTCATGGAGACGAACAATTTGACCAAATATCAAGTCATTTCAGCTAAAATTGTGGAGACAAGAGTGGGCACAAGTTTTTTTTAAAAAAAATACCTAGTGACCTATTGTTTAACCCCATTTGGCCCAATATGAAACCTGGCCTAGATTTCATTGTATTGATTGAATTGGGTTTTACGCCGCTTTTAACAGTATTTCTCATAGCGCAGTCAGTAGCGTATCAGACTCCTAATTTTCAATCATGGGATGTCATGGGTTCGAACCCGAGCGCCGGCACATATCCTTTCGAACATTTGTCTCTCACCAATTAGTGGACAATCGTAAAACTAAGTAGAATGGCAGCTGTAGGCTGGGAAAGAATACAATGGTAGTACTAGTGAGAGAATACCGGGAATTCATTGTTAGGTCTCCGGCTGCCGACTAAAGTACTGTTAAAAGTGGTGTTAAACCCCATTCAAAAAATCAATTTAACCAGTATTCCAGTTATATCGCGGCGGCTGGAACACATAAAAATGGATTCCTGGTATTCTCGCACCAGTACTACCACTACAGCCTCCAGTTGCTAACCCACTTTGGTTGACGATTATCCACCCATTGGTGAGAGACAAATGTCGGAAAGGACGAGTGCGGCTGCCCGGGATCGAACCTATGACATCCCATAAGTGAAGATTGCGAATCTGATGCGCTACAGACTGTGCTATTACGGCGGTCCGGGATTTTATGACGATAAATATTCTGACCAAATATCAAGACATTAAAATTTTGAGTTAAAAATATGAACATAAGGTTTTTCTAAGATTTGACCTAATGCATTATCCTATCGGACCAAAACTTGATAGGGAATTTTCTGACAAAAAATCGCCACATTTGACCCAAAACTTTGGCCCCTAGAGTGCACACAAGATGTTGACAGACTAAACATTTCACACACCCGACACGACATGATCACAAAAGCTCACCTTGAGCATGTTCCTCGGATGTATCAGGAGGGACTACTTTCGTACTCGGCGAATTCCGTATTTTCGGAACATATTTAAGGAAGGGTCCGACTGTTGAAAGTGAAAATGGCGGTCAATATTTTCAATGATTCGAAACAATGTTGTCTTATTTGAGATGAATCTAATCTGTACACCAGGTTATACATGTTCGTAAGTATTCAAAATTCTCAAAGTTTCTTATTTACTTCATTGTGAATATGAATACAAAGTAAAACTGATATAACAAGACTTATGTGAAAACTCAGTATCTCCGGATGGTTGCAATACTTGGATAGGCGTTTTTTATATTGTACTTAATAGTAGTCTTGGCGATCCCCTCCTTTTCTGCCGAATGAAATTAATCGAGCTTCATTTGTTCATGAACATGTAAAGTATAATTGACTGTAAGATGTTATCTTGATGTTTATTTTTAGCGAGTGTAAAGGTCACCATTGAACATTATTCCAACCTAACGCATTCAAACTTCGTGACCTTATTAAAAGGAATGAATTACTGATCTGAAATCCTCGATTTGTTTCTATCGAGGGTTTTAATAATCTCACCTGATTTATGCTATTAGATTAGTCGTATTGATTAATTCTAATTAATTTTGGTTCTTGTCTCTAATCTGCCTGGAGGAGCCCACTACTAGCTGGCTTGATTTATCCCTTATTTAATCCCCAGCCCATGAGATTTACCATCTGCTGAGAATTCAATTGCCTTGTCTGATGAATAAGCAGCATACAATATACAAGGGGATCAAATCTAGTGATGGCAGATATCCCCATTTTTGTAGCCAATTTATTTATAGAATAAGTATTCATTTTTAAGACTATTAATTGAAGTATAAAAGACCGGAACCTTTTGTTAATATAACATCCGCACACATTTAGCAACTGAAATAACTTGGATGGACTACAGATAAAAGGTTAGAGAAAAGGCTAGAAAAACATTGTTTTTCTAATTTTCACATTTTGTCTCAATTTTTTAACACTTTTCATGTTGTTAGAAATGAATCTGTTTTATGACCATCTTGTTTCATAAGTGGTTTCTTGGGAGATAATTAACACATAGAAAAATAGATTTGGATGTTTTTAGAAATTAACACAAAATAAGCAATTTTATTTATTTTTTGTTAATTTAATATTTCAGAATCGAGTGGCTACATGGATGGAAAGGAGACAGCTGATACTTCCCCAGGCAAGGGCGTTACAGGGTATGTTATTTCCATTTGCTTTGGTTTGAATATAAACTCAATAAGGCAATATAACTGATTTTGACATTATCAGTCTGATAAGATGTTTACAGATGTCTATTTCAGGAGTTGATTTCATTGAACTAGCACTAATGTCTTGTTTCTAATTTCTTATTGTTGGTATGAATGTTTAATAAATGCATAATGTAATACTTTTGTATCTATTGGTCATTTTTGGATGAGTTTCACATAACCTGCAGCTATCACCTTAAATTTTGGGTTGAATAAGCTAGACAAGTTTTTAACACAGGTTTTTGTACTGAAGGTATATGACAAATATTTGGCATGTGTATTAACTGTCATTAACTTTCACAACAGGAAATTAATCCAGACTATAAAGGCACTTTCATAGGATTTATACTCCTTTTTGAGTGATCATGGTTAGCTTTTTTGATATTTGAGTGTTTGTTGTCCATTGTCTAACATCAAAATTTGGACAGAATGATCATTAGATCATGAGGATGAACCATATTTAAAATGGGAAGATTCCGTTGGAAAACATGCGGAAAGGGACACATTGACTATTTCTTTGTTTACTCTCTAAGGGCCACAAGTTTTGCCCAATATGGATGATGCTAGGTCAGAAATTTCAAGCACCTGAACAGCCAAGCGTTAGCATCAACATGCAGTGCTTTTGTTTCAAATAATTCAAGAGAGTGATTTTCATAGCAGATTCTTAGACACTTGCCAGGGCTATACTTCTTATGATTTTCAGATGAATTTGACATGGTCAGTGAAAAAGTGATGGCATTATTTCAGAAAATTCCCTGCAAGATATTGTTGAAAAAATACATTGACTTAAGGATTTAATAAGCAATTTTAAGTTGAACTGATAAATTATGCATCAATAAATTCTTCTATGGCGCATGATATGAATGTATACATATATTTATAGGACAAAGGAATATGCTGTTTTAGCAAAACACAAGACTAGGCTTTTTACATCAGAGAAATCTCCTCTCAGAAAAAAATCAAAGAGTCAGATTGGGTACAATGGACATCTTTTAATAAATCAATCAAAAGTAAGTTTGCTGAAATGTACCGGCTAATTAATTTCTTCTTTGTCAAATTTGGTATGTATCTTTCATTATTAGTAATTTTTAGATTATAACTATTTGTTAAAGCTCATTATAAAGGTATCATTCAATCAAATAGCCACTAGCTTGGCAGGTGTTTTTCATATACATGTACACACAGAGCTGACCGAACGTCATGGTGACCTATTGCGATCGTGTTTTGTCCGTCGTTGTGCGTTAACTTTTTACATTTTCGACATCTTCTTAGAACCCTTGGATGGATTTCAACCAAACTTGGCAGGTAGCATCCTTATGGGAAGGCGCTTCAGATTTGTACACGTCATGGAGTTATCTCCCCTTGGGGCTCAATAAGGGTACATCTTTAAAAATCTTCTTGACATGAACCGGCTGTCAGATTAAATTAATATTTAGTATTTAGAGTTTTTAGGGCAAGGACTATCAAGGTTGTACTAGAAAAAAATCTGTCAAGAAATGGCCGTGCTAAGGGGGGGGGGGGGCAAAGGTGTGTGTGGAGGGAGGGTACAGAAGCTTACATAGTGACAACTTTGAAAATATTTTTCTACCAAATCAAAAGACCTACAGCTCTGATATTTGGTATGTGGCATCATCTAGTGGACCTCTATCAATATTGAATAAATTATAACCCCAGGGTCAAAATAAACCCATTCCCGGACGTCACAAGGTTAACATAGGCTTATATAGTGAAAAATTCAAAAATCTTCTTCTCCCAAACTAGAGGGCCTAGTGCTTTTATATTTGGTATATAGCATCATCTGATGAATTTCTATCAAGATTGTATAAATCATGGCCCAAGAGACGGAATTAGCCCATTCCCGGACGTCACAAATTTTACAAAGGGCTTATAGTGAAATTTGTAAAAATCTTCTTCTCCCAAACAGGAGGGCCTAGAACTTTGATATTTGGTATACAGCATCGTCTTCTGGACCTCTATCAAGATTGTACGAATTATTGCCTCGGGATTGAAATCAGCCCATTCCCGGATGTCACAAATTTAACATAGGCTTCTATAGTGAAATTTGTTTCAAATACTTGAGATACGACAAATTTCTTGAAGCTATGACCACAAAAAGGATGAAAAATTGAAACTAGGAGGCAGAAGGCTTTCATTTTTTATAAGCTGCATTCCTAGGGGACTTCTATTTCATTTTTTTATAAGCTGCATTGCTAGTGGACTTCTAACTCTAGTAAGTTTCTTTATGTGATACCCCTGAATAAGGCACGGCCTTTTTGCACCATATTTATAATGGATCAAAGAATTGAAACTTATTTTTTTAATAAAATTGATTGTCTTATGCAAATAGTTTTAGGCTAGGAAAGGATGTAGTGGTAGCACTGGTGTGGGAAATACTAGGAGTCCATTTTTGGGTGCTCCAGCCTCCGCGATATGACTGAAATACTGCTAAAAGCGGCCTTTAACTCCATTCAATCAATCAAGCATAAATTGTTGGTATGCAGGACCTCTCATGGGACTTAAGTTTGTTCATGTAATGCCCCTTTGATCATATTTCGGCCTGATAGGCACATACTATTTGCCATTGATATACAGAATGCAAGCATAATGTATGTTATGAATGAAATAACATAGCCTAGTATAGAGATATTTTGTTTATAGCATCCTGTAGTTGACCTCTTCAAAATTTGTTCATATGATGCCTTTTGAGTAATATGTTAGCTCTATCTAGACTTTCCTTACTAAATTACCTGAGCACATCATGCTTATTGTGAGCTTTTGTGCTCCTTGTGTGCCTGTTGTGTGTCATGTAGTGTCAAAACAAGAATAGTTACACCGCAGAAACTAAAAATATAGCATTTATTAATGATTAAAGTACTTCTTTTTATGCAATAGGATCTGCATTCCTGTAAAATAAAATGCAATGTCTCTAAATTTTGTGACTTCAATCCCTCTTTTGCCTTACAATTTGACCAATATTTGAGAGATGATTCCTATATTATGCTTTGTGTGCAAATCATAATTTATTGCACTACATCTTTTATCTTTTACAAATTGGAGAAGCACAATGGTGTGACTAAGTTGGATTGCCTGTTTTTGAGTCAAATGGATTGTAATCATCTTACTATTATGAGAAATAATATTTGGTAAAAGTTGTTATAAAAAACATAACTAAAATGGTAATATCACACCGAACTGTTTACATGATGAATTGATGTGATAACAATATAGTACCAAGTCATAAACTCATCAGTATGATAAAGGAAAATGCTTCATTTAACCGGTTAAAGTTCATTTAACCTTTGTCATGCTGAATGAAATTCTGTTGAGAATTGCACTAAAATAAAAGCACCTATATCTCCAGAAGCACTATTCGGAGATGGATGAATCTTTTGAAAAAGAATACTGACTGAAAGGGGTAAGAATGTGGTGAAAAATAAGACTGCACATATATTCAGGCTGATCTATGTATATAACCCCTGTCAAAGTAAATGTATTCAAGGTTTAGCAGATTAAGATTGAAATTAGTTTTTTTGTGAAATACCGGTTCAAGCAATATTTCTTTTTGTTTACTTATTGATTCATTTTTTTTATTTTAATTGATAAATAATTGTGTTTCTAATGAAATTGGTAATAGACATCATTTGTTTCAAATATAATGTTATGCATTGCAGGTATAAAAGAAAAAGTGGTTCTGACTCCAAAGAAGGTATTTCCAATAAATGATCTTACAGACACATGCAAATAATCATAGGTTCACAATCTTTAAGAGATCCTGCCGCGATCATAGCGCAGTGGTAGGGCACCAGACTCTCAATCATGGAGTCCCGGGTTTGATGTCCGGTCGCGGTAAATTGCCTTTCCGACATTTGTCTCTTACCAATGGATGGATACTGATTTAAGGATGTAGTGGTAGTGATGCTGTGAGAAATACTAGGTATCCATTGTTAGTTGCTGTAGCCGTAGCGATATGACTGAAATACTGTTAATAGTAGTGTTGAACCCTATTCAATCAATCGTATTAGAAGCAAAGGGATTAATATTCTATTTGTCCTAATAGTCATTTGAATGTCTTTCCATAATTTCTTTTTTTCACAGAATGTTCATAGTCACCTGACATTGCACTTGTTAGCGTTTTACCATTTGAGGCTGGGTCAGAGTCAAATTGGGCTAAATGCAAAATTTCTTGTTGAATTGAGGCATATTGTTTTTATTAAAATGAAATAGATAATCTTTTTACACCCACAAGAAATCTTTGTTAAAAAGGCTAAAAAAGAGTTGCTTGCTGATGAGGTTTTTGCCTGGTCCATTTGTCTGATACTTTTTATTATCCACTCATTTTCTTATCAACTATTGTATGATTTTGAATTAATTCCACAGATTGAATTACTCTCAAGTAGAGATTTGTTTATCATATTTTATTTATGGTCTGCTGATTATTGCTGAGTGATGATGAAAACTCATTTTCATTCTTTTTCTCTAAAACTCCTGTATTGATTTAAAACAGATAAAAACAGACAATATAAAGTGGATGCTCGCATATCGTTTTTTGATTTCTGTCCATTGCTTTTCAAAGAGTTTTTTAACATTAATTAAACTTTTTTTCTTTTAATTTTTAAATCGACTATTGGGTTGATTTTATTCTACCTTATCTTATTATCCTTTGATACAACTTTTGGTCTGCTCTTTTTAAAAAAGTTTAACAATTCTACTTCTTGATAAGCCTGTGTTTTCCCTACTTTTGCTTCTTAAAGGGAGGTATCGATGTTTCTCAACCTTAGATAAGAAAAAAAATACAAAGTGCCGAAATATACACTCAAACCAATATTTAATAATTTAATTTGAGTCAGGTATTGTCTTGGTGGTAAACTAATAGGCCTGAAGTGGCTTTTTGTGGCTATATCGGAAAGGTTCAGCGGAATTCCAGGTATTCTCGGAATTCGGCTGTCGACATCGAATGACCTCATTTGCATTTGACCAAAAGTCAACTGAAGGTAACAAAATTACTAGCGAAACAGCCAACGTCCTATTTCATGTCACATGAAAGGGTTAGCGCAAAACTACGGTAAATGTTTATATTCGAAATAACGCTAACGACAATTTTGGACATATATTTACAGAAATAAAGACCGGCTAGCGAACATTACTCCTGATGACGTAACGATGACGTTGGTGTGATGTAATTTAAACTAAATTCAAAGTTACAACGATTATTCGCACCACGTGAATGATCATATAGTCTTCGCAACGGTCTCGTATTAATCTAAAAATAGATAAATAGCCTACGTAGGCTATTAAGGAAATACCCTACTTTTTTCTGATAAGCGACCACAGATTTTGTAAAACTACTTTTTGGCAGATAGTATACGAGAGGAAATAGAAATAATTAAAATCTGTGACATGAGAAAAACATTTATACCTACCTTTAATTTTTCCATCTATCTTTTTACCTCACCTGAGAACATAGTGCTGAAGGTCAGCTATTGTGATGGATATACATAGGCTTGTTTAGTGAAAACTTTTAAAAATTCTTTTTCTCCTGAACAAAATGCCTACAGATTTGATATTTGGTTTAAAGCATAATCTGGTGGTCTTTTATCTGTTTTTGTGCTCTTTGGACAAGGATGACTGATAAGGCCATATGGGCCTCTTGTTTCTTCAAATTGCTGGATTTTGTGGTTAGAGTTTCAAAAAATGTGTTAATTAAATGATTTAAAAGGATTTCAAGAGAAATATTTAGTATACTCACCATTGGTGTCAGAAGCAATTAATTTATGTCGAACTTCAATATACAGGGATGGTCATTAAAATGTATACGGAACAACAGTGTCTTTTTCTATTTGTTGTTATTATGTTCGAGAATCATGTGTAGGTTTTTTGTTATGAGACCGAAGGTCGAATCCAATAAAAAATACCTACACACGTTTGAGAACACGATTACAACAAATAGAATAAACACATTGTTTTAATTTTCCTTTGATTATATACCTTTAGGACATAAAATTAAGAAAATTCTCTGAAATGATCAAGAAATAATCAACTTTCCGAAAAAAAACCCGAACGTCAATATACAAAAAGTAGTCTGTGTTCAACGGTACCCGAAGAATACGGTTTGTTCGTACACGCCGAATACGGATTTTTTCTGTCGAGTTATATTAGATAGCAAAATTTTAATCCAAATATTTTATAGGTATATAATAAACATTTAAATCATACTTCAGACTGTATGCAGTTTGAATACTATGAAGTATGATGAATTATATGTAATAATTTTTCATTTAAAATGAACTTCATTGATAATTTATAGTAGTTAACCAGTAGTATTCATTACAGTATCTAAAGATTTAAAGCCCTATAACTTAATAAATTGAAATAAACATTGCAGGATACAGGAATAAACAACAAATTATGCAGTTTACAGAAGGCAGAAGTATCAAAAGCAAAGCAGCTGCACCACACAGGAAATGTTTAATTTGCAATTCTACAACCAAACGATTATACTGCTTGAAGAATAAAAATGTAGAGGGATTTGTGCTTCTTTCAAATTAGAATCGATGCTTACAACTCATATACCATTCAGACAGGACTTAGACATTCTCTATCTATGTGATAGATGTGTAGAATACATTATTAATCATGAAAATAAAACGAAAGTTTAAACTGAAAATATGAAAGCTCTCATAGATACCAGAGAAAGTTCTAGAAGAATAGATAAAAATTCCTAGGATATCCGTTCACAAAACACTAAACGAGTGGAACTACAGGGTAACTGTTTTATGCTATAATAAGTCACAAAGAATTTTAGTGTTTGGCATTCTGAAACATTTTTTTAACTGTTTTGCTTAACAGCAGACTGTTAGAATTTTGATATATATATGATTTTGGGTATGGACGATTCCTGCTTTCTTACATTTACTTCAACAACTTTGTTCATAAGGGTTTTTATCTTACCAATTATCTTTTGGAGTTGCACTATGTAGTAATACATGTGCGTTATGGATTTTTGATGGAGTTATCGCCCTTTGGTGAAAAATCGTGTCAGCTCAATTTTTGGGATATGATTCAAATTTCACAGAACGACTCGGCATAAGTCAGTCATGTGCATATCCTATTTTGGTTATGGTCCATTGATTTTTGACTGAGTTATGTCCCTTTAATTAAAAAGTCCATTTTTGTTAGGGTCCTTTGGATAAGCGCTGTTGGGGGGTATTAGTCCGTTTTGCGACAATGTCTAGTTGTAACATTGTTTTCATTAATTCTTTTTTTATTGTTCAAAAAAGGATTGAGAGGGAGATGATTAAGATTTCCCTTCCAAATGAAGAATTTGGCCTAATTATTAATTGGTATGATATCACTATACCAATTAGCTAATCTCATGCATCAATTTGTGAAAAGTTTTAATTTAAAAAAGAGTGACATTTAAAAAAAGAGTGACATATGTTTTGCAGAATCTCACATTAAATGACTTTGTAGCCCCATTGACTGAAAGCCAGTGAGCTATTGTCATGGCATTGTCTCTGTTTTTTGTCCGTCTGTAAACTTTTATCTTAAAAATCCACTCAGAAAGTAATGAGCAGAATTCATCCAATTTTCACAGAATGATCCTTGGCTACCCATTATCAGATTACCTCAAAGAATTTTGATCAAATGAAAAACACACCTGTAATGGGCAGGGCTAATGTGCATACACGGTGAAAACTTTGAAAATCTGATTGTCAGAACCATAGATGGATTTTAACAAAATTTCACAGAAATGATCACTGGGCGACCCTTTATCAAATTTCTTCAAAGAGTTTTGATCTATTGAAAAATACAATTGAAGTAGGTGGGGCTTATTTTCATATATGGTATATAGTTATAACTTAAAGAACCAAATTTCATAGGAATTATCTTTTGGAGACCCACTATCAGATTCCAATGCATTTGATTGGATGTAAAGCATGGCGTTTATTGGTGGGACGTATGTCAATATATGGTGTATACTGAAAACTTTGAAAATCTTATCAGAAACCTGTAGATTGTTTTCAACCATATTTTTCAGGAATGAACCTCAGGTGATTCTTCGTCAGATTCCATCTTATGAATTTGATCGATTGTCAAACATGGCTTTTATGATTGTGACTTGTTTCCATATCTGGTTTTCAGTGAAAAATAAGTTATTACCTTTTGACCTGACTTAGTAAATGATTTTTTCCAGAATTTGACTTTTTTTAAAACAATGAACCGTTTAAAAGGCTTCTCTTGAACTATTCAAAAGAATCCAGTGACAAGCTTTATTTTCCAGGCATGTAGAATATGATTCAGTTTGCTGGCTTAATCAGTACATTCAAGCCTGTGGAGCAATTCAGGCTTTCAAGCGCTTCTAGTTCTAAAATATTAATCATTTATTACACTTAATCAGATTGTCTTTATTTACCTTGATGATACTGATACACGAAATATATATATATATATATCATTCTGTCTTCAGAGATTTAAGGAACCGACAAAAAATGCTGTAAAAGAATATCACATGAAGAACATGCTTATACAAAAAATAGTACATCTATGGAGCAAAAAGAAAGTGATTTAGAAATTAAATTAGATGCTGAGAATGCAGTACTTGGTTTAGATATTCCATACTGGTTATCAAATGTTGAGAGTCAACTGAAAGCAATATCAAACAAAGACAGCGTGTTGTTTTATAACAAGCCATGCAATATCTCGGATATCAATTTATTCAACAAAGCAATAGTTGAATTCAAGAGAGTTTGGCCAAGCCTCTTTGATATTTGATTTTTACATTTAGTAGAATTAAAAATTGTGTGTCAAAAATTGCTACTCTTGCAACAATTTATGGTATGATTCTTCATATTCGGAACAACAGGATTTCATATATACAGCGATTATATTCCACAGTTGTACTTGCACATAGTGCAGATAATAGGGTAAAAATGGTTTCAATGTTGATTGTTCTGTTGTGCAATGCAAACAGTTATATTGTTCCACTAATCAAAGGACCAGTCAAGCTATCGTTATAGCGTTAAGGTCCATATACTTAAATCTTTTGTTGAAATTTTCATTTAAAAATCTCATAAATTACGGTATTAAGGGTGAATTATCACAAAATATGCCGTGGTATAAGGTACAGACTGTATAAATCTTCTATTTCATATTATTTATGATCATATGGAAACCTTTGAAAATAAAAGGTTGTTTTAGCCAAATCAAGTCAGTTGATTGAAATAAGTGTTAAAATTCCCCTTACAGGGAAATCAATATTGCTTTCTTGGCCGTTTTTACCGACAGCATTTTCTCCAGATTTGGTTTTCTATCGCTATTTAATTTTTATTTTCCCCTTTGGCGACAATGTCGAATGCCAGCAAAGGCCTTGCTAGTTAACCAATATCAGTCCTTAAAATTTAGCATTTTATCAGTCATAATTT
Source organism: Fragum fragum (assembly GCA_946902895.1). Lineage (NCBI taxonomy): Eukaryota > Metazoa > Mollusca > Bivalvia > Cardiida > Cardiidae > Fragum > Fragum fragum. The sequence continues at coordinate 65,995,891 of OX336370.1, read as the reverse complement.
TTGAGATATTTGTCGATTGTTATCTTTTGATTGTTATTGTTCAATTTTTATCATTGTTTATTGAAAAGTGTTTGAAAGTGAAGGACAGCGAAAATCTGGTTAAATTTAACATGGTGAGAAAAGGAGAAAATAGTCCAGGGAATACCAATAATTCCCACTATTTTATATACAGCTATTTTATTCAGTTTTTATAGATGCAGGATCGTGTGGTAATTAGATTATAAATTTCAAACACTTTCTATACTTTGCATCATAGTACTAGTAGGTAAAACTCATGATTAACTTTATCATTGAAATTTAATTCATGGGGTCTGACCACATAATTCGGAAACTCTGAAGATAAAATACCTTAAGGGCTCTGTATGTGTTTATGCCAAAACACAAACTTTTATGAGATACTATACTACACTTGTATAGTATAACTTCCCAGTTGCAAACATTTTCATCTTTGTGATTTTGCTAACTGTTTACTTAATGAATTAATTTCAATCTGAGCATATATGACAATGCAAAATTTGAAAATTCAAAGGCATAGAGTTTGGGAAATTATTTATGTTTTTTATTACTCACCTAAGCACAATGTGCTCTAGGTGAGCTTTTGTGAACACCTTTTGTCAGACGTGCATTGTCAGTCGAAAGGCGTCAACAATTCTTTAAACATCTTCTCCTCAGTAACCATCTGGTCAATTTCAACCAAACTTTGAATGAATGTTTCTCAATATTACAGCTCAAGGTCAAACATGCCTGTGTTCTTTCAATTTTTTTTTCAATCGTCATAAATTAGTGAGGTTAGCAATTTTAGGGTTGTTCTGGCCCCCTTTGTTCTTTGTTTCCATGTTATCAGCATTTCTATATGCAATTTTAAGCAATTATTCATTTTTATCACCCGCCGTTTCAGCGAAGGGGATATAGTAATGGTCTCCGTCCGTCAATCCATCACTACGCTTGTCCGGAGTAATTTTTCCTAAAGTATTAATGCTATCATCTTGAATCTTCATAGGTGGATCGATCTCAATGGAGAGAGGTGCAGTGCACAAGAACCACAACTATTGCTTGCATGTTTTTGTTGTTATTGCCCTTTGTTGTTTTTCATACATGGATTTTGTCTGGAGCATATCTTTTAAAGTATAATAGCTCTGATCATGAAACTTCATGGGTGGATAGATGTCATCAAGGGGAATTGCAGTTCACAAGAACCGTAACGTTACCTAGCTTATATTCGGAGTTATTCCGCTTTCTTAATTTTCTTACTCCAGAGCATATCTCTGAAAGTATAATAGCTTTGATCATGAATCTTTATGGGTGGGTAGATGTCATCAAGGGGAAATGCAGTGCACAAAAACCGTAACACTACCTTGCCTATTTTTTGAGTTATTCCCCTTTGTTGTTTTTCATAGTTGGATATTGTCCGGAGCATATCTCTGAAAGTACAATAGCTATGATTGAAGTCATTGAGAAGAAATCCAGTGCACAATAAGCCTAAATCTAACTGGCTTCAGTTTACTATAATCAAGCTTTTACGGCGGGGGATGGCCATACCTGAGATGGTAATTGTTCATAATGTTTTCCTTAGCCTTTTCTCTTTATTGCACCAATATTACATTGTTGTGAATTTGTGATTTTTTTTTCATATTTCAGCTTTTGACTAAACTTAACACAGTGCATCTTACCTTAACTGAAAACTCCAAAAGAGCTTTGATAACCAGTTATGGGTAAGAGTCCGAGGAACAATTACTCCAATCTATTTCTTCAGGGAAGAATGGTGAATTCAATGGAGATAACTTAGATATCAGGTTTTGGTTTACTTTCTTAGCTCCTGCATGAAAAACAGTTAGGCCTGTGACTGGGCCTTAAGTTTCTCATACATCTATGTTTGCCTTTGTCTTTAAACATTGTATTTAGGCCCTGCGGGAATGACCGATTATGTTTCGATTGAGTAAAAATGTGGGTCTGGTCTAATGCCAATAATTCGCAACCGTCTTTTAAAAAATAACAGAAGACGGTTCTACCGCGAAACGATCTGCGATCTTTATTAATGTAAAGAGGCGATAAAAAAAAAAGATAAAAAATGAAATGAATACACAATGCAAATAAAGCCATCTGGAATACAATAAATAGAATCAGTCATCAACTGGTATTTATTGATATTAAAAGTCTGTTGATTGCGCTTTAGGAACTGAGGATATTTTTTGCAACCCTTAACAACGTATAGACTCGCTTCCGGAATGTAACGAGATAAGTTTTATTACATTAACAGAATTTAATATATTTTGCTAAAAAACGACTTGAGGTAATTAAAGCCAATATTCTGATGAAGAAGTTTCCGATTTCTACAAATACAAAAAGCATATTTCAGTAATTTTTGAACAGTTTCACATTTCAGTTTCACATTTTTTGGGTGTACTAACCATTATAAGGACTAGTTCACACAGCTTTTTATATGTTCTAAAATATGGTTGTCTTTCATGACAATCTCTTTCAATATTTAGCTTATTATTTATGTACGAAGAAACGGGAATAAATGAAAACAGGTATAGTGAAACTTTTTTCTTAAAAATTCCATGATAGTGATATGTCAAAGCTGATTTATGCAGAAAATTGACTGAATTTTTGAAGACCTTTAGTAAAATGCATTTTTTATATTTTCAAATACTTTTAGACTTTACCTCAATCTTTTCACATGCAAAAAAAACAAAGTTCCATTCCGTTCAAATAAGTGAGAATTTATTCTTATCCCACCCTCCTTGAAAAAAAGGTTGAAAGTGTTTTCATCATTTTTTTCTCATTGGTGTTTCCAAATCATAATGCTGTAATTAATTAAGTATATTATATGTCTTTCTAAAGGTATTTACATCTTTCAACCCAATAATTTTCTTTAATGTATATACCTATAAAGGATATGGATTAAAATCTGGCTATCTAATAAAAATTGACAGAAAAAGAAACCCGCATTCGGCTTGTACTAAAAAAACGTAAAAAAGTACCGTTAGACACGGACTACTTTTTGTGTATTGACGTTCGGGTGTTTTCGGAAAGTTGGTTATCTCTAAATAATTTAAGATAATTTTCTTAAAGTCATGTCCTAAAAGGTATATAATATTATTACAACAGTGTGTGTTTCTATTTGTTGTTATCGTGTTCGAGAATCGTGTGTAGGTATTTTTATTGATTTCGACCTTCGGTCTCATCCAAAAAAAAATATCTACACACGATTCTCGAACACGATAACAACAAATAGAAAAAGACACTGTTGTAATATTCCCTATTTATTTGTGTATTAGAAATGAGTTTGATCAACCCATGTCAAATCACTTCTTGATTGTTATATTTTCCGTTAAGCATTTTCGAGTAAAATTCTAGAATCAGCGGAAAAGGGGACCAATTATGTACTATTCAGTATATGCTTATAGACATGAAAAACCTAATCTCGTCAGGTCAAGGTGCCAATAGTTGTCAATAGACCCTATTATTTTATCACAAAGAGATTCGTCGCAATTTGATTGGTTAAAAAGATCGTACTTATAATCTTATTTTTCCGGCGATATAAACAAAATTTTTAAATCGGATAGTCTACTCTCTTTTCGTCAGTTGCAAAACTGAGTTTGCACTAAGTAATCGTAGATATTCCCATTGAAAATTGTATAAAAATTGGCCATTAGATAAAGGACATATTTTGTGTTCTATTTTCTCCCCGATGTGCTCTGTTACTTGAATGATGTGTACGTGTGATAATTGATGGAGAGATGTCAAAGGAAGCCTATTCTGCTTATAAACAGAATTTGCAGATTACATAAGAACCCTATCTAAATTCCATCAAACTGTTTTTAATTCTAAATTGTCTTTATAATGTAAATCGAAATTCCGTCAAACTATTCATATTTATAATGTAAGTCAAACTGAATGTCGCACTTGTAAGACTCACTCTGCTAGGATTTGAACCCATGCTTCTCACTATTGCAATGGGTGTTCGCCTATGAACTTCAGGGAGTGATGATCTCAAATGTGATTCCACAGCTCCATCACATGAATACATATATGCTTTAGCCAACATGATTCAAATTATCCCTGAAGTACACTTATCTTTTCAACACAAAATGATTAGCTTTCATGTCAGTCCACGCTTTCTCTGTTCCCGAAAATGTCCGTTACATACATGACGTCACACACTTTAAAAACAGGCGCCTTATGGTGAAAGGGTATTTTGGTTGTATTTAATATCTATGGAAGTAATATGTCGGTAACGCCATGTAAATACGTACTATAGTGTAATAAATTTTTTTTACAGTTTCTTGCAAGAATAATAAACCGTCATATACGCCGGAAAGGAAACGTGTAAAAAATACAGTCGTCAATATTTTTAAATAGTCTACATGATAAATCGAGAACACTCTTGTAACTTTAGATTTTACAATAAAGTATTAGTCATTCTACCTTACTACATATTTATACTATTCTGATATACCTCTTCTGGATCAAATTATTCTTACAATAGCCTATGTTGGTCCTTTTTTCGCGTGACGGTTTATATATTTCTCCAAACCTAGAATAAGAATGGGTGGTAGGAAAATAAGGTAATTCAGATATTATTCAATATTATTTGACATGCATACGCATTTGGTCATGATATATCATGAAATAACTCAGCCTGTATCATTTTAGGAATTTAGAGAGGTAGCATTTATGGAATGTACACAACCCTTTCAGTAACTGATCACACAGAAATAAATCATCATAGCACCATAACAAGCATCAACCTTTCTAGAGATTTTCTGTATTATGACTTGTCATTCTACTCCACTACAGCTTATTTTCTATTAGAGGGAATATAATGTTACGCCTTTGTATTTGCTTTTAACTCCGAAGGAAAATTGTGATATTTCCCGAAAACGAAGGTCAAGGGGGAATATTAAATTTTCCTATGCAGTGTGAAGCAAATACGAGATGTTATATCTCTATCGTAACTTAGAATTCCATTTATTACATACCTATTTTCTAAGAATTCAAATGAATTCGATGAATTTCCAATCTGATTACGTTTATTTGCATTATAACGATATATAAATGAATTAAAGTGATGCCATTTAGACTACCCTATATGGAATGGTATTTGACACTTTCAGACACGGATTTTTTCTTTGACCTGTCCGATTTTATCCGTTTGAAATGTACTGTCTTGGGATAATAGTCAGTATAACCAAAATTCATTTTCATCATGTATTTCATCGTTCATCGTAACCTTCGTACATGGGATTGGATGACATATAGACGCCGATACGCGTGTACGTATAACTTCGGAACGTGCACGTGTTGCGTATTCGTAATTAAGGCGTGCTCTCAACGTGATGAATGTGTAAAAATGTGGTAAAGACTGAAAAAGAAAGTGAACCTTGGTAAGCCCAGTGCAAAAGTAAAAATTGTAAATTAGACTGACCTCTGCTGCACAGAGTCAATAAAAGGTACGATATTTACATATATCGATGTGCTTTTTGCTTCGTAAAGTACAGAAGCGAATTATCTAAGTTTATTCTTTATCAAATGGCAAACACAAGTTTTCGTATGGGGAAAAGGGCTACCAAGGGACACTACTCTTACACACTAGGAATTTTAAATGATTCGCTCCAACAACTATCGCGACCTTTTTATTTCGCTACTAAATGAAATAGGACAAATAAGAAAATGGTAGATGCATACCAGAACATGGAATGTTAATATTTTACTAGAAATATTTAAAGGTATCAAATAAATTTAGATATTCGTTGAGATCTAATAACGGCAACGATTGCCATGTTTTGTTTGTTCGTTTGAATAGGGTTTTACGCCGCTTTTAACAATCTTTCGCGGCGGCTGTAGCACCTAAAATGGAACCCTGGTATGTCCTGCAATGATTATTTCGGTAAAGTGAGATTTTGAAAAAACCTACCAAACGATTAAATTAAATATAGCTCCACAATGACAGAAAATAGGGCTATCGTAAATTGGAAAAAATGACCAAGTAACGCTGAGAATGTTGTCAGAGGGGAAATGATAAATTACTTCACTTATAAAAGCAATTTCTCCATTACAATATTTTGTTTTACATTCAACTATAGGTATCGTAAAATGTCCGGTTATTTTGGAATTGGCTACCAGTTATATAATCCCTTACTAAATCACGACAAATCGACACAATTCTTTAGCATATTTGACAGATAAAAGGGATTGGCTAAATTCTGAATTCGATACATGTCATTCGAATTCGCTCACGCTTCGGAACCCCTGGCACTGTTGTACGTAAAATGTGTACTAGTTCTAATAGCAAAATAAGTAGAGCGTATGCGTGCTAGACCGAAGGTCCGAATTCGAATCTTCCGAACTCGAATCTAAAACATTGTTGATGCTTATTGTTTTGTATTATTCTGTTAGTTAATGTTTTACAAAGTATGTTATTTACATTCACACATGTCACACAGGACCTACAACCAACCACAATCAATCATATTTAACTTCATTCCTTTTTGTCTAATTTTATCATAACTGTGTAGAGTAATTTTTTTTTACCGTGGGTAATAAAATAGGGAAAGGTCTAATACTAGTTTAAGTGGCAATCTTAGAGAATAAATAAATGATTATGATAAATATATAAAACTCGTTTAAAAACAATAATCAGGCTCTGACCTAGATATAAGAAAAAGGTTAGGTTAAATCCAAACGAGACATTCAAAAATGCCAAAATACATATTTTCATTTTCAAAAAAACGATGTGAGCGAGTCTCGAACCCACGATATTCAGTTCAGCAACATCATTTACTGGTAACCTATTGGTCAGTTCCGCTACAAGGCTCTACGTGCTTTGGCAAAGGGTAATGATTGAAATTTATTTAACCGTTTCCTGTTCATTTCATGGTTTAACGTCCCTGTGATTTTATAATTGGAAAAGATTGTGGAAAACGAAGAAAATACTTGTAACAATTTTCTACCAAATTGAATGGTTATTTTCAAAATCAAATCCACTTTAAAATTTTCGTCTGCAAAACCTTTGAAATTGGACAGGTCTAAAATTTTGCGAAGCAGGAAATGGTTAAATTAAAGTGGTCAGGATGGGGATAAGATATACCGAGGGAAAAAAGTTTAGCAATTTCATACGTTACAGCCAATTTCTCCGGTGTCTAGCTTTGGAGTCAAACAATATTTTCAAACATCGATCTTTTATGTGATAGCCACAGTATTTTAAAAGGTCAGATGATTTCAAGGTCATACGTGTTTGTTGTACATCGTCAAACATGGTAGGGGTAGGGAAGTAAAAGTAACACAAAGATTTAATATCTTGTGTGTCCACCGTTTGTGCCAATAACGGAATCACAGCGTCTTCTCATGCTGGAAATGTGCCTACGATTAATGGCCATAGGGATACGACCCCATTCCTGACGCAGAACACGTTCCAGGTCTCTAACGTTATTAACGTCATTCCTGTCTCTTACTCTCCTACCCAGATGGTCCCAAAGGTGTTCGATCGGAGACAGATTCGTTGATTCGGCTGGTCAATCCAACACATCAACATTATTAGTCTGTAAAAGGTCCAACGTGTGCCGAGCGACATGTGGGTGGGCATTATCTTGCTGAAAAATGGTAGCAAGCCAGCCCTTGACGCAAGAACGGCAATACCACTGACTGGACAATTTCGGTGCAGTTTCGAACGGCATTTAAGTTTCCCTGAATAGCTACCAAGTCAGTCTTGCCACGGTATGATATACCACCCCAGACCATGACGCTGCCGCCTCCAAAACGGTTATGTTGAATGGCGTTGGCGGGTTCGATCCTTTCGCCATCACGCCTCTAAACACGTACCCTGCCATCCGCAAAAATCAAATTAAAACGGGATTCGTCTGTGAATAGGACCTGATTCCACATTCGTCTTGGCCATCGACGGTGTACCCTTGTCCAATTCAATCTTGCATGTCTGTGTGCACGTGTCAAAGGAATGCCAACGCAAGGTCGACGTGCGCGTAAACGTGCCGAGCGAAGTCTGTTTCTTACAGTACGAGCACAGACCCGTGTTCCCGTTGCATTTCGGACGAAACCGGCTATACGAGTGCTATTGACGGAGCGATTACGCCGTGAATACGTCACGATGTAACTGTCCTCACGTTGGGTAGTCTTACGTGGCCTGTCTGAGCCTAATTGACGATACTTTGTTCTAAGTCTTGAAATGGAACTTTGGCTCAAGCCAAAATGTTGAGCCACCTCTTTTACCATCATACCACCAGTCAGCATACCGATGGCTACGTTCCTTTGGTCTAAGTTAAGCCCTGGGGGACGTCCCATTTGATTTTTTTAAAATGTTTTAATGAGTTATCTTGTTATTGATGCTAACCAATAAACTGGGATAGATATTGTGGATATAGACTTCACGTACATGTGGAAGCACGTGCAGAACGTGTTTCAGCAAAATTGCGTCAGACAGCCTTTAGAAGCGAGGAAAACGTGCTCTTAATGCATAATTAGTTAGTTAGCTTATAAAAATTGCAAACGAGACTGATTTTATAAGGTTTATACATTTACGTTGAAAAATGATATAGGTCGAAAAAAAATGCTAACCTTTTTCCCTTAGTATATTAAGTTACGTCCACTTTACGTAATATAGCTTTGGAGAGTTCATTCCTCTTCGTCTTCTAATGTAGTTTTGAACCCCGCCCATTCTTGATTTATTAATCGACCAATCTCTGGCCCCGTCAACTTACTAATTTTTCCATGATTCGATTTTTTAAAAAAAGCCGGGTTTTTTTTTGTAAAAACAGAGGTCAGTATCATGTAACGAAAATGTAGAATAGTTGTTTTGCGACTTAAACGTCGTAACTCCAGCTTGATAAAGCTGCAGTTACGACGTTAGTCGCAAAACCAACAAAAAAAAGTTTACAAAAACGTGGGCCAATGTCGGAGCTTAGGTCCGGGCTTAATAAATGATTTGATTGGTCGATCGATTTCTTGATTCACAGACGCGACTTGTCAATTATAAATGTGTACTCTCCAATGGATCCTGTGCGACAAAGTCATCTTCGAAACATCAAATTCTTCGTCTGGGTATTTATTTTCCTTTTCCATCTCTGAATAGTGTCGTATAACCCTGTCCTGTTTTATGAAATTTTAGACCTGTCCAAATTCAAAGATTTTGTAAACGACAATTAAAAGTCTATTTATTTGAAAAATAATAATTTTTTAAGGTAAAGAAAAAGTAAAAAAGAAGAAATTGCTTGTTACAGGAAATTTCTTCTTTTATCACAATATTTTCTTACGTGTAAATTCACAAGGACGTAAAAACCAGGGATTGAACAGGAAAGGGCTTCATCGTGTTACGTGGCAGTTTGTCTCTGTTTTTGCATGAAAATGCTGACATGGAAATGATATCATATGTACGTGTTTATATGCGTAAAACGCTTACGACAGTATTGGACTGATCTTTACAGAATTAAAGACCGGCTAGCGAACACAACTCCTGATGACGTAGGTTTGATGTAATGTAAACTAAATTCAAGGTTTCAACGGTTATTTGCACCATGTGAATGATCCTACATTCTTTGCAACCGTCTCGGATTAATCTAAAAATAGATTAATAGCCTACGTAGGAAATATCCTGTTATTTTCTGATAAGCGACCTCAGATTTTGGCAAACTACTTTTCGAAATATTGTATTAGTATATGAGAGGAAATAGAAAAAAATCTTTGACACGAAAAAAACATCAATACCTACCTTTAAAACACACTAATATTCATTGATTGACCCTCGTAGATTATGAAATAATGATTGTCCAGAAAAATGGGCCTGTCAAGGCAGGGTTATTTATCATTATTAACTTTTAGAATTCTTTGACCGACATCTTGTCTTATACGTATTATTGCGTTTAACCAAAATGTAAAGAACAATTCTTGGGCGAACCACTTTGAAATTTTGAGTTGTAATACCAACGCCGCAAGAAAGGAAATCCACAGGTTCAGTTTCTTTCAGGTTAGAGGTTATTGGAAATATCAGCCCACATATCTTTTTCCAAAACCAATTTAAATTCATCTTCCGGTAAATTATTATAAGCTCACATGAGCACAACGTGCTCAAGGTGAGTTATTGTGACCGGTATTTGTCCGGCGTCCGTCTGTCCGTAAACAATTTATAAAAAATTCTTCTCCTCCTAAACCATAAGGCCAGGGGCTTTGATATTAGGTACATATCATCACCTATTGACCCTCTACCAAAATACTTCAAAGAATTACCGTATTCTGAAAATTAACCCTTTTCTGTGCGATCCCTGATTTTACAAAGGAAATTTTAAAAAATCTTCTCCCCCTAAACCATACGGACTAGAGCTTTGATATTTGATATGTATCATCACCTATTGATCCTCTACCAAAATACTTCAAAGATTTACCGTATTTTGAAAAATTAACCCTTTTCTGTGCGATCCCTGATTTTACAAAGGAAATCTAAAAAAATCTTCTCCTCCTAAACCATAAGGCCTAGAGCTTTCATATTTGGTATGTATCATCATCTATTGACCCTCTACGAAATACTTCAAAGAATTACCGTATTCTGAAAATTAGCCCTTTTCAGTGCAATCCCTGATTTTACAACGGATTAAAGAAGGGAATCTTTTAAAATCTAATTCTCCTAAACCACAAGGCCTAGAGCTTTGATATTTGGTACATATCATCATCTATTGACCCTCTCCCAAAATACTTCACAGAATTACTATATTCTGAACATTAGTCATTTTTCTGTGCGATCCCAGATTTTACAACGGAATAAAGAAGGAAATCTTTGAAAGTCTTCTTCTCCCAAACCATAAGGCCTAGAGCTTTTATATATTTGGTACATATCATCATCTATTGACCCTCTTTCAAAAAAACTAAAAAATATCAGTATTCTGAGAATTAGCCCTTTTCTGTGCGATCCCTGATTTTACAAAAGAATAAAAGGAAATCTTTTAAAGTTTTCTTCTGCCAAATTATTAGGCCTAGAGCTTTTATATTTGATACATATCATCAGCTATTGACCCGCTACCAAAATACTTCAAAGATTTACTGCATTCTGAAAATTAGCCCTTTTCTGTGCGATCCCTAATTTTTGATAGGAATAAAGAATGATACATTTGAAAACTGTCTTCTCCTAAACCATTAGGCCTAGAGCTTTATATCTGGCATGTTTTGATGTCTATACTTCAAAGCATTGTCTTGTTCAAGAAATTAAGGTTATATGGTGGGATCATCAATATACCTAGGATTAAAAGAGAAAATCCTTAAACATCTTCTCGAAAATAAGTATATATCATAAATCCATTGACCATCATACTTAGGGGAGCGATTTAGGACCATCATGGTACTCTCGTTCATTTACAGTTACAGTTGTTAAAGGGGGGTATCAATGTTTCCGGAACCAATATGAGAAGAATTTGCCAAATGCCGAAAAAAACGCTAAAACGAATATTTACTATTTAAGTTGAGTCAGATATTGTCTTCGCGGTTATCTGATAGGTTAAAACTGGCTTTTGCGGTTATAAAGGAAAGATTCAACGGAATTCTAGGTTTTTTATATATCGCGGATTCCGGTTGTCGGCACCGCTTGACCTCATTTGCATCTGACCCAAGGTAAACGGAAGATAATAATTTGACAATCGAAACAACCGACGTTCTAAATTATGTCACATCAAAAGGTTAGCGCAAAAACTATTGAGTCTGTCTTCGTATTAACGCTTACGACAGGTTTGGACAGAATTGAGCTAACATAACTCCTAATGGCGTATTGATGACGTTCTTTGAACAAATTCAAACTGAATACGGGATTCCAACGACCATAAAGAATACGTGAATGACCCAATATCCATTGCAACTGTCTCGGCTTAAGCTAAGAATAGATTAATAGCCTACGTGGGCTTTTAGGGAAATACCCTGGTTTTTTAACTGATAAACGACCTCTAATGTTCGTAAAACTTCTTTTCAGAATACTTTATTAACATGGAGTATGAAAGGGAATAAGAATAATTAAAATCTATGGCAAAAACATCGATATCTACCTTTAAACATTTATAATAATTCTATTTGAACACAAATTTCTTGTCGTGTTAAAAAAAACACATCGTTGGGCGTGCAAAATGTTGTAGCTACAGCTTTATTCAAAAATCGTTAAAAATATTTGGGTAAAAAAGAAAAGAAGGTTCAAATAAACGAAGTCTAGAAAATAATTGGTTTAACGCTGAATGCTACGCTGCAAGAAAGAAATTTGATAAAGCAAGAAATAGCTATATGAGAAATAAAAATTTAGAAAATAAAAATATATACTTAGATAAAAAGCGGTCTTGTGTTTAAGTAAAACGACGGAGAAAAAGAGAATTCGCTAAAAAGAAGGGGATAGAATATCGAAACTTGCAAATACGGACCCGAAATCATTCTGGAAAAACATAAACAATAAATATAAAAGAAATCCTGAAAACACAGAGAATATCTCCATCCAAGAAATGTGTTTACATTTTGATAGTCTTTATAACTTAGAACCTCCGAAAACAATAACTTTTCGGACAACACAAACAACTTAACAGACGAAGACCTAGACAAGAAATACACAATATCAGAAATTAAGGAAACGGGTTTTTTTTCTCAAAATAATGGAAAAAGTGCTGGTAATGACAAATTGATAGCTGAAATATTTAAAAACTCGTTCGACATTATAGGCTCATTTAACCTCATTATAAAACAAAATATTTGATATTGGGATATATCCTAACAGCTGGGGAGAAGGCTTTATTATACCAATATTCAAAGGTGGTAGTACCGAACCAAAGAATTTTAGAGGAAATACATTAGATAATACTATTTCAAAAAATTATTCTAAGTTATTAGTTACAAGTCTGAAGAAATGGTCAGATACACACGATAAAATCATCGACAATCAATATGGATTCCAAAACGGGAAATCTACAGTAGACTGTATCTTTATTTGAAATAAAACTTTATCAAGCAATAAAAAAATATCTGTAGCTTTTTTCGATTGGGAAAAAATGTTCGACAAAATTAATAGAACATTCCTTCTTCAAAAATGAAAAAGTCAGATGTTAATTTGTTAAATCTCTTAAATCTATGTATGGGGTTGTTAGTTGTGAGATACAGATCAGAAGAATCTGATTATACCTACTCGCATATTGGTGTGAAACAAGGTGATCCATCAAGCAGCATTCTGTGTTTATTTTACTTAAATGATCTCAAGAATATCAATAGTAATATTGAGGGTATTTCGTCTGTTAATGATCTAGAATTATTTCTAATGTTATTTGCCGACGCCGACGCTGTTTTTACTGAAAGTCCCACTTCTCTGCAGTCTATTTTAAATGATGTCGAAAAATATTGTGACAATTGGGAATCAGGACAAATGTTGACATTCAAAAATCATGATTTTTGAAAAAGGTAGACATACAAATTAAAATTTCTATTTGAAAATACTCAACTTGAAATCGTCAAATGCTTTAAATACTTAGGAATTAACTCGTGTAAAAATAGTAATATGAAAAGAACACAGTCCAACATAGCGGAACGTTCGTCATTTTCAATACGCACATTATTTGTTACTTTTAATCAGATCGATTAACCAACTTCAAGTAAATTGAAAGTCTTTGAAAGTGTTGTGTTACCGAGCATTAATTATGCTGCGGATGTCTTGAGAAGCCACCCAGCTCCGGATATTGAATCAATTTTCATAAAAAATTGTCGAAAAATTCTTTTAGTTAAAAAATCTACAAATCTAGAAGCTATCTACGGAGAACTAGGGCGTATACCATTGTTTCTTCACAGGAAATTTATCATACTTTAATATTTGATAAAACTACTTAATTCTGATGTAAATTCGCTCTTATATAACACATCTAATGCTTTTAAATGATATTGAAACTGGAAATACTAATATCAACTGTAATTGGGCTTATCATCTCAAATGTATGATTGATAAATGTGGATTACATTTCATTTGGCAAAATCAATTCACTGTTCAATCAGCTATGAAATTATCAAACAGTGGTTATCATATATATATATTACCAAAACTGGTATTCTAGTGTTAATAATTCCGGTCGACTTTACACATACTCATTATATAAACACGAATTTCAGTATGAAAATTACCTTGATTTTGTAAAGGATAAGAGATTTCGACGTGCTCTTACCAAATTTAGACTCTCTTCGCATGATTAAGACATCGAATGGGGTCGATGTTTAAACAATGAATGAAAAGAAAGAATATGTAAATACTGCAATACAAAAAATATCGAAAACGAATTTCACTTTCTACTAATTTGCCCTAAGTATACTGAAATCAGAACTAAATATCTAAAAAATACTATATAATACCTGGCCAACTCTACAAAAGTTTACAAATCTGTTGTCAAAAAAATCGACAACAACTGTTCAAAATGTGTCTAAATATATTTTTTATGCATCTCAACTTAGAAAATGAAATGGTTCGCGTAATATCGTGTTCTTCTATTAATCCGTGTAATCTCCTCTTTTTTTTTTTATTCTTTTTTTCTTTTTTCTTTTTTTTTTGTATTTTTATTTGCTGTAAACATGTTTAATGCAATAAACTTATTTTATTGTAGTTAATCATTGCTTGATTATTAATTCTAATCCGTCGTTCTTACCTAAAATAAACATTTTGTGCGTATTTTGTACAACATATTGACGATTTTGTTGTTTGATATCACTTACAAACTAGCTTGTCGGTTTGTAGTTGCACTGGTCTATTGTTTCACACAATTTTAGAATAAATATAACTGAATGATTTTCTATAATGATTTTCGATGGTTTATCGAGTATAATGGTAGATTATCACTTGATAATCTCACTTCCAAACCTGCGAAATTAACAAAAAGAAGATTCCCTACTTTAGTATATTTTACCCTATTTGACGGTTTCTAAGCGGAGCCGAGAAACGAAATGACATCATGACGTTGCTTAGCAATCATGTGCAAAGTGACGCGAAATTGAAGTAAAATTTGTCTAACAAATACATGCGTATCATTTTTTTTGCATTAAAGAAATAGAATAATAATTTGTTTTCGTGCAAGATCAAATATTTCATTTCGTGAACAACGAATGCTATGATTTCACTCATGTCTTCGCCACTCGTGAAAATATAGCTTTTGTTGTTCGCACAATAAAAGATAGATCGATATTACACTGAAACAAACAGTTATCTTCTATATCTTTTATTTGAATACTATTGATTACTTCGTAGAGCATATTTTTTTCCATAGAAAAGCTAGGAAGACTGCCTTACCTTTTTATTGTAGGAAAATGAAGATGGTTATAATTTACGGAGTAGGGTATTTGCGGCGATGTGACGCAAGAATTATATCCAGTTTTGTCAATGGATCGCTCATCGAAATGGAAATCTTAATTAAGCCTAAGTGCGAGCCTGAGCCTAAGCGTCCAGAACTTATGTTGAGAGAGTGAAAGAGATTCTAGAGCGCACGACTTTAACTATTAGATAATTTAATAATGCCCACCTTATTTGTCCATTTAACATAGACTAAGTTCGTAAATTAATCCGGAAAAGTGCGTAATATGTGCAGTTAGAATAACCTTATTTTCCTACTAGTACACTGTAGTACGATCTTTTTTACAGATGCAAGAGAAATATCAACATACAAAACCAGGACCAACAATCGGATAAGACAAAAATTCCCTTGAAAACGCTATCATATCTGTACAAAATGGGATCGGAGGTTTTCAGCGTCCCAAAGTCAACTATTGGTGACAGAATATCGGGTAGAATCGGTTGTAGTCATAGTCGACCAACAGCTTAACCTACTGATGTGGCAAAGAAGACAGCCGGAAGCGGTAGGTATCGATGTTTTTTTTTTTTTTTTTTCATGTCACAAATTTTGATTATTCTTATTCCCTCGTGTATACCATTCTAATACAATATTCTGAACAGAAGTTTTGTCGTTTATCTGAAAAACAAGGGTATTTCCCTAATAGCCTACGTAGGCTGTTAATTTATTTTTAGATTTAGCCAAGACGGTTGCGAAGAATATTGGGTCATGCACGTGGTGCGTATAACCGTTGGAATCCAGTACTCAGTTTGAATTTGCTAAAACGTCATCGTTACGTCATTAATACGTCATCAGGAGTTATGTTCGCTAGCCGGTGTTCAATTTTGTAAACATCAGTCCAAAACTATCGATGTTTTCCAGACCTTGACTAAAAAAATGCCAAGTGTCGCAAATTAAACTACTTTCCAAAATATTGTATTCTAATAGAGTATAAAAGGGAATAAAAATAATTAAAATCTGTGACATGAAAAAAAACATCGATACCTACCTTTAATACGAATATAGACTCTTACCATAGTTTTGTGCCAACCATTTGATGTGACGTAATTTAGGACTTTGATTGTTTCGCTTGTCAATTTGTTTCCTTCCGTTGGGTCATATGCAAATGAAGTCATGCGGTGTCGACAACAAAATTCCGTGATATCTACAAAATAACCTTGAATTTCGCTGAGCCTTTCCCAAATAACCAAACAAGAGGACCATGATGGTCCTAAATCGCTCCCCTGAGTATGATGGTTCATGGCTTTATGATAAAAACAAAATAGCAAAGCCCTCTGTCTAATTATTTTGGAGAAGATGTTTAAGGATTTCTTTTAAATCCTAGGTATATTGATGATCCCACCATATAGCACTAATTTCCTGAATATGGTAATGCTTTGAAGTATAGACATCAAAACATACCAAGTATAAAAGCTCTGGGCCTAATGGTTCAGGAGAAGAAGATTTTCAAAGATATCCTTCTTTATTCCTTTGTAAAATCAGGGATCACACAGAAAAGGGCTATTTTTTTAAGTAATCTGGTAGAGGGCCAATGGCTGATGATATGTACCAAGTATAAAAGCTCTAGGCTGTATGGTTCAGGAGAAGAAGATTTTCAAAGATATCTAATAACTGTCCGCAAGTCCCCACAGAGAAAGGCTAAGATGCAGAGGTTTCAGAAAGCAGAGAAACCTGTGCCGCAGTGAACTCGTCACTTTCATTAACTGAATTGTCCAAGGAAAAAATCAAATGATCAGAATATCTCTTCAAGGAACAATGAATTTCAAATTTCTTTTGAAAGTATCTTGCCACAGGATGACAATCCATTAGACATTTCATTTTCTTATATTAACTCTGATGACACAGATACGTTGGATTTAAGTGGTTCACAGTAGATGTAGAGCTTGATTGCTAGTGATGATGCTGTGATTGAAGAGAAAATGCAGACTAAAAAAAATGACGAAGTTTCTGCTAATAATAATAGTATTGAACCATTTTTCATTTCCGAAAGTCTTACAGAGACACCAACGAAAAAATCAGGACGGCAATTCTGAACTAGTCATAAACTTTCAACAAGTGAGGAAATTCCAGTTTCGTGGGCTGGTGTATATGGAGGCGTTTGATTGGTCCATAGAGATTGAATATTGAAGCACTATTTTTCCAATGAAAATTGCCAATATCTACGAGATATTCTATATTTTATTACCTCCCCATAATATTATTCAAATTTGGACCATCCTATTTATTCAAATTCACCATGTCAATTTTAAGATATTCTTGACAGAATGGTGTATCCGTGAAAAGAAATAGATCCAGGCCTGCCATGCGTTCAGGATGAAAAAACGGTGCAAACTGTTTGTGAATTATTCCCCTCTTTGCACGTGCAAAAAAGTAGGCTAAGGGTGATGTTCTCTAGAAAGAGTATTTTGGGTTTTTTTCTTGGCGATTTCAATTTGTGTTTGTTTACATTTTGAAATTAAGACGACTGCACCCGACACTTCACCAGAAATCTTCGCTTATAAGCGGCATTGACTGTTATATCCTGACTAAACTTTACGAACGATTTCGTTAATATTGCTGACCTAGCTAGTTGTTTGAATGACTAGCGAAAGTTAAAACGTCATCACTGACGTCATAATATGACGTAAACAAACCTCAAATTGCGATAATTTTGATTTTATAGTGTGTTTTGGGCGATATGGCTTTGAATTGGGCCATTAGTTTGGGAAGAAAAGTCGAATAAAAATCCTTATTTATTTCGATATAAGCCCCGCCCTCCCGGGGCCTCGAGGGTGATAATTGAGTAGCTCTGAAAGAGATAATTATGCTGATGCTTCATGCAAAATATCAAGGCTCTACGCATTCTTGGTAAGGATGAGATACATTTTTAAGATTTTTCTGAAAATTTTAGTTTTGTTGCCACGATAGCCAGAGTTTCAACGGCTTTCAGTTTTTTAGCAATTTTTAAGGAGCACCACATTAGGAACGTTTCTGCGAAATTTGGTGAATAGGTGTGATTTTAAAATTGTTAGCACACGCCGGACAAAGGATGGTCAAAATACCTAAACATAAGCACTTAGTTAAAACAAGAAATTGCCTTCTCCCCTGAAACCATAAAGTAATTTTAAATTCAATAGAGGTAACAAGACTTACGTTGGTCCCCATGTTTAGAGTTTATATAGAAAATAGAACCAGAATTACAAAATAACTTTTACGGTATCTTCAGAAGAACTATCGGATCTTTTGCTACGCTCCGACAGGAAGTTCCAGTTAGACATAAAGCGGCGATTTTTTGCAATATATGGGTCATTCGTATGTTACTAAAAAGTAAAATGGTTGGTTGGCGACCTAAACGTCGTAGCTTGATTATGCTCTAGTTAATGTGTTTAAGTCGCAAAACCAATGGAATGTTAGCCAATGTCTGTGTTCAAAGTTCACTTCGGTTTGAACGAATACTTTTATTGGTCGATTTCCGATTGACAATCCTTCAATTAAATCAATGAGCATTATCACTTAGGGTACAAAAATGACACAGTCACAAAAGAAATGTTCTCTGCAAGCGACTTCGAAATAGACTTATGTAGGTCCTAGTGTGAGATCAGAGGATTTATCTTTGTAACAGTGAAATGAAGCACGTTTCTAAATCATTAATAGAGATAAAAAATCGAGAAATGTGCAATAATGCATTAAAGATAACAAGAGAATTCCTTTGCAGAAATGATGTTTTGCAAAGTCAATGTTATCTCCTTGCTCGAATTGCTGAAATATTTGACTCGTCATTCGTAAAGAGACTACAAGAGAAATCTACGAAGAACAAGTCGAAATAGAAATTTGATCCAGAAGAATCGTATGGAAGATGGTATATTTTGATAATAAACAAATTTTGGAGTAAAACTACAATTATAAATTCGCAAATCCTATCAAGAGTTCAGGCTTCGACCCTTTGCAGTTTGTTCATTTAGATCCCTTTTTTGTGTGACGGTTCCCGTTTGTAACCTAACCGTGTTATATAAATTACAGATACGTGAAAAAACCTCAAAATCCGTGTAACGACAAACTTAACAATGGACACAACCATTTTGTGGATTTTGATTTCATTCATACCGTTAACAAGTAAGCGATTTTAGAGATAAAGAGAATATTTTCTTGTAAATGTTTTCATAGAGGAATGAATAGAAAAAAAAACCACTCTGTATGACAACACAAAGCGGATTCATACATAAGTGGGATTAGGGTTTTCGTTTTATACCTCCATAAATAAAAAAAATAAAAAAAATATTCCATTCATTTTCTATTATTTAAAACATCGAACGAAAAACTCAAATATTTTACAAATTTCGGTATTTTTTGTAGGGAACTATTTTGTGTGAGAATATAAAATGGCTGCCTGCTTAAAATTTTGTAAATAAAGGTATGAATGTTGTTTTTTTTTTTTGTTTGTTTGTTTTGTTTTTTGTGTTTGGTTTTTTATGACCAATCAAAAGGCAGTAATTTGTTAAAGGTAGGTATCGATGTTTTTTTTTCATGTCACAGATTTTGATTATTCTAATTCTCGCTTGTTTACAATTTGAATACAATATTCTGAAAAGTACTGTTGCTTAAATCAGAGGTCGTTTATCTGAGAAAATAGGGGTATTTCCCTAAAAGCCTACGTAGGCTGTTAATCTATATTTAGATTTAGCCGAGACAATTGCGTATAGTCAACTATAGTGGGTTATTCATGCGGTGCGTATAACCGTTGGAATCCCGTATTAAGTTTGAATTTGCTCAAACAACGACATCTATACGTCATCAATACGTCACCAGGAGTTATGTTCGCTAGCCGGTCTTCAATTCTGTAAAAATCATAAAGGTTAATCTGAATATAGACACAAACCATTGTTTTGCGCCAACCATTTGATTTTGATGTGACATAATTTAGGTAATTGATTGTTTCGCTTGTCAATTTGTTACCTTCCGTTGACTTAGGGTCATATGCAAATGAAGTCATGCGGTGTCGACAACCGAATTCCGTGATATCTAAAAATAACCTGGAATTTAACTGAGCCTTTCCTAAATGACCCAAAAAGCCCATTTTATGCCTATCAGATTACCACGAAGATTATATCTGACTCAAATTTAAGTATTAAGCGTCCGTTTTAGTGTATTTTTTGGCTATTGACGTTTCTTATCTGGGTTTCAGAAACATTGATACCTCCCTTTAATTCTCTGTGAATTTTCTGTTTAGTATTTCTTATAGTACGTTCTTAATTCTTCCCTTACCAGAAATCGAGTGTGCGTGTAACGTTGTCTCTTAAACCTCCGGTCCGCACGTCTATATTTCCATCTGTAACAAACATATCCTTGGAACCTAGCATTACATGTTTCGACCTATGTCAGTATTTGAAAGATAATCGCTATTGGGATTTGTGTTAGCTGCGATATCGTAGCCCTCTTTCTGATAATCTGCTGGCGAGGGCTACGACACCCCCCTTCTTCGCTCTTTGTTGCAACGCCCGGAGTGATTCACTCCGGGCACTTTGGGGTTGATTATTGTAAGTTGTGTAAATAGTACAAACACAAGTTTAATACCAAAATTGACCTTAACCATTCATCTATCCATGTAAATAAATGTAAAACTAAAACAGTCGGATATTTTAAGCATTTAAGACTCAATTTGCTGCACCATCGAAAACTCAAAGTTTTTCGGCCATTTTGAATCAAATGTCAGCCATTTTTGGTGTTTGACAGCGAGATCTCCTGAGATCTCGGGTTTCCCGCCAAAATGACAGCAAATGAGAATTAAGGTCACCATATTTGGAACACATAGTATTTTTTGAAAACAGAACAGTTCTTATAGAAAATAAGAAAAAAGTTGTATGAAATTAATCAAAGATTTAATTGAATTTGATAGAAAAAATAAAGATATTGAAGATTCAGTATCTTTGAACATAAAATTTTATCAATGGTAGGTAAAAACGGATACTATGATTTTTTACGAGCACCTGTTTTGACAGCATGACAATAGTAAACAATGTGACGTAATAATAGATCACATGACCAGCTAAATGTCATGGCCGCCAAACTTAGGAAATATTTTATAAACTCAAAAGAAACCGGTATTAAACGATTGATACAATTGATATTCTTATTATTTTGTTAGAATTTGTCCATAATATTAACATATGTTAGGAATTCATCCATAGAAAGTCGCTTATCACAAAACATACAATATTAGGTCTTGCAACAAAGCGGAAAGAAGGTGGGAGTCGTAGCCCTCGCCAGCAGATTATCGGAAAGAGGGCTACGATATCGCAGCTAGGATTTGTGTGTAGCCTTTTAAAACCGTATCCCCCCCCCGCGGAAGGAGAAACGGTTTGAAAAATCTATTGTTTATTTGAAACAAACAATGACCTTCTTAATATCATTATAGAAAAGGAGGGTTCGGATGACGTTCTCTAGAAAGAGTATTCTGTGTTTTCCTTATCGATTTCATCTCTTGTTTGTTTACATTTTGAGATCCATACGAATGCACCCGATTCTTTCGCCGGAAACGTTCGCTTCCTTCGGCATTGACCGATATATCGCTAATAACTAAACTTTTCGAACGATTTCGTGAATCTCTGTGATGGAGCGGATTGATTGAATGACTACCGAAAATCCAAACGTCATCCATGACGTCACCACTTTATATAAACAAACCTAATTTAAAAAATCGAAACTTTTTACGTGAACAATTGGCTTACCGCGTAGAATTATAGTGATCTTATTTTATTTTTATGCTCCCGCATCGATAAGATCGGGGGCATATTGTTTTACCGGTGTCCGTCTGTCTGTCTGTCCGTCTGTCTTCAAAACTTAACCTGCTAAATAAACATTTTCCTCTAACTTCAACCCTGATTAAGTTACAATGCTAATATTTGGTATGTAGATAAGTCTCAACAAGGCGCAACTTGGGAAGGTCATTTCATCAAGGTCAAGGTCAAAATTTTAACCCTTTGCCGTTTCTAGAGAATTCCCGTTTCGGGGGCATAGTGTTTCACAAACGCATCTTGTTTATATCTAATTATGCTTTTGAGCCTTGAGAAGTGTTTGCGTATTGATTTTGTTGTGCGTTTTCGCGGAAGATTTATGTTTAAAGCGGTTGTTGAACAGATTTTCATGAAATTTTAATGTTGAAAAATTATGAGCTTTTCCAGTAGTTTGCTGATGTGATTTCACAAAAATTGTTGGTTTTTCGTTATGCTGAATTCGATACGAATTTAATTCAACACAGAATATACACGCCCTACTTTGAAACATTGGAATTTATCGGAAGGGGTCGTAAGTGTTTGGGTTATGTCGATAAAGACTGACTTGCTAGCGGAAGCTAAAGACGGAATTGATACATGTATGCCATGGGGACCCAAAAAGGTAATATTTTGTGTTATCAGAAGATAACACATCCATTTCTACCGGATGAACCCCAGTTCAAATCGGGTTGTGCTTCGTTGTTAATGTCGCGTCTTGTATCGCGAAATATTTTACAATCCGCAAATCTCTTCCGTCCGTACATCTGTCCCGCCAATTAGTTTTAAGCATTTTCTTTGTAAAGTCTTGAAGTTTTCCGCCCTTTGTAGCTCACTTAAGCACAAATCTATCATGATAGCCTTGTGTCTGAGTCTGTCATGGTCGAAGGCATCGTGTGTCGTAAACTTTTTTAAAATGTATTCTCCTGAACCAGTGGGCCTTTTTGAGGAAACTAGGTTGGAATATTCCCTGGGTGAAGCTGTTCAAATAAGTGAAACATACCCTTTTCTCTGTTTTCCTAAGCAACAGACATGTGATGATGTGAAATCTTTAAAAATAATACCTCTATATCTGAAAAACTAAGAACTTTAATATTTGGTATGCGGTACCTCCTAGCGAACGTGTAGCAAGGTTGTTCAAATCATATTTGAGTCCTGCTCGGGCGTACCCAATTTAACACAGAAACAAAGAATGAAAATTTTGAAACGTTCTATATGACACCGGGTTACATAAGAATAGGTAACTGATATAATCTCCATGTGAACCTCTACAAAGACTGTCCATGTGTTTTCTTTTTTGTCATTTTTTTGCTTCACCCGGGCGCTTTCTAATTCTAAAACAGAAACCTCGAAGGAAAACTTGAAAAATAATTCTACTCTGGAGCCAGGTATTGTTGGCATAAAACCTCCTAGTGCATCTCTACAAAGATTGAATAAACACTATTTCACATTAAAAAGAGGTTGATTAGAATCTAAAAAAAAATCTTTGAAAAACGAAACTTTGGAACCTTAATATTTGGTATGTAGAATGCTCAAACGGACTTTTACAAGATTTGTTAATGTAACGCCGCCCCCCTAGTAATAGATGGATTCATCCTATTAAAGGGAGGTATCTATGTTTCTGGAACCTGTATAAGAAAATATTCCCCATTGCCCAGAATACATTCAAACGAAAATTTAATACATATATTTGAGTCAGATTTTGTCTTTACAGTTATCTAATAGGCTTAAATGGATTTTTGTGATTATCTGGAAAATTCATGCTATTTTTAGAAATCACGGCATTCGGTAGTCTATAATACTTCAATAGAAATTAACAAAGTAGCTACAACTGATTTATGTCACGTCAAGTGGTTAGCACAAAGCTGTACAGTTTCTATATTCATATTAACTTTTATGTCGGTTTTGGACTGATCTTTACAGAATTGTACAACCAGCTAGCGAATATAAATCATGATTATGACGCGATGGTGTTGGTTTGAGCCGGTCCAAAGTGAATGCGTGATTTCAACGGTTATACGCACCACGTAAATATCTCAATAGTCCTTGAAACTGTCTCGGCGTTACCTAGAAAAGATTAAATGCCTAGGCTTTTAGGAAAATACCTTGTTTATTGTGATAATCGACCTCTGATTTTTTTAAAAAAAAATGATTTTCAGAATATTGAAATTCAGATAATACTTGCACTGTAAAAAAAGTGTGTTAACTTACACCAAAAAAGGTTGACAGCAACACCAATATTCGTGTAACATTCCTCTACACCAAAGTAGGTGTGAATTCGCACTTTCTGAGAATAGTTACCTCAACTTTAGTGTTACATAACACGAAAAATAGTGTATAGTCAGCAATGAACATTTGGTGTTACTTTACTCTTAAAATGGTGAAACTTCACACTATTTTGGGTGTAAACTTTCCCTTTACACTAGTTTACAATAGTTTACACTATTAAGGTAACTGTACGCCAAATTCAAAGAAAATTTACTCTTTCAATGGTGAAACTTCACACTATTTTGGGTGTAAACTTTCCCTTTACACCTGGTTACCATAATTTACACTATTCAGGGGAACTTAACTCTTTCAGGGGTGAAACCTTAATCCATTTTGGGTGTAAACTTTCCCTTTACACTAGTTTACAATAGTTTACACTATAAAGGTAACTATACGCCAAATTTAAAGAAAATTTACTCTTTCAATGGTGGAACTTCACACCATTTTAGGTGTAAACTTTCCCTTTACACTAGTTTACCATATTTTACACTATTCAGGGGAACTTAACTCTTTCGGGGGTGACACCTTAATCCATTTTGGGTGTAAACTTTCCCTTTACACTAGTTTACAATAGTATACACTATTAAGGTAACTATACGCTAAATTCAGAGAAACTTTACTCTTTCAATGGTGGAACTTCACACCATTTTGGGTGAAAACTTTCCCTACATACTAGCTTACAATAGTTTACGCTATTCAGAGGAACTTTACTCTTCCTGGGGTGAAACCTTTATCCATTTTTGGTGTAAACAATCTTTTCACAATAGTTTACACCATAAGTGTTACCTAACGCTAAATTCAGAGAAACTTTACTCTTTCAATGTTGAAACTTCAATCCATTTTGAGTGTTAACTTTCCTTTTACACTAGTTAACAACTGTTTACTCCATAAGTGTTACTATACGCATAATTCAGAGAGACTTTACTCTTAAAATGGTGGAACTTCAATCCATTTGGGGTGTAAATTTTCTTTTTAATTAGATCGCAATGGTCTTCACCATTAGTGTTACTATACGCTATGTTCAGGGAAACTTAAATACCTTTTCGGTGGTGATTTCAAGTCAAATCATTTTAGGTGCAAATCTTGCAAAAGCACAAACTAGCTTATATTTATACCAATTAAAGTAAACTGCATTTTTTCGCTACTATAGTGTAGATATACGCTATATTGGAAAGGGTTTATTCACGTATTATGGACAAGTCTCGGTCCAAAATTTAGCGCGGCTGTGAAAAGCTACACAGAAATATCGAAATCTGGGTAACATTTCTACACACAAATATATATTTGAGTATGCACTTTCCAAGAGAAATCATTCATATGAATTACGCGACATATGGTGTATTAAAAGTAGATCAAAATATAAACAATTTCTGAAATAAATCCAAATCAGCCTTATCTCCGGGGACAAATCCTTGAATTCAAAAGAAAACAAAACAAAAACACAAAAAAACACACAAAACAACAATAACACACACACATACACACACACACACAAAAAAAACTAATTCATTACTAAACTTGTCCTTGGTTAACATTGCTTACAATATTTGTACAAAAGGCTGTAAATGATAATACGTGCCTTTGATTCAAAACTTAACGCGACTTGTAAAAGCGCCATCAATATTGGTATTAATTTTGAACGCCCTGTGTTACTGAGGTTGTTAGAGTTACTTCCGGTAAAGATTGCTGAGCTTATTACCGTGAATGCATCCGTTTGAGATTTTTGTGCATTTCGGAGTCACTGATGATTCTTCTGCAATCGCTCAAGCAGGACAGATAGCGCCAAGGTAAATAAACGTCATTTCACTGATCACATCCACAATATAGACATGCAGAGTGGCTTTTGTCCAAAGGAAGTTAATAATGATTTTGATTATATCAGTCACGTTTCCATAAAGCATAGAAGTGACGCTATTTTTTCATTAGTTGTGGGATAGATGGTTGTCCGATTACGTCTCATATTGCCACATTGTTTAGCAATGTGTAAATCTGATTGTGTGAACGAATAACTATCAATTTGAGTGTAAATAAATGTCGAGGGTTGTTCGTGTTCCCAATCTTCTAGTCTATAGGTCTACTAGTCTACGAGCCTAATAGTTTGAATTTGGTGGCGCCATCTTGTGTTTTCGGTGAGCAAAACCGATCAAGTTAGAAGAGTATCTTCACATTTGCCTTCAATCGATGGCTGTGCATAGGGTAATAATTACTCAAATAATTCAGTCTTAATATTCTCTTAGTTTAGGGCCTGTTACATGCATCCATATCTAATTATGGAAAGTGTTTAGCCCTTGTCAGTTTACTAAAAATATTGGATGGAGTAATCACCTTTCTGCTATAATAGATCTTTTTGGCCTTGTCTGTAGATTCTTAGGGTAGACATGCATCTTGTTTAGTGCTTAATTCAATAAGATAGGCCTAGAAGTAATTTTTTAGATATTGTGGACTCTGGTCGTTCAGCACATGTTGTGCATGTTGAACAATGGCCTCACTTTCAGTATTAAAAGTACAAGTTAAGTAGATAATCCATTTACCACTAAATTCATCATTCAATTTGTAAATTGTTTACCTAATAGAGTCTTCAGATTATGATGTCAAGCATAATGGGGCAATTCAGTCCTTATCTTATTTTGCAAATTGTCTGTCATTTAAATACAGCCACATGCATACTTCTGCAATCTCCATAGGTATAGTTATAGTTAACTTTTTGTGGTACCTTAAGAGAATTTGAAGCAATTTGCTTGTTTGGATAATGTTCTCAGTGCTCTCAATAAGGACCAATTTCAGTAATTTTTAAAATTCCAAGTTTCAATTTCAGGAAGTTTTCCCAAAATCAAGGATTTTTTTTATGCGTGACCATACCCCCCCCCCCCCCAAATGAAAAAAGATGAAATGAAAAAAGATACATAAAGCCTACATTCTTTTCCTTCCTTTATTTATACATGTAGTACCTAAATTTCACGTCCCATTGAGTGGAACTATAGAGAAAACAATGTGGTAAAAGAAGTGTTTCTTGCATAAATTTCCCATTTTCCCACAAAATTCCCGCCCCTTAAACATGATCATTTTCCAAATTTGGGTGGTTACATTTGGTCATTGTTATTTACAAATTTCTCAGGATTTGAAAATTTCTGATTTGTAAAATGTCGGAAAACAGACTGTATGAAACAGTTTGGGTACGAAAAAATCGAGACTGGATTATTCCGAGGCCGCATATGGTCACATCAG
The DNA here is from genome assembly GCA_946902895.1 of Fragum fragum. Lineage (NCBI taxonomy): Eukaryota > Metazoa > Mollusca > Bivalvia > Cardiida > Cardiidae > Fragum > Fragum fragum. The sequence continues at coordinate 65,968,311 of OX336370.1, read as the reverse complement.
ATATCCAAGTACATACCCCATGAATAACACTTACGTAAATAAAAGTAACAGTACAAAAAGAAATGAAACTAATAGCAGAGTTGCGTCTTTCAAGAAATTCCCTGTTTCGTTTCTTCTAGTTGTTTACAGACAATTCGTGTGATGTCATTGAAAAGGGACTGAACTCTAGCGAGATCAACCAGTTAACTTTGATGAATTCAGGACGTTTTCCTAGAATGTCGGACATTTTTTCTCATTTTCTGGACGTAATATACGTTGACGTCCGCTTATTGAGAGCACTGTGTTCTAGTCTTGGTATTGGTTGCATCATGGTAGTGAATATTAACTTGTTAACTGTCATGTTGCATACAATTTACGCTGTATTTTCCCTATACTGTTGGTACTTGATTTAGAGGTCATACAAGATAGACCGAGATATAATGAGGAATTTTTGTATTTGTATTTCAGTTTCCTACAAATTATACAATGGCTAATAAAGATTGGATGGGAACACAGTCTTCTAATCATTATCATGTTGAGTGCCATTACAGTAAGAAACCTGCAAATAAAGCACTTTTAATCAGAGTTAAAATCCTATAAAGATGTGAAGAAGGCTGCACCAGTGAAGGAAGATTCATATTTATGGAAGACATAGGTACCACAGCTAGAGATCGTGTGAGGAGTGGACAGATAAGGGTGAACAACTATTCAATGAAATATGCAGCACTTCAGACAGAAATTGATAAATTTGAGAGAGAATATCGATAAATAATTGATTTTATATACAAAAACTGAAAATCAAGAAGAGAAGGCAACACTAAGGGCTGAGTTGAATAAAATGAAAGTCAAACTTATGGATGTTTGTAAGGAATATTTGAAATATCTTTTAAGAGAGAAAAAAATGACTTATGCAAGGAGGAATCCTTTAATGCATCATGTTATTTGGAAAAGATTGATTTGGTTTTAGAAAAAAAAAAAGACCAAGAGTCAAAGAAAAGCTGTGAAGATCAAAAGAACATTGCCTATATAGAGGCAGAACTTGAAAGGTCACTAGAAAGATCTGAGATTAATCTATAGCGTAAACTGAATTCGACAGTTCTACCTATCACTTCCGTTGAGAAAACAGAATGGTTCATAAATTCATTACCTAAAGTTGATGATTATCTGATAAGTGTTCCTTTAAGAGCAGAAGCCAATAAATTTGTGTCGTCAAAAACAAGTGTAAACATCACATCACAAGTCACATTCATTTAATCTACTTCCAGTGGCGCTTTTGGATGCCCCTCAAGAAAAACAACTGGGAAAACATTGTGTAAAACAAACAAATTGCTTGTGACAAGCAATTTCATCATTTTACGTAATGTTTGCTACCCAGAAAGTTAAAAAATCTACTATTTCATAATCTTTAAAATGTCGTTTGCAACTCTTTTCAATTTGGACCAGTCTAAGACTTTGCAGTCTGGTAATGAGTTGAGAAAGAGCTACTTCTTAATAGATTACTTAAGTTTGATGATAATCCATCATTTTTTATGCTCTTGAGAGCAACTTTCCTAAGTGTTGTTACCGAGCCAAGTTTGCAGCTTGGAAAGAAATGAACCTTTTGATTAAATATTTTGGTACTATTTCAAGTTAACCCTTTCCTGTTCAATCCCTGGTTTTTACATCCCTGTAAATCTATAATTGAGAAAAAATTGTAGAAAAAGAAGAAAATGATTGTAACAAGAAATTACTTCTTTTTCAACAATATTTTCTACCCTACTAAACGGCTATTTTCATCCCCCACCGTTTCGGTGAAGGGGATATAGTAATGGTCTCCGTCAGTCATTCCGTCACTAAACTTGTCCGGAGCATATATCTGAAAGTGTAATTGCTATGAACTTGAAACTTCATAGGTCGATAGATCTCTTTGAGGAGAAGTGCAGTGTACAAGAATCGCAACTCTTGCTTGCATAATTTTTGAGTTATTGCCCTTTGTTGTTTTAAACACTTACATTTTGTCCGGAGCAAATTTCTGAAAGTATAATTGCTATCAATTTGAAACTTCAAGGTGGATAGATCTCATGGAGGAGAAGTGCAGTGTACAAGAATCACAACTCGGTTTTACGGCGGGGGATGGCCATGTCAGACATGGCTCATGTTCAAATTAAATCTACTTTAAATTTTCGTCTTCAAAACCTTTGAAATGCAAAACAGGAAAGGGTTAACGAGCTTTGACTACACACAGCTTCAATGCAAATTTTCCCGAAAGAAGTTTAGCAAGAATTTGGGATAGGTTAGAAGATAGGCTTTCAGCCCCTGAAATTGTACATCATTCCTTAACTAAAAGAGTAGAAAATTTTCATAAAAAAGGTTAGGATTCAGAAAACTCTTTGACTTGGCTGATGTTGTCTCCGAAGTTGAGAGTTAGAAAGAGGATCTAAAGTTTGCCCCTTCTTGCATATTACGACTCATTGTCTGATTTGAAATTGCCACACAATTTTAACAGCAGACAGTTCAGGTGAGCGATCTAGGACCATCATGGTCCTCTTGTTTCTCATCTGCAGACACTTTCAAATTGAAACGATCTAAATTGAAACCTTTTCCATGCAATAAAATTTTACACGTCTTCAATTTCAAAGCTGCTGCAAAAAAAAAAAACAAATCACCATAATGAAAAGTACTGAAATATGTAAGAAATTGAATTGCCTTGGCAGTTAAATGATAAAGAAGCTAGGGACTCTTTCATACTTACACAAAGGTATATCACACAATTTCTCGATGGCTCAGAGTGAAACATTTGTAACTGTCTATATGTTTATAGGCAGATACAACATTTTCACTCTGAGCTATTGACTTGAGCTCATACTTTCACAATGAGCAAGTCTAAATAGATCAGGGTATATAAATTCTTGTCCTATCTGTTCATCTAAAAGATAACTAATAAATCTTTTAGATTTTAAACACTAACATACTAACATTTGGTAAAACCTATTTGTTGATACAAAACTTAGGTCCTCAGACAAGGCCATGATCATTTCTAAAGGTCATCTCTATCAATATTGAATTCTTCAACACCTGCCATAATTCTAGCTGTACTGACCAAAGGTCAGAAGAGCTGTATCAATGGCATCGTTCCCACCCGTGTATCCATAAAAATTCTCGTTTACTTGATGAAGCCCACAAATGTTATTGGAATTCCTTGAAGCTCTCCCAGGATGATTTTGGGATCATAAGGTTCCTTTTGAAAATTTGGCTGATTTTTGGAAAACATTGAAACAGGGCCTTATGGATTTTTTACTCAAAATATTCTCGTTAATGTGATAAAAGTCTACAAATGTTGATCAGATTTCCTTGAAACTTTTCAGGATGATTGTAGGATCATAAGGAAGGTTCCTTTAGGAAATGGGGTAGATCAGAGAAAAGGGGCCTTATGGAATTTTACTCAAAATATTCTTGTGTACGCAATAGTCAACAATAATCTCAGGTTTTTATCGAAAATAGTGTGGATCCGATAGAAAACATTGGAAAATGGCCCTTATGGATAGTCACTCTAAATGTTCTCATTTAAGCGATAAAAGTCCACAAATTTTCTTGAAACTTTCACAGAATGATTGTAAGGTCATAAGGAAGGTTCCCTTTGAAAATGGGGTCAATCTGTTGGAAAATACAGGAAAAGGGGCCTAATGGAATTTCACTGAATTTAGGGGGGGGGGGATATGCAATTAAGTCCAAAAATATTATCTGATTTTCTTTAAACTTTAACAGGATGGTTATAAGGTCATAAAGAATGTTTTCTTATAAAAATTGGTGCCGCTGTCATAGGGCAGTTGGTAGCGCATCAGACCCCAATCTTCAATCATTGGATGTCATGGGTTCGATCCCTGGTGGTGGAACATGTTCTTTCTGATATTTGTCTCTCAACAATAGGTGGATAATTGTAAACCTAAGTGGGATAGCAGCTGGAGGCTAGGAAAGGATGCAGTGGTAGTACTGGTGTGAAAAATACCAGGAATCCATTGTTAGGTGCTCCAGCCGCCACGATATGACTGAAATACTGTTAAAAGTGACGTTTAACCCAATTCAATCAATCAACAATTGTAAAAATATGATAGATCCATTGGAATGCACTGGAAAAGGGGCCTTACTGTTTTTCACTCAAAATATTCTCAGTTTTTACATGAAAGCTCACAAATATAAACTGATTCTCTTGAAACTTCCATGGGTTGATTCCATGGTTGTAAGGAAAATTCTGTGTGAAAATGGAACAAAAACACAGGAAAAGGAGTCCTAAGGATTTATACTAAAAATATATTGAAGGAGGGGAAGTCTGCTTGGTTATTCTCGGTTTACAAATTCTTTTTAAAGCAATAAAGTTCCCAAAATACCGGATTAAACTAAGAAAAAAATTGATAGTCAGTAGAGTGTCTCTGGCCCTCATGTGCCTCTTGCTTAATGGTTATGTGCTAGGGTTTTCATATTTCAAATGCACTTTATTGAATCGGCTATGCCAGAGTCTATGGCTTATGAAGGAAATTCTCTGTAATTTGACAATCAAATCTTATTTTTTGGATTCAAAAAAAAAAAAAATAGAGGATAATTGTTTGTTTCAGTGTAAGATTGATTTATCTTTTATTTAGTGAACAATGAAAACTTTATTTCATAAGTGGCAAAGCCAAGAGTGAAAATATAGTTTTTGAAAGATTTATTGATCTTACGTAATAAGCGAACAATTCTATTTTATTTCCTTAAAGCAAAAATGAGACGAAATGTGACAATTTTAGGACAAATTCTCTTTAAGTGCATCATTTTGCTGGTGATTACTAGGCAACATCATGTTGTCATCTGTTTAATTGGCCCGAATCATATAACATACAATAGGGTGTTATGAACGAAAGAAGGGTAATCTATTGGTAATTTCGCTGGTTTGGTGGTGAGATAACCAAGTGATAATCTATGGATATTTCTCGATAATCCACCGATTATTGAAGTGCTTGTATTTCCTGTAATACTACTATCTAACTTGATATGGGAAAGAGAATGTCAAGCTGGTATCAGTTATGCTTTTTTTGTGAATCACTTTTGGTGTGTTGTTAACCTTTGTCATGCTGAATAAAATCACTTTTCAGAATCGCGTTATAGTCAAAGGACTAAAAACGCAGGATGCAGTAGTTTTGTGTCAATAGAATAAATTTCATAAACAACTCTGACCTGAAAAGGACAAACAGGTCGTGTTTACTGAGTAAAAACTGCACAAAACAGGAATATTCTGGGTTCAGCATGACTAGGGTTAATTTTCATTATTCTGTATGTTTAAACACAAACGGTTAAACCCCCGCAGTCCAATTTTAGCTGTATTTTCACAAATTTTGTATTAATTCTGAGATTGTAAGAAGAATAGCTCTTTTGTTTTTACCTAGGAATAAATCGTAGCCACTAAACCCATTCTCAAACAGTGATGCTTTTAAACACCCCTCAATATGAACACTTTAGAAAACATTGTTGAAAATGAGGAAATTGCTTGTGACTAGCAGTTTCTTCATTATTCACAATGTTTTCTATCTTAAAAGGTAAAGACTTTAAAAAATTCACCAACTTATAATTGTCTTCTGCAACTTCTTTGAATTAGGCCTGGTCTAAAATTTTATCTCGTCATAATGAGTTCATAGAGGAAGTATGTTAGATGATTTTAGCACCATTTATATTTTCCTTTTTCGGTTCTAAGTTTAGAAAGAAATAGAATTGACAGAATTGTTTCCCACTAAAAAAACATTTAAGACTTGAGTAGAAGATTTTTTATTTATAACAGAGCCATTTGTTGTGTCAAAGTGGTTATCAAGCTGTGAAACATGTATTCGTTTGTTTGGTTAAACTTATTGTATTAAATCTTAAAGATCAAGGTTATCTGAAATAAAGTCAAATACATCTCATTTAAGTTAAGCATTTAGTTAAGGTAATCGTGTTGTAGAAACTCATCTCACTTAGAATTCAATTTTTTTCAAAAGAGATACTAGCACAATTATCCAGGAAAGACAAAAGATTTTTAGCTCACCTGAGCACAACGTGCTCATGGTGAGCTTTTGTGATCGTTGAATGTCTGTCGTCCTTCGTGCGGCATCAACAATTTAAGTGTTTACACTCTAGAGGCCACAGTTTTGTCTCAATCTTCATGAAACTTGGTCAGAATAATTGTTAGGTCATGAGGATGAACCCTATTGATTATGGGAGGGTTCTATTGAAAACATAGGAAAAGGGGCCTTAATGACAATTTCTTTGTTTACACTCTAGAAGCCACAAATATGGCTCTATCTTCATGAAACTTTACAACAGGACAAAATCTTAGACTTGTTCAAATTGAAAGAAGTTGCAGATGAAATTTCATGTTGGTTGAATTTGGAAATCTTTCCCTTTGAAAGAAAAGATCCTGAATAATGGTGAAATTTCTTGTAACAAGCAATTTCTTCTTTGTCCACCATGTTTTCCAAAGTTATTTCATGAGATGCTTAAAATGCGGAATTGATAGGGAAGGGTTAAATAGCATGCTTTTGAAAGATTTCTTTACAATGTAAAAAGAGTTTGCATTATTCCTGAAATACATGAGAACTACTTTTTATGTTGTAGGAATTCAGTGGAATTAGTGATTAAGCCTCCAGTGGCAGTTTGCACTTGTTGAACTTTGAGAAGACCACAAAATTTCGTCTGTTAACTTAATTTATCAAAGCTGACACTTTGCTAGCTAAAAAGACATCAAAAGAAAAGGATAATTATGAGCATTTTTTCTTCCCCAAGACTTCCTGAGTAGTCTATTGTAGACCACTAAAATCAATTATGATTTATGAAGGAATAAGAAAGGGAAAAAAGTTCAATTCCACATTCACCAAAGTTTTTGTTTTCAGACTTTTTTGAAAAAGTTGTATGTATACATGATGGGTCTTAAACAACCCATAAATTGTCAATACTATTGACAATAATAATATGTAATAGATGTACTGATCAATTTTCAATAATAGCAATAAATGATCAATACTAGTGTCAATCCTGTAGACTGACAATATTATTGACCCTGTATTGGTGATCAATACTCTGATGCAGTGTACATTGGCATTTCTTAGCACATTAATATGCAAGATTATATAGTCCATGATGTACCATAACTTGATATGGACAACATATGTTATTTTGTTTTCAATTGATAATTATAGTGGTAGAGTATGATAAATCACAAACAGAAAAACAATGTCTGCAAGTACATGTGTCCCTCTTTGATTCCTGAACTGAATAAGGGCACAAATATTGACAAAGGAAATCATGCTTCCAGAGATTTAATTATGAAAGTTCTGTGAAACTTGTTTTATAAGAAATCTATTTTACATTATTTCAATATTGCTGTCAATAATACTCTAGCGTATGGACCATATACTTTCAAAACTAAAATTAGTAATTTCAATTACCATGTGTAGACAAATATTCTTGGATGCCTACTTGGTCAGTTTGGTCATTGTTTAATAAAAGGTAAACTTTTAATGTGTTTTGGATTGTATTATCTTTGCTGTTTTTTTTAGACTTCATCCCATTACCAGGTAACGAAATTTAAGACTGGTCCAAATTAAAGAGTTGTGGACAACAATGTATAGTTGATGAGATGTTTTAATATCTTTGTCTTTCAGGTTTGAAACCATTTTGGACATTTGTTGGAACAAACATTTTGTCATTTTCCAGAATGTTTTCTAAACTTTTGCTTAAGGGGTGTCATAAAGCTGGATTGTAAGGGAATGGGTTAAATGAAATTTGATAAAGATTGATTGGCCAAACCCTGGGTTCCTGTCAAGTTTAATTTCCATAAAAAACCACAGTCAATCACAAGTCATTTTCCTCTGTCTGTTAGTGTTATGTAACACTAATTATGGTGTTAACAACATCTAATAGTGATGAAAAGATACACCAATATTGGTGGCAACTCTGCTGCCACAAATAATGGTGTAACTTTTTTTTCTGCCTATATATCTTGAAAAACACTTATTATGGTGTTAATGAACTCTTACAATGGCGTAAAGGTACACCAATATTGGTGGCAGCAGAGTTGCCACCAATATTGGTGTAACGTTTTCTTCTGTATGTCGGTGTAAAGCAACACTATTTATGGTGTGAATGAACTCTTGCAATGGTGTAAAGGTACACCAATATTGGTGGCAACTCTGCTGCCACCAATATTGGTGTAATATTTTCTCTGTTTATCGGTGTTAAGTAACACTAAGTATGGTATTAATGATCTCTTACAATGGTGTAAAAATACACCAATATTGGTGGCAACTGTGCTGCCACCAATATTGGTGTAATGTTTTTCTCTGTCCGTCGGTGTTAAGTTACTCTTACAATAAGGTAAAGATACACCAATATTGGTGGCAACTCTGCTGCCACCAATATTGGTGTAATGTTTTTCTCTGTCGGTCGGTGTTAAGTAACTCTTACGATGGTGTAAATTTACACCAATATTGGTGGCAACTCTGCTGCCACCAATATTGGTGTAATGTTTTTTACTGTTTGACAGTGTTACTTTACACTTAACACAAATATATTGTACACTATTTTTAGTGAGACTTTTCCCGTATTAAAACAGGTGTAAGTTTACACCATTATTGGTGGCAGCAAAGTTGCCACCAATATTGGTGTAAAGTGCCGAATTATTTTTTACAGTGTGAGAGGGAATAAAAAAATAATAATAAAATCTATGTGACAAAATTGTCAAAAGTTTAAATTTTCTTAGAAATGTCTCAAGTGAGTCCTTTAGGACCAATCGCTCCCTTGTTTTCTAAACTCTTGTAAATAATGACTGATCTAGTCTTAGTTTCGTTATATTCCGTTTACTTTTATGGCAAACGTGAACAGACCCACAGAATAATACGTGTAATTAACCTATCACGGCCGTCAAACAGGGAATAAATCGACGAATTGAATCGTTTATACAGCCCGGACCTGAGCTTTCAACTCAAACGTCGGCCGCCATTTTTGTTCACCTATTTGTGTTGGTTTTGCTACTTAAACGTCGTAGCTACAGCTTATTCAAGCTACAGTTTCGACGTTTAGCTCACGAACCAACCATTTTACTTTTTTGTTTCAAGGTACTGGTCATACATTTTGCAAAAGAACGCCGTTAAAAATCGAAGCGGAGCTTCCTGTAGGAGTCAATGGGCGGGGCCTTGGGAGTCAGATGGCGGTGCCAGCGATAGGTAAATTGTACGTCTGGTAGGAGACGTGGTAATGTCAGGCAATTCTTCTGAATGTTCCTTATTTCATGGAGATATGAAACGAATTTTTCAGTCAATTAGAATGCAGGAATTTTAGAGTACGAAATGACTTGAATCAGTACAAATATAACAGCTTGACCGGAGTTTGAAACAACAACACCTTTTAGTATCACTAAGTTTTGGGAGCTGTCTTACACGTCAAATGCATATTTAATAAATATTGAGAAATTCTTATCATTTCTATATACAACGTAGACCAACAACATTTGACGACGAGCCGGTCCCATGCTGCAGCAAAGGCAACTCGGCTACCCAGTTCATCACTATCTAGTTTGCCTCACAGTTGTTTGAGTGGATGGTCCCAATGGATTAATCGTAATAGCCCATCTCGTAATGGTAGCGACGTGGAAACCATGACAACAAGCGAAAAACAAGCTTTTTGTGGAACTGGTAAAATATCATCAATTGAATGTGAAACAGTGAGAGGAATACCTGCCTACAGTTCAGGTGAAATCTTGCAATGCGACACTGGATCAGGGTTGGTTTGTTTGGAAATAGACAACTTTCCAGTACCATGTTCGGACTATCGAATTCGGTATTATTGTACTTGTGCATGTGAGTATGGGTGTTATTCGTCATCCCTGTTATACATCCCTATGTCTATCCAACCTCTTGGCAAGTTCTACTATTTAGCACTTGGAGATCCAATATAAAGAAATATACTTTATGATATTGAACCGATTCACATTTGTCTTCATTTTTTTTGTTCAATGTAGCGTATAAATATACTTAATTTCTTTTATCTTCAACTGATTCCACCGCAGTTATCCTTGTTTTCGATGAATTTGAACTACAATTGAATAATGTTTTCAGTTAAATCAAACCATAAAACAAATTAAATGGTATTTTCCATTACCCGGACTTAAGCAACAGTTCTTTAACATGGCTCGCTCAGCAAAGAATTTGTGGTTATATCGCCATAATTTTAGCAACAGAAGGGTTTATAAAACTATTGCACAAATATATGACTATTTGATTTCAACCTTTTGAAATCCTACTTTAAGTCCCCTTTTTCGGGTTCACTCTTACATAATTGTGCAGAAAAATGGTTTGTCACGATTTTACTATATTTATATCAAGACCAGAAATTACGATGAATTTCAGATGAACGATACCATTTGCAGTAAAACCGTCTATCGTTCTTATTATTCACTTAAGCATTCAGATAGAGTATAAATGAAGAATGATATCTTAGGTGGTCCATAGTTATAAAATATATGATAATGAAAGTTGTATCACACCCAAACGATGCAGAGCGCAAGCGATCTCATTCGTTATTCGTTATTTCAGGATGTCAAGTATCCTTTTGTTATTGTTTTAAGGCCTCAAATATTGATTATATTTAAAACAATATAAGGGGTGAATTGTAGGCGGTACGTTTTTATTACGTATAATTATACATACAAATATAATCGTTTAAAAAAAAACTAAAAAAAAACACCCTTAATCGCTGGAATATTAGTCTGTGTCATTTAGAAATGAACATTTTTAATTAACTTTGACATTTAATTTCTGAGTAACATAGAAAATGTCAATTGAGGTTACATGTGCCTCAATATATACTCGAACACACCAACATGCAGTTAAGAAAATCTTAATTTTGGCGGTGAACCTACTTTATAATTATCCAAATATTTCTTAAAAATTAGAAGTACCTAGCTCAGCTTTTCATGAACACTCTACCTTACGATGCCAAAGGTTATCATCTTTTAATTTATGTATACGCCAGTACATAGCTTTACTCGTATACTAAGCCGTCCTCAATGCAAATTGATATTTCATTTTTGAAATACCTTCTCTTAAAACTCACCAATCTACAAAGTGATAGTTTATCTATAAAACGATATTTACGATTCTCCACCAAAATCATGTTCTATTGAAGAAAAAAAGTTAATATAAAAACCCTTTTTGTTTCATATAATGAAACGTTCACTTTCCAGGTAACCTGACTGTGCTACGAGCTCAACTAACTACAACCAATTTCAATGCTGTGTCAACCGAGTCGGGAAAAGTAAATCCGATTAATGCACTCCTACAGTCAAAAGAACGCGAATTAGGTACAGGTAATTTCGAAAGTTTGTTTCCGTCATCCATATTTTCGCCCTATTAGGAACTCAAAAAGTAGGAGTTAAGCACAGTAACTTCCCCTTTTCTAGCTAAAGTCTTCCCACTTCGTCTTGTTTTCCATTTTTATAATAACATAAACTGAATCATTGAAATACTTGCGATGAAACATAATGACGGAGTATTAATATAAATTGTTAACAGTTCTGTAAAAGGGAATTGATAAATATCCAAATAAGATGTCGTAACTAGCACAGGTAAACAAATACTGATGATTATTTGTAGTTGGGTTCAATCGTAGAACCTGTCAATTTTTCATTGTAGCTAGCTTGTGCGAGACACACAGGCATGCCTAGATTGATACATTTTGATTTTCCGACAAAAAGTGTTTTAAATCATGCTTAATGAAAAGGGGCATATATCAAATTTATTTCGTCTGTAAGCTTCTTTTTATTTGTCCAAGTTGCCAACAAAGGAAGTCAATTTAATCTTTATATCTATTGGGATTTACGCAGTTTTGATGTAGATGAAACATATCGTGCACGTTAGTATGTACGTTATTCGACATTCTGGTTTCAAAACGATATATCTATACAGACTTTTGGGTACGATTGACATTTAAGCACTTGGATGAATATTTTTGTTTGACTCGTAACTAATTTCTCTTACTTTTTTCTTCGGCGTCTGCCAGCAATAAAGAAATATGTCGCATTCCAAGTTTTCGTCCACTTCTTTAGATAGATGCACATTAGCTGATCCTAAAAAGGCTCATTATGCTTGATCAGTTTATTACATTTTTAAATCAAAATATCTTTTTTCGCCGAAAGAACCATTCTTTTTTTTTGTTCGGATCATTTCAACCATTAGACGACAGAGTCTCGTCAACATCAATATGACCTTGACTCAATTGTCATTTTTCTACATTTCCCTTGGTTAAACGCAGCAAGTACGTATACTTTCATAATTGTGTAAAAGTGGTTCATCGTGCTGATCATGCATTTATATTGAAGTTATATCATACCCTTGACGAACATTCAAGTCTATTATAAACCTCTGCCGATCTTATTGTTCACTTATGCATTAAAAAGTTATTTCATAATCAAATTTTAAAAGCAAGTTACGGGACAAGTTCTTCGGACATGGACTTTTTTTAATTTATGATCATTGTGACCTGTTTGTGTTAACGTTTTGAGATCGAGCCGAGTTTAAATGCTCGGGAATTAGCAAAAACGATGACGAAGTCACGTTATGGGCAGAATCGATATTAGCTAAAATAGAAAATAGTTGTTCGAATGACCAGTGGAACTGAACATGTAGCAATTACATCACCAGTCTATGCAAAGAAAACCAAAACCCCCAAACACCTATCATTTCGGTGGTCAATACACGATAATCAAAGTTGTATCACACTCAAAAAGTGAAGAGCGCCATATTTGATTTAAACAGACCTTAAATTGTGGTGAGTCTCATTTTAAAATAGTGTAACTTCTTTCATGAATTGTAGGCTTACTGCGTAGAATTATGTTGATCTTATAATTTTCAATTGTCATATTTATGTATGCTTTTGAGCCTGGAGTATGGTTTTCTTGTTAATTTTATTGTGTGGGGGTTTTTTGGGGGGAGGGGGGGAATATGGATTTAAGAGAAGTGAAGTCTTCTTAGTCGTACGTTATCATTGCGTGTGTGTAGACGAACATAAAAATGTTAATTTATGCCTCAATATATGCAGTTTAGAACATCATAATTTTGGCGTTTATAATACTTTATGTTTATCAAAATATACACTAGGAATTGACCAATCGTGGTTGTCAGTCAAATAACCAGTTGACCAAAGAAAGCATTCATTTAGAACAGAAATGAACTCCGACATTGGCCGACATTTTTGCTAACTTTTTTGTTTGCTTAGCGACTTATACTTCGTACCTACAGTTCCAACGTTAAGGTCGCCAACCATCTATTCTACTTTTTATTACATGCTAGAGACCATAAACGTAAAAAAATGCCGTTTAAAATCAAAGCGAGACTTCTTGTTGGTGTCTGTGGGCGTATGCAAAAGAGTAAGTGGACAGGGGCAGCGATTGGTCAATTGAAAAAAGCTATCTCAGCTTTCCAGTAGTTTGCTAGCAAAGCGTCAGCTAAGTTAACATACGGAATTTTGAGGTCTTCTCACAGTTCAACGAGTGCAAGCTGCCAGTGGAGGCTTAACTACTAAATCCATAGAGTGCCTTCACTATGAAAAGGAGTTCTTATGTATTTCAGGAATATTGCAAATTCTGCCTGCGATTTCATCTCCTAGGTATCTAGCTCAATTGAGCGTTTTGTGTTTGAAATGAGTATGATCAGAGTTTTCACTATGCGGACTGCTTTGTATAACCACATGAATTAGCTATATTCAAACGCAAAATATTGCTGTTCAACTCATTTCCACTCAATCCCGCCTTTTCTGCATCTCGAGAAAAAAGCTTAAGAAAACGTTGTGGACAATGAAGAAATTGCTTGTATCAAGCAATTTCTTAAATGTCCACAACGTTTTCTACCCTACAAGGCAAAGATTTTCTAAATTCCACCAACTTTAAAATGTCGTTTGCAACTTCTTTCCATTTGAACCAGTCTAAAATTTTGTGGCGTTGTAATGGGTTAACTCCTACGTTACTTTAACCTCGTTTATTTATCATAATAACCTTTGACAAAGAAACCAGGCTTTGCTAGCTTACAGTACTTTCAGTACGTTTGCTTTGCTCGAATATTTTAACCGTCGGTCATTCCTATTCATATTTCATTCTAGAACTACTTTTTCCCTAGAAATCGCCGTTCTACAAAGCGATGGTTTTCGATTCTCGATTAAACGCATATTCTGTTAAACAAAAGTTATATAAAAAGCCTTTGGTTTTCATATAATAATACTTTGTTTTTCCAGCTTCAACATCTAACCCGACTGTGTTACCAGGTCAACTAACTATAGATAATTCTAATGTTGTGTCAACAGACTCGGAAACCGTTAATCCTATTGATATACTTTCACAATCAAAGGAACATGAACAAGGGGCAGGTAATTAAGGAATTTCTTTTCAGTCCTCCATTTTGACCTACTAAGATTTCGAAAAGTGAAATTTACCTTTTTTAGCTCAAAATTTCCCATTGCTTCCCATTATATAAAGTGAGAAAACATACTGAATCATTGAAATAATAAGTATCAAATATTACGGAGGATTCTAAGCCGTTCAGCAAAAAGGGAATTCAAGAACTATTTTCTTAAAAAAAAGAGTGGTCGTAATTTGCACAGGTAAATTAATACTGGTGTGTTTTTATAGTTGGCTTGAATCGACCATCTTTAGTCGGAGAATCTGTTTAAAGCTAATGATTTCCACTCTAGTCAGTTTGTGCTTTACATGCAGGCTTGCTAGGTTAATACACTTTAGTTTTCCGACAAAAAGTGATTTTTAAAATCCATATTGAAATGGGCAATCGTTAGATTCGTTTTTTTCTCTGGAAGCTTGTTCTGAAATATACACAAGGATTTACTCCATCCTATAGACAGTCATCGTCAATTCTGGTCGATGTACAAACTTACTCGGTGTCAATCAAACAATCAATACTCTAAATTAGAATCTAAAGATTGTTTTCAGTAAAAATAAATGGTTGCCATGACAACAGAAAGGTAGAAATCGTTTTTAAGGAGAAAAAGGGACGTATTTAAAAAATCATCTCGACAAATTATAAGGTCAATAGTTTTTACACCGGTTGACAGAAATATCGGCGGAAAGTTATGATAATACTACAAAACTATCTGTCCGTATGCAATCAGTCCAAAATATTGTCCGGACCATATCTCTTTAACAGTAGTTGCTATCAACTTGAAATTCCTGGATGGATAGATCTCAACGGGGAATATAGTGTAGAAAAATTATTTTTACCTTAGTTTTTAAGAATTAAATTTGCTCGGAACATATCTTGAGGGTATTTAGCTTCAATGATGAATTGATCTCGTTTTGGAAAAACGCACAAGAAAGGTCACACTGACGTGCTTATTGTTTCACTATATTCCTTCGAAATAAAGCATATATAACCTCATGGTTAGATAGATGACATTTAGAAAAACCGTACTGCAAAAAGCATAATTCTGGCTGACTAGCTTTGAGCTTTATAAACCTTTGTTGTATTTCACAATAAGTATATATGTACTATCTATAATATAATTGTTCAAATTGAAGAAGTTTCAGACGACAATATCGTGTTTGTGAAGTTTAAAGAATCTGCTTGTTAGGGTAGAACACATAGTGGGTATGGAAGAATTTGCTACTAACAATCAATTTCTTAATTTCCTAAATCGTTTACAGAGTTCTTTTTCGGGGGTGTAAAAAGGCAGGATTGTGTCGGAATGGGTCCTATAAGGGATCTGTCCAGACATAACCCTTACTTATTCAGATCGCTATGTAAACTGCTAGACTTTCATTCAAATAAGCGATTTATGGCCCTGATGGTTCACTTGTTCGATGTTATATCAAGAATATCTATTTCTTGTAACAGTTAAATTAGTGCTTAGCAACAAATTGCAACAAATTTATAATTACAGGAACAAAGAGTGCCACCATTGTTGGAATCACTGTAGGGATTTTAGTGATAGCAGGGGCGATTATTATGGTCATTATAACATTAAAAAAGAAAGCAAGGTAACTATACGCTTACAATTCGAAAGATCATGTCGGATTGTCAATCATTTGGGCCCAGGGTTCCATCTTTTCCGACATTTGTCTCCTACTAATGGGTAGATAATCGTAAATCTACGCGGGATCTGCACCTGGCAGCTTGAAAAAGATGTCGTGATAGTACTGGTGAGAAATAACAGGTTTGATGCTCCCGTCACCGCAATTTTACTGAAATACTGTTAAGAATGGAGTTAAACCCAATTCAAACAAGCGAACAAATCGAAAGATCGCACTCACCCCCCCCCCCCGAAAATAAAAAAACAACAACAACGAAAAAAAGCCCAAAAACCACCAGTAAAACCACCCGCAAACTATAATAGCACAAATTTATTTTTTCCTTCTTATATTGATTCTTAATCTTAACCCTCGACAAACTGAATTATAAATTTTCTACAGCATTGCATTGCGATCAAAGAGCTAAAGGTACTGTAACAAATTGATAGTGAATTTAAAGCGGCTCTTGAACAGATTTTCATAAAAATTGAAATAGGAAAATGATCTTTTTTTGCAATAGTTATTGTCAGTTACACAATTAACATTCTTTTTTCTTGTTAAATCCACTCAATTCATTTTATTTATGTGACATCGGTATATATCGGGTGAGGTCGTTAGTCTATATGGGCGATGTTGATCACGACATTATAGATAGTGGACGCCAGTGATGTAATTGAAACTTCGTGGAAACTACAAATAAGGCTACTTTCGGTGCAATTTGAAATTATGTATTTACCCGATAAATTCCTGTTCCAATCGGGTTGTACTTCGCCGACTTTTTTGGCGTCTCGTAACGCGAGGAGATACTTTTGCTTCTTTTCATAAAGTTGTGAACAGTCTTTTTCATTACAAAATCAGCCTAATCACCCCATTAAAAATGTCCGAGAGCATTACTGTTAGAAATGAGAAAATCGAGAGCCAATTTCCTTCTTTCATTATCTGTACAAGAGCCGCTTTGAACGAATTCTAATGCTGTTGTTACACTCGAACTTATTTGATATGTGTTGATCAACTCATTCCCACACAATGATGCCTTTTGTCGCTCCTAAGGAAAGACTATGGGAAAAACATTGTGTAAAATGAAGGAATTGCTTATTGCAGGCAATTTCATCATTTTAAACAATATTTTCAACCGATGAAGTTGAAAAAAATCTAAAATTTCATAAACTTTAAATTGCTGTCTGCAACTCCTTTCAATTTGGATAAGTTTCAATTTTTGTCGTCTGGTAATGGTTTTAACTGGAGCCAATCTTCAGTAAAATATTTGTATGTTTAAAATGACCCTTTTAACCTTTGTTATGATTTAAATGCTCCATGAACAATACTGGTCTTTTTGTTATCTGACACGAGGAGTAAAATAAAAAAAATCATCAAGGTCTTAATTAATAGGTCATCCAGAAGTGATACATTTATTAAGTAAAAGTATGTAGAACTTTCAATTGGCAATAAAACGTCTGACAACAGCGAGGATTTCTACCTTGGTCTACCTGTGCAATCTTATCAGAATAGGTGTTGTTGTTGTTGTTTTATCTTTCGAGGTGATTAATACATCGCAAGACGGTGTCTAGGGAGTATAAAGTTAAAGTTTTGGTTTAAAAAACTTGTATTGAATTCGAGGTATTAGATTCGAGCTTCGGTGAAGCGTTTTGAGGTTTCACAAGACCGAAGGTCGAGTAAAATATCAAATTTTAGTACGCATCGAGAATTCAATACGAGGTTTTGGATCACTACTACATTATAATCTGTATCACTTGACTCCTGGTGACTATCAATGAAAAGATCGATGGACCAATCGAATCCTACATTTATCCCGGAAGTGAACATTAAATTCCGAAATTTGTTGCCATTCATGTGAAGCATTTTTTGTTGCTTTGGTGACTTGAAACTGGTAACGACAGCTAATTCTAGGTTTAATCATGTCGTTTCGGTCGCCAACCAATCCTTCTGTTTCTGTTTTATTTTATTTTTATTGAATGAATGGGGTTTAACGGTGCTTTTAACATTTTTTTCAGTCATATCGCGGCGGCTTGAGCACCTAACAAAGTATTACTGGTATTCCTCACACCAGTACTACCACTACATCCTTTCCTAGCCATCAGCTACTATCCCCCTTAGGTTTACGATCGACCCATTGGTGAGAGACAAATGTAGAAAAGCATATGTGCCACCGCCGGGGTCGAACCCATGACATCTCATAACTGAAGATAGCTAGTCTGATGCGCTACCAACTGCGCTATGACGGTGGCTTTTTTGTTGTTTTTGTTACATGTTGTTGACCATAAATGTTGCAGTATGACGCCATTTATATCTCAGTCGCACTTTCTGTCAGAGCTCATTCGGCGTAACAAACGACACGTCAACTGACCGATCGTGACTGTCAATCAAATTATCAGTCGACCAATGAAATCATTCATGTAGACCAGACATGAGTTTTGAACTTCGACATTGGCCACTATTTTCGTTAAGCTTAAAGTTGGATTGGCGACTTAAACGTCGTAGCTACAGCTTATCCAAGCTGTAGTTACGACGTTTAAGTCGCTAAACAACTTTTCCCCTTTTTTTGTTGCGTGCTACTGGCCACAAACTTTTCAAAATAATGCCATTTTAAATCGAAGCGGGACTTCCTGTTGGAGTCAATGGGTGGGACCAGCGAAGGTAGTGGGCGGGGCCACCAATTGCTCTATTATTGTAGAATACGACCTGTACGTGTGCAATGGATATATCATATAAGGTAACCCTGTAAATATTTATGTTATCTTCAAGCTCAATAATCACCTTTCTCCTTTCTTTATATATTCAATAGAAAGCAGAAGGTTGGACAAACGGAGAATACCAGCGTTGCCACACTTGTCTGTTAGAGATCAACTGAAGACAGGAGATACAAAAGCCTCCACTTTTTTGCACTTTCCCTTTAACCAATTCCCACATGACGCCCCTATGAATAAATGCTTTGAAAAACATTGTAGACAATGAAGATATCGCCTGTAAGAAGCAATTCATTTCTTCTTTGTCCACAATGTTTTCTACCCTACAACGACTTCCTGAATTTTACCAACTCAAATTTGTCGTCTGCAAATAATTTCAATTTGGACTATGTCTTAAATTTTGCTGTGTTATAATATGTTAAACTGCAATATTCTGTAAACATATATATAGTCGATTAATCAACCAAATTATATATTCAGTCTGAGAGTGAACTTTGAACTCCAACATATATGGTAAGCAACTTGTTAGTTTGCGACTAAAATGTCGTAACTTCAGCTTATTTAATGCATACGATGCAAAGATCAACAACCAACCATTTTGCTTTATTTTATGTAGCTGACCACGTATTTCAGAAAATAATGTGTTTATTTTTATATCTCAATCAAATTGTCATTTCGGAGGTCAGTGGGCGTGGCCAGAGGTCAGTCAAATGCATAAGTGATCCCGACAACTTTTGCCAACGCGATTTTAGCTTAAAGACCTAATTTAAGGAATGTTGTGTATGTTGGAACCCTATTGATAAGCTTATTGCCTTATCTGTAAATCACACCATGGGAGTTAATCATCTTGTATATTCCATTGATGATCATTGTCAAAATGTGTCAATATTATGCAATATATGCGCTTTAGCTTTATGCTAATGAGAATTTCATAGAAACCAAGTACAGAGTACAGTTATTTTTTTTAAATTTTATCTTATCATTTTTTATGCTTTTAATATTTCAAATCAATTTCAAATTTTTCAATGAAAAGTGACTAAGTTGCAGAATGCTGGAATGAATGTAATTGAAAGAATTTGCATGCATTATTTTTGATTGTAATTTAAGGGGTTAAACAGATTCTTCAAACATCGTGGTAAAGTAAGAAATTTCAGTAAAAATCCTTTTTTACCATTTTGATTTATCTCCTGACCTAGAATATGGAAGTATTTCCTGAATATTGTAGCAGTTCTACAATCTTAAACATTTTGATTTACTAAAAGAGAAAGTGTTGAAATATTGAGACCAAATAGGATATCAGAAAAATCTATTTTTATTCCTCTTTTCACAATGGTGTCTATATTAAAGTCATTCCATTTGCTGTTCGTGATCTGTTATGCAAACAAAAGCTTCATATTCAGTATTTGTACTGTCTTGTATACATCGGAAAATTCTTAAAAATGAGGACTTGGCATTTATTAACAATTATAAGCAAATAAAATTCAAAATTTATTTCCAGAGACAAATTAGCTTAAAAGAAAGTGAAAATATATGCCACACTTATCCATGATAATACAGTAGATTTAATCCCTTGCATACTGTGTACAGCTTCCTTATATGATAAGGTCGTTTAAAACTAATTTCTTTACACTTTCAATATTTCTAAGTCTTAACGTACAAGGTCTCAGTCTGGACATGAATTGATCGATCACTGACCCCCGCCCACCGACTTCGCTGGCAACGCCCGTATAGACTCAGACAGAAAGTTTCAATTTGATTATACGGCGTTATCTTAAAAATGTGTGACCAGTAACCTGGAACAAAAAGGACAACAGTTGGTTTGCGACCATAACGTCGTACCTACAGCTTGAATGAGAAGTAGTAACGACGTTTTGACCACTAAACCAACAAAGATGATTTTTTTTTAAAAAAAATCTATATAGAGGGAAGGATACATATTTTTGTAATCGTTTTTTAATCTTCACTTTCGGTTTCGTGAAATATAAAGAAAATTCCATCGCAGCCCTATGCAAAAACATGAAACATGAATAGTCCCATTTCCATTATTGCATTCGATCCGCGTAGAAAAATCTGATACTTAACTTTACCTGACTTTACCTTCGGTTGAGTCTTTGGTCTTTTGTTACGTCGTTTGAGTCGCCAATCAACCACTGAGGCCAGAGATCCGTCAACTGACCAATCGATGGCCAAGCCCACTGACGGGGCGCTCATAAACTCCGACTGAACTCCGGCTTCGATTTTTAAATGCGTTATGCTGAAAAATTCACGGCCCTGAGCATGAAACAAAAAAGTAATATGTTTGGTTGGTGACCTAAACGTCGTAACTACACCTTGAATAGGCTGTAGTTATGACGTTTTAGCCGACAAACCGACAAAAAAGTTTAACAAATATGGCTGTCAATTTCGGAGTTGAAATCCCAATTCCGGGCTGAATAAATGATTTGATTGGTCGACTGATTCCTTGATTTACAACCGCGATTGGTCAATTATATTTGTCTCAATCAAAAGTTAGTCTAAAGAACTTCGACATATTTGTACCTTGGAAACGCGGACTAGTTCTTATTCATGTACCTGTTCACATCACATCCGTAAGATGTCAGCCCGATTAGCTCAGTTGGTAGAACACTTGACTTCTAACCTCAAGATCACAGGTTCGAGCCCTGGGCTGACCATATCAACTAACAAACTAATTGTCTTTCGGATGACACGTTAAACCGATGCCCCTTGTGACGATGCTATCCATCGAGCACGTTAAAGAACAAGGCGGAGCTCTCAGCAGTTTCGTCCTGATGTCATATTGGCATGTGCTACGGTAGAGACGATTAATAAACGGAAATACACACGAACATCCATAAGATATATCATATAACCTCAGGCTAACTATGTTGTCGTTTTGTTGTGTTGTTATTTTTGAGAATAGTAGATAAAAAGAAACTAAGATATCTCCAATTAACTGAACAGAAAAGAAAAAACACACAAAAGAATACGCAAGAACAACACTCTTACCGTATTTTAGGTATCTAATTAATTCATTAACTATTTTTTTGGAGAATCTAAGTACTCGAACAAACATTTTTACAGCCGACCTGATCGAATACTTACATGAAGGTCAATTTTTAAAAGTTCGTTCTGATTAATTAAAAGTATAGTTTTATTTTGATCTAGAATCAAGTACTTAAAAAGTAGATATGAAAGGAAAAGTTCTGTCTGTATCATCGATTGTTTGTCATGAGAAATAGACAGTGAAACAACATACGGAGAGGGAGACAGTTAAACAAGATTCGGAGTGGAATAGATCTACACTACTTACTTTTCCCTTTCAAATCAGAGTAACAGGATTTATTTTAAAGTATGGTTTTACGCCGCTTTGATCTATCTTTCACGACAAAGTTCACTTACTCAAATGCTTTCTGGTTTTCACATGGACTATGCTTGAACTTTATAAGTCTTGCTCAGGGACATATCCACTTGTGAAGATGCGTAAATGGGATTCATACCCGAGACCTTCGACATTTCACAAATTATGAGTCAGCTGTTTTAACCACTTTGACACAAGCGAATCCGAAAATGTGTCCTACATCAAATTTCGGCTTTTTTTAAATTGACCACTAGCTAGGACAATTCCAGTCACTGACTACCTAAGCCACGCCCATTAACACCGACAGAAGGTCCCGCTTCGATTTTTAACAGCGTAATTTTGCAAAATTTATGGCAAGTAGCATGTAACAGAAAAGTAAAATGGTTGGTTGGCGACCTTAACGTCGTAAGTACAGCTTGGATAAGCTGTAGTCACGGCGTTTAAGTCGCCAAACCAAAAACAAAGATAAACAAAATGGCGACCAATGTTGGAGTTGAAAAGATCAGGTTCGAGTTGAATAAATTATTTGCTTGGTCGGTTTATTCCTTGATTGACAGCCGCAATTGGTCAATTCTCAAGTTTCGAAATGTTTTTTAGAAAAAAAGGGGAACACACACACAAATAGATGTCATCATGGTCTAAAAATGCTAAAGAGATAAGCTTGAGGCTCTGAATATGTACATGTAGTTTTGAAAGGAAAGTTATCACATAATTCTAATGAACAATTTTAAAGAATTAAATATATACATACTCGATTATTGTATATTGTGTTTCATTTCATTTTTAAGGCATTTCCCCCCCAATTGCATTGTCAGTGAATTAGAATGTATCACTGTGTGAGTATAAGAACAATTCATAACGAAGAACTGATGGATAAGCTAGTAAATTGTACTTACAGATCAAATATTTCGAAAACGTTTTAGAACCTAAAATAAGGCTAGTCACCAACCACCTTTTCCATTGTGTCTCCCACAAATGAGCTGATGATCGTAAATCTAAGTGGGTTTAGCATCTAGGGCCTCGGAAAGGATGTCGTGGTGTGAAAATACCCGAAACATATTATTGGGTGCCTTCGCCTCCGCAATACGACTGAAATAGTCTCAAAAGTGGGTGGCGTCAAACCCCCATTCAAACAAAGCAATCAATTCCGCAAAACATATAACGCCGATGACGTACCGAAAACAGTTACAACTGGTATCAGAACATTTGCAAAGTTACACTTGTGTTATATCACCCTTGTAATATCAATATACATATCGGGTTTATTCATCTCCCACTCCATTTGTTATATTACGAAATGTCGAACAAAATGCACATAAATGAACGTATCACTAACAAGGCAGATTCACCCAGGAATCACTACAAAAAGCTTTTATAACAAACTCTGTCTAAGATATATTTTGCAATAACACGGCAAAACAAAATGACAAACCGTGTCTTTTATCAATTGCTTTATTTCCTTTATACATCTGTATATTATTTTACACTTCAATCATCGAAATCAATCCCTACCCCAAGAGAAATTTAACTCCCCAATATTCTGTAAACAAATTTAAAAGTGGAGAAGATAAACCATATCAATGTCTTAATCCATGGTTTGGTTCAACCGACAGGTACGAAGACCACAGATTTTGATTGGATTTTTATACTTCCATTAAGAAAATTTTGAACACGCATATTTTGTATTCCTGTACACAAAGTAGATTTATAGTTTTTCTATATAAAAGATTCTATGTTTGGTTGATGGCAATAAATTATAAGAAAAAAAAGAGAATATTTTTCTCTTTTCGCTGATATATGAGGGATATTAAAGAGTAAAGTTTAGGTTCTTACCTGAAAAACAAAACAAAATATTAAACCCACAAGAATATAAGAATATGTCAGATTTATACAACAAATACATTGAATATATCAATAGTTGGTAAGAAAAAGGTACTACTGTTCCTAGTAATTTCTTATTCGCTATATCTGCCGTATTAGGTGTTGCTTTTTTGATTCACACAAATGTTTGCTTGGCTTCTGTTTCTTTTTTTAATTTGTAAGACTCTTAACCCTGGCCATGCTGAACCCGGAATTCTCCTGTTTTGGTAGGAGGTATAGAGGAAGATCAGCCTGCACACAAATGCAGCCTGATCTTCGTCTACACCTGTTTGTCCCGTTTAGACCGGAGTTGTTTGAATATCCAATTTTCAAAAGAAATATTGACTGTCAGTAAGACCTTTCAGTGCTGTCAGTGCTTTGATTTTAAAGTAATTCTGTATCGAATGTTAATTCAGCATGAGGGTCAACATTACATGGATCGGTGGTAATATCCCTTTAACCGTAGTTAATGTCCGACCGTATGGCATCTTTTAGGTTGTTCCAAAATAGTTGATAACCTTCTTCGTCTCTAGTAAACTCTATATAGGACTCCTCTTTAATCCACTGAACCATCTCCAAAGACATATCTCTTGTTGAAACATTTTCTAGAATCACCATCAACAAACATCTGCCGCCATTTCTTGAATATATACTCTCCATTCGGGCCATGTTAAATTCATAGATGCACCATTTTCTTTTTAGATATTTTTTCGACAAGATGACGACAGTACGCTTGCTACTTTGAATAGCGTCAATTATATTGTCAGCGATCGCGTTACCGGGTAGGAAATCGCGTTGGTGTATGCAAAGTTTCATGTTAGCATTTTCAAGATTTGGAATTATTTCATGTAAGATAAAATTTATATTATCATCTGCATAGGAAATGAAGGCGTCGTACCTGAAATTCGCAATCGGTGCCTCTTCGGATGGTCGTAGGTAGCCGTAAAACTTTCGATTATTCATATACAGCACATAACGTAATTTCCAACGATTTTTGTATATTAGGCCACAGACAATTGTTGATAAGAATAGTGAAAGCAAAAGAGTGCTTACAACAATAGTTATTGTGTATGAGCTGCATTCTTTGTCAAAATGTTTAACACGGTTAATAAACTCAGTCAATTCAATTGGATTTCCATCTTCGTTTACAAAAGTGTAATTTTCAAAATGTTTGAAATTGATCCTATTTTCAAACAACCATTGCAAGAATTTTCTGTTGTTGCAAGAACATTGGATTGGGTTTTTATACAAGTTGATCGAGAAGTGGGTGCCTTTGTTGCGGTACTGCGTTTTGAAATGATTAATGACGTGTTCTGGAAGTGTTTGAATGGCGTTGTTACTTAGATCGAGGGTTGTCAAATTCCTTAAATGGGATATAGAAACATTAAACATATCGATGGTGTTGTGACTAATATCGATATATCGAAGATTGACAAGATGTTGGAGGACCTTAGAAGGTAGGACCTTGATCTGGTTGGTTGACAGCATTAAGTTTTTCAATTTGCTTAGAGGTTTAAATGTAATACCTTCGGTATCATTCGCTAGGAGTGTACCAATAAAATTATGTCGTGCGTCTAATGTTTCAATAGACGCTAATAACGAGAAAAATTCTGGTCCAATAAAGGTGCAGTAATTTCTAGATATATTCAATGTCTTTAGTGAGGGTAAAGGACCAATAGGGCCTATCAATGTGTGTAACACATTTCCCGCTACGTTAATGTATTCTATTGGGTTGATAAATGGTAGAATGGGTATCTTCCCAACGGAATACTGTAAATTACTATCAATGAAAGAGACCTTGCTTAGTTTGGGAGGCAATGATATTCTAGTAAAGTCAACGGGGTCCGTTCCAATGTAAGGGCAGTCGGGCAAGGAGGCACTTAAATTCTTCAGATAGTCTTCTTTCATGAAAGGACAATCACTGTGTATTGGAAGAGGAACATCAGACACAGTAAAATTCTGTTTCAAATACGTTCTAGGATCATGCATTATATTTTGGCGATCGGCTAGAAAAGTTGTAAAATTAGACATACACCCAAGCTGCATAAGATAAAGCCCAAATGTAAATCGATTATCTTCTAGGTGCATAACCTGAAGGGTTGGTGGTAAAAGAAGCAGAAGATTGTCTTCAAACATTTCTAAGCGATTCCCGGAAAGGGCAACTTCTCTTAAAGTTGAATTATGTATAAAGCAAATGTCCCTCATGAGTAATTGTGTACCAAGTCCAAAAGTCTTTTCAGTGTATGAGAAATTGACAAAGTCTATTTGCGTAAACTGTAGCGCGTAGGACACATTGCGAGCTACCCTTAGTCCTAGTTTGCGATTTAACGCCAAATCTAACCAGCGAAGATATGGCAAAACAGTAAAGGTTTCGGCGTCTATATGTGTTATGTTACAATGAGACAGATCCAAATATTTAAGGAAAGGAACATGTTTGAACGTATCTCCTCTCAGATGTCCAATATTGCAGTGTCCAACCGATCCATTCAAGTTTATTTTATCCAAGTGTTTGAGAGAAAGGTACGAAGGACCGAAACAAGTGTTGAATAGCCCGTCTATCGTCAGAGATACTAAAGAGACCAGGGTGTGCAAATCTGGATAAAATTTATTCAGATGTCTCTGTGATATATTAAAATTTCCATTCAATAGGAGGTGTTTCAACCTAGGTAGTTCGGATATGAAGGATGAAGTATCCTGGTGATACATCTGTGATAGTATGTTGTTACTGAGATCTAGTTTAATCAAATTAGTCATTTCAGTAAATGTGTCAGCCGCAAAGGAATTTACTCGGTTTCCTGATAGATCTAGTGACACTACGTTCTTACAACCTACCAGTTTCGGTTTATTCAAACTTGTTATATTATTCTGGCTAAGGTCAAGCCGAATTTTAAATGTAATGTTGGAATCCTTCACGTAGTCACAAATATCATGTAGATCAACGTTTGTTCTTCTGCACTTTATTGATAAGGACTGGTCCGGATAAAGCAAATCTTCACATCTACACATATCTTGTGGGCCACACTTCTTTTCATGGGATGCAAACGCGGTCACTATGGTTATTATGAAATATATTTTCATAACAAAGTTCCAGGAAGTCATTTTGTTCTCGACTCGAAGGTAACCCCAATAACTGAAAGTAGAAATGCGACAATTTGGGAAAAGTTTTGGTTTGGTATTAAGTTGATTTAGGGGAGTAACTCGATTTTGCAGTGAGCTTAGTTAAGAAATGAAAATGATTTTATTTTGTTTTCATTGGTGTATGAATCCACAAACTTAATCATTCTGTATAAATACTCTAGGTGAAAATCAACCAATCAAAACACTTAAGTTTTAACAGACGAAACTAGAATCAAGTTATTAGTATTAATTCTTAGGTTAGTATATATCGTCTTTTAGAATAAGACAAAGTGGTGTTAACATTGTAATCTTTTTTGAAGAATTTATGTTTTCTCTCATAACCTCGTAAATCTGCAAGAAACATGACTTTCAAAGAACTGACTTTTCCGAGTCTTATTCGACTATCAAACGCAAAAGTCGGGGGCAAGCGCAAACCCGTTGAAGAAATTATCTGACTCGTCAAGCAGAGAATGAACAGTCTGAGAATTGACATATCGTTGCAGTCAACAAAAAAAATCGATACACCAAGTGGACTCCGACATTGGTAAACGGTTATCTGAAGCATTCAAATAACTTGATTTCGGGACTAAAACGTCGTAACTACAGATATTCAAGCTGCGACGTCAAAGACGCCAAAAAGAATATTTTGTTGTAATCGGGTTACTGACCTTAAATTTTGTAAAACAACGTTCAATATCAAAAGTCGCACTTTCTGTTGGAGGCAGAGGGTATAGCCAAAGATTCGTCAATGTAAATTAATCGACCCTTACCTGGCCCCTTGGCTGACCAGACTGCAGCATAATTATTTTCTAAGTCATTTAAGAGATGAAGAGAATATTTTTTGTTTTCATGGAGGTATGAACCGAAAAAACCTAATCACAGTGTATGAATACGCGAAGCGGATTCATACATAAGTGTGATTAGGTTTTTCGATACCTTTTCGTATGGAACTATATTGTGCGGAAGCATACAAAATGGCTCCGTGCTCAAAATTTGTTCATTGAGGTATGAATTAAATTTTTCACCAATCAGATCGCTCGTTTTTGATAGACTCAGGCGACTTGATTTATTACAGCATACATGTTCGAAATGTAATGACCTGGTGTAGACTACTCAGGCGACTTGGATCGATAATTTTGCTTTAAAGGGAGGTATCGATGTTTCTGAAACCTAGATAAGAAAAAAATACCAAGTGCCGATAAATAGACTCAAACGAACGTTTAATACTTTAAGTTAGGTCAGGTATTGTCTTGGCGGTAATCTAATAGACCTAAAGTGGCTTTTGTGGTTATATCGCAAAGTTTCGGCGGAATTCCAGGTTATTTTTAGATATCAGGAAATCGGCTGTCGACATCGAATGACCTCATTTGCATATGACCCAAAGTCAAATGAAGGTAACAAATTTACTAGCGAAACAGCAAACGTCCTATATCATGTAACATAAAGGACTTATCTTTACAGACCGGCTAGCGAACATAACTCCTGATGACGTAACGATGGCGTTGGTTTGATGTAATTTGAACTAAATGCAAGGTTCCAACGGTTATTCGCGCCACGTGAATGCCCTATAATCTTAGTAACTGTCTCGGATTTATCTAAAAATAGATTAATAGCCTACGTAGGCTATTAGGGAAATACCCAGCTTTTTTCTGATAAGCGACCTCATATTTTTGCAAAACTACTCTGCGGCATATTGTATTCAAATAGTTTATGAGAGGAAATAAAAATAATTAAAATCTGTGACATGAAAAAAAATCGATACCTACCTTTAATGCAGCGTGTTCATTCATTTTCACTACATGTCAATTTTGAAATATCAAACTTGGGGTCCTGAGTAGATCAGATGTTCGGGGGGAATGGTGGAATTTCATAATCTAAGAGGAGTCGGGGGATGCAGGTTCGATTCCAGGCCGCGATACTCGTCACTTGGGATTGTTCTTCATTACCAGACGACAAAATTTTAAACAGGTCCGAATCGAAAGAAGTTACATGTAGACGACAATTTAAATTTCATGAAATTTGAGATTGCTTCAACTTTCTGGGTAAAAAACATTGTAGAAAACGAAACAAATATTGGTTACAAGCAATTTCTATATTTGAAACAATGTTTTTCAATAGTTTATTTTATTTTATTTATTTGTATATTAATTTTTTGAGGAGCTTTCAGAAGCGCCCCGTGTGGGAATGTGTTAAAGTGAAGCACTTGGAAAGTACGTGAGTTTGTGTTACTCGCACTGAAATGCCTTAACGAAAGTTAACCCTTTCCTGTTTTTAAAATATTTAGATTTGTCCAATTTCAAAGAAGTTGCAGAAGACAAATAAAAGTGGGTGCATTTTGAAAGTAATGAACCGACAAATTAGAAAACATTGTGTTAAAAGAGGAAATTGCTTCTTACAAGCAATTTCGTCTTTTACCACAATGTTTTCTCAAGTATAAAATCACGGGGACGTAAAATCAAGTAATTGTACGGGAAATGGTTAAAAATACTAGTGTAAAACGCTAATCAGTGAATGAATCAAGCTTGTCTGAGTTATGTTGAATTTGATATGGAATATCCAGGTCCTTTATAGCGTGGCGTTTAACACATCATATCCAATGGAAGGATCATTCCGACTGACATCCGACTTGTTAGTCGAACTCAGGTATTAAACGATATTACTTCATAAAATATAACGTAAGGGACTTCAATAATAATAATTTTATCAATAACAAAAACAAGTTGTTGGTAAGCCATCTAAAAAGTCGCTACTGCAGCTTGAACAATCTGTATTTACATGTTAAAGTCATCAAACAAACAAAATTGTCAGGTTTCAAAGTTCACTCAAATACCAAATGAGTGATATGATTGGTTTGTCTGATTTTCGATTGAAACGGCGGCCGATCGATTTGTCGATAATGCGATGTTTTTTATGCCTTTAGTGCAGTTCGTTGGAACTCAGATTCGTCAAATTTTAGGAACTAACGGCGTTCACGGTTTCATGCCTTTTCCACTCACATTACCACAAGCTTGAACGAACTCTGATATCGTAATGATAAAAGGCCCAAAAATTTTTTATACAAAGACCCTCCTCCCCCCCCCCCCAAAAAAAAAACCACCACAGTTGTCAGATTATTGGTATCTTTAAGAATATTCCAAGTCGAGAAAGTCGAGAAAGATTTAGTTTGCCATTTCGAAGAAAAGATTAATTTAGAGAGTATTTGAAATCAACGGATTCTACTTGGTTCACAGGTAAGGGCGGTCGATTAGAAAATTGAAAGGTGTCGAGGGTTACGAGTTCGATCCCACAACTGGACTAGTGCTTGTGTTGCCTAGGAAACACAACAAAATGTGAACTTCATCGTGAAATAACTGAAAATATTTTCAAACCGACCCACATTCAACTAATTTTAGCCTATCAACAGACGACAACATATTTTAGACTTGTGCAAATTAAAAGAAAGTGCATGTGACACTTCGAACTTCGCAAAAATTAGGAAAATGTATGCTAAATTTTATAAAAAAAAACAATGCAGAAACCATTTCTCCTTGTCCCACAAAGTTTTTAATGATTGTTTTTCTTCAGGGCGTCGGATAGTGTCATTGTGAAGTAATAGCTTAAATCAATGGCATTTACATTTTATTTCAACACAACTATCATCACGAATATCCTTGTAGACGTCTTCTATACATAAGATGTTGTGGTATTTGGTTAGACATAATAGGTTCATAACCTCAAAAGACGTAGCTCACAATGTTATTACAAATAAGAACTATACGAAACGTCCTTTGAATTACAGCGTTAAGGTAAAAAAGAAAAATGCTTAAAAGTCGTGCAATCACACGTGAATAATCGTTGAGGTAATTACCATTAAAATTCTTACGATTTCATGCGGTTTTTAGCCTGAGATTGAGTAGCAATCTGAGGCTAAAGTTACAACGGTAAAATTTCAACCCATGCAGAGTTTAATCTAAAAATGTTAAACATCCAACGCAATAATATAATATTCTACCACATGGAAAGAAGATCGGACTCGGGCGAATTAGCAAGATATGACTCATTGAAAGCTGTCGGCTTGATGTACAGTACTTGAAGTTCGTGTGAGTGTTCTGAATTTGGCAAAATTATCAAAACTTAATGAGTGAATGGAAAGAAAGAAAGGAGATATTTAATATATTGGAAATTATTAATCAGTTAATCAGTTTGGTCGTGCTCGAACTTTGTGTCTATATCGAGGGCTTAGAGCAAAAACATAGTATGGCTCCATACAATGTATAGAGCCATTCTATGTTTTTGCTCTAAGCCATCGATATATTTTTATCTCCGAATTCTACCCAAATGAAGCAACGTCTATATATCGCTTTTGAGAGGTGTACATAATCATGTTAACCTGGCAAACGACCGCCCGCCCTCTCTCGCTCTCTTTATATGGAGTATTTACACAACCAAATTGGTCAGTGTGGTAGATTTGTTTGAATGGGGTTTAACGCCGCTTTTAACAATCTTTCAGTCATATCGCGGCGGCTGGAGCACCTAACAATGGATTCCTGGTATTTCTCGCACCAGTACTACCACTACACCCTTCCCTAGCCTCCAGCTGCTATCCCACATAGGCTTACGATTATCTGCCCATTGGTGGTAGACAAATGTCGGAAAGAGTATTGCCGCCGTCGGGGATCGAACCCGGGATCAGTGTGGTAGAATACTCGCATCGCACGCGAGAGCCCCTAGTTTGAACCAGGCTACACGCTCCATTTCCCCATCTCTCTACTCTCTAGCTCTCTCTCTCTAGCTCAACTGGCTGAAAGTTGTCATGATGTGGTGTCCGTCGTTCGTCCGTCCGTCAACTTTTACTTTAAAAATCTTCTCAGAAAGTATTGAACATAATTCAACCAAAATTCACAGAAGGGATCCTTGGGTGGCCTTTATCAGATCCCTTCAAGGCATTCTGAACGGGTGAAAAATATGTAACGATATATACATGTAAATATATCGTTACAATACCTCAAAAGCGGAATGAAAATTATAGTGGACAGGTTATGTCCCCTAGCGCACAAATTTGCAGATATGCGCATAATCGACAGTAGATTTGGGTAAAAAGTGGCACCTCCGATAATCCGACTATCAAACGTTTTCTGCCCAGGTTAAATATATCTCCTTTATACATATCTCAGGCTTTCGGCGCTTTGATTGGTAACGCGGTAAGAGTCAAACCCACGCAGAATTTAAAGTGAAAACATACGACGCAATTGATACAATCAGCTGCCGCATGAAAAGTAGATCGGATCGGATCATACGATTTCGAATAATTCTAAATACACCCAATTAAAGGTGACGTCTGTATGCAAGTACTGATAGCGCTTCTGAGAGGTGCATAGTGTGTTCGAATTTGGCTACACGCTTCATTTTTATTTCGCTCTTTCTGTCCCTCTTGCTTGAGCAGCAGGAGGCTCGGAAAGGATGTAGTGGCGTTACCGGTGTGGGAAATACCAGAAATCCATTGTTAGGTGCTCCAGTCAATTTGACAGGATGGGACAAAATGGCTGGGGAAAAATAAAAAAATACAAAGAAAAATAAAAGGTGAATACTAATTTCAGTTATTTGTATAACCTATTTTTAAAGTTGGGTCTATAGGGTTCTTTTATTATGTATTTTTCGTATTTATTCTATAAAATTCATAAATGACCAAAAGAAAAACATTGATATCCTACCATCTAGGGAAACCTCCGACCAATTCACTCTTAGTAAATCCAGTTCGAATGGTTAAAATGAATTTTAATCGAATTATAAGACGCCTTCCAGGAATTACAATCGAGAAGGATTAATCTAAGTTGGAAGAACTTGTTTCCCAATCGACAGATAATAGAAAAGCTTAAAAATAAAGGACAGGGGATTTTTCTGTGCAGCATAAAGTAATAATGGCAGCTGCCTATCAACGACTTTTTATAAGACTACTTAACAATACACTCATCTAAGCAACTTACAAATCAAATTTTAGCGCAATGCGAAACCTTCATGTGTATTGGAGTTTTCGGTGTCCATTTTCAAAATAAGGTAATTAACATGTAAAATATATATTGTTTGAATCTTTGGTGAAGTCACTTTCAAAGATAAAAGCGGCGGATGGAATCAATCTGACGCCCTTTTTGGCGATTGTCATCCACACTATTGTGTTGTTGTTGGTCTTTTTGTGTGTGTGTGTTTTCTAAAGCTGACAGTTTTTTTTAATGCTATTAGCTAGCATAGTATAATCTTCGATAGTTTAAGTTAACAAACAACGAATGCAAACTGCCACTGAAGGCTTAACCACTGAATTTATTAAAGTTTCACCATAAAAAGTAAATTTTATGCATTTTAGAAATATTGCAAACTCTGCCTAAAATATCATCTCCTTTTTTTATTTTAGCTCATTGTGTCCAAAAGGAGTCTGGCCAAAGTCTTTTTCTATGAGGACTGCTTTGTATGACAACATGAATTAACTGTGTTCAAAGCGTAGAGAAGTCTCCTAAAAACAAGTTATTTAACGTATTTCCACTCAATCCCTCTTTTTAAGCATCTCAAGAAAAAAAAAAACATTGGTGAAATTGTCAACAATGATTGAATTGCTTGTAACAAGCAGTTTCTTCAATGTCCACAATGTTATCTATCCTACTAGGCATACGTTTCTAAATTCCACCAACTTGAAATTCTCGTCTGCAACTTCTTTCAATTTGAACAAGTTTAAGACGTTTTCATGTTGTAACGGGTTAACTCCTGGGATACTTAAACCTCGCTTATTTATCATTATAATTTTTGACAAAGAATACTAAACAAAATCATCCTTTGCTGGCTTACAATGCTTTCAGTACTTTGATTTAACGTACATGTTTACAATATTAGCTTTTGAAATATCCAAACACGTGTTTTGCTATGTTACGGAGTATTGGAACATCCTTCGTATAGTGTGATAAAAAGAAATAAGAAACAAAAGATTACCTTAAACTCTTAGATTATCAACCAACCTCCGTTTTTCTACGCATGCTATTTCTTTAGTTTTCTTCTAGGTTGATTATTCAAGTAGCTATGATTCATTGTAAATGTTGCTGGGTTCGATTTAAATTGTTTACTACCATTTAAGTTCCGCGTTTTTGTCATGCATTTACATAGAACACGCCACTTTAAATAGGCCCAAGTCATCAAGAGAATAGATACATCGTTTTTGTAGGTGGTAAAAGTTGTTATTGTTACAATTTCTTTAACCCATTACCAGACGGCAAAATTTTAGATTGGTCCAAATTGAAAGGAGTTGTAGACGACAATTTAAGATTTTTTCAACTCTATGGGTTGAAAACAATGAGGAAAATGAAGAAATTGCTTGAACCAAGCAATTTCCGCATTTTTTACAATGTTTTCACAGTTATTTTCCTAGAGGGGCATCAGAACATTTAATTTAGTCGGAGAGAGTAAATATCCAAACAAGCAGGTAGAATGACTATTCCAAGTCGTTACATATACAAAAGCGAAATATCTCTAACCTGGATAGCCTGTACAATGCATGCAGTTCAACTAGAGTCAATGTTTGTAGCTAGCAAAACGTAAGCTTTGATAGCTTAAGGTTAACAGACAAAATTTTGAGGTCGCCACAAAGTTCAACGAGTGCAAGCTGCCACTGGAGGCTTAACCATTAAATCCGTTGAATGCCTACGCCATAAACAGGGGTTCTTATGAATTTAAGGAATATTGCAAACTCTGCATGCAAGTTCATCCCCTAGGTATTCTTAAGCACTTGAGCACTTTGAGTCTCCAAAGAAGTTGCAGACGAAACCTTCAAGAAATACTGTTAAAAGCGGTGTTAAACCCCATTCAATCAATTGAGTGAAAATGACCGGAAAGGACGTCAACTGACGGATCGCTAGTCACTTTCGCTGACCTCCGACAAGATCTTCTGTCTGAGGTATCAACCGATATTAGTTTGCATAAAATATGATGAGGGACATAAAACAATTCGTTGGTGGACAACTATATATCGTATCATCAGGCTGTACAAGTCTAAATGGATGATTTGGGTGGTTTATCGATGCGTAAATTCCACGGTTTGGTCCGGGGAATGTTTCAATGTACACTCATCACAATTACTAAAGCACTTATAAATGATTGTTTTCTTCCGGGGTTTTACTGTCGTTTAATTTCCGTGTTTTTTTTTTTGTTTGTTTTTTTTTCCTCAGGCGCTTGCTTAGCCCCGAAGTTTTGTTACAATTAGAAAGCCTTGCAAAGCCATGTTCTTATTCGAGCCAGGATGTAAATGCAATTTGTGATGTCTAATTTTGAGTTGTTTCTTTCCTTTTTGCCTGGTCTTTAATCTAGAGGTAGCGAATTCACGGCTCAATAGTATAACTAAGTAAGTTCGGTTTTCTGAAATCGTCGGTACCACACTGCAGTTGGATAGAAGATACAAAGCATTAGAATATGTCTTGTTGTTTGTGTTCCTGTTCGACGATCCGGACCGTATTACATCCAGCATTCCACAATGGACGGATTGCGACTGTCAATCAAAGAATCAATCAACCAATCAAATTGTTTATTTTGACCAGAAGAAAACTATAAACTCTGGCACTGGCTGATATTTATGCGAAACAGTTTTGTTGTTTTCGACTTAAACGTCTTGAATACATCTCATTTAGTCTGTAGTTATGATGTTTAGGTCGCCAACATACCATTTTACCTTTTTGTTACATGTTGCGAATTTTTTGCAAACTAATGCCGTTTACCATCGCATTGGGACTTCCTGTTGGAGCTCAGTAGACGGGGCCAGCGATCCGTCAATTGGCTTCCTATTGTTCAGTCATCCATGGAGATATGATAAGATACACAGGCCGACGAGATATACCTGGTACATAGTGTACAAAAAGAGGAGTAAAATAATTCAACCAGCAACTTTTGAGATGACAAAAGTACCAGGGCGAGAATCATCTTTATACAATCTTGTTAGTTATGAAACTGCAGATAGCATTGAAAATCTGTGGTACTTCCTGTCCCTTGCTAACAAGGATGTTCATATTCTAAGTATTTTCTAAAAATATTGTGCAAAAATGGACAAATTATTAGAGAAAAGCAATTTGTCCTTTTCCAATGATGATATCTCTTTTCAGAGATACCACTTTTCCTTATTCTTAAATGACAACCATGCGTACAGAGCCTATGAGATTGACAGGAAACAAACACATCAGCAAATCAATAGGTTAAAGCGGCTCTTGCACAGATAATGAAGGAGAAAATGGTCCTAATTTTTTCAGATTTGTAACAGTGATGCTTCAAGACATTTGTAAGATGGCGATTAAGCTGATTGTGTAATGAACATTACTGTATAGAACTTGCAAAAACGAAGCAGAAATACTTCGCGTTACGAGACGCAAAATTTGTCTGGGAAGAACAACCAGAATGGAACCGGAATGAATCGAGTGAAAACGTTATCTTTCGATTGCACTGAAAACTGCCTTTTTCGATAGTACCACGTCGTACTATTTACGCCATTCTTTTTGCATAACAGTGGTTTACGACATCTACCGATGACTAACGATCTCGCCGCGATAAATTCCGATGTTTCAAACTAGGGCGTAGGGAATATATCATATTTAATTATATTCATAGTGAGTTAGAACACGAAGGTTGAATGATTGATTGAATGGGGTTTAACGCCACTTTTAACACTATTTCAGCCATATCGTGACGGCTTGAGCACCTAACAATTGATTCCTGGTATTACTCACACCGGTACTACCACTACATCCTTTCCTTGTCTCAAGCTGCTATCCCACTTACTTTTACGATTAACCAACCATTGGTGAGAGACAAATGTCGGAAAGGATATGTGCCGCCGTCGTGGATCGAATCCATGATATCCTATGTTTGAAGATTGGGAGTCTGACGCGCTACCGACTGCACTGTGACGGCGGCTTAGAACACGAAAAAAGAATATTTCACACGAAGAAAGGATACTTATCTTTAAAATGACACTAATAGCCATTGCAAAAGCAGATACTTTAATTTATCAAATTTTCATGAAAATCTGTTAAACAGCCGCTTTAAACCGGACTGGGTTCAGGATTCGTATTGAATTTTTTCTTCCGACGAACTTAAGGCGTTTTTAGAACCAGTGTCATCTGCAATTTGCAACGACTTCGACAAATCTTCTACCTTTATCGTCTACCGGAGTATAAAGAAACTTGATGAATGTCCTAAACTCCCTAGGCAATTGTTGAATATTTATTCGACACTATTCTGGTCAAGGAAATACGCCAAGGGGCGACATGGGTGACATTGAAACATTTCGGGATTAGACGATAATTATGTTTGGAAATGGAATTGAAGTCCCGGGAGATTGTCGGAAGTATTCTTCTATTATCACTCGCGATCTCATTCTTTCTTGTTAACCCAATTACGGGAAGGTGTAGAGACATTATATACTTGTTATTGTTACAACGGAGGTTTTAGTTCACAGTATTCAGGGGTCACTGACCCCACCCACTGACTTCCAACAGGAAGGTAAAATTCGATATTAACCCTTTCCCACTTGACAAAATCTTAGACTGGTCCAAATTCAAAAAAGTTGCGGTCGACGATTCTATGTTGGTGAAATTGGAAAATTCTTTCTCCTTCGGAGTAGAAAACATTATGGACAGTGAAGAAATTGCTTAATACAAGGAATTTCTGAATTGTCAACATTTTTTTCAAAAATTCTTTTCTTTGTGTGCGTAAAAAGGCGGGATTGTGTTGAAATGGGTTAAAATACTTTGTTTTGCAAAATTTATGACCAGTAATATGTAAAACGGGTAAAACTGGTTGGTTGGCGAACTAAACATCGTGACTTCAGCTTATATAAGCTGTCGTCCGACGATTAAGTCCCCAAACAATTAAGCATGCTTCCCCGTAAACCAATTTTGGAGTTCAAAATTCTCTTCGGGTGTAAATGATCGAATTAATTGGTCATCTGACTCTTCAATTGACTGTAAAGCCGCCGTCATAGCGCAGTTGGTAGCGCGACGGACTGTCAATCTAGAGGTCCCGGGTTCGATCCCCGACGGCGGCACTCATCCTTTCTGACTATTTGTCTCTCACCAATGGGTCGATAATCGTAGACCTATGTGGGATAGCAGCTGGGGGCTAGGAAAGGATGTAGTGGTAGTACTGGTGTGAGAAATACCAGGAATCCATTGTTAGGTGCTCCAGCCGCCGCGATATGACTGAAATACTGTTAAAAACGGCGTTAAACCCCAATCAATCAATCAATCAATTGACTGTCGCTATATCAGTCAACTGACAAATCGCGTGTGATAATCAATGAAACAGTCGACCAATCAAATGATTCATTCAAACTAGTCAAACTAGAAAAGAAGTTTGAACTCCGACCTTGGCCATCATTTTTGTTTATTTTTTTTTTTATTGTTGTTGGTTTGCTGACTTCTAGTTTATTAAAGCTGTAGTTACGATGTTTATGTCGCCAATCAGCCATTCTATAAGTTTGTCTCTTGCTACTAGCCAAAACCGCGTCAACTGACTAAAACAGGAATTTACGCTTCGATAACACAGTTATTTTGCTAAACTTGTAGCCAGTGACATGTAACAAAAGTAATTGTAAACGCCGTAACCACAACTCATTTCATCCACCCATCGAAAAGCACCTTAATAAAAGACCGTGTACCCAATTCCTAATCTGGTGAGAATCGATTGTCCACGTTGGATTAAAGACCTTTACAATAGTCAAAACAATGATTTCATACTCCATTTATCATCTATTCAATGATTTTCCCTCTGTATGAAAGTAGATAAAAAGTACATGTAATTCACAAATTCCTTCGACCATTTACACGATTTTATTAGCAAATATGATTTCATCGCTTTGAATTTTACTTAGGCTATCATTTCTTTAGTTGTTTGTTGCGCTAAATGACCTCAGGTTCGACACGCCGTAAAAAACAAATCATGCATAGACCGCTGAAATCGCAGTATAACAGAGTCGAACATGTTGGCTCTAGGAAGAATTCCTAAATATCAGCTGTTACATTTAATTATACCTTTCTATGAGAACATTTTTAAAATTCTTTCTGTGATCGATTCCCTTTCGTGAGTTTTTTTTTCCAAAGACGATACATTGTCGCATGATATTTCACATATGTTTTAACTTTTGTTACTTTTATGTTATTTACGCAAATATCGAATAGATCTTCAGCCAAATTTATCTATTAAAATTATATCATTGTACGGGTAAGAATAAATCCTAATCAGGCTATGCTGAATTCGCAGGCTTAATAAAGTCGATAAATTTGGTACTTGGTTAATTTTCTGAATATCAGTTGTTCGTCGACCAATCGCTCACTTAGCTCGTTAGCCCCGCCCATTGATTCCGATAGGAAGTCCAGCTTCGGTTATAAACGGTTAATTTGGAAAGAAAAAGGCCAGTAGCATGTAATAAAAAGGTAGTATACACGTCGTTGGTTTGCGACCTAAACGTCGTAACTACAGCTTGAATGAGCTGTAGTTACGACGTTAAAGTCGCCAAACCAACAGAAGGGCTAACA
This sequence comes from Fragum fragum, assembly GCA_946902895.1. Lineage (NCBI taxonomy): Eukaryota > Metazoa > Mollusca > Bivalvia > Cardiida > Cardiidae > Fragum > Fragum fragum. Next base: position 65,928,714 of record OX336370.1, on the reverse strand, counting down.
AAACATGGCGGTCAATGTCGGAGATCAAAACTCATTTCTGGTCATAAATGAATGATGTCATTGGTCGATTAGTTTTCTGATTGATTCGATTCGTCAATTATACCTTTCTTAGAGTATATGAATCATGTGATTTGTCCCCCATAGGCCTATTCGACGTTTCATTGCCGCAGGATATATCACATCTTTTTCAACATTTGTTACTTCGCAAACACCGAACCGCGCTTAGGCCAAATTTCTTTCTTAGATCTAATTGAATCTCTACAAATATACCTTTCAAACCTACCGCATTGAATATATTTTAAAGTAATTGAATTTCTCTAATGTTTTCCGGTGGAATATGGAGATTTCTTGGTCGATTATCTGCTGATAATTTTACCGACAACCAGTAACCTGTTTTTTGTAGATGTAGCATAGCTTTCGTTCAATTCGCACGACTGAACGTCATATCAGCGGAACTAAAGTCATGATGACATCATCAATTTACCACGTACAGCACGTGTAAAATAACGCTCTTTGAGCTATTTCATGCGATCTTTCCCTCGTTTTACATTAATTGAATCGAAAAAAGATTTTCGTGCAGGATCAATACATATTTATAATATGAACAATAAAAGCTATATTTTCAAGAGTGGGTCCGCTTATGTTGTTTTCTCAAAGAAAGATATATCGATCTGACATTTAAACAAACAATTATCCTCTATCAAATCACTTGATTAATTTCTGCTCTACTAATTATAAAGTATCTCATACATGAAAAAAGTTGAGTACACAAAAATAGGAAACATTCTCATAATGCTAGTACCAAAGGCTGAATCGAATATACAGGAAAACAAAAAGGATTAGCAAGACATCGTGGCTTTTGGCCGCGAGGAAATTTAGTTAAGAAATGATTGGCACGTATTTTCTACTTGTCTGGCTTTTGTTACGCTTAGATAATCTTAATTAGAACACATGAACATTTTCGTCGAGATTTTGTCTAGTTTGTTATTTGAAATAAGCAAAGGAAAATCCCTTTAGGGACACTAATTGGAAACATGATTACAAGTAGTCAACTGGCGACGAAACCGCCCTTAAAAAGATGTAGTTACGCATATTTTGTCGCTTACATTTGGACGTCAAATATTTCCACTATTTTTACTTTTCAAAAAATGTTTTACAGCATTTATACGATCAGAAAGGCTTTTTTCTTATTAACAATGCCAATTATGAAATTGCAAGGGATATATAAGTGCTCATTAATGAGTAAATTCTCGAAACGATGTACCTAGTTCAAACACGAGAGAGATCGTAAGATCAAGACAGAGAGAGAGAGAGAAAGAAAGAAAGAGAGAAAGAGAGAGAGAGAGTGGCAGTAACAGAGTGAGAGAGTGTGTGTGTGTGTATGTGTGTGTGTGAGAGAGAGAGAGAGAGAGAGAGAGAGAGGGAGAAAGGGGGGAAATAATTGTTGTAATGTTTATCATTAGTGGGGACCTGCATTGTTCTTCTTATATGTGTATGTGAAAAAAATTCTAGGCGGCGGATGGTCGAAAGTTAGTTAAAAACATTTAGAACGACGCATCCAACGATTTGCTTTTGCTTGGTTGTTTCTTTCAAGCCATAACGTCATTTGTACAAATACGGGGTTTTTGTACTAGTGCATGTAAAGGTATATCATACATAGTGGTCATTAGATACCAAATTCATTTAACGAGTCATCTATCAGCAGATAAAACGAGATTTTGTCGAGTTTTTATTGATTTAGACCTATTGTAATTGTATATAGGATGATTTCATTTCCAGGTGAATCCAGTTGCATCCACCAACCTACGTCCTGAATTATTGTTTCATCATTTGGTTAACGCGAAAGTACGATAGGCTTCTATATTCATATGAAAGGTAGGTATCGATGTTTCTGAAACCTAGATAAGAAAAAAATACCAAGTGCCAAAAAATTACCCTAAAACAAACATTTAATACTTTAAATTGAGTAAGGTATTGACTTGGGGGTAATCTAATAAGCTTAAAGTGGCTTTTTGGGGTTATATTTATGCGGAAAGGTTCAGTGGAATTCCAGGTTATTTTTAGCTTTCACGGACATCGAATGACCTCGTTTGCATATGACCCAAAATCGACAGAAGGTAACAAATTTACTAGTGAAACAGCCAACGTCCTGAATCATGTCACATGAAATGGTTAGCGCAAAACTACGATAAGTGATTATATTCGTAATAACGCTTACGACAGTTTTTGACTGATCTTTACAGAATTAAAGACCGGTTAGAGAACATAACTTCTGATATAACGATTACGTTTGCTTGATGTAATTTAAACTAAATGCGAGGTTCCAACGGCTATACACACCACGCGAATCACCCTTAGTGCGGATTAATCTAAAAATAGATAAATAGCCTACGTAGGCGATTATGGAAATACCCTGCTTTTTTCTGATAAGCGACCTTAGATTTTTGCAAAACTACCTTTCGGAATATTGTGTTCAAATAGTTTATGAGGTGAAATAAATATATTTAAAATCTGTAACATGAAAAAAACATCGATACTTAACTTTAACTCTTACGTCAGTTTTGGACTGATGAATTCAGAATTGAAAAAGCGGTTATCGAACATAAATCCTGATGACGACACGATCATTATGGTTTGAGCGAGTTCAAATTCATTGCGTGATTCTAAGGGTCATACGCACCACGTGAATATTCAAATATACATTGTAACTGTCTCGGCGTTACCCTAAAATTAGATTAAAAGCCTACATAGTACCCTGGTTTATTCTATGATTTTCGAAAATTAATTTCCAGAATTCTGCACGAGAGGGAAATATGTATCCTTAAAAATACATTGATACCTCCGTTTAAAGATATTTCGCCGATTACACTACGCCTTTTACATGCTTTAAGAGACGTTATTCCTCGTTAAGGGAAAGGTGTTGCCACAGGCCATATTTAATTTTGCATTTTTAGCTACCAAAGCGTCAGCTTTGATAGCTTAAGTTAAAAGATAAAATTGTGAAGTCTTCTTAAAGTTCAACTAGTGCAGACTGCCACTGGAGGCTTAACAACTTAATCCATTTACTACCTACACCAAAAAAGTAGTTCTATGTATTTCAGGAATATTGCAATCTTTATTGAAATTGTAGAAAACTCCTTCAAAAGTATGCTATTTAACCCAACACAACTAAATTCCGCTTTTTAAGCATCTCTAAAAAAAACGTTAGAAAACATTGTAGACAATAAAAAAATAGATTGTTCTTATTTGCCAACATTTTTTTCTACCCAACAAGGTAAGGATTTTCTAAATTCAACCAACTTGAAATTGTCGTCTGCAACTTCTTTCAATTTGAACCAGCCTTCGCGTTTGTCATGTTGTAACGGGTTAACTCATGTGTTACTTTAGCCTGGTTTATTTGCCACGATAACCTTTGGCAAAGAAGATTAGTTAACAAAACTATGCTTTGCTAGCTTAGAGCTATTTCAGTACTTTGATTATTATATAAGTGTCACATTACCCATGATCTATCGAAATATTCAGATAGACCGGTACCGCCGTCGACTTTAATAAAGCCGATTGGTAGATCCCAAATGACTGCACCAAGAGATTGGCTGATGGGCATTTAATGACGTATACCCAAACATCGAATCTGATTGGGTGATGGATTGTTTGTAAACAATATGGCGGAAGAGGGACGCGGTGTTCCTCAACTATTTTACATAAAAATGATGGCATTCCAAGGTTTTTCTCGCACACAATTTCGATTTTTCTCGTGAGAAATGCTTTTAAAAAAAAACTGACTCCTTTAAAACTGCAAAACTAAGAGTCTTAGCGTATTAGATGGAAATCCCGCGGCGTGTCCAAATTTTTCAACAAAATTTGCTGCGCATGCTTACACCTCGTTTTCAATTTTGGTAAGGTGAAAACCTAAGGGGCCAGGATTTCCGTGTATGTACCGAAAATCGGTGTATACTTGTCGGCTTTATTAACCTAAAGTCGACAGTGGTACCAGTCTAAATATTCAGAGGGATTATCTCTATTCTACGCAGTAGATCATATTCGAGCGACGAATTAAGAATTTTTGTTGGTTTGGCGACTTAAATGACGTTACTACAGCTTTTCATTTTTTCAACTATTTCAATGGCTTCATTTTATTTATTTATCATAGTTTCCTATTATTATAACCCATTTCAAGACAATACTGCACTTCACGCATTCGCGAAAATAGACCGTTCTCGCTATACAACATTTGTTTACTAAAACTGTTTTCCACTATATGCTACACTTGATTTTCAATTTAAACACAATTTCAATGGCCATTTCCAACTGCTCTAGGCCGCCGTCATAGCGCAGTTGGTAGCGCGTCGGACTGTCAATCTAGAGGTCCCGGGTTCGATCCCCGACGGCGGCACTCATCCTTTCCGACTATTTGTCTCTCACCAATGGGTCGATAGACGTAGACCTATGTGAGATAGCAGCTGGAGGCTAGGAAAGGGATGTAATGGTAGTACTGGTGTGAGAAATACCAGGATTCATTGTTAGGTGCTCCAGCCGCCGCGATATAACTGAAAGATTGTTGAAAGCGGCGTAAAACCCCATTCAAACAAACAAACAATCCATTCATTCTAAGGTTAGAATGGTCTGAAATACTGTCGTCTTCTATGTAGTCAAATTTGTGTTGGTACAAGGGAGGTTACCATATAATAGATTTGTTATCAGTTGTAGCACGGGTTATCTTGTGTCTCCTTTGTGTTGGCAATAACAAAACGTAAAAGGGAGACCAAACCCTCGCAACCTTGGCTTGAAATAAGCTGTGGTTACGGGGTTTAGGTCGTCCACACACGAGAAATTGTCCGAAGAAATTTGTACATAGAATAACCCTAACAGACTGTACAGTTGTTTTTTATTATTAAGTGTAAAGTTGAGAAATGAGCCGTAAATAGAATTTTAGGTAACACTTTTTTTAATTAATTTCGTCATACAATCATGGAAGTCGTGGAATCAACTGTATTTGAAGATTAGACACTACTAAAACAAAAGCGCAGTTCATTATAATTAATTAATATGTTTATTACTGTTTGCGATAGAGAGATACCCATCTTTTAGTCCGAAGTCTGTTTGTGTTCCAAAACCTGGTAAATACAGTTTGAATACGAAGAATAAAAGAGGTTCTGTCTGCCAAAGGTCGCGGCCAAAGCGCAGTGGTAGCGCGAAGGACTCAAAGTTATGTGGCACCGGGTTCGATCCCAGGTGACGGGTCGCGGCGAAATTTCTTTCCGGCAATTGTCTTCCTACAATTGGTTGATAGTCGTAAACCTATGTGGGACGATCAGCTGAAGGCTCGGTAGTTACAAGGCCTTCATAGATAGGTGCTCTAGCCGCCATGATATGACTGAAATTCTTTTGAAAGAATTGTTAAACCCCATTCGATCAAGCAATCTATCCGCTAATAAACGCATTATGTCTTGAATCTAGCGTATTCGGATGACTTTAGATTTATCATTTCGGCTCAGAAATAGAAAGACAAGATTCATCAAATATTTACCGTGGCTATCCTACAGGTCCGACATATCGTCGAATTGTCGTAACTACAGCTTCCCTTTCTTGCACACCGACGGTATTTTTGTTACTACAAATCTAACGTGTCACCAAGAAACATTATGAAAAATATGGTAAACTCTGTTTTGTTGCCTGCGATTATTTTGACGCGCTGTCGGGCCAGATAAAAAAGCTATAGTTTGTCTACGCCATATACATTGAAATTACTCGCATTTTGGAAACAAAGGTCTGGTTGAAAAATTGACGATAACTACCGACAGTCGATCATACCAGATGCTGCTCTACTACTCTACCAAGTTTTATCCAGCAAAGCGCAAGCTTTGATAGCTTAAGTTTTGTGGACGTCTCAAAGTTCAACGAATGCAAACTACCACTGGACGCTTAACCACTAAATCCATTGAATGCCTACGCCATGAAAAGTAGTTCTTACGTATTGACTCTGCATGCAAATTCATCTCCTATAATAATATTAATAATAATGAGAACAAATTGTCAGATCGTTAACATAGATTAAAAATAAGATGTGTCCAAGTATAGATCCTTGGGGTACTCCAGAAATAACTGGTTTCATAACAGACAAAACGTTGCCATTCTTAACTGCTTGTTGTCTTTCACCTAGATACGATCATACGAACGAAATGAATCACATGTGTTCGGAGTGAAATGGTGGAGTTATAGCTTTTAAAGAAGAATTTCATGATCTACAAGATCAAATACCTTTCTAAAATCAAGGAATTCAGTTCCAATCACTTTACCTTGATCTATATCAGATAACCGAGAATCGACAAGTCGAATTAGAGCTGTCATGCACGAATGATTATCTCTAAACCCAGACTGATTCGAGAATTATATAGTAGTTTTTGTTAAGAAAGTCTCAAGTTGATTGGCAATTAGTCTCTCAAAAACCTTTGACAAAGGTGGCAAAATCGAAATTGGTCGATAATTGATCGGATCACTTTTATTTCCGCCCTGAAAAGAGGCGTAACACTGGTCCTTTTAAACTCATGTTGGAAAATACCTTTTGATATACAGCTATTTATAATGCATGCCACTGGTTGTGAGATAAAGTCTTTGCTCAAAGTTCAACGAGTGCAAACTGCCACTGGACGCCTAACCACTAAATCCATTGAATGCCTACGCCATGAAAAGTAGTTCTTACGTATTGACTCTGCATGCAAATTCATCTCCTATAATAATATTAATAATGATTAATTCTTTATTTAGAGAAGGTAGCACATTAAGCTAACATTATACATAATCAAACAGATAAATGAATGAAAAACTTATTTTCAATAGGGCCTTCTGTAAAATAAAAACAAGCAAACAACAACAGGATCTGAAAAACAAACGCAAATTTATGCGATGAGAAAGAAAACGCAGTTTGATGATAAAATCACGAAAATGGAGTTGATGTTCTTATTTATCTTATACATGTAAAATAAAATGATGTATTGCAAAATTAATCAAGAGTCTAGATCGAAAATCGAACTAGACATACAACAAAATGCGTCATTTATATTGCTTGACAACAGTATGATTATACCAACTGGATGGTTGGTTATATGATTTAACTATTTCTTAATCACAGCTTATTATACGACATTTAGTGCATCTTCAAATTACACTTGAAATTCGATAAAGTGTTGATATTTCTGATGTGTAATGGAATGTCAGTCCAGCATTCCATGCCAGTAAAGGTGAAGGATTTTTTCGAAAAAGTCTATCCGAGTAGTACAGTTGTGATATATTTGATTATAAAAAACTAGATCTTAATTCGAAGAATGAATTATTGCTCATTTTTACAAAATCTGACATATACGACGGAACTAGACCGTGAATAGTTTTATATACCAGGATGATTGTAAAGTATTTGCATCTATTCATAAAAGAAAACCAATTCAATGCGGTATAATTGTCTGCAGTACTACATCGTTTCGATTAACATAAAATTATTCTTGCTGCCTTCTTTTGGATTTTGCTGACCCACTGAGTTAAGGAGGATTTGTATTGACTTCAAATAATGCAACCATAATCTAAATAAGGTGTAATGTAAGCATATAAAACATTTGTTTCATATTATCAGCAAGGAAGCTGTTTATTCTTTTAAGAAGGTAAAGCTGTGATGATGATTTTAGAACATAATTTTTCAATGTGAATATTCAAACAAAATTTGTTTCTTGTCAATGTGCATTCCTAATTGGTTTTTTGAATTAACATTCTCTATCAGTTCATGGTGTACTTGTAACTTTAAATTTGGTGATTTTCGTAGCCTTTGATGGGAACCTATTGGCATGCATTTGGTTTTCGTTAGAATTAAAATCATTTTGCTAAACTTGCACCACTCTTCGATCTGAATAAGACCATCTTTCAAACTTTGATTGATAAATGCTATTGAAGAGTTAGTCTTATGTGGAGTTGCATCATCAGCGTACATATCAAGGTTTGATGACAAACAAATTGGCAGATCGTTAACATAGGTTAAAAATAAGATGGGTCCAAGTATAGCTCCTTGGGGTACTCCAGAAATAACTGGTTTCATAACAGACAAAACGTTGCAATTCTTAACTGCTTGTTGTCTTTCACTTAGATACGAACGAAATGAATCACATATGTTAGGAGTGAAATGGTGGAGTTATAGCTTTAAAAGAAGAATTTTATGATCTACAAGATCAAATGCCTTTCTAAAATCAAGGAATACAGTTCCAATCACTTTACCTTGATCTATATTAGATAATCGAGAATCGACAAGTCGAATTAGAGCCGTCTGGCACGAATGATTTTCTCTAAACCCAGACTGATTCGAAAATAATATAGTAGTTTTAGTTAAGAAAGTCTCAAGTTGATTGGCAATTTGTCTCTCAAAAACCTTTGACAAAGGTGGCAAAATCGAAATTGGTCGATAATTGTTCGGATCACTTTTTTTTCCGCCCTTGAAAAGAGGCGTAAAACTGGCCCTTTTAAACTCATGTGGGAAAATACCTTTTGATATGCAGCTATTTATAATGCATGCCACTGGTTGTGAGATAAAGTCTTTGCACATTTCCATCAGGTAGTTTTTTACCTCTAAGGCAGAAATGAACTTAATGCCAAAAAAACAATTAGATAGCTTGCGATCAAGATGAGTTTCCAAATTTTTGAAATATTCCGTATCTTATGGAAGTTAAATAATTTTTAAATACGTTAACAAAATGGTCGTTTAAAGCATTAACTATATTGTTGATTCCCTAAACTTCGATGGAGTTCACACATAACTTAGACGGCAATTGGCAGTCATTAGTATCAGGTTCTGTTATATTTCGGATATTTCTCCATATAACTTTGGTGTTAGAATTATCTTTAATTGCATTATTTAAGAAATGTTTTTTTGCTTTTTCTTATAAGAGACGTAACTTTATTTAATCAAATTTTATATCATGTTATATTACCTACATGACTAAGCTTATTTCTGGTAAGAAAAAGCGTTTTTCTTTGAAAGGTATATATTTATGGAGAAGGCTATTAACAGCAGAGTAGAAATAGCCCAAAGCCTCATCTGGATCATATATTGTTTCGATGATGTTAAAATCGATGCAGGATTAACTGCACATGAGTGCATCCTCATCTAATTAAGAAAAGGAACGGTAAGTAATTGTTTTGCATTTATTTTCATTCTGAAATCTTGCACAACTTTTATAGGTTAAAGCAATTGGATAATATTCGCTTATAGGGAGTCTAGGAACTAATATTTCTGAAATAGATCGCTTATTGGTAGTATAAATAAGATCAATTATACTTGAGGAATGTTTTGATACCCTTGTTGGTGTATCAACAAGCTGATAAAGACCTAAGTTTTGTACTAATTTTGCCCATTTCATATTGTTGTAAGTCGAAGTCAATGAAAAGTGAATGTTAAAGTCGCCCAACAAAATATAATCTAGACTAGTTGCATCGGCAATATTTAGTTGCTTTTCATATTCGTCGATCCAAATTTGATAACTGTTTGGTGATCTATATGCGAAGTTTAATAGTAAATGTTTACTTTTGTACAATCGTAGTTCTAACCAAATGCTTTCAATATTTCCAACTTCTTTGTCTTAGCTTCTTTCGAAATCTATTTTATCGGCTATATATATGATGAGTCCATCCCTAACCTGTTCAACCGCTCCTTTCGTTCGAACACGAAACCGTTAATAATTAGATTTAAGTCCTTAGTATTTTCATTCACTAAAGTTTCAGATAATCCAAAAATATCAGGAGGTATTTTCGTATTAAGCAGTACGCGAATTTCATCTTATTTCGGGAATAGATGCTGTATATTTAAAGAGCTGATGTGTATTCCCTTTTCTCTAAAATCAAAACTAAAAACATATTCTGTACATAACACGTTTTTATCAATTTGACCGTTTTGATTATATAGCTTTTCAGAAATCAGTTTGCTTGTTAATGTCTTTAGGTTAAACCGATGCATCGGACAGATTATCAGTTTGCAGAGAGTTTTGTACATCACATAAACAGGATGACGTACCGTTGTATCGATAACAGTTAATGCATAAGTCAGACAAAATATCGAACCTATTTTTACACTCTCATGAGCTAAGTATGTCTTTCATATCCTACCAATAAATTAAGCTGCATTCAGATTCAACATGATCAGTTAAACCAGAATAATAACATTGATTGTAATTACTACGGCTATAAGAATCGTCGAGGACTGGACTTCCGTTAGAGTTAGAATATCTTGTTTCTGACTGGTACTTGCCACTGTATTTTCTTGGAGATGGATAGTTTTTAAAGTCTGAATCTCTTTGACTGTGCCTATAACTGGTACCCTTTTTCTTTTTTTATTATTGAAACTTTTGTCGTTTTGACCAAAACACTTGAACCTGTCGCGTTTAGATGAATAAGGTCACGACTGTATATTTCCATTGGCATAAATGAACGCTTGGTAACACCCAATAATTTCTGCCCTGGTATCCTCGCATACCTGTTTCAGCACGTCGTTGACAGGAACTGAATCTACATCGCGTCTCTGACAAATAGAGCATAAATAAACTTCGCATGGTAATGCAGCGACATTCGATCTTAGTGTTTTATAAACAGATTCAAGTCGTCCATCGGCTGCGTCGTTCAGGTAAGGTAAGGCCTGATGTCTGTGAATGTTTCTAGGCCCCGCTTGTGTATTCCTTTAATTACGGAATCCCCAATTTTAAGCGTTCGGTTCCTTTTGATCTCTGTTGATCTTGGTGCTAAAGGTGATCTACTTTTTGCAATTGTATTGGGTGATTCTATTATATTGTCGGTCTGCTCCCTGGAAGATTTAGCGCTCGAATTGGACAAATTATTTTGACTTCCAACAATGTCGGGTCTGATTATTTTGATTTCTTCAACGTGTATTTTTTTTATTGAAATTCATCGGTTGTTGAACTCCCTGTCGAGGTTCGTTTGACTTAGCTACAGTTTTTGTAGACGAACCTGACTAATTAGGGATTTCTTTTTCTTCGTGCTAGCGATCTAAACTCATAATAAGGCGAATTGCATTTCGGTAGTGGTAATGAAAGCCCTCATTTCACGTTTTGAAATATGTGTCTCTATAGTTTCAGTCTGGGATAGTTCGTCATTGGTTAATAGAATACTACTTACCATATCACTTCGATTTTGGTCTGTTAAATTACTCAGCTTATAGTTTGAATTTTTATCAGCAGCTCCGTGAACGGTAGATTTATCAAAGATAGGGACTGGATTTTCTGTTACAATTTTTTGTGACAGTGAATTAACACCATTTTGTTCAAACATATTTTTTCTTAGTTATTATATTACTCGTCTCATCATTTTCTTCCGTCTGTTTTCCTTGTTTGTCTTGGTGGTCTCCATTATTTAGAAATTTCAGTGCGAGAAATTTTACACAGCTATTCAAGTCTACCGCAGAACTATAATTTTCGGTTAGCCAGTTTTGCATAATGCCGACAATGTCTGGTAAATCAGAGCGTAGAAATTGATTCTTATATTTATCATTGATTAAACAAATACATCAAGTATGGTAGAGATTGAGTGTATACAGACTAGATTTATTCTTATTTATTTTCATTTGAGTCTCCACTAAATGTCCATTCTTATCTGTGATATATGAGTTGAATTTATCTTGGTTATAAAATTCATAAAGTACATTTCTTAAAAGTTCGTACATACCACTACTAAGCATCAATTTAATTCCTCCTCCTGTTTCTTTTATGAAAATGTCCTCTCTCTGTGTGCAATTCAACTTTTTTCCATGGCAAACACTTCATTTAGTTTATAATTTCTTCCTCTTCTGATACCTGAGCTGTCTCTTGTTTACATTTTTTTGTCTTTTTTCATCTGTTTGGATAAAATCCTAGCTTTGTTTATATAAAAAAGTTCATTGTTTTTTTTTTTTTTTTTTTTTTTAATTTCAATTTCGATTTCCGGTTCAAACGATGCTGTTGAAAATATTTTCAAATTAATCCTTTCAGCTCACTTGAGCACATCGTGTTCAGAATCACTCTGATCAGAGTCGTAAAAGAGGTTGCAGAGGACATTTTCAAATTGTAGAAAATTCTAAAATATTTATCGCTTTAGGTAGAAAAAAATGTGGAAAATGAATGAAGAAACTGCTTGTAACAAGCTATTTTTAATCTTCCGCATTATTTTCCATAAATATTTTCTTGAGGGGCGTGAAAAGGGGGTATTGTGAGGGAATGGGTCAACTCCTTGATTACTTTAAACTCGTTTCTTTATCATAATACGGCCTTTTATCTTTCATTCCTTCAAACGCCTTCTTGACACATCGAAACACAGAAAAGACGGGTATAATGACGCTTCAAGACCGCGCTAGGGCCATTTGATTGATCGAATTTGACTCAATTAGACAGATACGTTAAAGATTTCCGTTTCAATCCTGTATCCCTTTTAAACTCTTAAATTGATGCAATCGGTCTTAAAGCCTTACAATTTAATTGCAAGTGCCCAGAACGTTCAACAGACGTCACTCCACTGTACAGAATCCCTCAGATTTCCGCCATGGTTTCGCGAGACGACGTTATTAGGAAGTAATTGACGCTGCATGTGGGAGCACATTTCCTACTTATTATCGTCTGTGACTTTTTAAATAAGGAGTAGTTGCGTAAGTGTTGTTGCATTGAAACGTCTTCCGACAAATTCCTTTCGAATGTCATAAAATTAATCAATTATTGGCCGTTATATTTCAATTCAATAATCCTTTTCCCCTTGTTTGAGGTTTCATTAAAATATCGGTGGCCGCTTAGAACTTTTAGGAGTGTGTTTTAAGTTTTTGAAATTTTGAATTTTTAACCTTCTTGGTAGAAACATTTGTGGAAATGAAGAATTTGCTTGCTGCAAGCAATTTCTTTATTTTACACATTGTTTCCCCAACTCTGTTTTTGAGGGGCATCAAAAAGCAACTCTGTATGGGAATGGGTTAATAATTTTTCGTTCTATCAAAAATATTGAAACAAAAATGTAAAAAAATAACCAACTATCCTTGAATCTAGAATAATTAAGAAAATTGCTGAAAAAGTATATCTATTTACCAAATATTGAATAATCTAGGAAAGAATTACTACCACGAGCCATTTAAAGACAAAATTCCACCTTTTCTAGCAAAGAGCTTATGGTTTAATGTGAATATCAATAAAATTTGCTATTGTTTGGAAGTGTGTGAAGTTGGCAGGACATTAGACAGTAGACATTCGACCAAATGTCTAACTGGCAAATTAGACATTCAAATATGAGTGTCTAACTGCCGAATTAGACATTAGACAAGACATTCAAACGAACCCGTTTTTGAATGTCTATCTACAAAATTAGGCATTCGTTTAGACTTTCGACCTAGCCCGCTTTTGAATGTCTAACTGCCCAAATTAGACATTAGCCATTCGACCAAACCCGTTTGAATGACTAACTGCCCGATTAGATATTAGACATTCGATTAAGCAATCGACCAAGCCCGTTTTTGAATGTCTAACTGCCCAATTAGACATTCGATTAGACAGTCGACCAAACCCGTTTTTGAATGTCTAACTGCCCAATTAGACATTCGATTAGTCATTCGACATTTACAGACATGCAAGTGTTAAGCATACCCATAGTTTGATTTCTTTATTTTTCGATAGCTGTTGTTCAGAAATCAAACTTTAAGCCGATTAGTACATGTCAATTAAATACTATAGGTAGGTTTTGCCCGGTTAGCCGTGACCGGTACGATATAAGTGTATGTAATCATTGCCATTACTTGAAATAGGTATCTCAGCTTAAAACAATACCGTTATATAGATTAACATATTTGGTCAATATTAACATATAGCCACTTTCGCAGGCTTTGGCGAAGTAGACTTCTTTAGTTTTATTAGATTGACATTGTGAGTTAATATGCATCCGAATTCATGCGAGTGTAACTGAACCTTAATTACCTATGCTATTGGACTCCGCTCCTACGTCAGAGCTCAGTTTTGAAAATATATCTATACTCATTGAATATACCACAGAACAAACTTTCTTGTGTCAAACTCATGCCAGTAATGTAATATGGGCAATACTAAGTAGCGACGCTACATACAAAATCCAGAGTTCATTATCCTGCATAGATATGGAAAAATAACAAGTACATCATTGAACTTTAAAAGGTTTATTTTCAACGATGGCCTTCCCTAGGCAAATATCAAACTTAACATAAATAATAAAACTATGGAATCTTAAAACAAAAGCTAACTGATTGTTATATAAGACTCAAACGAGTGTGAAAGTTTTAGGCTGTAAAATTTGAGAAAAGACAACATTAACAGGAGGACCACGTTTGTTCTTTATCGGTCACCTGAGTATCCTTTACCCCTGGAACATCAAATGAATAAGATCGTTAGATGTCCAAAGGAGATAATAAATACCCTTTGTCAATGACTTATACCTTTTTCAATTAAAAGTAATTGTTGAATGACTTCCGAATTTGATTCTTTGTAAAGATCATAGTGGCCCTACCTCGCTCATCCAGGTTAATTGTCGAAGATCTAATCAAATCAATCATTTTTTACAAATTCTATGCTTGTTTCTTTGTTTGATTGGGGTTTTTAAACCGCTTTTAACAATCTTTCAACCATATCGCGAAGGCTGGTGGAACAAAAAATGGTTTCCTGGTATTTCTCGCACCAGTACTACAACATATTATCCTAGCCTCCAGTTTCTATCGCAATAATCCGACAATTGTTGGAAGAAAAAATTCGGAAAGGATATGTGACGCGAACAAATGTTCTGGTTGATTGAACAAAATATCCGGCCCAAAGATTACAAGGTTCTCCTATTTGATCTGTTTTTTACTCACTAGACCATATATCGAATTAGTCCGAGATATCATCTAGACAAGCAATCAAATCAATTTCTAGGTCGATTCAGTAGCCCCTATAGTGTCTTCAAGAGTTTTCTGACATTTGGCCTAGTTACCAAATCCTGTCAGAGCAGAGATTTCATCAAGACAATCAATCTGACCAATTTTCACTAATTTAGCTCTTCATCTTATTTTACACCCCATTTGACACAATTTTGAAAATGACCGAAATTTAAAAAACATTTGAGAACCTCGTCTTTGACCTGACTTGACTTGAACCAATTACAAATTCGTCAAAGATTTCAGCAATACGATCATTCTGGTGAAATTGTAGGTTGATTACGCGTGAACGAGATTTTCTCAAGACAATTATTCCGACAATTTTTAGGTCGATTGAGCAACAAGTTTTGCCTTAGAATGTCTACAAGGCGACGGCTATCACACATCCACAAAATATCACCTTTAGCACTTTTTGCTCAGGTGAACTAGACAAGAGGACCATGATGGTCCTATATCGCTCATCTTCGTCTCTTTGACTCAACGAATGACTATCAAAGATCAATTTTCAGCAAAAGTTTACTATCGTATTTTATGATAGTCTTATAATGCCTGCACGGGACGATACAATTTTCATCCCTGTGACTAGACAAACATTCTGACTAAGTATCATATGGCTCCTAGTAGAGTGTAAACAAGAAAAATTTTTCCCTTAATAGCAAACGGGTCCTTCCCATTTTCAAAAGGGTTAATCCCTGTAACCTGACAATTATTCTGACCATTTTTCATGTAGATAAAGCATGACCAAAGAATCATATCTATTAAAATTTGTCAAATTGTGACCAGTTATTTCAGAGAAGAATACTTTTTGAGGTTCTGACATTTTAACCTCCTTCGACCTACGGCGATTAAAGACTCAAAAGCGTTGATGCATAAAGACGTAAACGTCAAATTAAGCAAAATAATTTAGCCCTCCCCAAATTCATATGCAATTTCGGATTCTTTGGGCAGTCTTGATAGCTCTAATTATGATGTGAATTAAATGCCACCGATTTTTTTTTTTTTTTTTACAAAATTTCTCCGGCAAGAAAGTGTAAAACCAGTAACGAGAGGTCGGGCTCCGTAAAACAACATGAAGTCAGAAATAGTTTATGCTCCCCAAAAGAGGCCTTGCTACAAAACGGTATGACATAAAAAGGCCAAAAATATCAAATGCTACTATACTTTTAGAATTTTGCTCCTAAGATATGAGGAAGGCTGAATAACTTTGAAGGAAACTATAAGCATTTGAACACCCCAGTCTCCGAGATCTGAATCTACAGGAAATCAATATAAGAGAATAATTAATGTTTTCTGCGTGTTTTTGTTAAAACTAGAGTTGCCTGAGCAGCTGATTCGCCCCACCGGCCTGAAATTTGGTTGATATCCATCTTTGAGGTTCTGAGAAAATGATTTTCGGAGTTTCCACTAAATAACATATAGATAAATGACCACCACCCATAAAAGACATAATTTTCATCTTATCACAATGATTTTCATTAGTCTGATATGGGATGACCCTAGGATCCCAAAGTAAAATTTGGTTGATATCCATCTTAGAAAATGGTTTTCAAAGTATCCACTAATTCACATATAGAGAAATGACCTCCGTCCATAAAAGACATATTTTCAACCAATCACAATATTTTTGTGCTCTGAAAAAGGGTCACCAAAGGGTCACTAAAGTGAAATTTTGTTGATATCCATTTTTTAGGATCTGAGAAAATGATTTTTAAAGTTTCCACTTTATAACATATAGAGAAATGACCTCCGCCCATAAAAAAACCCATATTTTTCATCTTATCAAAATTACTTTTTGTTCATTGATAGAGGGTCACACAAGGTACACTTAAGTGATGTTTTGTTGATACCAATTGATTAGGTTCTGAGAAAATGATTTTTCTTAATTTTCCGCTTTGTGACATATAGAGCAATGGCCTCTGCCCATAAAAGACATTTTTATCTGATCCCAATAATGTTTTGCACAATTATAAATGGTCACCCAATGATCATTCTAGTAAACTTTTGTTGATATCCATGGATTAGGTTCTGAGAAAATGGTTTTCAAAGTTTCCACAATATGACATATAGAGAATTGACCTCCGCCCATAAAAGACATATTTTTCATTTGATCACAATAACTTTTTGAACATTGTTAAAGGATCACCCAAGGATCATTCCAGTAAAATTTGGTTGATATCCATAGTTTAGGTTCTGAGAAAAGTCACATATTACCATATATGGAAATTAGCCCGCTCGTTAAAGCCTTGTTTTTCATTGTTTTGAATATTCTTGAACAAGTTTTAAAGAGGGTCACCAAAATTAAAAGAAAGTTTACCACCGTACAAACGGACGGACTGACGGACGCACGACGGACACAGCGCCATTACAATAGCCCCAGTGGCCTTCAGCCAGAGCCGTCGTAGAATGATTATGCTTCAAGAAAACGGCTATGTCACAAAACCGTATTTCATTATTGGACAAAAATCTTCTAAATGAATGCTACTATAGTTCAAAAGAAATTGGAAGTTTGACAAACATTAAAGAAATCTGTTTCGCTTCACAGGTCTGAATCTAGTAGAATACAATATAATTAAATGGCAAAAGGTTAAATGTTTTACCTTGACCATCAAGTTTTGAATGAAGTATGTCTACATATAAACATGACGCCCAATAGAGGCCAGTATCGATCCACTGGCAATTAATTCCTAGAAGATTTATGAAAATTCAACACTAAATTGCATTAAAAGTTTTAAGCTAGGATATAAACTTTTTGCCAGCAAATAATCATCAATTTTAAAAGAAAGGTCCCTTTTTCAATGACATTGAGTAATATTTCCAATCAGTCATATTAAAACATCTTATTTTAGTTTCATGAAAATCAGTCAATAAATGTACAAGTTGCGATAGCAAGAAATGGTGCATTGCAAAGGCCTCCTTTTTCATGACGTAGCATAATATCATCCTAAGACGAAGAAGGCTAAAAAAGCATGGCCCAAGGAACATTCCTGTGAAGTTTGGTTAAATTTTGAACAATAGAAGGTTTTTCATATCTCATCATATGGTGACGTGATAGCCTGAAGTGCCAATGTAATTAGTCCGATCGGAATTAAAACAAGAGGACAATGATGGTCCTATATCGCTCACCCTCATCAACTTGTCTCCTGCTTATAAAGACCATTAAACTAGAGATTGTCGCATAGCGGACTAATACCCTCCCCCCCGCCCAAAGTGCTTTGTCAATAATGAGATGTCATCAGTGTAGAGTGTGTTTGCTACATATATTAACCTAGTTTTCTGTCAAGTTTGAATCTCTCAAATAGTTGCTGAGAAAATGTGGAGACAAGGGCCATTACTCATTACGTATTATTGGAAATTGCAATGTGTCTGAAATTGTCATCAACCTTACTACAGTCCTAAACCTAATAATTCAATATTTTAGAAAGTAGTTCATATGTCAAGGTTGGGGCCAATGGTCAAGTGTAATGTAAGTATCTGATCTTGCATCACTGAAAATCATATTCAAACATTTATTTTAAGAAAGTAGGTCAAAAGTTGAGATAAGGGCAAATAGTTCAGCATGATGCCAGACTGAAGGACAATCATCAGACAACCTTTATATTTGACCAAATGCAGTCCTAGTCCTAATATTCCATTTGCTTAGAAAGTAGGTCAAAAGTCAAGGTCAGTGTCAAAGGTCCAACATAATTCTAGAAGCAAAGAAAATCATATACAAGGCTATATTTTTGACTTAATAAAGTCCTATAACTAGTTATTAAATACTTTAGAAAATCAGTCAAAGGTCAAGGTTTTGATCAAGGATCAAGTATGATGCCGTAATCAAATACAATCGACTACCAACATTAATTTTCACTTTTATGCAGTCCTAGATTTCGTAATTTGAAATTCAAGAAAGTAGGTCACAGGTCGAGAAATTTTTAAAGCAAATTGGATAAAAATGTGGACTCTTATTGCGATAATTAGTGAAAGTTGACAGATGGGCGGGAAAAACTCCATCACTTTAGCACTTCTGACCTTTGGTCAGTGTAGCTTAAAATCCAATAAACATAAATTTAGGTAAAACAAAATATATTCTTTCATTTTTGATCCCTAGAAAAAAGTTGAGTAGTATATGTCAAAGGTTCTTCGTAAAATATCAAAAATCTAGTGCACAGTAATTATTTCGAAATGTGTTTACTAGTGGCTTTCAATTTATTTTGACATGTATGACCCATAGCACACAAGGCACCTTTTTTCAAAATCAATATCAAGCTTAAATCTTTAATTATTCATCAGAGTCTTAAGCTTGATCTTCATTTACACTAAATAAATTGTATGTCCCAGATAAAGACTAGATGTCCTTCACACCACGTTTGGTAAACCAAAGGAATCAAAGCCGTGAAGGGCCCGAGAGTTGCGACAACAGATAGACTGTTTGGTATTCATGTTTGTATTCACTATTGAATATAACAAAAGATTGTTGACCCTTGACTGATCAAACTATTATGATCCTTGTGGACGAAATCAATACAAGAAAAAAATATATGTTGATTAAATTTTTCCCGTACTGCGCTTGTGTCACACATTTAGGTGTTTTTTTTCTTACATGAATTAACTTCATATTGCACAGGGGAGATTTGAGGTTTTTTTCCACCTGAAGGTACTTTAGCGATTTGATTTTATAATTTTATGGAACTCAAATCCCAGTTGAAATTTGAATTCATTTATGAACTTGTAGTTATAATTCACAAAATAATTAAAAAAAAAATAAAAAAAAAATAAAAATGAATAAATAAAATCCATAAAACTAGCTTGGGTTTTGGTCGAACATTTTTGCGTATGAATGATTTAATGATAATTTCTTTTCTGTGCTTGAAGTATATAACTTCAAAAACCTAGTATCTTTCAAAAATTTGAAAAAATCTTGTTTTGGATTCAAAACATATTTACTTACGTGCAATTAAAGCGAGAATGACAGGAAATTCGTGAGTGATCCGATTCGGAAATGATTCGCCGAGGGTTTTTAAAGGTTTGGGCAATTTATACACACTTTTATACAAGAGACACTACAGACATCCTTTTGAAGGGGGTAGGTGAATGGAAGTAGAAACAATTAAAGTTAAACTTGAACTGGAAATAGAAAAGGGAATGCAGAAATTGCTGCAATGAGCGTAGAAAGATACATGACCTAATTCGGGGCTTCTGTCCATTTGGTTCGCACGTAAAATGTAGTCTATCGAGGTCACGTCATTCATAAGTGATAATGCCATCGTCTAAAGGATTTATTTCATAACCTTGTCATATAATATTCGGCATCGATTGTCTCGAAATCCAACATAACACTGGCTTTTAATCGGGATTTAACATTCTTTTTTTTACGACAGGATATCAACAAGTGCGCATGTGCAGTAATATATAATCAATGGGCTGCACTAAAACACGCCGTATGACTGTTTAAGGATAGTCAATCTGACAACAACTGAAATATCAAATCAAAATTAACTCCAAAAAGTCAATTCACATTTTTCTGTACATGGCCTCGTTGCGCGATAGATACCATATGCCGTATTTGGTGATATAGAATTCTGAATTCTATATATTAATGCGCAATTTCTCAGCAGTTAATTGGATTCATTGCCAAACCGAAAATTATGAGTTACACAGTCCTTTTGACTCTGATGTCTATGTTAAGTTAACAAAATCTGACCGTCTAATATTTTGTATACACGTACTAAGGCTTATTTCACACACAATTTAGTTCTTAATATGAAAAGTTTAAAGAATTTATTATAATATTTTCTCGAAACCAATGAAAACACTTCATGAAAGCATTTCCCAAAAAGTTACTGTTTTCAGTGATAATAAACAATGATCCTTTTCAAAAAAGGGGTCAGTCAGTGTATGATTTGGCCGAGGACAGCTGCATATGAATTAACCACATTCAAAGTAAAAATAGGCGACGACAATAAGTGGCTTCAGCCTTTCAGGCTGTCGCCACTCAAAAATATCTAGTCCTAAAGCTGCCAACTAAATATCCCATATCTATTTAATTGATATAGAAAGCTCCTGACAAATTTGGACAGATGCACACACTAACAAACTTACACCCATACTCCGACTTGTAGTAGTAACGACTATGTCTCGCTCACTGCATGCAGGCTCAACAAAAAGTATGAAACCATGCAATCTAAAAATTGCCAAATAGTTGACAAATTACCAAACCATTTTTTTATGAGATAGCAATAAACTGCTATTTTTAAATACAGAAAAGAAGGGTCATTCACTCAGTTTGCAGTGAGTTGGTTAACTAAAGTGTGAATGGTTTGGTACTTTTAATTGAAACAATTATCAACTTCTAGCTGTGTCGATGTTTTCACTAACATTAACTTATCCTGTGTTTGTAAACAAATAGCAAAAATATCGTGCAGTTGATAACTATGCAGATAATACAATGTATAGGAAAATAAATGCTGCCCTTATTTCCTATTTCCAATATACACTCCTCAAAACTCCTAAGCGGCCACTTACAATTTTGGAAATAGGATAAAAATTTTACTTTGTTTCATAACAGTTTTTCTTGAATCACGTGACAAAATTATTTAAGAAGTAAGATTGAAAACAACAGAAAGGAAAATACAAATAAATAGTTAAAAACTAAAACGAATGTAAGAGGGTCCTCGATTTCATAGTTAACATGGGTGGGTGGGGTATTTTTGACATTTATTGTTATCATTAGGAATGTATCCAGAGTTTTGGTGTTTCCTTTGGTTTTTAGAAGTCCATGTGTGTTTAACCATTGAAAACAGTCAGTTAAAATGGTAAAATTTACATTTTTCATATGTCGAAGATTTTAATTTTCTAAGAAAATTGCCTTTTAGTGACTTTTGAAATTTAGGGTATGTGCATTTCATTTCTTCTGAAGAGTTTCTGACTTATGATTTCACTAATTAATTGGACAAGATCATGACCCAATGACCACTCTTCTGAAAGGTAAAGTCAGTCTTTTGATATGAAAGCATCAAATGAGTGAAAAGAGGAAAAATGTAAGGTGGCCGCTTAGAACTTTTGAGTAGTATAGATATAAGATATCTATCTACATACAATTTGAGAAATATGCATCAACATGATAAAGTCATTGCTGGCTTGTTAATTACATGCAACATATACGTGACTTACTTTATGAAATTGAAATTATACAGTTTTAAATATGGCTCATTTATCTAAATGAATTGTTATGTTAATAAAATTCTTATATAATTGAAAGGTTCTTCAATTTAAAGTTGTACTGAGAAAATACATATTATCCTATCTGGCAGTAGATTGAATGTACAGGGTCCCAATCATCAAATAATGAGGGAATATCTTGAAGAAATCCCTTCAGTCCATCATACGATAACCTTCCATACTTGTCCAATAAGATAACACCTCAATAATGGCGATTTCTGTGCATAGTTACGCCAGCTAATTTGAAGATCATTTCGTTGATCAAAATTATAGGTTCCTCAAGTAAAGAATCCAACCTGACTCTCCCGGAGTAAACATGATCAAAGAACCTTATTACAAGGCTAGGAGATGTTTCTTCCAGTTTGCGAACAACATTCCTCTAGCCACTGCACCTTACATCATCCATCTCGGCGCTAAAAAAAGTAAAGAAAATTTTTGATCTCTTGGCTGTCCATTGAACTAAATTCTCTGCAAATATTTCTTTTTTCTTTGCAATTTTCATTTATTTTAAACTACCATTAAAAGACAAGATGACAGGGGTGAAAAGGTATCTGGAACCTCAATTTAGTTTAGTAAGCCTGCAAACATCCCCCCCCACACACACACACACATTTATTAAAAAAAAAGAAGAAAAAAAAACATTGTTGTTTTTCTGTGGCAGGCCTATTTCTTGACAAATCAGGCGAACATTTTTGTTATCATGTGAAAAACAGTGTGGGTTTTAAAAAAGAGCACCAAATACTGTGGTATTATATATTTCGTAAGTGATAGAAAGGTGCATGAAAACTCAACCATTGCAAGATAAAATATGATATAATGATATATTCATGTCATTTAAAGATTCAAAACTGCAAAAAAGGAAGCAATTAAAGCATGCTAGTTCTGAGCAATTGGACAAAAATGACCATTTTAAAAGTGACGTGTCGGTAAGAACCAAAGGCTATCCTCCGTTCAGGATCCACAAATGTTTGCGAACGATTAGAAATGGTTCCTCGTTTTGCAAGGAAGTACTTTAAAAGCGGGGTAACATTTATCAAACGTTTCACAAATGTTTCGTTTGGTAAACGTTTATATATCTGATTACTACAGCTTTTCAATGTGTCATATCGGCAGCCAAATGAACCATTCTCGTTGCAAACATTCGTGGAAATTAAAATCCCGCATTAGACGACCCGTATTTTCTAATTATTATTTTTCTAAATGAAATGCTAAAAAAAGATTGTCCACAAAAAGTTTAATAAATAGAATTTAAAATCCATTATTTTAGCTGAATCCGCAAGCATGAGTAAGAGCGTAATTTCCCTGCTGAAACCGTCACGACAAATGACGAAACATCTATCAAAGCATGAGAATGGTTTAATTTGCCCCCCCTTTTTTTTTGTTAACGTCGCTTTGATTGAAGAATGTATGACGCAACAAAAATGACTGACATCATAGATTGACTCGCGACTCACTGGATATAGCGTTATTGGAAGAAAAATTAAGTCGATCGGTAAAACATTTATTGTTCGTTTTTTGACAATTTACACGAATAACATTGCGCCCCGCTTAGGTTAAATCGCGTAAATTGTCAAAAATGAACTATAACTATTACTTCTTTTAGACCATATTTTTGGCCTAGACATTGATCAGCTTACTTATCAGCTTATTCGACGTGCAATGATGAATTTAAAGAGAATTATGAAGTCTTTGAATATAACCGTTTGAAATTTTAATTATAAATTGTCCATCTTTGTCATTTCAAAACAATAAGAACCAATCGGTAATTTGGATTAAATTATCGATTTTGGTCAATATGTTCCGTTTGGTATAGGGTAGAACCAATTCTACGTTGAATTTGTAGATGAAAGCAACGTCAAACTGACGACAGCACGAATGAGTTAAACGACATGTAAAGTAGGTTAAAGTCAATAGTTTTATCTTTCAATCGCTTTAAAACATCTTTAACAGAACGTGTTTTTGATTAAAGAAAATTAAGTGTAATTAATGCCATTCGCACAAGAATTTTGATATGTTATGTTTCAATAGTGTTAAGTCTTCCAATTTTCCAATGTCTAATTTGGCAGTTACACATTCAAAAACGGGCTTGGTTGAATGTCTAATCGAATGTCTAATGTCTAATTTGGCAGTTATACATATAAAAACGAGCTTGGTCGAATATCTAATCGAATGTCCAATTGGGCAGTAAGACATTTAAAAAGGGTTTGGTCGAATGTCTTATCGAATGTCTTATGTCCAATTGGGCAGTTAGACAATCAAAAAAAGTTTTGGCAGAATGTCTAAACGAATGTCTAATGTCTAATTCAGCAGTTAGACATTCGAAAAAGGGTTTGGTAGAATGTCTAATCTAATGTCTAATTTGGCAGTTAGACATTCAAAAACGGGCTTGGTCGAATGTCTAGTTGAATGTCTAATGTTTAATTGGGCAGGTAGACATTCAAAAACGGGTTTGGTCGAATGTCTAATCGAATGTCTAATGTCTAATTGGGCAGTAAGATATTCAAAAAATGGGTTTGGCCGAATGTCTAATCAAATGCATTTTATTTAATTCGGCTGTTAGTCATTCAAAAGCGGGTTTGGTTTGAATGTCTCATCAAATGTCTAATGGCTTAATTGGCAGTTAGACATTTGAAAAAGAGCTTGGGCGAATGTCTAATAGAATGTCTAATTGGCAGTAAGACATTCAAAAACGGGTTTGGTCGAATGTCTAATCGAATGACTAATGTCTAATAGGGCAGTTAGACATTCAAAAAAGGGTTTGGTCGAATGTCTAATCGAATGTCTAATGTCTAGTTCGGCAGTTAGACATTCATATTGAATGTTTTATTTCCCAGTTAGACATTCGGTCGAAAGTCTAATGTCTAATGTCCTTCCAACTTCACACACTTATTGTTTGGGGACTACTAAGTGAATTATCTAAGCCGTAGCTATGGTGGTATAGAAAAGTCATTATTTGGTATACAACTATTATAACAAAATGCTTCACGTCCAATGAGGATGTTAATCAAAATCGCTTGGGACTGCTATTGAATTATCTAAGCCCAAGCTATGATGACACATAACAGTCATCATGAGATAATCAAACTTTCTTATGCCCCCGCATCGATAAATCGAGGGCATAATGTTGGTGCTCCATCTGTATATCTGTTTCTCTATGTGCAAAATTTACATTTAACATCGGTTTTACAACTGATTTCAAACAACTGCTTCTGATAAATGGTGGTGACGGGGGCATAGGTGTTCTTAATTAATTGAGATTGTAATTAAACTTAAAATTTGAAAAAAATCCATTTCTAATTAACATTAAATTTTGCAAACGTCAATTTACCACTTGGTTTAGCTGGCAATGCGTCAGCTTTGATAGTTCAAGTTAAAAGACAAAATTTTGAGGACTTCTCAGAGTTCAACGAGTGCAAAATACCACTAAAGGCTTAACCACTAAAGCTATTGAATGCTTACACCATCAAGAGTAGTTCTTATGTATTTCGGAAATATTGCAAACTCTGTCTGCAATCTCATCTCCTAGAAACTCTAGCTTACTTGATCATATTGTTTTTAAAATGAGT
Source organism: Fragum fragum (assembly GCA_946902895.1). Taxonomy (NCBI): domain Eukaryota; kingdom Metazoa; phylum Mollusca; class Bivalvia; order Cardiida; family Cardiidae; genus Fragum; species Fragum fragum. The sequence continues at coordinate 65,903,019 of OX336370.1, read as the reverse complement.
CTGATCTGAGTCATCACCATGCGCACTGATTTGTATGGCCACATGAATTAACTTTATACAAATCGCTGAGAACTCCTTCAAAAGCACGATATTTAACCTATTTCAAACTCACTACCGCATTTTAAGCATCTTTAGAAAAAAGCTTTAGAAAACATCATGTACAATGAAGAAATTGCTTGTAACAAGCAATTTTTTCAATGTCTACAAGGCAGACACTTTTTAAGTTCCACCGACTTGTCCGCTACTTCTTTCAATTTGAACAAGTCTAATATTTTGTCATGTTTCAACAGGTTGACTCCTAGGTTAATTTAATCTTCTTTATTTATCATGATAACCTTTAACGAATAAGATGACAAAATGCTTTGCTAGCTTACAATACTTCCAGTACCTTGATTTTAAATATTCACGCAATTACAATATCATTTTTGCAGAAATGCATCTTTGTTCTGAAGTCAAAGTTTGAGTATAGTATCACTTGAGTACGAAGAAGTTTTATAATCTTGGGGCATGGTTTAAGACACATAATTTAGAATATTGCTAAACCATTTATTGAACTGTAATTGATGAAGGTACATATTGCAAAAAAATTCATGCTGCTTGGTTGTGCAAATTCCTTATATTTTTATCTAACAATATCCATAATTTTCTGGCCTTCAGTACTATCAGTACTTTTTTTCTTACCTAGGTTTCATAAACATCGACACCTCACTATAATACATCTCATTATTTGTTCCAGTTACGCTTAATCTTCCATGTCAGATTGTTAGGTGAATAATTTAAAACTTCAAGCTTCGGAGATTAGGGCTTGAATAAAATGTTTTACTTGAAATATTGGAGAGAGCTATATTTTTCTCTCTATCAAATCTGGCTTATGAAAGAATATGATTATCAACCCATTACCTGTCGACTATTGCAAATTGCAAGGAGTTGTTGAAGATAACGTCACGGTAATAAAATTTAAAAAGAAAATGTCTATCTGGATAGAAAACATTGCGGATGATACAGAAATTACTTGTAACATGCAATTTCTTTATTTTCTAATATGCTTTCCCTTCGGATGCGTAATATTTGGGGGCGTGTGGGAATGAGTTAAGTATTCAGTTGTTCGTATTAAAGCTACTGAATATTGATTAAATGGAAAAGGTCGAGACAGCAATGGACAAGTAAGATTAAAAGATGCGACTACATTTTAACATGCTACTTTTAGCCCTTGTCATGTTGACCCCGTAATATTCCTGCATTGACGACGGCTTTGGGAATAGTGAATAGACTAAGATCAGCCTGCATGGATGTGTAGTCTGATCTTAGCCTACAATACTTCTTTGCTCTTGTAGAAAAATCTGTGAGCACAACATGAAGGAGGATAAATATTCAGCAGGACAAGGTTAGTCCTGGAATGATCTGTTGTAGGAGAAACCTTTGCGAAAATGAGTCTTGGCGATGTGTAAGGTGACGTCAGTGTTTTAATAGAAAATATTGCTTGTAGTTAACAATTACTATTTTGGCTGAGGGGTATGGGTGCTTGACTCGATGGCTGAAGGTGACGGGCTCGAGCACAATCGGGGTGTGTTCATGAGCAAGAAACTTTCTAGCTAGCCCCAATTGTGAAATAGGTGGTGGTTGGTTAAAGCAATTGCCTCTCTAACAGGGACATGAAAACATGACGATTCTGTGCGACTATATGATCTTCAAGCGACTCTTGCGCAGATTATGAAAGAAAACTTTTGGCTCTCAATTTTCAAATTTCTGAACAATATTTTCAGACATTTGTAGGAAGATGATTAAGCTTATTTTGTTATGAAAATGGCTGTTCATAACTTTTACAAAGAAAGAAATGAAGAAATAATATTTGGCGTTACGAGATGCCAAAAAAGTCAGCGAAGGTGCAACCCGAATGAAATCGAAACTAATCGAGTAAATACGTTATCTGTCGATTGTAGCGAAAATTGCCTTATATGTGTTTTCGATGACGTATCAATTAAGTCAATAGCTTCCATTAGCCATACAGCCGAAGACTGAAGATTTCACACGATAATTTCCGGTGTTTCAAAGTCGGACATAGGGAATATATCATTTATAGTGAATATAATACCTTATTCATAAAGAATGAATATTTATCGTACAAATGGGATTAATAACGATTGGAAAGCAGATCAATTTCATGAAAATCTTGAAGAGCCGCTTTTTAAATTTTCCTCGCCATAGATCTAAAATGAATATGTATAAGCATTTGTCTGCTATCCATCTGTGCTAGTCGTTATAGATGATACATTTATTTTTACTTCGACTTGTCATATTATATAAAGGTAGTCATGAACATACCAAGTGTTGATTTTTCCTCTACTTCCCCGTAACGCAGGGGACTACACATGATATTTCTGACAATTTCACGTGTCCGACCTGTAACGACTAAATCAGCCTGCTTAAACACGGCCTGATCGGCGTCGTTCTGTGTACTGTTTATAATGTAGATATTTTCTCTGTTTAGATGCCGGCCGAAAATAATATGTTGGCGATTATAGCCTCGTTGCTACAGTTTAGAGAAGTCTTCACCCTCCTAAACTCCATTCGTTGGATGTCAGGGCATATATCCTTTCCGAGATTTTCTCTCAACAATGGGTTGATGATCGTAAAACTAAGTAGGATAGCAGCTGGAGGCTAGGAAACGATGTAGTGGTAGTACTGGTGTGAGAAATACCAGGAATCTATTGTTAGGTGCTCCAGCCGCCACGATATGACTGAAATACTGTTAAAGTGGCGTTTAACCCCATTCAATCAACCAATCAATCTATCAATCAGCCGAAATGTTTTATTGTTGGATTTCATTTAAGTAGAGGCAAGCATCTTTGATTAAAAAAGTTTGATTGTTTAAGTTAAATCGAGACTTATCGATTCGGAAAATATCTTTGACGAAAGATGAAGAAACACTTTGGCTTGAATAGCGCATGCTCTGAAATTGTTTGTGAACTCATAGAGTATTCCTGCTCTAGCGAACGGTATAGTTTGTGTGGGCGGAGTGGTATTCTAAAACGAGAGACCTATTGTTATTCATGGAATAAGGGACATTATTGACGTTTGTAAAACAAGACGATTTTCCCCTTTTGTGAAATCTGAAACCCTTTCTATAGAAATGGTTTTTACTACACTACAACCAATTAAATGATACATGTAGGACGTTAAAAACTTTTCTTTTTTTTCAAAAATAATGATAATTACAACATAATGAAGAAGAATTTTGCAAAAATGATTGTACTGAATATAACTGCGTGTATTTTAAAAAATGAAGGCTATTTTTGTTTTTACTCGAATTTGTGCGCAAATTTACAAAATAGTTTGGTGGTGCTCAATATTTTGTTCACAGATGTAAGAAAAAGAACTTCAGCCACTGTCAACCCTGGAATCTTGACAGACGAAAGTTAAAATGAAGAATGTTTATTCTATTGAAAAGAATATACTAGATTTTTCACCCTTTTCCTGCTTTGCAAAAGTTCGAGCCTATACAACTTCAAAGGTTTTGTGGACGAAAATTCAAAGTGAATATAGTCTAAAAGATAATTATTCAGTCTGATAGAAAAATATTGTGGAAAAAGAAAAATTGTTGGTGATATGCAATTTTTTTCTTCAATATTTTCTCAATTATAAAATCACAGGGACTGAACAGAAATTCAGAAACAACAGACACTATTTATGAAAAGTCCTTAACTGGAAATAAAACACTAAAATACGTTCTCCTTTTTCTTTTATTTGAATAAATATTTAATGGCTCGATAAACCATACACGTCTTAATTAACCCATTCCAACTCAATCCTTCCTTTTTACGCCCTTCGAGAAAAAAGCATTGGAAAACATTGTGGAAAATGAAGAAATTGCTTGTATCAAGCAATTTCTTCATTATCAACAATGTTTTCTATCCAAAAAGACGGAAAAATTCAAGATTCCATCAACTTGAAATCGTCGTCTGCAGCTTCTTTCAATTTGGACCAGTCAAAAAATTTGTTGTGTTGGAATGGGTTAAAGTCACAGTTCTCAAGCTCATATTATTATAGATTGACACATTCATAAAGACTTTCATTGGCCAAATCTTTTGTCTCAATTGACGGTTTGCTGGCTACAACTGCTGACCCAGACGAGGCAGCTCGACTGAGACGTCAAACGGCGTCAGTTTTTAATCGCGAGCTAAGCGATTAATTACTGTATTCGTACCGAAATTCATTAGTGACCTTAATTCAAATGCATCCTCTAACTCAACTGAAGGCATGAAATACAGAACATTCAAGCAGTTCAAAGACCGTCGTGGGTCTGGAACATCTTTTTCAGATTATGCCATAATGCTTTAAAGCCATATCTGCCCTCCGAGGAAGAAAAAAATAGTTGAAATAATCTATCGCTTATTTGGTCACTAAAGCAAATGAGGTCCTTCTTAATATCGATATGCAAAAACAGGGTATGAGTGATGTTCTATAGAAAGAGTATTTTGTGTTTTCTTTGTCGATTTCAATTTGTGTATGTTTACATTTTTAAATCGAGACGAATGCACTCGGTTGTTCGACGGAAATCCTCGCCAATCTTCGGCATTGACTGTTATATGCTCAGGTGCTGATGACTAAACTTTACGGACGATTTCGTTAATCTTCGTGACCTAGCTAGTCGTTTGTGTGATTAGCGTAAGCTAAAACCTTACACTGACGTCATAATTTGATGTAAAAAAACAACAAAGAAAAACAACTTTAATTGTGGAGGGTCACAATTTAAAATATCGTAACTTCTTTCATGAATTGTAGGCTTACTGCTTAGAACTATGTTGATCTTATAATTTCAATCGTCATATTAATTGATGCTTTTTGAGACTGGAGTATGGGTTTCTTATTAATTTGTAGTCGGTTTGGGGGGAAGTTATGGCTATAAAACACTAGATACCTTTAAAGGGATGTACCGATGTTTCTGAAACCTAGATAAGAAAATATTGCCAATCGCCAAATAATACGCTAACACTGGCGCTTTATACTTATATTTGAGTCAGATATTGTCTTCCCGGTAATCAGATAGGCTTAAAGTAGCATTTTTTGTTAATATAGGAAAGGTTCGGCGGGATTCCGGGTTATTTTCAGATGTCACGGAAATCGTTTGACTTCATTTGCATATGACCCAGTGTCAAAGAAAGGTAACAAAATGACAAGCGAAACAAACAATGTCCTAATTATGTCGCATCAAATGGTTATCGCAAAGATAGGGTAAGTGTCTATATTCGTATTAAAGTGAGGTATCGATGTTCCTGAAACCTAGATAAGAAAAAATATCAAGTGCCGAAAAATACACTCAAACGAACATTTAATACTTTAAGTTGAGTCAGATATTGACTTGGTGGTAATCTAATAGGCCCAAAAGGGCTTTTGGAGGTTATATCGGAAAGGTTCAGCGAAATTCCAGGTTAATTTTTAGATATCACGGAATTAGGCTGACGACATCGAATGACCTCATTTGCATATGACCCAAAGTGAACTGAAGATAACAAATTTACTAGCGAAACAGCCAACGTCCTAATTCAGGTCACATGATAGGATAAGCGCAAAACTACAGTTAATGTAAATATTCGTAATAACACTTACAACAGTTTTGGACTTATCTTTGTAGAATTAAAGACCGACTAGCGAACATAACTCCTGATGACGTAACGATGACGTTTGTGTGATATAATTTAAACTAAATTCAAGGTTCCAACGGTTATTCGCACCACATTAATGGTCATATATCTTCGTAACTGTCTCGGATATAGCCTACGTAGGCTATTAAGGAAATACCCTGCTTTTTTTCTAATAAGCGATCTCAGATTTTAGCAAAACTTCTTTTCGGCATATTGTATTCAAATAGTTTACGGGAGGAAACAAAAATAATTAAAATCTGTGACATGAAAAAAAACATCGATACCTACCTTTAACGCCTATGACAGTTTTGGACTGATCGTAACAGAATCCGGCTAGCGAACATAACACCTAAGGACGCATTGATGACGTATTGATGACGTTGTTTGAGAAATTTCAAACTAAATACGGGACCCCAGCGGTTATATGTACCGCCTGTGTGACCCAATATTCTTCGCAACTGTCTCGGCTATATCTAAAAATAGATTAACAGCCTACGTAGGCTAATGGATTGCCCCGGTTTATTCTGATAAACGACCTCTGATTATCACAAACTACTCTTTAGACTATTTCATTAAAATAGTGTATGAAAGGGGAAAAAAATAAGAATAATTAAAATCTGTGACATGAACAAAACATCGATACCTACCTTTAAAGCGATGATGAATCTTGAGAATGACAAGTTAAGAATTTCACAACACTGAGAAAAAATAAAAACAGACGGTCTTGAAATCTTGGAAACCGGTATAGGCTAGAAATAAAGAACCATTTGAATGGAGTGCGCGCTACCACGATACTGGTTTTGCAGTTAGTTGACTGGGAAAGGAATAGATCTTTTACTGCTTAAACTAAAACATTCAATAAAGCGCTCTATAGCTTTCCTTATCTTCCTTTCCCTCTTTCCCCCTTTCCCCGGGACATTCGTTTAACAGTTGTCCGTCTATTGAAACTTTACCCATAGATACATTCAATATAATTGAAAGACAAGTCAAGGGTCTATTATATTTACTCTTCAGCGTTTGTCCAACAAAACGATTCTTTAGAAGCCGATAACAACGGACTGTTTATTGTCGAGTAAAAGATTAAGATGCATATTTCTTTAAGATATTATTACTAGTTCTGATTGTTATGGCCTATAAGGAAACTCTGTTGTATACCAATAAGACTTGGAAAAAGCTGTGGTTCTCACAGCGAACAGTGTTCTGATATTTTTTCACAGAAAGATAGAACGTAAAAATTCATAATTCACGGCAACGTCATTTCTTATTAGTTCAGTGGTGAACAATTCCAGTGCTATCAGCGCTTTGATTAGAATATAGAGTTGGGGACATATAACAAAACAATCGTATGTAGGCGACCTAAGCGCCGTAACTACAGCATGAAAAGGTGTTTAGGTGACCAAAAAATCATTGAGATATATGTCGGGGTATAACTTTAAACTACCGGTCAACATGCATGATTTGGTTGGTCAATCTGTATATAGATTGACAGCGCCGATCCGTCACTTGACATATAGCCTGTGCAGGTACAATCGATTGACCTATTAAACATTCATTTACGCCGGAGCGACAATACGTGCACTTATAGTCTATACTTGCGATATGAATTCCGTAGACGAAATATCATTATTAAGACAGTTCGTTCGTCCGCCAATTTTCGGATCATTGGCCCCCGCCTAGTTGATTCGGCCGGAAATTGGAGAGATTTTTTTTTTGAAACCATGATGCAAAGTGCCTAATGGAATTTCCATTTCCTGTTTATCAAAATTTTAGTCCAGTCCAATTTGAAAGAAGTTGAAGACAACAATTAAAAGTGAGTGTAATTTGAGAATCTATCAACTTAAAGGGTAGAATATTTTGTGGGAAAAGAAGAAATTGCTTGTTACAAGCAATTTCTTCTTTTCCCACAATATTTTCTTAAGTATACAATAACCAGGACGTAAAAACAAGGGATTGTACGCAAACTAGGCTACAAGATACCACCGGATGCTCTTGAAGCAGTACTGGATATCTGATACTTTCGAAATTGACTGATCGCTGACCCCGCGTTCTGACCTCCATTAAGATAGTTTATCTGATCTATATATATTTCAATGACGTAACGCAAAACGTCTTCTTTCAGGCGACCAGGACGTCATGACTACAGCTAATAAAGGCTGTATTTATGATTTTTAGGTCGTCCTACCAACACAAAGTCTTGACATGATTGATGGAGGCTAACATCCACATCTGGTTTAATGAAATATTTAATAAGTGAGTCGTTTTTTAACTTGACCCGTCAATCAAAGCTTTCCATTGGAAAGCCTAAAAAATGGTCTCTAGAAATTTCACATGTGTTTAAGAAAAAAATCTAAATATTGTAAGGTCATAACAATTGTTCCTTACAATAGGGAGGTGTTCAGATTAAACAAGAGAATAAACGCTAGGGTATTTCAATAAGCAAGAAATACAACAAGCCTTAGCATGCCTTTCTAAAAACTTTCAAAAGATTTTTGTATCGGTCGTTTCAAATTTACGTTTCAATTATTTTGATAAAACGAGAAAGGGGATTTACTCTTGATTTATGTTCGTTTCTAGCTACTAGCAATATCACGTCTGCGTGTATTTCCGCTCATTTATCGTTGCTACCATATCACCATAGGCAGTTGGTTGTTACGGGGGAAAGTGCAAGGATACAGGACGAAACTGCTGAGAGCCCCGTTCGGTTCTTTAACGTACTCGATGTAAAGCACCGCCACATTGGGCCGCAGTCGAAAGGGCAATTAGTTTGTAAGTTTGGTCAGCCCAGGGCCCTAACCCGTGATCTTAAGTTGTGAAGTGGAATGCTCTACAAACTGAGCTAATTGGGCTGATATATTTCCCCTACCACTATATAAGGGCATTCGTTCTGTCTCCTGTTCCTTCTCCTTGACCAATGGTGGCTGTCAATAAACCCCCCCCCCCAAAAAAAAAAGAGACAAAAACCTGACCATTCAAATCATTCCTTTAGACCGGGAGTGTAGTTTGAACACCATTTGTGTAAAGCATTCTTGTTGGTTTGCGACTTAAACTTCGTAACTACACCTTATTCAAGCTGTAGTTACGATTTTAAGGTCGTCTATCAGCCATTTTACTTTTTGTTGCAGGGAACGGCTATAAATTTTGTAAAATGATGTTTAAAATCGAAGTGGAACTTCCTGTCGAAATTTATTGGCGAGGCAAATGGAGTAAGTGGACACTACCAGCGATTGGTTAAATGCTCTTGTACCTAAATTCTAATACATCTTTGAATAATATTCAAAGAAACGCCATGTTAAAGGGTTTGCTTTAAATTGGTCTTTGACCTAATTGCATTTCTTTTTACACATCTTATATATTCCATAATACTACCTCACACAAAGGTTCGTTAGGTCACAAGCTGTTACTGAGTGGCAATTACATTGATCACGATTTTGTGACATGCAGCCATTAGGGTAAGTTACGCTATCCGAGGATAACTTATGTTATCCTAATAAGGCTTGTTCCCTTAAGAATGTGGTATATTCAATGAAATACGTGTACATGTAACGCGGAAAAGGGCGTTTTAATTTGTTTTTATTTGTAGAACCATTTTATGCAGAAATCTATTTTGTTCTTTTTAAACTTTCAAAGAATATTTGTGGATTCTTATTAATGCTTTTCTCGAAGTTTAGACAGAGAGAAAAGGGTTGTAAAAAACACCCCCCCCCTCCCCCTCCAAAAAAACCCCCACAAAACAAAAAAACGGTCGGACAGTTAGTAGACTATCTAAGACCTCAGCGTACCCCTTGTTTATCCAACTATATGTACTGTACAATATTTTTCTGACAGTAATTCTCGTATATGCATTGCTTTTGGTTCGAAAACTTGTTAGAAAGACAATATATTGTATTTTGGCGTAACTTATAGGAAATTTTTGATGTATCAGCTATCGTTTATTTTGGTGCGTCATAGTGGTTCACTACATCGAACTTTATTGTATTTCCTTGCAAGGCTTTTTAGCTAGCAAAGCGTCAGCTTTGGTAGCTATAGTTAACAGACAAACTTTTGAGGTCTTCGCAAAGTTCAACGTGTGCAAACTGCCACTGGAGGTTAAACCACTTAATTCGTTGAATGCTTTATGTTGTAAAAAGTAGTTCTTATGTATTTCCGGAATATTGCAAACTCTGCTTGCGAGTTCATCTCCTATGTATTTCTAGCTCACCTGAGCACATCGTGTTCAAAATAACTCTGATCAAAGTCTTAAAAGAAGATGCAGACAACAATTTCAAATTGTTTAAAATTTTGAAATATTTCTCTCTTTGTGTAGAAAACAATGTGGAAAATGAAGAAATTGCTTGTAACAAGCAATTTCTTCATTTTCCACATAGTTTTCCGGAACTATTTTCTTAGGGCGCAATATGTGGTAATGGGTTAACTCGTTGGTTATTTTAATCTCGTTTATTTATCAAGATAACCTTTGATAAAGAAGATTGACCGAAAACCTGCTTTGCTAGCTTACAGTACTTATAGTACTTTGATTTATTGAAAAGGCATGCAAGGATCTTACACTAGTTCATGTGATAGACGGAGCATTTACAAACAAGGATCTCTAGAGATTGGTGAGAGAATAGAAAGATTAATATAATTTGAAAAAAAATCACGTCAGAATCCACGCGATGTTCTATTTCCGTCGCACGTATTGTAGAGAAATGGACTGATAGCTAGGCCCCTCCCGTCTCCGACGAGAAGTTCGACTTAAATAGCAAATGCTGTTATTGGTAAATTTCATGGTCAGTAGCAAGATACAAAACAAAACAAACAAAAAAAATGAATAAAGTGGTTTGGCGGCGACCTTAACTATATGTTCGAATTTAAAGTTAATTTCCTGTTTAAATAAAGGAATTTGAATGGTCGATCGATTATTTGATTGAAAGCTTATTGAAGAATGTGCTTCCTACGTGGCTAAACACAAAACATAAACTAGGTAAATTTAGTACAATAGATTCGTTAAACAAATTTGAAATCTGAATTATTGAATAGCTATCAACTAAACGTCAATAAAGTATATCATTTAAATGTAATGCTTGTCATATTCTATTTAGACGACCATTCTTTAGGTATTGTTGAATCGTTATGAGAGAACCAAGTATCTAGAAAATCAATACATACAATGTACAAAAAAGAATAGAAGCAAACGCTAGTCCAATAGGCTGGCAATCTTAACCCTTATCCTGCTAAAATTATTCCTCTTTTCACAGTATTTGGAAAAAATTGACATAATTAGATTAATATCGCGTACAAAGGAATCTTTCAAAACAACAAAAATTGGCAGGTAGTGTAGCCTAAAATCAGACCGCAAGTCTGTGAATGCTGATCTTAGTCTATACACCCGCCAAAGCCATTGTTAAAGTAGAATTTTTCCGGGATCAGCATGACAAGGTATTGAATGCAGAATGAATCTTGACCGGGAAAGTGTTCCATTTTGATAAGCCTGCTGAAATATTCCCCCCTTTCGATAGATCTTCGTCGATTTTTTTCGCATTTCCCAGGTTGCTCCTTTCATGGGTAAGGTCATATTTATTTTTATTGAAGGAGCGACCTTTGAATGATTGTGTCACAGTAGTTTTAAAGTTTTTATAATTGCTTTTGACTTCAATATTAAGATCAATCAAAAAAGGTTATTCAACAATTGTATTTTGGAAAGTGAAATTTGTTGAAATACTTTCATAGTTGTTATAAGCGAGTCCAACCAATTTGACTGTACTTTCTTTATATTTAGCTATTCTTATTGCAATTGCTATGAGGGTGCACATTATGTTTCGACAATTTCGTGTTGAACAGGAAGCCGTCCCAAGTATATTGTTATGGTAGAAATGCTTAAAAATTACACTGTATGAAATCATGCAACCACGTGCAATACCTTTCGATGAATACCAATTGCTTTCAAAACTTTTTTTCAAAAGAACAAAACTAGATTTTTACTTCATTCAATTCGTCTGGTTTCATTTTAATAGCGTCGAAATTTTCTATAAGTACTAATATATGTACTAGGCCAAAAAATGTGCATAATATTAAACAAGTCATGCCGATATAAGAGTATAACATCGTCGTTGGGCGTATAAAATGTCGTAACTATAGCTAGAATAAAACTGTAGTAACGACATTTTGCACGCCCAACGACGATATCCATGTTCGATTAACACATAATGATGTAGATCACAGCCTTGAAGTGTCTCTCAAAAAATCAATGAACGTGAGTATACTCTTAACTCAGGTCATAATTTAAGGGTAGGTATCGATGTTTTTTTCATGTCACAGATTTTAATTATTTTTATTTCCTCTCATAAACTATTTGAAAACAATATGCCGAATAGTTGTTTTGCAAAAATATAAGGTCGCTTATCAGAAAAAAGCAGGCTATTTCCCTAATAGCCTACGTAGGCTATTAATCTATTTTTAGATTAATCCGAGAAAGTTACGAAGATTATAGGGCATTCACGTGGCGCGAATAACCGTTAGAACCTTGCATCTAGTTCAAATTACATCAAACCAACGTCATCGTTACGTCATCAGAAGTAATGTCCGCTAGCCGGTCTGTAAATATCGGTCCTTTCATGTGACATAATTTAGGACGTTGGCTGTTTCGCTAGTAAATTTGTTACCTTCATTTGACTCGGACATATGCAAATGAGGTCATCCGATGTCGACAGCCGTGATATCTAAAAATAACCTGGAATTCCGCAGAACCTTTCCGATATAACCGGAAAAAAGCCACTTTAAGTGTATTAGATAACCACCAAGACAATACCTGACCTAACTAAAAGTATTAAATGTTCGTTTGAGTCTATTTTTCGGCACTTGGTAATTTTTCTTATCTAGGTTTCAGAAACATCGATACCTCCCTTTAAATACACAATTAGACGCTTTACATCGGCGGCAGTTTAGTGTCTTATCACCTATCCATGTGTAAACCATTATAGTGCTTTATATACGATTTATGAATTGCACTAAAGTGCTTCTTCTACTAAACACGCGTATCATTTAGTTATACTTAAAAAAAACAGTATTCTAAGTCTGAAATAAGAATAGAATAGTATATAATATCTTTAAATGCATCACATTTCTTAATATACTGTATATATCCCTTTTCAGTACTCTAAATTCTGGACATATACTAATCACAGTACTCTACATACTTAAAAGGTACCATATTTTCATATTTAAACTAATTTAGTTGTGAAAGAACAAACAAGATTTTTATACTTAATCTAAATTACTCGTTAAAGAATAAAAATAAATTTGAATATTTACCCCGATTGACCAATCTCGCCTGTCAATCAAATAACCAGTCGACCAATTAAATCGTTCATTTAGACCAGAAATAAGTTTTGAACTTCAACACTTGCTGTCATTTTGTAAGCGTTTTTGTGGGGTTTTGCGACTTAATCGTCGTAACTACAGCTGATTCAATCTGTATTTACGACGTTTAAGTCACCAACCAACTATTCTACTTTTTGTTACATGTAACTAGCAATAAATTTTGCAAAATAACACCGTTTAAATTCGTAGCGAGACTTCCTGTTTGAGTCAGTGGGCGTGGCTAACGCAGTTAGTGTGCGGGGCCAGCGATTGGTCAATTATATCTGGAATGCTCGCCTACATAAATGTGTTAAATGTGGTTGGTAGGCAACCTAAACGTCGAAACTAAAGCTTGACTATGGCGATCAAAAAATTACTGAATACACTGATATAAAGTAATCAATTGAAAATTAATGAGAACTTGGCTAATAATGCACGATCAAAATAGGCTGTATCAAGCGGATACGAAATAATAACAAGGTCAGGGTGATATCGTGTTGACATTATTTTCAATTTTGCTATAGATTCAAGTATTAGAATCCGCTTTACAAGCTTATTGATCTGTGCTCTTCGACCCAGATCCACTATTATAATGAATGATATCTGATATACGACTTATTTCGACAAAATGAAAGTTATTGACTAATCGCTGGCCCCGACAGCTTACTTCGTTAGCCCCGCTTATTGACTCCCGTGTCGATTTTAGACGGCATTATTTTGAAAGAATTATAACCAGTAGCATGTAACAAAATTGTGGAATAGTTGGTTGGTGACCTAAACGTCGTAACTTCATCTTGAATAGGCGTATTCATACATTAGCGTGAGAAGAGTTTTCGTTTCATACCTCCATAAAGACAAAAATATTTTCTTCATCTCTGAATTAAATAGATATACATCTGTATATGAGTGAAATAATGCAACAGGTGCATGGTCAAGTGGTCTAGTACGCTCAGGCCTTGGGCAGACACCGCGGGTTCGAATCCGTTTGTTTGTTGTTGTTGTGTTGTGTGAGTGGTTTGGTTTTGTTTTCGTTATTTTTTTAGTCGGTTAAATTTGTTATATTTTACAAAATACAATATCCAATACTTGTGCAATGCCATGAAAAATAATTTTGGAAAATTGCAAACGAGTACATGTATATATCATGTGTTTCCTACTCACCAATATCCGAGAACCATGTCACGGTCCTAGATATGCTACACCAAGAAAATGCGTCTGCACAGTACCATGTAACAGTGATAAACTGTTAACTGTAAACACTTACAATGGTGTCGTTCTAGAATAACTCTCCCGGGTTCGGTTCCCGATGGCGGCACTCATCCTTTCCGACTATTTGTCTCTCACCAATGGGTCGATAATCGTAGACCTATGTGGAGGCTAGGAAAGGATGTAATGGTAGTACCGGTGTGAGAAATACCAGGAATCCATTGTTAGGTGCTCCAGTCGCCGCGATATGACTGAAAGATTGTTAAAAGCGGCGAAAAACCCAATTCAAACAAAACAAACAAATCTAGAATAACTCTAGCTGTAAAAATACGGTCATGACCCATGCTTAACTGCGATTTTCGTCGACAGAAACGTGCTCTAAAAAAATAAAAAAGAGGCCCTTGAGGTCCCGAGACGCTCCATTAGTTATCAAGTTTTCTGTTAAAGAAATATGTTATTTAAGGAAGTTACTTGCTTTAAGAAGAATGCATAAAGAATAACGAATCGGACTTAATCTCTTTATTATTTTGAGAAAAAATCCTCAATGCCCCTTTTCCCGTGTTTCGTGACGGATCCACTCAATTTTTAACAGGAAGTTTCCTAATGACCCTATAATCATCCTGTGAATTTTTTTTATCAGAGTCCGATAATAAATGTGGACTTTATCACATAAACAGGATTGTTTGCAGTGAAAACCCATAAGGCCCATTTTCCTCTATTTCTGATGGATCGACTTTATTTTCGAAAGGAACTTTCCTTACGACCCTACAACTGTCCTGCGAAAATTTAGCGATAATCTGATTATAATTTCAAACTTCATTACATAAACAAGAATGGTGTGAATGATAATAATCTGTAAGACCCCTTTTCCTGTGTTTCCAATGCCACAGTTATTCCATGCGATAAAAACTTTTGACTTTGTTGTGTTAACAAAGCTATTTCAATAAAGTTCAAGACCCCTTTTCCCGTGATACTTTACTGTTGGTTTAATCATTCCTTGAAAGTTTAACGTGAATCCGATGAAATATGGGAACTTCATCATTTTAATCAGAATACTTTTAAAAAATCATATGGTCCCCTTTTCACATGATACATGACGGATTGTACCCAATTCTGAAAAGAACCATCCTTGCGATTGTTCAATAATTCTGTGAAATTTTAAGTGAATCAGGTGAAATCTTGGGACCTTATTGTAATAACTAGGCTTTTTAAGAAATTTTTTCATTAGGCCCCTTTTCATGAGGTACTTGCTGTATCAGATTCACTGTCAAAATCAACAATTGTATTGATGGTACAATCAATCTGTGTAATCTGTGGAATATATTTTGTTAATGACTTTACGGCGAAAATTTCACGGGTTCCCTTTTTCCATTATACTTTACAGAACAAACCAAATTTCAAAAGGAACAATTATAAAAAAAAGGCACGATCATTCTGATTACGTTCAAAGAGAATCAATGAAAACAGTGGACTGAATTGTGTCATGAATTTTTTGTCATAAAATTTCCATAACGCCCCTTTTTCTCGTTAAACTTAATAAATCAGACCTAATTTCCAAAGAAACCGTCCCAATGATAGATGGTTTGAAGAAAATGATAAAGACTGGGGACTGAATTGTGATAATGACGTTTTTGTAATAAGTCATGAGTCACTTAACCAATTAGATCAATTTTACAAAGGAACAATCCAAATGATAGAGCAATCATTTTATGGAAGTTTGAAGAGCTTCTGATAAAGACTGTGGACATTCTTGTGTTAATGACGATTTGGTAAATCTTTTTTCGTATAGCCCCTTTTCATGTATTATTAGACAGATCAGTCCCAATTAGGAAAGAAACAATCCAAATGATGTTTCAAGCATTAAAACATTCTCTGAAAGTTTGAACAGAATCCGATGAAAACTGTAAACTATATTATGTTAACGAGGCCTTTGTTAATGAAATTATTGTAATGTCCCTCTTTACATGATACTTGACTGATCAGACAGAAAGTTGTGAAGGAGCAATCCAAATGATGGTACAAACATTCTGTGAACAATTGAAAAGAATCTAATGGATACATTTGACTTCATTGTGGTACTAGGATTCTAAAATGAAAATTTCATAAGGAGCCTTTTCCTGTGATGCTTGACAGATCAGGTCATATTGTTAACATCAAGGATCGGTATTATTGTGCAGTCATTCTGTGAAAGTTTGAAGAAAATCCGATGAAAGCTCGGGACTTGATAACAAGGATTTTTAAAAAAAAATTGCCAAGGCCCCTTATCCCGGGCTTCTTAACAGTTCAAACCCCATTTTGAAAAGAATGGTCCTTTTTACCTTACCAACATTCTGTGCAAGTTTCAACGAAATCTCATCAAAGCTGTGGGATCTATTGCATAAACGAAGACTTTTTAATGAAGTTTTCATACAGCCCCTTGTCCCAATTTTGAAAGAAATTATCCTTGAAATAGTATATGGATTTTGTGAGAGTATGGAGATAATTCGATGAAATCTGTTGGCTTTATTCCATTAACTAAAATGTTTTTATTTAAAATTTCATAAAGCCGCTTTTCCCGTATTCGACGGATCAGACCAAATTTCGAAAGGAACAATCCTTTCGATAGTACAATCATTCTGTGTAAATTTGAAAAGAGTTCGATGAAAACTAAAGACTCTAGAGTGTTAATAAGGATTTTTAAATCAAACTTTCTTAAAGCCCCTTTCCCATGATACTTGACCGATCAGACCCAATTCCGATAGGAAGGATCCTCATGATGGAAAATCATTCTGAAATGCTTGAAGAGAAACCGATGATAACTGTGGACTCTAGTCTGTATACAAGGATTTTACATAACTTTTTCAATCAAATTTTCATAAGGTCCCTTTTCCGATGTTTCTTCGTGGATCTGGTCAGATCCGAAAGGAACGATCCTTATGATGGTACAATCATTCTGTGAAAGTTTGAAGTGAATGCCATAAAAACCATTGACTCTAGTTTGAAACGAGGATTGATTAATTAAATTTTAACCATGCCCCTTTTCTCGTGTTTCTTGACGGATCTGACCCAATTTCGAAAGGAACAATCCTTATGATGGTACAACCATTCTGAGACAGTTTGAAGAGAACCCAATGAAAACTGTTGACTCTATCGTGCAAACAAGGAAGAGTAAACAGACGGACGGACTCCGGACGGGAAAAGCCATCGCTATAGCTCTTCAGACCTTCGGCCAGTAGGAATAAAATCTGCCTCTTTTCTGAAAATGCGAAATGATTTTTAGAATGGGCTAACCTTTGTTGTCGTCTCTTTATTTAAAAGCGGAGGCACCGGGATAGAATAAAGAATCAGAGAAGACACAACACCAAACAACAACAACCGGAAATTAGTGTCAAGAAAGTTGCAGTCCTTAAAAGCTTTTGTTGTTTGATTGAATAAACAATAGGCGAACAGAAATTAAGAACAGATAAGATAGATCATCCTCGCTTCGAGCTCCCGAG
Source organism: Fragum fragum (assembly GCA_946902895.1). Lineage (NCBI taxonomy): Eukaryota > Metazoa > Mollusca > Bivalvia > Cardiida > Cardiidae > Fragum > Fragum fragum. Next base: position 65,885,360 of record OX336370.1, on the reverse strand, counting down.
TTAAACGGCATTTGGACTACTACTCTATCACATCGTAGATATTTCGGTTTGTGAATCCCGTGTATTTGATAAATATATAAATGTTATTGTCGGAAGAAAATACAAATGACAATCAGTCAAGTGTGAAGTATACAAATAGAGGTTACGGTTCGTCAGGTCAATAAAACATTTCTACATGAGTACATAGAGAATTGTATATTTCGATACCATACAACATCTATGATATTTCGAGAGACAAAAATCAAATTTTACTGCACGGCGAGAAGCAAATACAAAAGGTTGTATCTCTATCGTAACACAATATTTTATTTTATGATATACATATTTCTTATCAAATAAATGCGATCAAATAATAACAAAAATCTGTATTTCTACAAGTTTTTCCCTTCTCCTTCACCATTCTGATTACGTTTATTCGCATCATGACGTCATCTACAGAATGAAATGACGTCATCTTAGAGTACCATTCATAGAACCGTATTTGACACGATTAGATACATGTCTTCTGGTGTGTCCGATTTTGTTAGCGTGGAATGTATGTGTTTACTTGAAACATTTATAGGTAAATGATAAATAGGGAATATTATGTTACGATAGAGATGCGGAGGAATTTTTGATATTTCACGAGACCATAGGCCGATTGGAATATCTTAGGCCCCTAGCTCTTATTGAAGGGATCCAGTGAGAATTCAAACGCTTGTGACTAGTTTATTTGCCGAGTCGAACGGTAATATCGGAGTTCAGTAAGGGTGGCAAACGTGTATAACAACGCAGCTTTATTAACCAATTATATGGTGACAAATTAGACCTGTTCATATTGAAAGGTGTCGACAATTTAAGGTTTACGAAATTTCAGATATTTTTTTCAAATTTCTGGGTTGAAACATTGTGTTTGTGTAAAATGAAGAAGTTACTTGTAAGCATTGTGTAAAACGCTTTATTAAAGCATTATTTTCATTTTACACAATGTTTACCCGATTTTTGTCTCGGGGGGTTGGGGGTAAAAAAGCGTCATTGTGTTGGAATAGGCTAAAACGCAGGTCTCGCGTTTCTTCGTCTACCATTTATAATTGAATGGTTTAATATTCGTTCTCAATCGTTCGTAGACTATACAATTCTTTTAGTATTGGTCTAGATACTTATTTGTATTCCAACACAGAAGAACTAGCGACTATTTACTCGTTTGATTGAAAGGTTTAATGTTATAAGAGTACAAGTTACTGAAAGTGATCAAGTGCCATTTTGTGTAACATGTTATTATTAGACAATATTGACCTCTGATCACTTACTATAACCATTCCGTAAAGACATATATTGGGATTTAATTATTCATTATTCTTTTCTTATTCTTCTTTAACTTTTAAATTATCGGGAAGAATGTTGGTTCTCTTTTCTTTATTATATATATGAAACATACATATGTTCCGCAGCCTATGCTTGTAAACTAATTTAGCACACAAAAGCATTCATGCAGTAAGAAATCCGATTTTTTTTTCAAAATTTTGCGTAAATGTAAAAATCTAACATTAATAGAGAAAGAGTACATCTTATTTCATTTTTATTTCTTCATGTGGGTTTGATATTACAAATTGACTAATCGCAGCCGTCAAATAATCAGTCAACCTTGCGTAATCAAAAGGCATTACACTTTAACCTTTACGCTTTAACCTCCGACCATTGAATTGCAAGTCGGTGGTTAACATACGCCGCCCATGGCAGCCACAGCACTTTGGCTTACAACCCTCACAGGTACCCATTTATACACCTGGGTGGAGAGGAGCAATGTGGAGTGAGTTCTTTTCTCCGAAAAATTCCCATGATCCTGGCGGGATTCGCACCCGGGACCCTCCGATCCAGAGTTATGCGTCCTACCACTAGCCCAAGGAGCTCCACCTATGAAATTATTCATTTAGAATATTCAAGATGTAGTTACGACGTTTAGGTCGCAAACAAACTATTCTTCTTATTTGTTATATGCTACTGGCCACCATTTTTGCAAACTAACGCCGTTAAAAATTGCCGCAGGACTTCCTGTTGGAAACGATGGGCGGGGCAAAGGGAGCCAGTTGGCAGAGCCAGCGATAGGTCAATTAAAAGGCCTACACACTTTTGTAACTACAGCTTTAATAGATGTTTCTAGTTGTCAGCCTACCTTACAATGATTGAACTGTTATACAACGAAAAAGTTAAATATCGACGACTATAAGTAAAATCACGTGAAACCGTTGATCTCATTTCTCAGTGAAATTGACTGGTATAGAGGGCATAAAGTAAACAGAAGTCTAGTTGTACGGTGATTAAAACTATTATAAACATGAAAAATTGATCTTCAATAATAAAACGCTGGAGACGGTAAGCTGAAATTCATTTGGAAATTATATTGAACTACTTTTAGAAAAAAGTGACGAGTTGCGAATTGTTTTGAGCTAGAAAGAAATAGACGGATCGCTAACGAAGACAATTGACCTCCGACAGGAAGTTCGATATTACACATTATTTTCAAAAATTCGAGACAACATCTGTTACATCACATAGAACTGCTAATCCTTGGTTTGTGACCCATACGTCGTAATTAAAGCTTAGATAAGCTGTAGTTACTACGTTAAATCGCCAAGCCAACGAAACTGTTTCACAAAAATGTTGGAGTTCAAAGTTCACTTCTGGTCTAAAATCAAGATTGGATTGGTCAGTTATTCGTTTTTTTAACATCCGCGATCCGTCGATTGAATTTAACCCTTGTCATGCTGTAAAAAGTCACATTGGGAATTTCTGTAAAATCAAAGGGCTTAAAGTACTGGTAGCACTTGTTGTTCAATCATCAATATTGCTTTTGAAAATTTATTTCATAAACAACTCTGACAGGAAAAGTGCTAACAGGAGGTGTAGACTAAGATCAGACTGCACTTATGTGCAGGCTGATCTTTGTCTACACCTCCTGCCAAAACCGGAATAATCCGGGTTCAGCATGACAAGGGTTAATGTTGACTATAGTTGAGGATAAAGAACACTATCGGTGCATATAGGATAGAAAAGTGAATGCACTGAAATCCATGTAAAATGGAATGAGATTTAATTGATATACGTGTTGTTTGTAGAGAATATACGAACTGAGAAATAAACTTCCGAGTGATAATCCTTGTTACGCTGATCCCAAAATATTTCTGCTTTGACAAGAAATTTGACAGGTGTATAGACTAAGATAAGCCTGCACAGACGTGCAGTCTGATCTTGGCCTATACTTTCTGCTCCTTATTGTTGTTTTGAAAAAAAATCTTTGATTACAATATTGATTTAATTTTGTATTTTTTTTTCAAATATAGTGAAAAGAGGAAAAACATTCAGCAGGAAAAGGTTTTAAATCGGCCTCCGTTTGCTCAATAGTAACTGAAAACTAAACTAATAGTGAACTAAACTTTTGTTTAGAGTGGCGGAGAATAGAAAGTGAACTAGTTTACGTGATGTGATTAAATAATTCTTGTGAATGAATTTAACTGAATTTTCTCTTACACTGCTAAATAATAAAGATGAGGTTTCCGGCCGTAATAAAAAGTAGGCGTAGAGTTATCGTTCTTCTCGGGCTTTACTTGATATCATCGGGCATTTTTGTGATATTTCACAAACGTGAAAGTTTCAGTGTTTACGGAAACTCTGGTACAATTAGTAGAGGAACTGACAAGTTGAACACAATTGACGTTAAAAGAACATTTACTGCCCAAAAGCACTTCTCTCCGAGCATCGACTCATCGGATGTTTGTTTCAGTGATGACCTAAGTCCACTCGACGACTCGATGAAATTAATCCTGGATGGAAAACATATGCTTCAATATTTCAAAGTAGGAAATAAGTTTGCTCTATCAAAGCCAAAATGGCAAAAAGACCTACTGAACAATAAAAACCGCCAAGTAGGGATCAACGACACGAAATATTTTATTTCGTCTATTTTACGCGTTCGCCTATATTCAGAAGATAAGGCGAAATGGACTATAAGGGAGCTCAAACAATGGCTACACTATCAGTTATTCGCGGGTGCTGAACATGTTTATATCTGCATCCATTATTTAAATGAAACTGAACGTTTTGATAATCATCTTACTGAATATATAAAACAGGGTTTGGTGTCTATTATCTGGTGGAACAGTATCAGGGCTGTCCCAGGGACTCATACCTATGATGACGATAGCATTAAAAACCAAGTGTCTTGTTATAATTATATCTTGGATAATTTTAGGAACGAGTCAATTTGGCATTATAATTTCGACATGGATGAAAACCCTTATGTTCCCAATGACCGATGCGAAGGCTTCTTAACACGGTATCTTAAAAATCTTAGACAGGATGTTTCAGAACTTCGACTAGCCAACTATGTTTTACAAGGCCAATGTGATCGATCACGTGACATTTTCTATGACAGAATTAACCGAATAACGCCCAAAGTATTAAACGGCAACGTCAAGCCAATTTATAAGGTACCGATGACAATACTTGCCGGCATGCATGGGTCACAAACAAAGGGGAAATTAGTTTATCCTGACCACGGAGATTTGATTATGTTACACTATTGGGGTGCCAGGATTCAGAAGTGGCAAAACGATACAGAGGAGCTGCACCACAGAACAAAGGAGTTTAACACAGTGAGAGATTCTATAGCAATAAACATTCGGCATTCTTTAATAGCCTTTGGCGAATTTGACGCATTTGCTAAAAACACTGGACCTTAGTTTATTCTTAATATTTAAACCAATTGGTTGTTAATAAAAAAAAAAAGAAATAGAATGACGAATCAAATCTTTCATTAAACGTAAAATGAGCTTTGAAATTCATTTTTTGTTTGTTTGGCGAATTAAGCGGCCCAAATAGAGCTTATTTAACCCTTTCCTGTTCAAACCCTGTTTTTTTACGTACCTGTGATTTTATAGTTGAGAAAACATTGTAGTAAAAGAAGAAATTGCTTGTGACAAGCAATTTCTTCTTTTTCAACAATATTTTCCACCCAACTGAATGGTTATTTATCAATTTAAATCAACTTTAAATTTTCGCCTTTAAGACCTTTCAATTGGGATAGGTCTAAAATTTTGCAAAACAAGAAAGGGTTAAGGTGAACTCACGACGTTTATATCGCCAAGAAACCATTTTTTTTTTTTTGTTAGAAGTTACTTGCCTTATCTTTTGCATTTTTATAACATAACATAACATAACTTTATTGATTTCGACTTGAACAGAGATGTTCATCGTCACAAAGTATGCAATAATGGCTGTGTTTAACAAAGTTGTGGTAAGTTATAAATTAATGATTTGACATTTCATATCGATATGCGGAAGTACATCGGAAACAATCATAAGAAAGAGGCATTGAAATGTTTCATACATTATCAATATTTATTCTGTTTGTACTTAGTTTTTCAAAGTCAGCTATTCATATTATAAGTCAAATCTTCTGTGGAGGTAAGTTTGCGTGGCCAGCGATCCGTCATCTAATTTATTTTGTTATCATCGAGGAATGATTTAATTGTTAGTTTCGTTTATCGAAAACGAGCCTTCTGATTGGTCGAAAAATTTAATTCATACTTCAATGAACAAAATTTTGAGCACGCAGTCATTTTGAATGCTTCCGCACAAAATAGTTCCATACAAAAAAGTATCAAAAGTTTTTAAAGTTTTGCTTTGTTCGCTCCATGCTATTAAATTATAAGAAATGAAGGGAATATTTTTTGTTTTCATGGACGTATGAGCCGAAAAACCTAATCACACTTATGTATGAATCCGCTTCGCGTATTCATACAGTGTGATTAGTTTTTTCGGTTCATACCTCCATGAAAACAAAAAATATTCTCTTCATCTCTTAAATTAATAAGATTTCTCGGTTGACTTATGACTTAAAAGTTTTCATTCTATCGTATATTATCAAAATGAAGAACTGCTTAGATTTGGATGTTTCACTCGTTTATTTCGCTCTGTTAACCGATATCCGTCTGACATAAAACGCTTTTAACATTAGTAATTTTTCGCCAAATAACGTGCTTTCGTCTCATTCTTCAAATCTTGGAAGGGTGGGTCCCCGTATGGCTAATTTTATGGTTAGGTGATACTTATTACATACTATTCTAAACTCTATTAAACAATTACCTTACAATGAAGCTTTTTGATACCCCCGAAGACAAACAATTTGGGAAAACATTGTGGAAAATGAAGAAACTGCTTGTGACAAGCAATTTCCTTATTTTAAACAATATTTTCTAACCAGAGTTGAAAAATCTAAATTTTCACAAAATTTAAATAATCGTCTGCAACCCCTTTCGATTCGGACCAGTGTAAAATTTTGTATGAGAATGGTTTATAACAACTTTCTTAAAATGTTATTTGTTTCCATGTTACAAGATAATTTTGTTGACATTCAACATGTACCTATTTTGGATTTGCGTTTCTACAGCTTATTGAGACATGTCATCGACCGATCGCAGATGTCAATCAAACAATCAATCGACCAAATAATTGACCAATCGCTGGCCCCGCCCTATGACCTTTTTGGCCCCGCCCATTGATTCCGACAGGATGTTACGCTTCGGTTTTAACGGCATTATTTTAAAAAGAATATAACCAGTAGCATGTTACAAATAAGTAGAATAGTTGGCTTGCGACCTACAAATTGTAACTACAGCTTGAATAAGCTTGACGTTTAAGTCGCCAAATCAACAAAATTGTTTCACTAATATAGCAGTCAACGTTGGAGTTCAAACTGTGTGAATGATTCTACATGAGTGATTTCATTGGTCGACTGATTATTTGATTGACAGGCACGATTAGTCAATTCATTTAGAGCGAAATCTTAATTAGTGGGCGTAGGCAAGTGATCCAGCCAGCCATGCATTCAAACCGTAGGTAAGTTCAAATTCCGATTTTGTCGACATTTGCATCAAGCATGTTTGATTGCTCTGCGACTTGAGTAAGCTGTTGATACGATGTTTAGTTCGCCAAGGAGCAGTTTTACTCTTTGACTCACATGAGCATAAAGTGATCAGGTAGACCTTTGTGTTCTGTCTGTCGACCGCCCGAGAGTCTGTCTTTCTGTCCTCCGTCCACAATTACAAACCCCCCCCCCCAAAATCTCCTAAATTTGTCATTGGCTTTAAACCAAACTTCTTGGAACAAAAATATTATCCTAAGTCCATGCTCTTTAAAAATAGTTCACATAATCGGATTCCATGTAGAACTCAGGTTGCAATGGCAACCAAATTAAAGAAATATTCTCCTCAGACCACCTGGCCCAGAGCGTTGATATTGTATATGCATGTGACATCGCTTTATGTTCTTTTACTGTATTTCTCCAGAGCATTGCTCTATTATGAATGTATTGGGATCACAGATTTTACTTTGAAAGACAGAATGAAACCTTAAAAGTCTTTTCATAAATTCAGTGGCACAGCAATTTCAAATCTGGCTTGCAGATTCTGAAATTCTTCATATTTTTACCTGGGAGTAACTATAATCCATATTTGTGGAAACTCAAAAACTTGACATAGAATAAACAACAACAACAACAACAACAAAATCAATCTTCTCTTTCCAAACCATAAGGTTAGGGTTTTTAAAAAATTGCACTGAGGATCAACTTATGGTATTTTTCCATAATACTTCAAATTATTTCTCTAGGTTGACCAACACCCTATATTGAGGGTTCTAGGATTTTACATGGATATAAAGAAGGAAATCTTTAAAAGATAAAATTCAACACCAGAATACACCGAGTTTTTCATTTTTACAAACAGAATTTCTTAAAGGTGCTCTAACCAAATACTTTAAGTATTTACTTTGGGATCTGTTTAAACACTATATTGTGGGTTTCCATAATTTACATGGAGATGAAGGGAAAAAAACTTTAAAATATTATTAAAATCCAAATGGCCTGAAGCTTTCAATTATTGCTTATTGATTTACTGATAATGCTGCACGAAAAAGCTTGAAATTCTTACTGTGCGATGACCATTAAATATTAACCTGATGATTAACTCCAACATGGGCGCCATTCATGTGAATCATTTTGTTGGTTTGTGACTTAAACGTGATCACTTCAGCTTATTCAAGCTGTAGTTACGACGTTGAAGTCGCCTGCCAAGCATTCTACTTTTTTTGTTAGATGCTATTAGCTATAGACTTGGCAAAATAGCGCCGTTTTAAATCGAAGTTGAACTCCCTGCTGGGGTCAATACGCCGGAAAAAAGGAGTAAGTGGGCGGGAGTAGCGATTGGTAAACACTTGTTCAAGGTGATGTAGAATAAACAATAATTAAAAATAAAATGTCTGAAGCGCACATTCGGTTTTTTTTTTTCGTACGTGAAAGCTGCTTTTTACTAAGTCACGTGACAACAAGCCTTTCACCTGCAGAATAAGGAAACAATCCTCGTAGTCGACGACATAATATCGGATCGCACAAATCAATCACAAAACCATTGGACCAATCAAATTATTCATTTAATCCGATAGAGATATGTTGATCTCCGTCATTCATGTAAAACTTTTCGCTTTTAGGCGACTGTTTCCTCACAATTACAACTCATAGAAGTTGTAGCTACCACGTTTAGGTCCCAAAAGTAATTACTGCTCTTTATTTTAAAGTCCCAAACCATATATTTTTTCTAATACATCTTGATATATCAGACAAACAACTTGTCGGAGATAACTTGGCTTGACAAACGATCCTTCAATTAATCAAAAAGCTTGTTCGAAGTTGCATGATATAGTACGTTTATCTTTGAATTGCAATACAAATAAGTGAGTACTTAGTTATTAAGAGATGATAAAGCAGAGGTCTAGATAATGCGGGGTAACACTATTCTAATATCCTTATTTCTCAACGAAACCCTATGTTGTTGGTACACAATATAGGGTTTATGGCAGCATTGGTATAATATCTAAATCTACAATTCGAATTACACCCTCTACATGTAGCCCTGATGTTTTTTTAATGGACGCCAGAATATGCCTACTGGTTAAAACTCGTACATTCCATTAAAAAATGTCGGTTCCAACTGTGAATCTTATTAAAAAGGATGGGTGATTAAACGCGAATAAGTTTCGATTGCATTTTTAATATAACTTATATAAGATGCACTAGAGTTTCACGTCACCATAAAGTACAGAAATTATCTACCCACCCCCATCAACCTGCATCAAACAATAATTCAGATCTGCATTATAGTTACCGTTTTAATTGACCAATAGCGGCTGTCAATCAAGGAATAAACCGACCAACTTTCAACTCCAACATTGGCCGCCATTTTTGTTTGATTTCTTTGTTGGTTTGGCGACTTAAATGAAGATAGGCCATAAAGATAGACTAAGAAAGCAAACGACGATATTTTGCAAACTGCGTGTCACTTAATTAATCAAAGTACTGTAAGCTAGCAAAGCATAATTTTGTTAGATCAAAGGTTATCATGATAAATAAAATCAGCTTGGTGGAATTAAGAAAACTCTTGCCTTGTATGGTAGAAAACATTGTGGACATTGAAGAAATTGCTTGTTACAAGCAATTTCTTCATTGTCCACAATGTTTTCCAAAGCTATTTACCTGAGATGCTTTAAAAGCGGGATCGAGTGAGAATGTGTTAAATAGCATGATTTTGAGAGATTCCTCTACAATTTGAATAAAGTTAACTCATGTTGCCATATAAAGCAGTGCGCATAGTGAACACTCTGATAAGACTCATAAGAACTACTTTTTATGGTGTAGGCATTCAATGGATTTAGCAGTTAAACCTCCAGTGCAGTTTGCACTCGTTTGAACTCTGAAAAGACCTCAAAATTTTGTCTATTAACTTTAACTTTGCAAGCTAAAAATGTGTGGTTTGCTTCCTAAACATCGTAACTTCAGATTAAACAAGCTGTAGTTGAGCTATTAAGTCGCTAAGTCATTATAAATGCTTGACACAAATGGCTGGCTTCAAAGTTCACTGCCTCTCTAAATGAATTATTACATTGGTCAGTTGGCCAATCGCTGGCCCGGCTCACTTACTCCTTTGGCCGCTCCCGTTGACTCCGACAGGAAGTCCCGCTTCGATTTTAAATGACGGTTTTAAACGATGTTATTTATTTCAAAATTCGTGGCCAGTAGCATTTATCAAAAACTTAAATGTTTAGCGACCTAAACGTCGTAACTACAGCTTGAATAAGCCGTAGTTATGACGTATATGTCGCCAAATCAACAAAAATGTTTCACACAAAAGACGACCAATATCGTAGTTCAAACCTCAAATCCGGGCTAATTTAATTATTTGATTGGTCGATATATTCCTTGATTGACTGCCGCGATTGGTCAATTATATTTTGAATGGTTAGAAAAATCCGTAAATCAGGCTTCAATCTTAAATTACATAAATTGGTTAGAGACTATATGTAAAAAATGCAGTAGTTCTGTTTTTATTGTTATTGTTGTCAATTGTTTATCGATTGATCTTCCTTTGTTTAGAAGTAACCTTCCCCTAAAAAAGGAGGAAATTCGAATGAAAAGATTCCAAAGCATAAATCAATTTTTCGTATCGCTTGATCGTTAAAAGCATATAAATATAAAAGGAAGGAATTGAACAATCACGGCTGTCAATCAAGGAATATATCGACCAATCAAATTATTCATTCGGCCTTGGAGTGAATTAAAACTCTCGCATTGGCCGCCATTTGTGTGAAACATTCTTGTTATTTCGCGACTTAAATGTCGTGACTACAGCTTATTCAAGCTGTAGTTACGACGTTTAGGCCGCCAGCCAACGATTCTACTTTTTGAGTCGCCCTCCTGACCATAGTTTTTGCAAATAAACGCCGATACAAATATACCGTATAGTGCTCAATTACATGTTGTTTGCTAAACATTTAAATTACGCTTTAAACTTATATTATGGTCTTTTTCTAAGTTATCGCTTTTCGTAATTGACCATATTCACACCCGTATTTTAAGGTAGACCCCACAAGGTATCAAATAATTCAATCATTATTTTCACCGGTATTTCTTTCCCTTTAGTTAATGACTATATGGCCTCGAGGGTCTGTAAACCTTTCTCTGATAAAATAATGATCGGTATTACATTCGATGTTCAGGGTATATGAAATTGAAGTATTTTGCAACCCTTGCGCTGTAAGGCTTAAATATCACAAAAATGAATTATGTTTGCTTCAAGTAAACAGTTTGAAAATGCACCATGCACCCTTATGGACCTTTTTAGTGCCACAGGAAAGATTTTTAACCAACACATAACTCGGCTAAAAATATGCAGAACGAATTCATAATAGCATATGCTATAATATACTGTTCTGTAAAGGAACAACAACAGCCTAGCTATATAACGAGGTACGCACATTGAAACCAATAACATAAGAGTCAAAAAGACGAAAATTTAATTTGGATTTCGTTTGAAAAATAACCATTCAGTGGGGTAGAAAACGATATGGATATGAAATTGCTTGTTACAAGCGAATTCTTCTTTTTTACAGTATTTTCTCAATTATAAATTCACAGGGACGTAAAAACAAGGGATTGAACAGGAAATGGTTAGAGTCAAGTAAGTTCTAATAGCAACTGATAGCAACAAATAGGTGCTCTTCAATGTACGCATGTGGCCTAGACTTTTAACACAATTAGCTGATATCCGCACAATAAGTTTAACATACTCCCCTTTAATTGACCAATCGCGGTGTCAATCAATGAATCAACCGACCAAGCAAATGACTTATTCAGCCCTGACCCGAGTTTTATACTCCGACATTAGCCGCATTTTTTATACCCTTTTTGTTGGTTTGCGATTTAAAAGTCGTACCTACAGCTTATGCAAGCTGCATTTACAACTTACGACGTTTAGGTCACCAACCAACAATTTCCTTTTTTTTTTGTTTCATGCTATTGGCTATAAATTTGCAAAATAACGCCGCTAAAAATCGAAGTGGAATGTCCTGTCTTAGTCAATGCGCGTGGTCGACGGACTCACTCGGAGGGGCCAGCGATCGATCAATCAGAAACATCTTTTATAAGAAATTCTTAAGATTTATCCCGCCATGCACTGGTTATGTTTTGGTCCGGTGTTCCATTCCGTAAAAGTATGATTCTTATAAAGACTTGTTACATTCAGAAGAACACTTATTTTATTTTTCGTTTTTTTATTTCATTTTCCCCTATACGATCGATTGTTTTAGGTCAGTATTCAAGTGGCTCTTAAAATTTACCGGCGCTAAAAAAATTATCAACTCCGTACATTTCCGGGACTAAAACTTTCTATCACATAGTTTGCAGATTTCTGTACTTTTCATTTTTTTCTCATTTCTAAATACCCGTTTCCATAAACGCTCGCTTTGCGCGAAAGGTCTTCGGCCGTTCGCGAGCTGTGTTCGCTGTTATGTAATGACATCAAGCGTAGAAAGCAAATATTTAACAATTTTGGATAATCTTTATGTTTTTGTGTGGAAGCATAAAAAATAGTTGCGTGCTCAAAATTTCGCAAAAATATAGAGGTATGGATAATTTCCATTGCGTTTCGCACCTGACCAGCCCTTGTCAGTTACACGGTTCCAACCAGAGAGTCCGTAGAAGGTCTCAGGCCGTCGTTGGCCAGGATTGGTCAGTTCGTTACATGTGAGAATTGACCAATCGTGGTTGTCAATATAAAAAAAAAGAAAACACGGCCACTCAATTCATTCAATTTGATTAGAAGTGGAATTTGAACTCAAACATCTGTCACCATTTATGTGAAGCATTGGTTTTGGTTTTGCGAACGAGCTGTACTTACGACGTATGAGTAGCAAAACCACCAAAAATGCTTTATATTTATGACGGCCAATGCTGGAGTTGAATCTTCGATTCCGGTCTAAATGTATAATTTGATTGGTCGATCTTTTTCTTTGATTGACAGCCGCGAATGGTCAGTAAGTGCATTTGGCACAGTCTTGTTCTGGTCCATGGTTACACTCTTTTCATATGTCCCTTTTGGCGAGATCAGCCTCATATACATGTCGTGCGAAAGCGGTCCAAAAAAGATGGTTTACCGCTGTGCATCGAATTATCGAATGACCAATTAAAATAACCAAATCGCGGTTATTAATCTACCAATCGGTCAACCAATGAAATGATTCATTTAGACTGAATGAAAACCTTGAACTCCAACATTTGCGGCTATTCATATCAAGTTCGTTTGGCGACTTAAACGTCGTCACTACATCTTATTCAAACTGCAGTAACGACGTTTAGGCCGCCAGCCAACCATTTTACTTTTTGTTACATACTATTTGCCATTAACTTTGCAAAGTAACGCCATTTAACCCTTTCCTGTACAATCACTGGTTTTTACGTCCTCGTGATTTTATACTTGAGAAAACATTGTGGGAAAAGAAGAAATTGCTTGTAACAAGCAATTTCTTCTTTTTCCACAATATTTTCTACCCTACTGGATGGTTATTTCTCAAATTAAATCCACTCTAAATTTGCGTCTGCAAAACCTTTGAATTTGGACAGGTCTAAAAAAATTTAAAACAGGAAAGGGTTAAAGTCGAAGTGGAAATTCCTGTAGGAGTCAATGGGTGGGCCAACGGGGTAAGTGAAAGGGAACAACGATTGCCAAAGTAACCATTTGGACCAGGAGTAAAGTGTTGATCATATGCTATCTGTGCCATAACTGAACAAATGGATTCTAGAGATGACTTTCTCAATGGCATACGAAAATTGAAGTGTATTTAATTTGAAAAAATAACCAGTCAGTAGGGAAGAAACTATATTGGAAAAAGAAGAAATTGCTTGTTACAAGCGATTTCTTCTTTTTCTACAATGTATTCTCAATTGTGAATTTACAGGGACGTAAAAACAGGCATTAAAAGGAATAGATTAATGCTAGGCCAGAAAAATTGAAAAATCGGTCAAAAGCCAACGATGTAAGCAATATTCGACGAGTATCGATACTTCCACGGCGATACCTGTCTTTGACCTTTCTTAGACTTTTCCAACAGTTTTGCACGAATCTTTTGGTTATACACGTAAACAAAACTAAAAAAATATTAAAGTGCTTTATGCACTGTAATTGGTCGTCATTGAAAATTTATATATTATACAGACCGTTTCATTCCGATTAGGTGCTGCCGTCATAGCACACTTGGTAGCACATCAGATTTCCAATCTTCTATCATAGGGTGTTCGATCCCGGTGGCGGCGGCACATCCTCTTTCCGACATTTGACTCGCACCAATGGGTTGATAATCGTAGACCTAAAGTGGGATAGTAGCTCAAGGCTAGGAAAGGATGTAATGGTAGTACTGGTGCGAGATATACCAGGAATCCATTGTATGGTGCTCCATCCGCCGCGATATGACAAAAAAAAAGGTTAAAAGCGGCGTTAAACCATATTTAAACAAACAATCAAAATAAGGCTAAAACCGGCTTTAAAAATACTACTTTCGAGCCACGGGGTCCTATCCTGGCATACCATTTTACCGTAAATGTTAATTTGAACTCGTATTATTTCTAACACGAACGCAAGATGTTGATTCAAATTTTTCAAAGACCCGTCAAAATTTCACAGAAAAGCAAATTTAACAGTTGAGATCATTCATTAAAACTCGTTAATGTCTATATTTCCAGAAATCGAAAATTAAACGGCCCGTATGATACTCCTCTATCATCACATAATCTATAACAGGATTCATGATCAAATGGGTACCTATAAATAAGCAACTTTTTATAAAAAACAGATTTTTACAATTCTTGTTTGTTAAATAGTCAGTACAAAATATTTTCCTTCTTAAAGGGAGGTATCGATGTTTCTGAAACCTAGATAAGAAAAATTACCAAGTGCCGAAAGTTAGACTCAAAAGAACATTTAATACTTTAAGTTAGGTCAGGTATTGTCTTGGTGGTTATCTAAAAGACATAAAGTGGCTTTTGCTGGTTGAATCGGAAAAGTTAAGCGGAAATCCAGGTTATTTTTAGACATCACGGAATTTGGCTGCCGACATCGAATGACCTCATTTGCATATGACCCAGTCAAATGAAGGTAACAAATTTACTAGCGAAACAGCCAACGTCCTAAACCATATCGCATGAAATGACTGATCTTTACAGACCAGCTAGCGAACATTACTCCTGATGACGTAATGATGACGTTGGTTTGATGTAATTTGAACTAAATGCAAGGTTCTAACGGTTATTCGCGCCACGTGAATGACCTATTATCTTCGTAACTGTCTCGGATTAATCTAAAAATAGATTAATAGCCTACGTAGGCTATTAGGGAAATACCCTGCTTTTTTCTGATAAGCGACCTCATATTTTGGCAAAACTACTTTTCGGCATATTGTATTCAAATAGTTTATGAGAGGAAATAAAAATAATCAAAATCTGTGACATGAAAAAAACATCGATACCTACCTTTAAAGTAAGGTATCGATGTTTTTCAATGTCACAGACTAATCATTTTTTATTCCCTTTCATACGCTATTTAAACACAATATTCTGAAACGTAGTTGTTCAGAGGTCATTTATCAGAATGAAGCAGGGTATTTCCCTAATGGCCTACGTAGGCTGTTAATAGATTAAGCCGATGCAGTTACAATGAATTCACGTGTTGCTTATTACCGTTGGAATCAGATTGAATTTGCTCAAATTAACGTCATCGTTACGTCATCAAATGTTATTTTCGCAAGCCAGTCTTCAACTCTGTAAAGATAAGTCGAAACTGTAGTATGAATATAGACACTTACCCAAATTTTGCGTTTACCATTTGATGTGACATAATTTAGGACGTTTATTGTTTCGCTCCTTTCGTTGACTTTTGGTCATATGCAATTGAGGTCGCGCTGTGTCAACAACCGAATTCCATGATATCTAAATATAACCTGGAATTCCTCTGAATATTTCCTAAGTAACCACACAAAGCAAATTTATGCCTATCAGATTAACGCGAAGATAACATCTGACTCAAATTTAAGTATTAAAGTCTCTTTTTTGAGTATTTTGCAGGAATAATTAAAGTTTTCTTATCTTGGTTTCAGAAACATCGATACCTCCTTTTAAGAATTCTACAACCCTTTCCTGCACAACCGCTTGTATTGATTGCCGTGTGATTGTAAATTTGTGTAAAGATTGTGCGAAAAGAAGAAATTAAGTGTAAAAAGCATTTTCTTCTTTCTTACAATATTTTTTTCTAACCCGTAGGTTGGTTTTCTTTTCAAATTACAACCACTTTTAATGTTCGTCTGCATTTGCTTTCAAATATGTCCAGAGTAAAATTTTGAAAAATAGGAAATGGTTAATCAAGTTTTTTTAGAATAGCTTGCTAAGATTATCCCCGCAAGCTTTAGTATAAAGCCATAACAAAATTAATGGAAATGTGATTACTTAGGGACGTAGGATACACAAGATAAATACCCACAAGATCTATCATATAGTTTGCGCTTATTAAACTGTTAAACACCCGAAAACTAAATACAATGTAAATGATTAAATATAACCCCGATATATAAAAAAGACTTTAAGAACAATAGATTTTCATAGAGGTCCAGAAAATAAATGTAGGGTAGGCTAAAACAAATAAGGAATGTAGGAGTAAAAACAAACGGTGGCAGAAGGATTCGAACCTAAGACCTCGGGCTCTCACCACTGCGCCAAGCGGGTATCTATCCGCACATCGATAAAGATAACATTAATGCGTAACACATTGAGAGAACTCTTTCGCCACGTGACTACTTTGTTTTAAATTTCCATAGATCCGATGCATTTACGCTACTCTTCGATATGTAAGTAAGTTATTCCTGAATATTTCTTTTTATAAATAATGGTATTTTAACGTAAGGCTGGAAAATAATAATGTGGCAATAATATCCATTATGAAGATACGTTCTCTTCTTGTCTGTTTTATCTTGAAATGATTCGGCGAATGGGTTAGTTTTACTAATCGGAAATCCTTGAAGACTGTTTAAGTCACATGACCTCCATGTTTTCCTTTATTCCTTTTGATAATTCCTAACTTGTAAAATGCAATTATATTTTGCTGTTTACCCGTAAGCATCGAGCGTTCAGCCTTTATCGAACACACTGAAGTTGTTACAAATTGGTCTGTTGTATGCGTCCAGTTGGGCTAAAGACAGTTTTGGTAAATTGCTCCAACACGATGTCGAGTTTATGGTTATACAAATTGGTCTGTGTGTCCAATTGAAAAGGGAAATAACATCAAGGTTGTACAATCCAACAGAGCGTTCTATTAAGATTTTGATCAGACCGAGCAGGTGCAACTTCTGCTAAAAGTCTCTACTTTGCACTCTTTTGAAACTGTTTGAAAGTTTTGCTCATAACAACACCTCGGAAAAATCGCGAACTTTTACCCCATAATATCTTCAGTTATGTAGTTAAACCATGGGATTTATCACAACGAAAAAAATGGTTCTTAGGTAAAAGAGCGGTCCAACTATTTGATAGAATTGCGTGAATAAGACTTTCCTTTATTCAGCCCTAATTTATACTTAATGATATAGAAAGGACATCCATATAGGAAAAACATGGTGCTTATCATTGGTAAAACGAGACTAAATATCAGAAATTCGACTGAACTATCAAATCATTCATTGAAAAAAAGGAAAGCTTATGTACAACATTTCCGTTGCTGGGCATCTTAAAAGCCGTTACTAAAGATTATTCGATTAGTTAATTGAAAAAAATTATTGGAACGATTAAACCTATAAATGTCAACCTGATAGTTGTCCGTAAAGCTATATAGATAATCTGCCGAGCAATTGCGGTCGAGCAATACGCGAGCTTTCTTTTAAAAACAGTCTATCAAATTTCGATAACTGCCCGAAGGTCTATCAGAAATCAATACATATATTTAGTCTATCGGACATCAATATTTAGTCTAGCTGGTCTTCATTGACGACAAATGTCGTTTACGTTGGTATATTGAAGTCGCCCTCTGTAAAGGGGCCATGTGGAAATATGAAAGTTTCGACCTTTGACAAACTGCGTGGATTAACCATGCCAAAACTGTTCGAAAATTCTTTTAAGGTAGATTACTTCATACATTGATATTTACTTTTGCTGCTTTCGCAGAAAACTCGAAATAAAGTCAAACTTGTATTTGGCGACCACTTACGGGACGGACAAAATGTCGTTTAAATGAGTGGTCGCTTAATGCATTTTTGTGACATTTATGAAGGATCGGTCTCGACTGCATGATTAAATTCTTGTAACAATTCTCACTTCATCAGGTGTTGACGGAACTCATTAGAATCGTCTCGTTGATACGATTCTAGTCAGATCCACCAACATAGGATTTAGTTTTGATAATTTTACCAGCCAAAACGTCTAATTATAAAGACGCTTTGTTTTCGGCAAGGGAATTTTGATATCGACCGCTTAAAGAAAGTGTTTGCTTATTAGAGGTGGTCTCTTGAGCAAGGTTGACTGTATTTGCTTGGCTTCGTCACCCTGCACTATACCTGTTTATATATTATATGAGCCTGTGCGTGACATTTCCAACAATTTCGCATGTGTGTGACTCGCACACATTTAGCAACCTGGACAGCCATTCGGGGCAATTAGAATATTCGCTGATTGTTTAAAGATGCTTTGTGTCATTATCTATCTACAGAGCGCAGAGTGAAGACTCTTATCAGACTGTGAGGATGCACAGGCTGATCTGAGTCTTTACTTAGCGCATATATGTGTAATGGTTGGAAATGTCACGCACGCGCTCATATGTTTTCTAGTAAAAAAATGTTGTTACTTTATGACGTTCCTATAACGTTGAAGTTGACTAATAACTGCCCCGTTTGTCTCGCCCATTGACTCCGACAGGAAGTTCCATTTCGATTTTAAACGGTGTGATTTTTTGAAAGTTAATGGCCAGTTGCAAAGAGTAGATACGTTGGTTGATACCTAAATGTCTTAGCTACAGCTTGAATAAGTTATAATTACTTTAGTCGCCAAACCAACAAGAAATGTTTCACAAAAAAGGCGACCAATGTAGGAGTTCAAACTTCACTATAATTAATGCCAAGCCCCCCCCCCCCCCAAAAAAAAACAAAAAAAAAAAAAAACAAAACAAAAAAAAAACACTGAAATAAAACGAAAGGGGAGACACCAATGCACCAGAAAGGCCATCACACTTTTGTAACTACATCAACATTTTTGCCATCCTAAATACATACCATAAGCCATTGGTCCCTATTTTTGCTAACCTTTTTTGTTGGTTTGGCGACTTTAACGTCTTGACGACAGCCTATTCAAGCTATAGTTACGACATTTAGGTCGCCAACACACTATTCTACTTTTCGTTACAAGCTACTGACCATAGTTTTAGCGAAATAACGCCTTTGAAAATCGAAGCGGGATCATCTATTGGAGTAAATGGGGCCAAAGGAGCAAGTGGGCGGGGCCAGAGACTGGTCGATTGTAACATTTTTGCAGGTTTTCCCGGTAACAGATCATATACAAAAATGATTTGTGATATTTCTGCTACAAGTTTTACTAGAGATAATTCACTGAAACTCGGATATGTCCGCCATCAACGTAACATTCTATCAAGGGTGTAACTCGAAACATGCCCCTTTTACAAACCATCCACAATAAGCATAAAGTCAGTCATCCGTATTCCGTGTTCGTATTATACTAATGACCCCAGTCGACCTTTGTTATCTTAATCTAGATATTTACACAAGATATCTAATGAAATGTCCGGATTGTCCTTTTCGTATGAAAGGCCATATGCTAACGTTGTTAGGAGACCAAATCCACGTTACTTTGGCTTTGATGAGCTGCAATTACGATGTTTTTTCTTATCAACTATTTTGAAGATATCGCTGTACAAAGGGAGATTGTTTGTGACTATATTTTTACTTTTCAAAGTAGACGTACATTTGGATGTACCGCAATTATATAATGAGAAAATACACACACACAAAAAAAAAAAAAAAGAAAAAAGAAACACACACACACACATACAGACGAGTCATTTAATAACTGTCTAGTGTTATTTTTTGTATAAAGTAATAAACTAAACATATAGAAAACATAGAATACGGTATATCTTTTTTTTTTAAAAAAGGACACATCCCCGATTGTGCGTTTTAGCAATTAGCCAGCGACAATTGTTAGACCTTTCTAAATTGATAAAAGGTTGGAGAGGATTAGTCTGCAAAGTAAGTTTAAAATGAAAATTTAAGGCCTTAATAGGATATCAAACATGAGGAAATGAGTACGCGTAATTTCTCTTTTCCTTACCATGCTTTCTACCTTATGAAGCAATTAGCTCATTTTCCCTAGAAAGCCTTTCTCTTTTGCATCCGTTCTTCAACACTGTCACAAAGTTGAATCATTTATATACCTTCCATACAGTAGGTAGCATGTTGCCTCCCCCCCCCCCCCCCACACACAATTTATCTCGATGAACGAGAAAGGTGCTACATCAGGTCAGCGAGTTGGACGCTCATCCAGATAGAAACAACATCCTTGTATAGCAATGAATTTTAGTGATGGTGTTTTTTAAAGGGAGGCATCGAGGTTTCTGAATCATTGGTAAAATTCCAAAATGCCCTAAAATACGCTCAAACATTTGATTCTTAAATATGAGTTTAATATTGGCTTCACGGTAATCTGATAGGCTCAAAGTGGCTTTTGTGGTTATCTAGTACACTAGTATAGACATATGCGCAGACTGATCTTTGTCTATACCTCCTGCAAAAAACAAGAATATTCCGGGTTTAGCATGACAAGAATAAATTTTCGAAATCGACCTAAGGCGTGTCCAACAATAACATAGATATTTGTCTCTCACCAAAGGATGAGTAGCTAGAAGTTCCAATAGGACATGTTTGTGAAATGCCAAGGGTATTGGTTCGCGATCTGGTTGCAATTATGCTAAACTTAGACTTACGTTACATTAAATAGTTGTTGGGCGTTCAAAATGTCGTAACGCCAAACGACGAAATCAGTCAACCAGAGCACATGATTTTGTTTCTATACTTGTATGGGTCGTTCCGATCTGTTTGACATTGTACGGTTTCATAAAGACTTTTCGTTATTGATCAACTAAAACTAAACTGAAGGGGTAGAATTTTCATATATATTATATTGTAGTTTAATATCTCTTTACAAACTACTGCCGGCGATAAATTATTCCGATGGGTGATCAAAGACCCGTACTCAGTCAATAATGATCGTTCAGTAAACTATTCTTAACCCATTCCCACTCAATTCCCCCTTTTGACGCCCCTCAACAAAAAAGCTTTGGAAAACAATGTGGAAAATGAAAAAATTGCTTGGAATAAGCAATTTCTTCATTATCCACGATGTTTCTATCCACAAAGACGAAAAAATGAAAAAATCCATCAACTTGAAATTGTCGTCTGCAGCTCCTTTCAATTTGGACAGGTCTAAAATTCCACTGTGTTGGAATGGGTTAACTTATCTTCTAACACAATACAAAGATATATTTTCTGTAGATAAAACTAACTTTACACTCGAATAATTCAACTTATCGTGTTTTCCCCTTTTCCATATGAACCTGCGGGAGACATTTCTTACAAAGGACGGCTCGCTGGCCTCGCCCATTGACTCCACTGGCCACACCCACAGACTTCTATAGGTAGTTCCACTTCGATTTAACCCTATCACGTTTTCAGAAATTTTAGACTGTTCCAAACGGAAATAGGTTGCAGACGACAATGAAAATTGGATGCATTTTGAAATCAAACCATCCTTTGTGGTAGAAGTTATTGTGGGAAAAGGAGAAATTGCTTGTTACAAGCAATTTCTCCTTTTCCCACAATATTTTCTCAAGTATAAATTCACATTGACGTAAAATCCCGGGTATGTACAGGGAAGGGTTAAAAAGCGTTATTTTACAAATTCAGCGTTATTTTGCACAGTTTATGGCAAGTAGCATGTAACAAAAAAGTAGAATTGTTTGTCTACTGTGCATCGTAAACGTCGTAACTACAGCTTGATAACTACAGCTTGAGTAAGCTGTTGTTACGACGTTTAAGTTGCCAAACAAACAAACAAACAAACAAAAAAGCTTCAATATCAAACGCCGTTATTCTGCAAAGTAACGAGGCACATGGTTAGTAACGGACCTACACCTCGTGACAACAGCTTATTCCGGTTGTATAGTTAAGATGTCGAAGTCGCCAAACAAATCAAAATCATTCACGAAAAAATTCAGTCAATGTGAAAGATCAACTTTCACTTGATTCCGAATGTTTAATCACACATGTAAGTCACGTAAAGAGTCTACACGGTGGGTACATCCTTTGTAAACCTTAAGGAAGAAATGACGGTAGCTCAAACCAAACTGATCGCTTGGTCCCGCCCATTTTCTCCATTGACTCCTATAGGAAGTTCCACTTCGATTTAAATCGGCGTTATGTAACAAAAAGGTAGAATGGTACCCAAATCGGAATACAATGGGACATTCCCGTAAACTTTAGGGAAATACCTTGGACGTATATAAGGCGGAGCATTATGTAACAAACCGGTGCATTTTGTTAGCCGGAAACAGTGTAGAAAATTGTAGTACTTTATGATTCAGAAGTCTCAAAATCGCTGAAAAGTTTGAAGTTCTATTTGTGGTTTTATGTTTTCTCCTGTTTTTCTCTGATATCAAGTTTCCTTAAAAGCCAGAGTTTATCAAGAACAAAATAAGATGTATTTCACCACATTTGCTTTGCATATAAACGCCATTTTGTAAGTTTGTCACGTGAAGCTTTAAACAAGAGGACCATGATGGTCCTAAATAGCTCCCCTGAGTATGATGGTTCATGGCTTTATGATATAAACAAAATAGCTAAGCCCTCTGTCTAATTATTTGGGGAAGATGTTAAAGTATTTCTCTTTTAATTCTAGGTAAATTGATGATCCCATCATAAAGCACTAACATTAATACATACCAAGTATAAAAGCTCTAGGCCTAAAAGTCAAGGAAAAGAAGGTTTTCAAAGATATCATTATTTATTCCTAAATAAAATTAGAGATCGCACAGAAAAGGGCTAATTTTCAGGACACGGTAATTCTTTGAATTAATTTGGTAGAGGGTCAATAGTTGATGATATGTACCAAATATCAAAGCTCTAGGTCTAATCGTTTGGGAGAAGAAGACTTAAACAGATTTCCTTCTTTATTCCTTTGTAAAATCAGGAATCGCACTGAAAAAGGCTTATCTTCAGAGTACAGCTATTTTTGAAGTATTTTGGTAAAGGTCAATGGCTGATGATAATAACCAAAATATCAAAGCTCTAGGCCATATGGTTTGGGAGAAGAAGATGTTCACAGATTTCCTTCTTTATTCCTTTGTAAAATCAATGATCGCACAGAAAAGGGCTAATTCTCAGAGTATGGTAATTCCTTGAAGTATTTTGTTAGAGGGTCAATAGATGATGATACATACAAAATATCAAAGCTCTAGTCCTGATAGTTTGGAAGAAGGAAATTTTCAAAGATTTTCTTCTTTATTCCTTTGCAAAACAGGGATTGCATAGAAAAGGGGGAATTTTCAGAATACGGTAATTCTTTGAAGTATTTTGGTAGCGGGTCAATAGATGATGATACATACTAAATATCAAAGCATTGGTCCTGATAGTTTGGGAGAAGAAAATTTTCAAAGATTTCCTTCTTTATTCCTTTGTAAAATCAGGGATCGCACAGAAAAGGGGTAATTTGCAGAACACGGTAGTTCTTTGAAGTATTTTGGTGGAGTGTCAATAGATGATGATATGTACAAAATATCAAAGCTCTAGGCCTTATGGTTTGGGAGAAGAAAATTTTCAAAGATTGCCTTCTTTATTCCTTAGTAAAATCAGGGATCGCACAGAAAAGGGCTAAGTTGCAGAATACAGTACTTCTTTGAAGTGCTTTGGTAGAGGGTCAATAGGTGATAAAGGTCTAGTCTTTATGGTTTAGGAGAAGAAGTGAAATCTCACAGAAAAGGGCAAATTTGCAGAATACAGTTATTCTTTGAAGTATTGTGGTAGAGGGTCAATAGGTGATGATATGTACCAAATATCAAAGCTCCTGGCCTTATGGTTTAGGAGGCGAATATTTTTAAAGATTTCCCGTTTAAAATCAGGAATCGCACAGAAAAGGGCTAATTAGCAGAATACAGTTATTCTTTGAAGTATTTTGGTAGTGGGTTAATATGTACCAAATATCAAAGCTCTAGGCTCTATGGTTTAGGAAGAGAAGATTTTTTATTAATTGTTTACGGAAAGACGGACGCCGGACAATTACCGATCACAAAAGCTCACCTTGAGCACTTTGTGCCCCCCGCCAACTGACTCCCTTCGCCCCGCCCATTGATTCCAACAGAAAGCTCCACTTCTAATTTAATGGCCAGTAGCATGTAAGAAAACGGTTGGTTGGCGACCTAAACGTTGTAACTATAGTCTGAATAAGCTGTAGTTACGGCGTTTAAGTCGCATGATCAATACATTGTTTCACAATAATGTTGGAGTTAAAACTAAAATTCGGGGCTGAATAAATGATTTGGTTGGTCGATTATTCTATTGATTGACAGCTGCGATTGGTAAGATGCTGTCACTGTGGCTCTAACCATTTTTATATCCTTTCGGCCGATGATCAAACCTTAAACGATCTTGTCGATTAAAAAAAGCACTTGTTTACTTTGTCTTAATTTGAAATAATTATCAAAAACTATTTTTGATAACTAGAAGCTGCATTTTTTCGATTTTATATTGGTATCCTTCCACAAGTCTACGAACTATCACAGTAAAGCATAGACCTATATTTGATCAGGTGAGCGATATGGGACCACCATAGTCCTCTTGTTAAATAAAGTTTCTTAAGTAAACATTTGATAATGTCGCTTGGCGGAGGTCATTCCAGTTGACTAGGGATCCGTCAAATAATAAGGAAACTTGTTCGAAGTTAAACGATTTGGTCATTATTTGAAAACAAATCTTAATTCCCGTATTTTTACAATCTTACTTTATCAAGAAAAAAGAAATAAAAATGATAATTCTTGTGACTCGAAAATATTTGAATAGATCGATACAGCCATTTGGTTTATTTAAGAGATGATGAATAGAAAATAATATTCATTCATTTCCTCAAAGGCCCATATTTAGCTTGTTTACAAAATATTACATATACAAAATACCTAACAGCCGTCATTTGGGTAGAAACTTTAAATGCAACACATTAAATGGGCAATTTGCAGCAAAAAACAAAAAAACAAAAAACAAAAACAAAAACGCGTGTGTGTATCAGTCAGTAAAAGTACTATTTATTACTTTTAAACTATATCTAGAAATTGAGGTCTCATTATTAGCTAAAGACATAAAAATATTTCCTATTTGTAGTATCTAGAATAAAAGATTAAGATTTATTTTTTGTCTTCTTTGTAATTTTTAGCTAGCAAAGCGTCAGCTTTGATAGCTTAAGGTAACGGACAAAATTTTGAGGTTTTCTAAAAGTTCAACGATTGCAAAGAGCCGCTGGAGGCTTAACCACCAAACGCCACAAAAATAGTTCTTATGTATTTCAGGAATATTTCAACTCAATTCAAAAAGTAGAGAACTCTGCCAATATCATGCTATTTAACCCGTTCCCGCCCAGTTCTGCTTACTGTGTTTTAAGCATCTCAAGAAAAAAGCTATGGAAAACATTGTGGACAATGAAGAAATTGCTTGTGACAAGCAATTTCTTCATTGTCCATAATGTTTTCTACCCATCAAGGGAAATATTTTCTAAAATCAACCAAAATTAAAAGTGGATTATACATGAGAAATAACAATTCAGTAGTGTTGAAAACATAGTTTAAAAAGAAAAAATTGCTTGTTACAAGCAATTTCCTATTTTTCTCTTATGTTTTTTGTTTTTGTTTTGTTTTTTTAGTATAAAATCACAGGAACGTAAAAAACAGTGATTAAGCAGGATTGATTGATTGAATGGGGTTTAACGCCTCTTTTAACAGTATTGCAGTCATATCGCGGCGGCTGGAGCACCTAAAAATGGATTCCTTGTTTTGTTCACACCAGTGCTACCACTACACCCTTCTCTAGCCTCAAGCTGCTATCCCACGTAGGTTTACAATTAACCATCCATTAGTGAGAGATAAATGTCGGAAAGGATATGTGTCGCCGCCGGGGATCGAACCCATGACAACCCATGATTTAAATGCCTATACTCTCACATAACAACGTGAGATAAATCCATATGAACCACGCTCATGTGATAATCACAAACGCAGTTATAACCTTTGACGATTATGTGTCACTAAATAGAGACCGAAATGCCTATACTCTCACATTACAACCATATGAACCGCGCTCATTAAAATTTCCAGGCTCAAACCTTTGGTGTAATGATCATAAATGATACTAAAATGTTATGCCTTCCAATAGAGAGTTGTGTGAATACTTGAATCAGATTTTACGGATGCTCCGGCTGATAGTGTCGTTAAACTGCGCTAGAGTGAAATTGTTGAAATGCTATTTAACCCTTTCCCGTTTTTAGAAATTTTAGACGGGCCCAAATTCAAAGATTTTGCAAATGACAATTTCAAGTTGAACTTATTTGATAGGGTAGAAAATATTGTTGAAAAAAATTGCTTGTTACAAGCAATTTCTCCTTTTTCCACATTCTTTTCCCAAGTATAAAACACAGGGTTGTAAAAACCATTGATTAAACAGGAAAGGGTTAAAAGGCTTGGGGTATCGAATCTCTATCTCAAAATTGACTACACATAGTGAAACCAGTGAAACTATGTTATCAACCGATCTTGTGGTAAAAAGTATATATCCGAGGCTATTTAGCGATCCGGTGATTCGAATGAATGAATTTATGGGTTATAACCTTCAACATATTTAAAGCCATATCTGCCCCAAAAACACACGATAAAATTAATAAGACAAGAGGGCCAGAATAGCCCTAAAATCGCTCACCTGACTAATTTAAATGCTTCTAGGCGTGTAGATTGCCAATTTCATGATAATAATAATTATCAATTTCCTTGTCTATTTATCCAGAGTTCTCTTTTTCATTGAATTGAATTGTAGGCCATTTATTGCTTTCGTATCCAAATTCAATTCATGTCCGATTACTGGTACACTTAAGATGTTGCTTTGGATTTTCTCCTAAATATTTGCTTTATGTACTCTAATCATATATATATTTAGTAAAATTTGACACCTACCTCCATTCCTAGCAGAAAACAAAGTACCATGCTTGTATATTTTGTGAAACAAATACCAATTTCTCTTTCTCGGCAGACATTGTGACGTGATAATGCATCCCCATGTTATTTACACTGTGATAAAACCTACTGGCGGGGGGATACTTGTCAACTGTTTGGAACATGTACTTTAATTAGGTCTTTCATCTTTCACCAAATTGAATTGTATTTTTCCTAGTTTTCCTGTTTTTTTCTTTTTTTTTTTGTTGTTGTTGTGGATGTGTGTTTTTTTAAGATATCACAAAACCAAGACTTTTCCCCGTTTTTCCTGTAGCCTGGGAACCCTGGACACACCATGATTATAGATTGGGTGTCTGACGCATTCCTAACTAGCTATGGTGGCAGCCCTGATGTACTCACAGACATAACAGCATGGTAATAGCCCCACTGGCCATTGTCAGTGAGATTCATACCCAGTTTGATTGAAATTGGTCCAATGGTTTGGGAGGAGAAGATATTAAAGTCAAAAACAGCCACCCCCATATTTGTGCTTCATTCAAAATTTCACAACCTAATATTGAAAAGGGTCACCCAAGGAACATTCATGCCAAGTTTAGTTGAAATTGGTCCAATGGTACCGAGGAGAGGATGTTTTTAAATTTCAAAGTAAACAAAATGCCACGACCTGCCAAGCCCATATTTTGGCATCAATCAAAATTTCGCAAACAACTGTTGAAAAGGGTCACCCAAGGAATATTCATTTCAAGTTTGTTTGAAATTGGCTCGATAGTAACTGAGGAGAAGATGTTTAAAGATTTCTAAGTAAAAAACTACCAACCCTGTCACACCCATATTTGGGCAAAAATCAAAATTCCGCGAACAACTTTTGAAAAGGGTCACCCGAGGAACACTAATGCCACATTTGGTTGAAATTGGCCAAACGCTTACTTAGGAGAAGATGTTTAAGGATTTCTAAGTAAAAATCTGCCACGCCAATATTTAGGCTTGAATCAAAATTCCGCTTACAACTTTTGAAAAGGGTCACCCAAGAAACATTCATACCAAGTTTGGTTGAAATTGGCCCAATTGTTACTGAGGAGAAGATGTTAAAAGATTTCACAGTAAAATCTGCCATGCCCTGCCACGCCCATATTTGAGCGAACGACTTTTTAGAAAGTTCACCAAAAGAACATTCCTGCCAAGTTTTGTTGAAATCCGCCCTGTGGTTACTGAGGAGAAGATGTTTAAAGATTTCAAAGTCAAAAACGGCCACGCCCTGCCACGCCCATATTTGGGCGTGAATCAAAATTCCGCGAACAACTTTTGAATAGGGTCACCCAAGGAACAATCCTACCAAGTTAGGTTGAAATTGGCCTAATGGTTACTGAAGAGAAGATGTTTTAAGATTTCAAAGTCAAAAACTGCCACGCCCATATTTGGGCAAAAATCAAAATTCCGCGAACAACTTTTGAGAAGGGTCAACCAAGGAACATTCCTGCCAAGTTTGGTTGAAATTCGCCTATTGGTTACTGAGGAGAAGATGTTTAAAGAATTGTTGACGCCTTCCGACGCACGACTGTCAAAGGGTGATCACAAAAGCTCACCTTAAGGACGTTGTGCTCTGGGGAGCTAAAAATCATACGCCAGGCTCAAAAGTATAAATAAATATGACGATTAAAATCATAAGATAAACACAATTCTACACAGTAAGCCTACAACTCATGAAAGAAATTGTCACCCACCACAATTGAAGGTTTGTTAACATCAAATTATGACGTCAGTCATTCAAACAACTAGCTAGGTCACGAAGATTAACGTCCGTAAAGTATAGTCATCAGCACCTTTGCAAAAAAATGGTCAATGCCGAAGATAAGCGAAGATTTCCGGTGAAGTATCGGATGTATTCGTCTCGATTTCAAAATGTTAACAAACACAACCTGAATTCGACTAGAAAACACAAGATACTCTTTCTTGAGAACGTCACTCGTAACCATTTTTGCATATCGATGTTAAAAACACCCTTGTTTTTTCAATGACCAAATTAACGATAGATTATTTAAACTATTCTTTTCTTCCTCGGAGGGCAGATATGCCTTTAAGGCCAGGTTACGCCGTTCGAATACAGTACTCTTTATTTTACCGGAAATTTAGTAGAAAGGCCATTAATTCACCAATGAAAAAAAAAATGGTGCTAATTATAACAACCGAAAGATCGCGATGTCAGAAAGAAATGGATGCCATGCAGTTGTGGCCTCCAACATTTATATCCTAAATGACGTAACTACCGCTTATTCGATTCATTTCATTATAAGAAGTAATTGCTTTAATCTATGTCACAAAAAAACTCATGGTGAACTTATAGGCTCATAGTGCTGGCCCGGGTACCGGATAACTGTTTATTAGATCTAGACCATTAAACTAAAATTAAAGTCCGTTGGTCTATCGGGAATCGATTCTGAATCCTTTTTATTAACATTAAATGCCGTTTACGTTTGCATATAATAGTTGCTTTGTGAAAAGGGTTCATCTTAGATATATAAGGTTTCAACCTTTAGCAAACTGCGAAGACTAAAGCGTGACTAAATCTCTCGAAAATTGCATTTTTCATTCACCTATTACCAGACGGCAATATTTTAGACTGGACTAAATTGAAAGGAGTTACATACGACAATTTAAAGTTTAAAGAAATTTTAGAATTTTTATTACTTTCTGGGTAGTAAATGTTGTGTAAAATGAAAAGAAACGCTTGCTGCAAGCAATTTATTCATTTTCCACAATGTTTTTCCACTTTTTTGAGGGGCTTCAAAATGCGTCATTGGGTGGAAATAGGTAAATGCATATTGATAATTAAAGGAACTCTGCCCCCCCCCCTCAGGAGCTCCGATAAAAAGTTCCATTTCGATATCAAACAGCGTTAACCCTTGTCATGATGAACCCGGAATATTCCGGTTTTGGCAGGAGGTGTAGACTAAGACTATATCTCCTGCTTGTACTTTCCTGCAAGAGTTGTTATGAAGTTGAATTCTAAAAAAAAAAATTTTAAACAAGTTCTATCAGTGCCTTCAGCCCTTTGACTTGACAGCAATTCAGAAAGGTAATTTATACAGCATGACAAGGGTTAATATGCAAAATCTATGGCAAGTCACATGTAATGAAAAAAGTAAAATTATTGATTGGTGACCTTAACGTGGTAACTGCAGCTTGATAAAGCTTTAGTTACGACGTTTTCCTCGCCAAACCACCAAAAACATAACATAACGTTCACTTTCTTTCACCCAGTAATGATACATGCATTATACATGGGGATAGTATACAAATCATTGTTTCAGATTGTTGAAAATAGTAATGGTCGGAATCGGGATTAGACAGGTTGAGGAAGGGTTGGGATTGGAGAGCAGCGGGGAATTTCCTTATAAGTTGCAGCAGAGATGGAGTACTACAAGCATCATTAAATGACCTTTTCTTGATATGTTGAGTTTTACAAAGTATGGCAATCATAGCCTCAATAGGCCACAAGTGACATGCTTTGGGGCCTTAATGTTTGGTATGACTTAAAATGAAAGTACCACTGGACATGTGCTTCACATAGATGTTGGCTGATGTTGGAGTCCAAAGCTCACTTACGATTTTTGATAGGTCGATTGATTCTTTGATTGACACTGGCGATTCGTCAGTTCGACCTTTCTGTATGAACTCTTATTTAGCTACATGCAAGAGTCACCAGAGGATCATTCCCTTGAAACTTGGTTAATGTCATATCTCCCCACAAAACACGATAAAAATTGATAGGAAAACCATACTCCAAGCTTCAAAGCATAAAAAAAATTATGACAATTGAAATTATAAGCCCAACATAATTCTACGCAGTAAGCCTAGTCATTCAAACAATTAGCTAGGTCACGAAGATTTACGAAATTGTCCTTTAAGTCTAGTCATCAGCACCTGTGCATATAGCAGTCAAGCCGAAGATTTCCAGTCGAGAATCGGGTACACTCTTCTCGATTTCAAAATGTAAAACTCGACAAGAAAAACACAAAATACTCTTTCTAGAGAACATCACTTATACCCTGCTTTTGAACATCTATATTATAAAAGCCCTCGTTTGCTTTAGTGACCAAATTAGCGATAGATTATTTCAACTTTCTTTTCTCCTCGGAGGGCAGATATGGTATTAAGCCATGTTTTTCATCCGAACACAGTTCTTTGAAGTAATGTGATAAAGGGCCATCTGAAGATCCATGCAGCTCTCACAAGAAACCAGAAGAATTGCACAATCGCTGCCTATCAAATCACGACCAAAAACAAGAGGCCCATAAGGGGCTTAGACGCTCTACTGGTTATCAAGTTTTCCGTTAAAGAAATATGATATTTAAAGAAGTTAATTGCTCAAAGAAGAATGCATAAAGAAAAAAAGGGGCTTTATCCCCTTTATCATTTTAAGCAACAATCCTCAAGGCCCCTTTTCCCATGTTTCATAACGGATCCACTCCATTTCCTTAAGAAAGTTGCCTTATGACCCTACAATCATTCTGTGAATATTTCATCAGAATCTGACAATAATTGTGGACTTTATCACATAAACAGGATTGTTTTGAATGAAAATCAATAAGGCCCCTTTTCCTGTGTTTTCTGATGGATCAATTTCATTCCAAAAGGAACTTTCCTTACAACCCGATAATTGTCCTGTGAAATTTAAAAGACAATTTGATAATGATTGTGATCTTCATCACATACACAAGAATGTTTTGAATGATAATCTGTAAGGCCCCTTTTCCTGTGTTTCGAATGCCACAATTATTCCATGCATCTTTGAAGAGAATCCAATAAAACTGTTGACTTTATTTGTTAACAAAGATATTAAATTCAAGTTCTCATAATGCCCCTTTTCCCGTGATATTTTACTGTTGGTTTTATCATTCTATGAAATTTAAAAGTGAATCCGATGAAATATTGGGAATTCATTATGTTTACTAGAATATTTTAAAAAAATCATATGTCCCCTTTTTACATGATACTTGATGGATTGTACCCAGTTCTGAAAAGAACCATCTAAGTATTTGTACAATCATTCTGTGAAATTTTGAAGTGAACCCGGTGAAATCAAGGGACATCATTGTGTTAACCAGAATATCTAAGAGAGTTTTTCATAAGGCCCTTTTTTATTTGACCCTTGCTATAGTCAGATCCACTGTCAAATCAACAATTGGAATGATGGTACAATCAATCTGTTAATTTATTGTGTTAATGAGTTTATAGTGAAATCTTCATAGGGCCCCTTTTCTCATGATACTTTACAGATCAAAACAAATTTCAAAAGGAACAATTCTAATGACGGTAGAATCATTCTTTAAAAGTTAAAGAGAATCTATGAAAACAGTGGACTGAATTTTGTCAAGAAGTTTTGTAACAAGATTTTTAATAAGGCCCCTTTTTCCACGAAACTTAACAAAACAGACCCAATGTACAAAGGAACAATCCTAATGATAGTTTGAAGAAAATGATAAAGACTGAGGACTTTATTGTAATAATGATGTTTTGTAATAAAAATTTTATAAGGTCCCTTTTCTTGTGTCACTTAACCAATCAGACCTAATTTACAAAGGAACAATCCAAATGATTGCACAATCATTCTGTTAAAGTTCTAAGAGATTCTGATAAAGACTGAGGGCATTGTTGTGTTTATGAGGAGTTGGTAATAATTTTTCATACAGCCCCTTTTCCTATGATACTAGACAGATCAGGCCCAATTTGGAAAGAAACAATCCTTATGATGGTACAAACATTCTGTGAAAGTTTGAACAGAATCGGATGAAAACTGCAGACTTTATCTTGGTGTCAATTTTTTAGAATAAAATTTTCATAAGGCTACTTTTCCCGTGATACTTGAAGGATCAGGTCTCATGTCAGCATCAACAATCGTGATTATTGTACAATGATTCTGTGAAGGTTTGAATAAAATCCAATGAAAGCTCTGGACTTGGTTACAAGGATTATAGATAAAATTCTCTAAAGGCCCCTTTTCCCACGATACTAGACAGATCACGCCTAATCTGAAAAGAAAGAATCCTCATGATTGAATAATCATTCTGTGAAAGTTTTAACAGAATCTGATGAAAACTGTTGACTTTATTGTGGTACAATGATTTTAAAATTAAATTTAATAATGCTCCTTTTCCTGTGATACTTGACGGATCAGGTCTAATGCAAATATCAACAATCATTATTATTGTACAATTATTCTGTGAATGTTTGAAGAAAATCCGATGAAAGCTCTGACCTTGGTAACACGGATTTATAAATGAACTTTTCATAAGGCCCTTTTTCCTGTGCTTCTTGACAGTTCAAACCCTGTTATGAAAAGAATGATAGTTATGACCTTCCAATCATTCTGTGAAAGTTTCACAAAATCTGATCAAAGCTGTGAGCTTTATAGTGTTAACAGGGTTTTATTAATTGAATTTTCATTTAGCCCCTTTTCCAATGTTACTTGATGGATCTGAACCAATTCCAAAGGGAACTCTTCTTACAAAAGTATAATTATTCTGTTTGAGTATAAAGACAACCCCATCTCATCTGTTGACTTACAAGCATTATTTAAGATTTTTTAAATTGAATTTTCCTAAGGCCCTTTTTCCTATGTTTCTCAATGGATCAGACCCAATTTGAAAGGAACAATCCTCATGATGGTACAATCATTATGTGAAAGTTTGAAGTCAATCAGGTGAAATCTAGGGCCATTACGTGTTAACTAAGATTTTTTTTATTAAATTTTCATAGGGCCCCTTTTCCCGTGAAACTTGATGGATCAAACTTACTTCCGAAAGGAACAATCAATTTAATGTAATAATCATTCTGGGAATGTCTGAAGAAAATTTGTTGAAAACTATGGACTCTATTTTGTTTACGAGGACGTTTTCAATCCAGTTTTTATCGGGCCCCTTTTTCCCGTGGTCCTTGACTGATCATACCAAATTTTGAAAGGAAGAATTTTTATGATGGTACAATCATCCTGTGAAAGTTTGAAGTCAATCAGATGAAAACTGTGGACTCTAGAGTGTTAACAAAGATCTTTGAATTAAATGTTAATAAGGCCCCTTTTCCTATGTTTCTTGAGGAATCATATCCGATTCCAAAAGGTACAATCCTTATGATGGTACAATCATTCTGGGAAAGTTTGAAGAGAATCCGTTGAAAATTGTTGGTTCTAGATTATTAATGAGAATTTTTTATTAAAGATTTCATAAGGCCCCTTTTTCCTGTGTTTCTTGAAGGATCATACCAAATTTCGAAAGGAATTATCCTTATGATAGTATAATCATTCTGTGAAAGTTTGAAGGGAATCCGATGAAAACTATTGACTTCAGAGTGTTAAAGAGTATTTCTTAAAAGGTTTTTCGATTAGATTTTCACAAGGCCCCTTTTTCCGTGTTTCCTGATGGATCTGACCAAATTCCCAAAGGAACAATCCTTATGATGGTACAATCATTCTGTGAAAGTTTAAATACAAACTGATGAAAACAGTGGACTCTAGAGTGTTAACAAGAATTTTAATTAAATTTTCATAAGGCCCCTTTTCCCCTGTTTCATGACAGATCAGACCCATTTTCGAAAGGAACGATCCTTATGATTATACAATCATTCTGAGAAAGTTTGAAGAGAATCCGATGAAAACTGTGGACTCTATCGTGTAAACGAAGATTTTTAATGGAGTTTTTAATTGAATTTTCATAAGGCCCCTTTTCCCATGTTTCTTGACGGATCATACCAAATTTTGAGAGGAACGTTCCTTATGTTGGTACAATCATTCTGTGAAAGTTTGAAGAGAATCATATGAAAACTGTGGACTCTACCTCGTAAACGAGGATTTTGTAATTGAATTTTCATAAGGCCCCTTTTCCCGTGTTTCTTGACGGATCATACCCTTTTCGAAAGGAACGATCCTTATGTTGGTACAATCATTCTGAGAAAGTTTGAAGAGAATCCGATGAAAACTGTTGACTCTATCGCGTAAACGAGGATTTTTAATTGAATGTTTAATGAATTTTCAAAAGGTCCCTTTTCCCGTCTTTCTTGACGGATCAAACCCATTTTCGAAAGGAACGATCCTTATGTTGGTACAATCATTCTGTGAAAGTTTGAAGAGAATCTGATGAGAACTGTGGACTCTATCGCGTAAACGAGGATTTTTTTAATTAAATTTTCATAAGGCCCCTTTCCCCGTATTTCTTGACGGATCATACCCATTTTCGAAAGGAACGATCCTTTTGATGGTACAATCCTTCTGAGAAAGTTTAAAGAGAATCCGATGAAAACTGTGGACTCTATCGCGTAAACGAGGATTTTTAATTGATTTTTTTAAATTAAATTTTCATAAGGCCCCTTTTCCCGTGTTTCTTGACGGATCAAACCCATTTTCGAAAGGAACGATCCTTATGATGTTACAATCATTCTGTGAAAGTTTGAAGAGAATCCGATGAAAACTGTAGACTTTATCGCGTAAACGAAGATTTTTTAATTAAGTTTTAATTAGGTCCCTTTCCCGTGTTTTTTGACGGATCTGACCAAATTTCGAAAGGAACGATCCTTATGATGGTACAATCATTCTGTGAGAGTTTGAAGAGAATCCGATGAAAACTGTGGACTTTATCGCGTAAACAAGGAAAAGTTTAACGGACGGACGACGGGCGGACGGCCGGACGGAGGCAGGGACGCCGGACGGGAAAAAGCCATCGCTATAGCTCTAGTGGCCTTCGACCAGTAGAGCCAAAAATCATTCATTCAGACCAGAAATGAGTTGTGAACTCCAACACCGGCCGACATTTTTGATAACCTTTTATGTTGGTCTGGCGACTAAATGTCGTAGCTACAACTAATTCAAGTAGTTTTTACGACGATTAAGTCGTCAACCAACTATTCTCTTTTATTAATGCATGCTACTTGTCATATTGGCAAAATAACACCTTTAAAAATCGAAGCAGGATTTCCTGTCGGAGTCAGTTGGCGTGACCAACAGGATTAGTGGGCGTTACCAACAGGATTAGTGGGCGGGGCCAGCGATTGGTCAATTGAGATCTCACGTACTAAACCGGGCTAGTTGTGAATCAGCCGAGACCCGGAGCGGTACGAGTGACGTCACATCAGAATGATCGTGAAACCTTTGAAACAGATTTTCATTAACAACTTACACTGGTAGAGAAATGTTTAGTGATAGGCTTATAGCCCAGACTTGTAGCTCCAAGACCACATAATAGACCGATTCTTGAACCTAGGCGCAAGTGGTTGATATGGGCCACTCGGCACCTGCTATTAAAACTAAGGAAATGGAAATCGAATGTCTTAATTGACGCGATTCACCTTGCGTTTTTGCTGATGGCAGGGTACATATGTATCGCAGATTTGGAGAACGTCATACTGAAGTATGTTTCAGAGAAGTGGATACACCTAGCGGGTGGAGTCTAGTGGTGTCGGGATAATTTTAGGACTTTTCTCCTTGTTGTTCACGGCAACTTAACCAATAATAAGGGCAGGGATCAGGTAGATACAGTAGCTCTTTTGTCCTCTTCATGCAGAGACACGGCCATGGTCTTAGGTCTAAGCACGATAATGCTAGGCCATACACAGTGTTTCTAACGCAACATTTTCTAAGAAATGTCGGTTGGGCATATTCAGGACGATCTAGGCCGCTGTGTCCGTCAGGAAGTCAATCCACTTCAAACGTTAAGGGACATTGAACGTACCCTTGTTGAACTATGATGACATCTTCCTCATGCAGTGTTCACAAAAGTTCTTAGATCCACGAGGAGGTGTTGTGATTTTGTTAGAGATACTAGGGGTGGACACAACCGAAATTAAAAGCATAGGCGCTATCGTTTGATCATCATTTTATTCGCATTTGGAAGGTACCCTAACGTTTTTGACGTTTTTCGATTAAGCACCCTACGCTGAGAAATCGCCCACCTCTACGAATAGCCAGATATTTATGGTCTTTAAGGCATAAAAATTGTAATGTCAAAAATTTGGTGGCAAAAATTCGGGGTGTCATTCATGTTTCGTTATTGGGTAATCTGTAGTTAAGATATTTTGTCATTCACACATATACAGATATTCGCTTAGATTCCCTAAAAGATGAAAACTTAGATGGACTAATTGCTGGTAATCAAGCTGCTACATAGAATTAATGAAATTAACCCATTTCAAGACGATAAACTTTAAGACTAGTCCAAGCTAAACGAACCGAATGACGCCAGTTTAATTCTTTACTGTTTTGCAAAGTTTCAGATCAGTCCAAATTTAAACGTTTTGAAAATTAAAAGAGATTTTATTTGAAAATTAGCAATTCCATACCGTATAAAATATTGTTGAAAAAGAAGAAAATTGCTTGTGATAATCAAATTCTCCCTTAACAACAATGTTTTCATTATCTTAAAATGACTGGGACGTAAAACTTGAAACTTAACAATTTGATTAAACGCCTATTCCTACGTATGAACGTATTCAATTGCGTTGTACAAAAGTTAGATGCTAATAAAAAAAAGATTAATTGTCAAATCACATTTCAAAAGGGCAGACACTTGGTTGATCCGGCAAATAATAAAGTATAAAACTTAAAGGCTGCTGTACATATTAAAACAGTCTTATATTAAAGCAGTGTTGAAAAGTCACTAAAACAATTATTTCAGTTTCCGTTTAAAGATTCACATCTGTTAAAAGGTACATATAAAACCCGACAGACAATTCAGATGACCTAAATGCTCGTGTAGGCTCTATGTAGGTTAGGAGTTCTATCAAATAAGCCGGCGCTTTTCCCACTGAGCAGTTGTACATACATGTAAGAACTTTAATTTTTAATCGGGCTTTAATTGGAAGCAAATGCAGGTCGTATAAAGCCTGTTTTGCACTGTCGTACTTGGACTGATTAGGCTTAAGTTTTGATCACATGTTCTGAATACGTTGAAGTTTTGATAATTCTATTTTCGAATGATGTTGCAATAGTCTAAGTGGAATATCACAAGAGATGGGACTAAAGTTTCAACAGCCTCTTTAGACAGATATTTGCGGATGCTCTTAATCTTGAGGTAATTCAGCGTGGCAGTTTTACATTTTCTGTTAACATGGCCTTTGAAGGTTAGGGACTCGTCTTAAAAGGCACAGAGATATCTTATATATTGCTGATGTTTGACAATGTCACCACATGTATTTATTTCTGGTATACTGCACTTTTTGAGCGGTGAACGACCTCCGAAAAGAATAAATTCTGTTTTTGAATTGTTCATCTTTAGTTTGTACTATTCATCCAATCGTTAATGAGAGTAGCACACTCTTCATGTTATTTGATTACGCCTCTCCTCCTCCCTTGGCGATGGTTTAAAACTCCTATTTGCCGTGTGATATCATCAACAAATCCATACACTTAAATTGACAGAGGTACAATGTCAAATAATGTACCTACGTAGGTCAGGTAATTTGTTTGTTTGAATGTGGTTTTATGCCGCTTTCAACAAATTTTCAGTTATATCGCGGCGGCTGGAGCAACTAATAATGGAATCCTGCTGTTTCTTATACCAGTACTACCATTACATCCTTTCCTAGCCTCCAGCTGCTATCCCACATAGGTCAATGATTATCGACCCATTGGTGAGAGACAAGTAGGTCAGGTAAAGCTATGGTCCAAGACAGCTCCCTTGTGGGACACTACAGTTTAGTTCCCGTACAGAGGAAAAGTTAGAGTTAACACTCACTCTGCAGCTACGCGGTCTTAAGTACGGGTCAATCCATTTTAGTGCCGATCCTGAAACCCCATACTGACTTTCAAGTACATCCATGAGTATGTTGTGGCCGACCGTATCAAAAGCGGCACTGAGATCAAGGGCTATGATGTTCCATTCCAACGAGAATATCACTGACAAGTCTCAGAAATATAGACTCACAAGAGTGGAATGGCCGATAAGCTTACTGATTCTTTGGTAAAAGATCAAATTCGTCATCGTGATCGTTTAAACGGTTAAGAGCTGTGTTTTTTTTCAATCAGTATTCACAAGAAAGTGAAGTTGCTGACCGGTCTGTAGTTAGAATATGTTAGCTCAAGACCAGACTTTAAAAGCATTGGTCTTATAATTGCTTCTTTTCATTTGGATGGAAATATATCTTCTGTCAAAGAATAATTTACAAGATGTGAAATAGCTGGTAACAGTTCTCTGAGAAAGGATTTTATTACCATAGTTTGCAGAATGTCCAGTTCACTAGATTTATTTTGGATTTATTTTGTAGCTGGTTTATTAGCTTTTCAACCTCGGCCTTTGTTAAACATGTAAAAGATGAAAACGGGTTAACCTTTCTAACAACTGGTTTATAGGTTTCAAAATTCTTCAGGGAATCTTGAATTTTCTTTATTTTGTCCATAAAATAGTCGGCAAATGCATTAGCTAAGTTGGTGTTATCTTCGGTCAAAGGATTTTCAGACCTGCTTCCTGTGAGATCTTTCCCTAATTGATACATCTTTTTAGAATTATCCTTTGAGGTTAAATCCTTTTGGCTAAGAGGCACTTGCTTTTAAATTTTTTAGTTCGGTGTGATTTTTTTATAAATGCAGATCTTTTATTTTCATATCAATGGGCTGTTTGTATTTACGCAAAAGTTTCTCAGATCTACGCATTACTCGTTTTAGTGATATAATATTCTTATTAAACCAAGGTTTGAGTGATCTATATTTTTGATTTTTTTCTTTGATAGGGACATGTTTGTTCAATAGATTTTCAATTTTGTTTTCAAACAAATAGACAGAGTATTGAGACAGTTCAATATATCTTTTGCGTTATCAAAATGGTTCATATCTTTGTAATTCCGGTAAGAAATTGGCTTACTGACGATGCTTTCTTTTTTTTAATTTCGTAACAATTTTCACAGCGCAATGATCTGACAAAAATGGACCAGGAAAGTACATCTATCCCACAGGGAGCAGTTGCGTATGCTGGATATTAGCTAAAATGACCCTAAAGTCAAACCAGGCCTTTAGAAATACTATATATAGACAAGGCATACAACTCAGAATTCCTCAGATCCCGCCCTGTCTGTTTTAAACACCTCTTGAAATTACATTTCTTTGTTTACACATTTTACAGTTGTGCATATTCGTCACAATTATACTCATTTGTAACCTTGACCCATCCATTCCACGAAAACTATACAGCTTTTGGAGTACAGACAACTTTCTTACAGAAATACTCCTCAATTTCGCTCGTTTGTCGAGAAGTAGCACCTCCACTTTTCATCAGAAAATAGCAAATCCCAGATAAGCCACTCATTTCTATTATGCATAGAGCAATGGTAAATTATAAATTAAAATTTTACCGTTAAGTAATTAATCCTGATGATTACAGAGCTCTCCTAAGCTTATGAAGTGTTACACCCTTTCCAAAAGTCAAAAGGCAGCCATTTTGTAAATAAACTGAAATGTCCTTAAAAGCAAACAAGATGCAAAATTGGAGAGGGGGGGGGGAAGGGGGTACAAGTAGGGACGCAAATTGCAATAAAGGCCAACGACTGAAATAGAGGGTAGTTGAAATGATAATTTCTCATCTATATTTCGTAACCATATGATATGAAAATTGAATTATATGTCCAATGTGTATCACTGGTTCTCTAACCTGATACAAGACATCCAATTTCTAAAAAGGATATATTCTGAATTTGTAAAAATCCCAAAATATGCATTTTTCTTGAGAAAATCCACAAAGAGTAAAGATAAAGCTGTGGCGATATAGGTAACAAGAGTGCTTCTCTTTTCCCTAAATTTTTTATAATCTCCCTTTGAGTTGCTCAATTATTACTTTTTAATGAGAATAGGAATTCCACAAGGTTCTGTTAATCAAAAGCAAAGAAATAGGTATTTCAATAGAACTAAAAAAACGACGTGAGAAATAAGGAATAGACATTTTTAATTATATCTAATGAATATTGAAACAAAATCGGAACAGGCTGCTTTTGGAGATAAGATACATCTTTTAACCCTCAAATTTTCTGAGTAATATTGATTCAGAGACTGTATAGATAGCTATGCAGAATGTATTTGCTTTTCACATTGTGTGTTAAAACATTTTCCCTTCATTAAATGATGTAAATTTTATGTGCAAATTTCAATAAGAATCACAGTTAAAGTATAACCCATTAATGAGAAATGCAAAATAAATGATAACAATCATTATAATTAAATAGTAGATTCACATCAACTCATACTGGTTTTACTTCTTCTTACACAGAAACATTTACAAAAATAATTTGATAGTACTTACATGTATACGTGTATAAAATTTAACAATATACTCTGTGTACCGGTAATTTACTTATTTATAGCTATACATAGGTAGTAAATCGTAAGTGTTACCAAGAATTTACAGAGAAAAAATCAATCCAAATTATATATAATCCAAATATCATTTAAATAAACATGTTTTGACTACTAAGATAACTACCACAGTTGGCGTCTAATCCAATAAAAAAATTAAACAAATGACTGTTTAATTGTCTTCTGTGTAAAAGAATTCATGTATTCATACGGAAAAAAATATTATACTAATTTATATATTACTATATTCTCAATGCTTTCAATCCTGCTGGTGAACCTTCCATTGATTTAGAGATTCAGCTAGTGAAGATTCCATTAAGAGATGAGAGAGTGTTTTGTCTAGTGAAACATAACTTATATGATTAATTCAAGACTTTTCATAAAATAAGAAATTTTGGCTAACGAACAAACATTATGATATTTCATTTTAGCAATGTACTTATTAAAGTCAACAGCTTAACCTTGTTACAGAAATGCAGCTGCATAATATGTAGGGTGAGGCGCTTTGCTGAATTTCACTTTTACTTCTTGGAAGCCAAATAGAAGTTATCATAGGTGAGCTATGGCTTTTATCTGGCATTCCACATGGGTCAATCTTTGGTCTAAACTTGTTTCAAGTTAACGGTGTGGAAGCCTGAACTAATTGTGGCTCTTAAAGTCCCATTTTTTTCAATTATTTTTTTAATCCTAACTAATGCTTTTTAACTAACTTTCAAATACCTGCAATTCAATATCTTGGGCTCTAGTAAATGATTAGAGGGCCATTGATAAATAATGAATATTTTGTTTAAACTATAATGGTGTTATAAGTACTTTTCGAATAAAATTTTCTCATCTAGTCTATTCTGAAATCCATTTTGTTGTTCTTTTCTGGGCATTTACATCCCGCTTGTGGCTTTTCTTGTCCATTACCCATTTTTACACATTTTTGCATCCGTTTCTGCTTTATGGATCATTATCATAAAAAACAACATGGCTGCTTTTTGACTTCTAGACAGGATGTAACACTTAATAAGCTAAGGAGAGCTCTGGAATCATCAGAATTAACTACTTAAAGGTAAAAATGTATTTAATTTATTATTCACCATTGCTCCATGCATAATAGAAATGAGTGGCTTATCTGGGATTTGCTATTTACTGATGAAAAGTGAAGGTGCTACTTCTCGACAAACGAGCAAAATTGAGGTGTATTTCTGTAAGAAAGTTGTCTGTACTCCGAAAGCTGTATAGTTTTCGTGGAATGGATGGGTCAATGTTACAAATGATTATATGTGTGACGGATATGCACAACTGTAAAATGTGTAAACAAAGAAGCGTAGTTGTTAGAGGCATTTAAAACAGACAGGGGTGGGATCTGAGGAATTCTGGGTTGTATCCCTTGTCTATATATAGTATTTCTAAAAGGCCTGGTTTGACTTTAGGGTCATTTTAGCTAATATCCAGCATACGTAACTACTCCTATCCCATTAGCGAGTTCTGTGGTCACAAGCTCAAGCGTATGGCCGTAGACGTGAGTTGGAAAATCAACATGCTGCAATACACCTAATGCAACTAAAGAATAGTTGAAGTCAGTAACGGAGCTGCTAGAGTCGTCAACGTGCAAGTTGAAATCGCCAATTATCACGAGGTTTGGATAATTGGGGACTAGGTCTTCAAGAAATTGAAAGAATTCTGTCTTAAATTTAATTGGTGTGGTATGAGATGGCGGTCTATACAAGCCCAATCAGTGTATTGTGACGTTTTTGAATATTAACTTCCATAGACCGTATTCAAAAGTTGCTTGCAGGCCCGAAGATAATTTTTGCATTTTGACGTCGTTGCGACAAGTCAGAGCAACACCACCACCAATTCTATTCTGGCTTTAGAAACATTCAATTTGTACCCATTTTTGTTTAAGTTCGCAGTCTCATATTGATGATGTTTCTCATCGGTGTACCACGTTTCATTTAAAACTGCAAAATCAATTTTGTGATCACGGAAAAATTGCCCAACAAGAACATCTTTCCTAACAAGAGATCTACAGTGAAGAGTCAAGCGGTGGTCATGCTCAGTATGATTTTTAATTGTGTTACAACGTTTTGGATAGGACAAATTTGAAAAAATTACGCCAACTGTTTTCTGGTAAGGGAGTTGACTTTGTATTTTTTCGTTTCAGCTCGTTTTGCCCTATTGTTTAATATACCGAGGCCTTTTAAACTTGCGAGTATTTCTTGATTTGGTATAATTTCTCATCTAGGTTGTGAGCGAAAATTCAATTTACGTGCACTGTAATGGATAGTTGAGCCCTCAGGATAAATCATAACTGTAAAAACCGATATGGTATTTGGTCAGGTGAGTTTACAACAATGACGTAGTTTGTTAAAAATTACAGAATTGCTAAAAGCAAAATTGAAATTTCAAAAAGTAAGTAAAAATACTGGTACATAATCAGTAAAATGTTTTCAAAAAAGAATGAAGTTTAAAGAAATACTATTTATTAAGAAAACTTCGAAAAAATTAAGAGAGCGTAAATTAGCAGCTTTTACAGCTGGCGCTAGTTAATCAAATATTTGATTTTGAATTTGATTGACATAAAAACCAGGGATTGAACAGGAAAGGGTTTATGTAATCTGATAAGCAATATCATTTGTGATTTAAACATTTGCTTGTGCTAAGCAATAGCACTCCCAAAATGTTTAAACATGATTGTGAAAGCCCCGAAAGGATTGATCGCCGCTGTCAATTAGAAAAATCGATTGACCTATCAAATTAATTACTTGGACCGAAAGAGGACTCTGAACTCCGACATTTGTTGACAAGTTTGTTAAGCATTTCTGTTGGTTTGGCGACTTAGACGTCGAAATTACAGCTAGAAACTCGCTGTAAACTAACGATTTACCCTTTGTTAAGTGTTCTTCATATTATTGTTTAGCTAACATTTTTATTACCTCAGTCTTACAAAAGTGTCGGAGGTTGTGAGAATTATGCAGTAAAAGGATAAGGTAATATTCTATCTATATACATGAATACATGTACTTTACACTGAAGACAACATGTCACA
This sequence comes from Fragum fragum, assembly GCA_946902895.1. Taxonomy (NCBI): domain Eukaryota; kingdom Metazoa; phylum Mollusca; class Bivalvia; order Cardiida; family Cardiidae; genus Fragum; species Fragum fragum. The sequence continues at coordinate 65,840,839 of OX336370.1, read as the reverse complement.
TGAAAATAAGTTTTTTTTAATAGGGTTTATTGCCGCTTTTAACAATTTTGCGGAGGGTTTAGCACCTAACAATTGATTCCCTGTATTTCTCCCACCAGTACCAACATTTCATCCTTTCCTATCCTCCAGCTGCTATCCCACTTAGGTTAAGGATTATCCATCCATTGGTGAGAGACAAATGTAGGAAAGGATATGTGCTGCCACCGGGGATCAAACCCTAAGCACATATGATTGAAGATTTGGAGTCTGATGCGCTACCAACTGCGCTATGACGGCGGGTGTGAAAACAATTAAAGATAAGTAAACTACATGTACTAGAAAGAGGTATCAGGGGAATATTAAACATGATTCGAACAGATTTTGTATTTCAAAACGGAATGTACAGAAAGATAGGATTATTACGGTTGAATGGAGGTGAAATGAGCGCTTTTGTTTTTATGCTCCCCGAAGGGAGAGCAAATAGCCGCCGCTTCGTCTGTCCGTTCGCCCGTCATTCCGCACATCTAACCGTCTATCCTGAGCGATTTCTTCATAACCTTGGGCCAAATCAAATGAAATTTACCCTTTGATATAATGCCGATGTGTTTTTCCCGTTTTTAGATTTGAGGCGAAATTTGGAAAATTTAACTTTAACTTCGCCTAAAAGTATTCAGTGGTAAGCGATATAGCCTTCATATTTTACATGTGCATTGTTTATGACCTGACCTTTCTGTTGGAACTAAGTTCAAGGTCATTAGCAAAGGAAAGGGTCATTCTGAGGTCAAAATTTCGAAAATATTTAACTTATATACATTATCCATAATTTTAAGATATTAAGTGATACAGCTTTCATATTTCAAATGTTAATTACTTGTGACGAGACTTTTCAGCAGATACCAAAATCAAGGTTATTGGTCAAGGTCAGGGTCCAATTGTCAAGCTCATTTATTTTCAAATATACTTCCTTTACCTATTGCCAAAATTTCTTGTTACTTAACATAAACGTTTATTTAGTGCCCTTTGTAGTGTTTATTTCAATTTTTGACTCAATGAACCTTTCCACGCTAAAAGGGGGCATAATGCCATGTAGCTTTACATTTTTTATATTTCCTTCTCTAAAATAAATCAGTCTATTGTTTCTGTAAGACAACTCAAGTTAGAGTCTTCATTTTTGTTTGTAGACATTTTTCATTGACAACTTTGATGGTCAAGGTAAAATATCTAACCCTCTGCCATTTAATAATATTGAACTTTACTAGAATCAGGCCTGTGAAGCCAAACAGATTCCTTCAATGTTTGTCAAAACTTCCAAATTTCTTGTGAACTGAAATCTCAAACTATAGTTGCATTCAATAAGAAGCTTTTTGTCTAATAATGGCATACAGTTTTGTGACAAAGCCTTATTTGGGGAGCATAATCCGTTTCCGACGGCTCTTGTTATTTACATCTATCATGTAAAATAATCTCGAATGAATGGATTGGAAAAAACGAAATACTTTTTCGAGTTTTTTTCTAACGAGATCGATCTAAATAGAAAAATAACGCACAAATCACAGTGAATTACATACATTATGCTACAAACTATAGAAAATTTCTACTCTGGTCAGTCTGCGAGCAGCCTTAGCAGTGTCGATAATTGAACAATCGCGGTTGTTAATCAAATAATCAGTTGTGAATGAAATAATTTATTTAGACAGGAAGTTTAACTTGTTGGTCTTTTTTGATGGTTTGGAGACTTAGACGTTATATCTACAACTTATTCAAGCTAAAGTTACGACCTTTAGGTCGACAGCCAACCCACCTACTTTTGTTAAATGCTACTGGCCATACATTTTGCAAAATAACACCGTTAAAATCGAATCGGAACTTCTTATAGGCAGGGCCAAAGGAGTCAGTGTACGGGGCCAGCGATTGGTCAATTTTCACACTTCTTATGAAGTCCTTTTGCGAAACGAGCCATACACATGACTAATCTCGCGAGAAAGGACCTCAGGTCAATCAGGGGTAGTTTTTTTTATGAAAACAAACCAGGTTACATTTTCTAAATTCTACCCAAACAAAGAGCGAACATCTTGAACCCTTTCAGCTGGAGCAGTTCTCGCAATCAAGCTCGGGTCTTTCGTTTTTCAAGGTCATTTTTCGTCGGTCTAGCCTAGTGATATTAGTATTCCAATTTCAAAACAATTCCGTGTTTTAACGACCCTGAAGAAATTGGTTAAGGAAACGTTGTGGAACATGTAGAAATTTCTTGTTGAAAGCAATTTCTCCATTTTTCAAAATGTTTTCTACCCCAAAAAACTAAAATATTTTTTTTTATTTTCACCGACTTAAATTTGTCGTCTGCATCGTCTTTGAACTTGTGTCAGTTCTATTAATTGGTTAAAAGTATGCAGACAAAAGGTCCAGGTTGTATGTGTTGGCTTTCAAGCTTCATCGGCCAAAGATCACTTGAGCTGTGTTTACCTTGCGTAATCGTGTGCATCCGTAAACATAACTATGTACAAAAAAGTATTCTCCTTAACTTTCAACCAATTCAACAGGAATGATCTTTGGATGACTCTCTGTCACTTTCCCTTTAAAGAATTATGATCGGATAAGATATGTAGCTTTTTCTTGGAGCTAATTTTTGAATATGTAATTTAGTGAAAACTTTATATCAATCTTCAAAGAATTGATAGTCTGGATAATGGAAAAGATTCACAGGAATTATCATTGAGTGACTTTTTATCTGCATCCTTCTTATTATTTCTATATAGGGAAGGTTGTCAAGATCTTCTCTGAAATTGGTTGATAGATTTCAACCATATTTCACACAAATATTTATGCACCCCTTTAACAGACCCTACCAAGAATGTTTGATCAACTGAAAAACTCGGTTTTTATAGTAAGATCTTGTTTACGTAGACTTGTCAAGTACTCTCCGAAAAACTTCAACTACTTAGAAAATGAAAAGGCTCAGATTTCGGACTTAGTTGGGCTCAATTTATAAGGTAAATTGCGAGAGATAATTATTGCTACTGGACAGAATCAGTAAATACAAGGGAGGTAGCTTTTATTGACTAAAGATTTTTTTCAGATGATTTGCTTTCCGTGCTGGTCTACGATTATCAACCCATTGGTTAGAGACCAATAGTCGGAAAGGATGAGTGCCGCCGTCGGGGATCGAACCCGGGACCTCTAGATTGACAGTCCGACGCGCTACCAACTGCGCTATGATCGGATTACGGAATCATTAACTAAGCACAAATCCACGGTTTCTGCAAAAATATAAAGTATTTTTATCATATGTAAATTGCAATCCTTTGCTATTTGTTCTATTTATTGGGACAAGTGAGGAAATCTGCCATTGTCCAAACCGACTCCGAAAATTCACTAATGACCATACGCCAAATATTTAGACTGGTCCAATTTCAAAGAAGTTGCAGACGACCATATTTGTTGGTGGAATTTTTAAGAAATCTTTGTTTTATGGGTGGAAAGCATTGTGAAAAAGAAAAAAATGCTTATTTCGGGATAGAAAACATTGTGGACAATGAATATATAAGTTGTCACAAAGAATGCTTTTTTCTTGGGACTTTCAAAAGCTGAATTATGTGGGAAGGGATTATTAACAATGTGCTCTTGATACAAGTATATGCACTGGGTAAGAGTTTCTAAGATGATCAGCGCAATTTAAATTCACTGTTTACTAGGATAGTTATTCTATTTGGTTTGTACATATGTCAAAATGGTCGAAATATCATGGCAGACCCATTTAGTGTCAACCGTTTACTGTTTTCATTTTTTTTAGAATTTTTCAACTTCAAAGAGCTATGAGACGACATTGTAAGGTAAGCACAATTAAAAAATAACCATTCTATACGATAGAATATATTGTGGAAAAAGAAGAAATTGCTTGTTACAAGCAATTTATTCTTTTTCCACAATGTTTTCTAAAGCATAGTATCACAAAGATGTAAAAATAAGGGATTGGCTTTCAGGCTAACAACTTCACTGTTATTATGCCGTTATAATCCAATTTTTTTGTAGTTCGAGTTTCAAATTAAAACTGAATTCATTTCGATTATGACAAAGTTGCTTTGTGGCTTATTCAGTACGGGAGGAAAAAGATTAATGATAAGACACATGCATTTTCCAACAGATATATTACCTAAAATGCCGTGTCTGTCCTACGATTTACCAATCAACTCATTTAGTCAGCCCGGACCTGAGCTGTCAACTCCGATATTGACCGCCGTTTTTGTTCGCCACATTAATTGTTGGTTTGGCGACTTATTCAAGCTGCAGTTACGGCGTTTAGGTCGCAAACCAACTATTTTACTTTTTTGTTACACGCTACTGACCATAAATATCTGTGTAAATGTATCCAAGTTAAATTGAGACAACTCTCAACTTCGTCCTGTTTCAGGTTTGTAACGTTATAGAACAAGAACAGCCAGGTACATTTCATTATGGCAAAGACAAGAGGACAATGATGGTCCTATATCACTCCCCTGCTTATGATGGCTCAAGGCTTTATGACATGATATACAAAATATCAAAGCCCTACACCTAATCATTTTGGTGAAGAAGATTTTTTTTAAAGATTTTCTCCTTTACTCCTAGGTATAGTGAAGATCCAACCATATTGAGCTAATTTCAAGAGAACGGTAATTCTTTGAAGTACTTAAGTAGCGGGTCAATAGGCATTAATACAAACCAAATATCAAAGCTCTAGGCCTTATGGTTTAGAAGGAGAACATTTTCTATGATATCCTTCATTACTCCTTTCTGGGATTGCACAGAAAAGTTCTTATTTTCAGAATACAGTAATTATATGAAGTATTTTAGAACAGGGTCAATTGGTATTATTACACACTAATTATTAAAGTCGTTGGCTTTATGGTTTTGGAGAAGAAGATTTTTAAAGATTTCCTTCTTTATTTCTATGTTAAATCAGGGATCACAAAGAAAGGGGCTAATTTGCAGAATACAGTAATTCTATGAAGCATTTTTGTAGATTGTCAATAGATGATGATTTATGTAAAATATCAAAGCTCTAGGCGTTATTGTTTGGGAGAAGAAGATTTTTTAAGATTTCCTTCTCAAATCTATGTAAAATTAGGGATCGCCAAGTATAGGGCTAATTTTCAGATGACGTTAATTCTTTGAAATATTTATGTAGAGGGTCAATAGATGTTGATTTGTACCAAATATCAAAGCTCTAGGCCTTGGGAGAAGAAGATTTTTAAGGTTTTCCTTCTTTATTTCTATGTAAAATCAGGGATTGCACTGAAAAGGGCTAATTTTCAGAATAAGGTATTTTTTTGAAATATTTTGGTAGAGGGTCAAAAGATGATGATTTTTACCAAATATCAAAGCTCTAGGCCTTACGGCTTGGGAGGAGAATTTTTTAAGTTTTTTCACTCCGTTGCCATGGCAACCAGAGTTCTTGATGGATTTCAATTCTTTGAAGTATTTTGAAAGAGCATGACCTAAGGATCATTTCTGTGAAGTTTTGTTGAAATTCCATAATTAGTTTAGGAGAAGATTTTTTTGTAATTGTGAACTGACGGATGGACGGACGATGACCGATCACAATAGCCCATCCAGAGCACTTCGAAGCGAAAGTTCCTGTCCGAGACAATGGGCAACGATTGGTCAATACTGCAAAGATAAAAAGAAAGAACATGATTATAGCAGAAGCTTTACTCACGTTAGGTGCAAGAAATCTAAAATTCACCAATCGCGGCAGTAGTTTATATATATATATATATCCGCGAGGGATAACAATTGCGATGCCTCGCGGACATTACAACTCTCTCCGCCACACTCCCACCCAAAGTAAAAAACATTGCCGCGAGCTGGATTAGCATTGCGATACCTCTCGGAGGCTTATCCTTCAGGTGAGCTATACCCTATAAATAATGTGATGATGTCATAAAATTTATGACAATTCATGGTTTTGTGTAAACCACCCTACCTTGCAATCTACTTTAAGACCTGATCTATGATAACACATTTACTTGCGATTTTTTTTGAAAATTTTCCTAGACCATTCGTGACTAAATTTCAATGTCAATGTACAGGTAAAAATCCGCATATTAACGAGAAAATAGAACTGAAAAGTAGATATAATATCCATATCATTTTACCGAAACTCAAGATGGTATAGTTTCGAATACTCGATTTATATCATTTTTTACTGTGGTAATAAATGTTGGATACAATGAATACTATGGATGAAAACTGTATTTGAAAAAGTACTATTTTTATCCTAACCATTCCGCTGCTTATGGGGTCCGGAGAAATTATTGAAAGTGGTTAAAAAAAATACCGGGCGTATTTACTCGGAATTACATTTCTCAGTGGCTGAGTAAACAAGATGCTTACGCATTACAAAAACCCGTTCGTCATCGTTTCAAAACAGCTAACGTGAGAGTTTCTCCATCAACGAACAATTGGACAATGGCTTGCTTTTCATGATGAATTTGGGTGATGCAAATGAAGGTGTTCGGTATTTATTGTTAGCAATTGATATTTTAGCTAGAAATTAAGAGTGCAACCATCAAAAAATAACTGCAAAGGCAGTTTTAGAGAATATGAAAAATATAATAATTATGTGAAACTAAGAAAGTGAGAGCTGACAATGGTTCGGAGTTCGTAAACGTGTTGGTGGTTCAAAAAGTTGATGAAAACAGAAGACATTTACTATTTCACCACACAGAATCCACCGAAGGCAAATTACGTGGAAAGGGTTCAAAGAACGATAAAAAATGGCTCTTTTCCGGTACATGGGGCATCAAGGTAGCTATGGTTATATAGACGTGCTTGACGACATTATTTGAAATCAAAACAATATTCCGCACCGAAGTCTTAATGATTTTACACCGAATGAAGGAAATAAGGACAATGAAGCCGACGTTTGGGCTAACATGTATTTGAAAAAAACTAAACATTATAAAAAGCAAACCCATTTACCTTTTCAAACTTGGCGATTATGTCCTTGTCACGTTTACGAAATCGCCATTTCGACGACCCTATCAAGACCAGTACACTGCAGAAGTATTTCGATTACTAAAGCACTGAATTCCTATGTATCGCTTGAAGGATTTAAAAGAAGAATCTGTAAAAGCGTTATTTTATTCAATCGAATTACAGAAAGTGGATAAAGGCGAGAACAATCTTTGGTTTATTGGGCGTTTCATGAAGTGAAGAAAATGAAATTAGTAGTTATAGTATTTTGTAACATTTAGCGAGGTTAGCGAGACGCGTTTAAAAGCTGGGTAGATGACAATGACATTACAGAGTGGCACTAAACATGGACCGTTATATTTACGTTAAAGGCAATGAGAGTGATTCTTTTTCACAGAGAACGAGGTCATCGATACTCATGTGCAATTGAACCTTGGAATATGGAACACTGCTTTAGTTGAATCCCATGCAACTGCAAAAACGTAATATAAAGCGAATGATAGATTGTACATTTATTCAGATCTGTGTATAGAAAGTATCGTGGAAGGTGTAGAACGCCCGTTATTACGACGGTTAGAAAAGAGTACCAAAAGCACTTAGTTTTTGTCGAGCCCGCTTGCGGTGTGCCAGGCATAGTTGTTACTAAGACAAGTCTGTGTATGTGCGTCAGTGCGTTAGTTAGTCCATCCGAATTTGTCCGGACAATTACTCCTACATGTTTATGGATGGATTTCAAAATAACTTGGCATAATTATTCTCCATCATGAGAAGATGTGCCATTTGAAAGATTTTTTTTGGATAGCTTCAAGTTCAAGGTCAAAGCTCAAGGTCAAACACTAAAATAGTGCTTGTCTGAAGCCTTTATCCAAAAATTATAGATGGATTTCAAAATAAATTGACACAATTGAACTTCTTCATGAGTAGATGTGCCATTTGAAAGAATTTTTTAGATAGCTTCAAGTTCAAGGTAAAAGCTCAAGGTCAAACACTAAACTTGTGCTTGTCCGGAGCATTTTCCTACAATTATAGATGGATTTCAAAATAAATTGGCACAATTGTTCTCCATCATGAGTAGATGTGCCTTTGGAAAGAATTTTTTGGATAGCTTAAAATTCAAGGTCAAAGCTCAAGGTCAAACACACAAATTATGCTTGTCCGGAGCATTTCTCCTACAAAGGTTTTCGGGCTCGACAACAGTTGTCCTAGGACAACCATCTAGTTAAATTAATGTGGCTATAAACGAAGGAGAAACAGGGTCCTCAACGTTAGATCTAAGAGATCCAGTGCGATTAACGTTACGTTTGAGACGGTATCTATTTTTGTCGTAACGATGAAAGTTTACGTACCAAACCCGCAAAAGTTGAATGATTTTTTCTAACATGTGAGTACTGGAAAAACGTCATTAAACCGTTCAGGAGCAGGAAGAAAACCGAACTTTTTTACTGTAGACCAATCAAATTCAGCGGAAGACAAGCAGTAAAAGCAGTATATCCGTCCGAACAGACTATTGGAAAGTAGAGAGAGAAAATTGGAATTAGAGAGAGAAATATAAATACGAAGGCAGCTGAAAAATGTTTCAGTCTACCTCTAGACGTTCTAGAAAGAGAAATTCAAAATCAATATCGGCGCATAAATCAAAAAGTTATCGTGTGAATTCAAAACGATAGCGTGGTGCGGGAATAAAAAGGCGTGCAGGTAAAAAACGTTATCATAGAAAAAGAGCTCAATCTACAAGGAGGAATATGCTTAAGAAGCGTGACATTTTTGAGATTTTATTATGTCAACATTTAACGAAGAGCAGTTTGAGGAATTAATAGTGTCCAAACTTAGTTTATACGATTTACCGAGTATTCAAAAGAGTATGAAACAATTCAGAAATGAAGAAGTTCCACCTTTATCACAAGTGTCATCAGACGGACCATTTGAGTTTCGATTCATTGCACAGAATTCTTTGGACTATTTAGACCCGATTTACGTGTAATTAATGTAAAGAAAGCCGATGGAACTGACCTGTCGGTAGGTAAAGTGGGTCCGGCGAATTTGTTTTCTACAGTTGAACTGACATTGCAAAATAAATCTACTATTACCTGTAATTAGAGCCTACATTCCCACTTTGTTGAACTCGAACTAATAAACATAGAGTAAAAAGTATTTTTATCATTTCCGGTTACATGGTTACACCAGAGATGACCCTTTAGAAAACAATAAAGCGTACTGTTCCATACATGGACCTCAAAATGTATATACCGAAAGATGATGATACTCTTAAGTCCAAAGAATACGAGAAGACACTGAAAGTTCCTTTCATAATCTATGCCTATTTCGAAACTTTGAATGTTAAACTCCATACGTGCTTGCCAGATCAAGATTACGCATCGACTACTCCTACCACAAAGCTAGAAGTATGTGAGTATGCAAAATGGTTTCAGATGATTTACGATATACGAAGTCGTTTATTGAGGTCCACATACCGCTAGGAGGCTTATAGAATGTTTGCGAGAAGACCAAAGACAAATTCAAGAATTTCTGTCACACATTGAATATATACCAGATACAACGACAGAAGGATACAACGACAAAGCAAAAAACTGCTGCCTTTGCTAAAGAACTTTTCTTTATATGGTAGGGATTATAGGAAGACAGTTGTTCACCATAATCGTCTCACAGGAGCAATCATAGGCATAGCTTGTCAAACATGCAACCTTCAATGTAAACAACCAAAACTCGCTTGCCTCATTTATTATAGTTTACGCAATTTCGATGCACATATCTTGTGTGAGATCTTGGGAGAATTTAAAGATTTTAGATTGAATTGCTTTCCAAAAACTTCGAAACGATATGTGAACTTTTCTTTAGGGTATATCAGATTTTTGGGCAGCTTCCAATTCCTACCGAGTTCATTAGAAACATTGGTTACTAATCTCAAGCAAGATGGTATTGACGCTTTTTCTCAACTTCTCTCGAAAGTCAGAGACAAAAATCAGGCCGAATCACTGTTTCACAAAGGCTTATACCCGTGCGATTTACGTATACTCGTTTCATCTATTCGATGAAGAAGAATTACCACCGATACATGAATTCTATTCTTCCACAAGGAAAGAAGGTATCTTAGAAGAAGCGCTCAAAATGAGTGTAAGTGCAAGAACATCGAGTTGGTGCACCTCGAGGAGAGATTACGGAAATTGACGGCTATATCAACATACATGTATAAGAACACCAATATATTCATTTAGGATATCGTTGCAATGGAACTACTCCGGTCGAAAGTGAAACTATTAAAGCCTAGCTACTATGGAATGTGCATTCTAGATAAGTATTGCGGTATAACTTGGTGTTAATAAAATTCTGCTTTCAATTAACTGAACACAATTTACGCTAGTCCTTATTCCACTGTTTTCTATATCAGTGATTGAATCACCTTTTGTATCTATTTCAGATTTGAGTAAACGCCTAGTGTATGACTTCTGGAATGAGCATATAAAACGAAGGTATTGAGAAAAATCACAACTTCAAATGACAGACACCGACAGTTTACTTTTCTACTGCGAAACGGACGATATTTACGAGGACATGCAACATTCAATAGACCTGTTTGACGCATCGGACTAGCCTTTTAAACAGTATTTCAGTTAAATCGCGGCGGCTGTAGCGTAAAGACCATTTCCATGCTATTTTAGATCTATACGATATATGAAAATATGAAAGAACGCACAGAACAATTCTCACGATGATAATGATCATAGTTTGCCATCAATTTTATTTCCACATACATTTTGAGCTGCAAATTCAAAGATGAAAGAATGTGAACTACGTAATTTACGTAAATACATTTTCACTTTAATAAGATCTTTACGTTAGACTGATTATATATGTAAAGATGAAAGAAAGTGAATGACATAAATAATATTTTTAACTCTGAAAATGATCATACTTTGACATTGGTTACTTTTCCGAATGTATCTAAATGAGCTTTTCATAAAAGCATTTTTATGCCCCCAAAGGGAGGCATATAGTAATCGAATTGTCCGTCCGTCCGTCCGTCCGTCCGTCCGCCAGGCAGTCAGTCCGTCCGTCCCTCCCGCTTTCGTGTCCGCTCTGTAACTTCTACATGCAATAGTGGATTTCATCATAACTTTCCATAAATGCTCACCGCTATAAGACGACGTGTCGCGAAAAAAAAAAAAAAACCCAACAGGTTCCTGTCTCAAAAATCATGGTCACAATCTGGGGTCATAGGTCAAAAATCGGCACTTTTTGTCTTGTCCGCTCTGTAACTTCTATAATCAAGCACGCAGGTACAAATTTCTTTCATACAAATGTTAACCAACTTCAGACGACGTGTCGCGAAAAAGACCCAAGTTCCTATCTCAAAAGTCGAGGTCACAATCAAGTGTCAAAGGTCAAAAATCGACACTTTTTGCCGTGTCCGCTCTGTAACTTCTATAATCATGCACGCAGTAACAAATTTCTTTCATACAAATGTTAACCAACTTCAGACGACGTGTCACGAAAAAGACCCAAGTTCCTATCTCAAAGGTCAAGGTCACAATCTGGGGTCAAAGGTAAAAAATCGGGACTTTTTGCCGTGTCCGCTCTGTAACTTCTATAATCATGCATGCAGGTACTAACTTCTTTCATACAAATTTCACCACCTTTAGACGACGAGTCGCGAAAAGACCCGGGTTCTTATCTCAAAGGTCAGGGTCACAATCTGGGGTCAAAGGGGCGTCTAGAATGGTTACATTGCGACCGGAATGGTTAGATTGTAATTACTCTCTTATTCTTCAATGGATTGCTTTCATATTTGGACAGATGCTTAAATAGGTGGACCGCTTTACATGACCTTGGCCTTGACCCAGTGATCCTGACCTTTGACCTACTTTTGACCTCAGAAAAATCCGTCCATTATGCACTTCTCGATTTCATTCTGTTTTAAAGAAATTATCATATCGAATTAAAATTTCATTTATTAAAAACCGAGACGTATAGACCACAAATGCATGTGGTTGTGTTTACAAAACAAATCAAAGTCTCACATGCTTGACCCTGTCCTTTGGGGGCATTTGTCAAATGACCGTGACCAGCTCTTGTTGTGTCGAGACTTATTCAAATTAACTACAGCTGCAATTTTAAAGTTGAAATCACATGAATTACGCAATTTGCGTCAAGACCCTTTTTATGCCCCCCGCATCATTAGATCGGGGGGGGGATATTGTTTTACCGGTGTCCGTCTGTCTGTCTGTCCGTCTGTCTGTCTGCAAAACTTAACCTTCCAACAAAACATTTTCCTATTACTTCAACCCTGATTAAGATAAAATGCTAATATTTGGTATGTAGATAGGTCTCAACGAGGCGTAACTGGGGAAGGTCATTTTATCAAGGTCAAGGTCAAAATTTTAACCCTTTCCCTAAAACAAAGAAAAAACCAATAACAATCACCCGTTTCCAAAGAAATCCTGTTTCGGGGCATAGTGTTTCACAAACTGATCTTGTTTCAAACTGATAAAGATCTGTAGGTTAGACTTAATTATATCTGAAAATATGAAAAACACGTTAGTGACGCAGTGAACTCTTCTCACGTTGATAATATTCATAGTTTGCCATAAGTTGCGTTTCTAATTATATTTCAAAAAAGCTTTTTTCTGATAGCATATTGATGGTGCAACTCATTCTTAATAAGAACAGCTGCAGATAAATAGATGAAAATACGTGAATTACACAACTTGCGTAAAAACTATTTTTCAATATATTTCAAATAAGCTTTTCCTTGTGGCATTCTTGTGTCGCGACTCTTTCTAACTATCAACAAGAATAAAGCACGTAAATTGCGTGAAGACCACTTCTCTCGCCGATAAAGAGCTCTACGTGACTCTTAATGAATTCCCATGTGTTTCAAATACGTATAATGAATGATGTAGGCCTATAAAACCAGTTAAATGCTAAAATACATTCATTTTATGAACTAAAATAAAAAAGGGAATTCAGGGGACTTAACTTGCATAAAAGGAAACTAAGGTGAGTAAGGAGACGTACCTTACAACTTTTTTTTTCTTCTTTTTTTAAAGAAAGGGTAATGTTAACACTATACTACTCTTAAATCGAATCAAAGTGCTGTCAGCACTGTACTCGCTTGCCACTGAAAAAATGAGATATATTGATAATGTCGTGACTTTCAGCGTTGTATATTTCCTTGAAAAAAAAAATATACGTTTCTTTTAGGCTAGCACAATGCGAGTCAGCCCTAGAAATAATTTTCCTTGAAGCAATATGCATTTGATGGAATAAGATTGCTTTATCAGAATTTGTCAAATCAATATTTTACCATACAATAGAAAATCAATTGTTCTCAGCTTTTTTGAGGACAATATTGTTGAACAAAGATGTCAGTAAAACCCTTTGGACCAAAGTGTGTCAATATAAGGTATGATGCCTGTTATAATGTCCACAGAATCCCGCTTTTTACGCATATCTTGAAAAAAGCTTTGAAAGACATAGTTGCAAATTAAGAAATTATCTACAATGCTTTCAACCCAAATAGACAAGTATATTAATATAAATACTCATAATAATGGACCTTTATCCTTGTCCACACAATCCCGCTTTTTTACGCGCCTCTTAAAAAAAGCTTTGAAAAACATTGTGAAAGATGAAGAAAATGGTTGTATTAAGCAAGTTCTTAATTATCCCGATGCTTTCAACCCCAATAGACAAATATATTAAATCAACTTTAAATTGTTGTCTACAACATCTTTCAATGCGGACTGGTCTAAAAACTTGTTGTGTGGGAATGGTTTAAACTTGTAATCCGCAGGTGCGCACATATCTAAGTTACCTACATACCACATACGTTCATAGTATCATTGAGTAATACTGAATGTGTCTATGAGTTAAGTTTCTATTAGAGTTAAGTTTCTATTAGACAGACAACTGTTAAACAATATGTCCCGATCTTTTGAGAGGGGATGTGGAAAGAAGGAACTATCAATAGCTCTTGGCTTTCTCATTTGTAAAGTAATACAGACATTATGATGGCCTTTCTTAGTATGAAATACCTACAGCTAAAATTGTTGATTAATTAATACGAAAGTTATCGATTCTTTCTCGTTATTATAAACGATTACTTATCTATCGTGCTAAAATTGTACTGTAGCTTAAAAACTGTACTAACGAGATTATTGGTAGCTCTGGGCCGAAGTTTAGATTTCACCTTTCCATTTAGCTCATAGTTTACTGATTTTATTGTATATATTTGTGTGAAGAAAAATAAAGGAAGAGAGAGATAAAAAAAAATAGAGAAATTGACAGTGAGAAAGGTTGAGAGAGCGTACTGAGAGACACACAGAGAGATGGGGAGAGGGGGGGGGGCGTTAGGATAAATTTGTTGAATTCCATGTTTTTCCACTATATGAAACCGCATCAATTTAAGCAAATGGTTTAATTATGCTTTAATTCATTTGTCCAATCAGAATATAAGCCCCCATAGTTCTAATTTACCGCTAGCATGATGCACCGATTTGTTACATAATTCTCCGTCCAAGATGTTCAAAGTTCACGAACAGTTACTGTTAGTTACACGTATTAAGGTAGATATTCCAATCAAAGCATCAATGACGGTTTTCCCAAACTCTGGACCTACATTTTCCTATTACTCTACGTTGGAAATTTATTAACTTGTATTTTTCTTTTTACTTATTCAACATAACTTTAAAGGAATCTAGTGTTTAAAGCATTATGGCATGCTCGGGAAAAGATATTCTAGACTCAACTTTCAAACAAACTCAGATGCTCCTTTATTGATAGCTGTTAGAACTGCTTATTACCAAGAATGTTTAGCAGTGTATACGTCCAGTTGAGTTAAAAGAACATTTGGGAAATAGGGTCACTGACTGAATTTCGAAAACGCAGACACTAATCGCTTGAAAAGGTCGCGATTAAAAAGTGACGTAAGCTAGCTTACGACCGCTTATTGGGTTTATTACGAGTGTGCAAATCTTTATTTTAATTGAAATAATTTTTGTTGGTGTGCGTCTATAAAGCTAGTTATATCAGATAAAGTGGGGGGGAAATAAATTCTAAGATTATCATAGATCTGAGGATTACATGAAATACCTTTACTCGATTCAGAAATGTTATTTTTTCAGTGACACGGCAACCACATTCACTGTAACTGAACTCATTAATCAGTCTGGAGATATAGCCGAATGGGAGATAGTCGCATTTTTGCTTGGATTTACCATACACCAAATTCATTCTTTAAAGAACACTCGCGGTGCTTCAAATCTACAATTTTGGTCTATCTATACATGGTACGACGTCGTCAAGGATTGGGACGAAAATGGTCTAAATTTGCTTGCGTTGGCTTTCGTAGGAATACAAGAAAAATTTACAGCCTCTCTCATTGTGGCATATGACAGGTGTAATCTATCAACTATAAAATCTCACCATAAAAGACATTATAAAGAGTGTGAGACAATTAGTTTTAGTGTACATTTTGTACAGCGCTTATTAATACAACACTGTACGTAACTCGAGTGGGAAGAAAGGGACATTGGATCATAATTGTTTCCCCTAAGTGTTTATTTAGATTCATCCGCCTATAGCATACTTTATCAAAGTTTTCTCTGTATGAAAATGAATATTCCCTTGATATGCAGTTGAAATGAACATGTTCGCTTTAATTTTGGAGAAGTGTAAAAGTGAAGGGTTTATATAGAGGATAATTTTTGTTTCAGTATAAGATCCATTTATCTTTCATTGAGTAAAAAACAAAAGCTATATTTCAAGAGTGGCAGAGTGAAAATATGGCTCTTTTGTTCATGTAATAAAAGATTACTAATATTGCACCAAAAACAAACAATTATTCTTTTTCTTTAATGAAAAAGTAGGACGAAATGTGAAAATTTTGGTACAAAATTTACTTAAAGCGCCTTATTTTGCACGTGATTACTGGGCAACGTCACCATGACAACATTAAGATTTGTTTTTATGGCTCCATTCAGATAAAATAAAATAGAGTGAAATGAACGAAAGCAGGGTACAAGTTTTTGATAATGCAGTAAAATTATCAAATGATAATCTACTGTTGTTTCGCGATAAACCACCGTAAAGCTTAAAGAAATTTGAAGGCTTCTGCAAAAATGAAAATGGATTGGATAAAGATACAATATACTTAGTCTCTTCAAAAACGCGTGATGAGTGCAAAAAGAAACAAGTAGTGATCAAATGAAATTGTCAAACTAAATGATATTCCAGACACATTCCCTTACCATGGTTGTTAAATATTGCGGATTTAAAGATTCAAAATAATCAAAGGGCAAAAACTAAAAATAACTACAAATTAGTCATAGGCGAGTAATACAAAGTTTAAAAGAACAAAATGCAATAACTCGAACAATCGGCATGACAGGGTAACTGTTATTGTACATGACACTTCTCCACATTGTGATCTTTAAGTGTATATAGTTTCAAGGTCCTAGCACTTATGGTTCAGGAGATACGCTCCGGACAAAAATGTAAAGTTAAAAACAACAAAAGGCAATAACTCAAAAAGGCAGGCTAGAGTTACGTTCTTGAACATAACACTTAACCAATAACTCAAACAATGGGCATGGCAGGGTAACTGTTATTGTACATGACACTTCTTCACATTGTGGTCTTTTAGTGTATATAGTTTCAAAGTCCTGGCACTTATGGTTTAGGAGATATGCTCCGGACAAAAACGTAAAGGTAAAAGTAAAAAAGGGCATTTACTCTAAAAAGGAAAGCTAGATGTACCGTTCTAAAACATGACACTTTTCCACATTGTGAGCTAGAGTTATGGTTCTTAAACATTACACTTCTCCATATTGTGATCTATAAGTGTATAAAGTTTCAAGATCCTAATACTTATGGACAAAAATGTGAAGTTAAAAACAACAAAGGGCAATATCACAGACAATGGGCGTGGCAGGGTAACCGTTCTTGTACATGATACTTCTCCACAATTTGATCTATAGATGTATAAAGTTTCAAGGTCCTATCACTAATGGTTTAGGAGATATATTCCGGACAAAGATGTAAAGGTAAAATTAACAAAGGGCAATAACTAAACAAGAGGGCCAGAATGGCCCTAAAATCGCTTACCTGACTAATGTAAGATGATTCAAAATTGAAATTGGCCCAATGGTTACTGAGGAGAAGATGTTTAAAGATTTCAAAGTCAAAAACTGCCCTACCCTTCCAAGCCCTTATTTGGTCATCAATCAAAATTCAAGAACAACTTTTGAAAAGGGTCACTCAATGAACATTCATACCAAATTTGGTTGAAATTGGCCCAATAGTTATTGAGGAGAAGATGTTTAAAGATTTCAAAGTCAAAAACTGCCACGCCCATATTTGGCCGTGAAACCAAATTCTGCAAACAACTTTTGAAAAGGGTCACCAAAAGAACATTCATGCCAAGTTTGGTTGAAATTGATCCAATGCTTACTGAGGAGAAGATGTTTAAAGATTTCAAAGTCAAAAAAGTGCCTGACCCTGCCACGCCCATATTTGGGCATAAATCAAAATTCCAAGAACAACTTTTGAAAAGGGTCACCTAAGGAACATTCATGCAAAGTTCGGTTGAAATTGACCCAACTGTTACTGAGGATAAGATGTTTAAAGATTTCAAAGTTAAAAAAACTGCCACGCCCATATTTGGGCATAAATCATAATTCTGCAAACAACTTTTGAAAAGGGTCACTCAATGAACATTCATACCAAATTTGGTTGTAATTGGCCCAATAGTTACTGAGGAGAAGATGTTCAAAGATTTCTAAGTCAAAAACTGCCACGCCCATATTTGGGCGTGGAACGAAATTCTGCCGAACAACTTTTGAAAAGGGTCACCCATGGAACATTCATACCAAGTTTGGTTGAAATTGGCCCAATGGTTCCTGAGGTGTAGATGTTTAAAGATTTCAAAGTCAAAAACTGCCACTCCCGGCCACGCCCATATTTGGGCATAAATCAAAATTCCAAGAACAAATTTTAAAAAGGGTCATCCAAGGAACATTCATGCCAAGTTTTGATGAAATTGGCCCAATGGTTACTGAGGAGAAGATGTTTAAAGATTTCTAAGTCAAAAACTGCCACGCCCATATTTGGCCGTGAAACCAAATTCTGCAAACAACTTTTGAAAAGGGTCACCAAAAGAACATTCATGCCAAGTTTGGTTGAAATTGATCCAATGCTTACTGAGGAGAAGATGTTTAAAGATTTCAAAGTCAAAAAAGTGCCTGACCCTGCCACGCCCATATTTGGGCATAAATCAAAATTCCAAGAACAACTTTTGAAAAGGGTCACCTAAGGAACATTCATGCAAAGTTCGGTTGAAATTGACCCAACTGTTACTGAGGATAAGATGTTTAAAGATTTCAAAGTTAAAAAAACTGCCACGCCCATATTTGGGCATAAATCATAATTCTGCAAACAACTTTTGAAAAGGGTCACTCAATGAACATTCATACCAAATTTGGTTGTAATTGGCCCAATAGTTACTGAGGAGAAGATGTTCAAAGATTTCTAAGTCAAAAACTGCCACGCCCATATTTGGGCGTGGAACGAAATTCTGCCGAACAACTTTTGAAAAGGGTCACCCATGGAACATTCATACCAAGTTTGGTTGAAATTGGCCCAATGGTTCCTGAGGTGTAGATGTTTAAAGATTTCAAAGTCAAAAACTGCCACTCCCGGCCACGCCCATATTTGGGCATAAATCAAAATTCCAAGAACAAATTTTAAAAAGGGTCATCCAAGGAACATTCATGCCAAGTTTTGATGAAATTGGCCCAATGGTTACTGAGGAGAAGATGTTTAAAGATTTCTAAGTCAAAAACTGCCAAGCCCTGCCACGCCCATATTTGGGCATAAATCATAATTCTGTAAACAACTTTTGAAAAGGGTCACCCAAGGAACATTCATGCCAAGTTTGGTTGAAATTGGCCCAATGGTTACTGAGGAGAAGATGTTTAAAGATTTCTAAGTCAAAAACTGCCACGCCCTGCCACGCCCATATTTGGGCGTAAATCAAAATTCCACGAACAACTTTTAAAAAGGGTCACCTAAGGAACATTCATACCAAATTTGGTTGAAATTGACCCAATGGTTACTGAGGAGAAGATGTTTAAAGATTCCTAAATCAAAAACTACCACGCCCTGCCACGCCCATATTTGGGCATAAATCAAAATTCCACGAACAACTTTTGAAAAGGGTGACCCAAGGAACATTCATACCAAATTTGGTTGAAATTGGCCCAATGGTTACTGAGGAGAAGATGTTTAAAGATTTCTAAGTTAAAAACTGCCACGCCCTGCCACGCCCATATTTGGGCGTCAATCAAAAATCCGCGAACAACTTTTGAGAAGGGTCACCCAAGGAACATTCCTACCAAGTTTGGTTGAATTCCGCCCAGTGGTTACTGAGGAGAAGATGTTTAAAAAATTGTTGACGACTTCCGACGCACGACGCACGACGGACAAAAGGTGATACCAAAAGCTCACCTTGAGCACGTTGTGCTCAGGTGAGCTAAAAATAGATAAGAGAAAGCTATGCTTCTTAAACATGACACTTCTTCACATTATGATCAGTGTATAAGATTTCAAGTTCCTAGCACTCATGGTTTAGGAGATATGCTCTAGACAAAAGTGTGACGAACAGACGGACGGAAAGACGGACGGAATTGAGCAAACCTATAGTCCCCCAACCGGTTACTGGTAATTTATTTTAGCCTAGTGGACACAATCTCGCATTTTTGCAGTAATTTAATATAATCTAAATGTGTTGACAAGTCAAACGCAGCAAAACATGTGGAACTGATCAAAATCTATTAAACTAGCGACATGTGTTTTTATAATAACGATTAGAACAGATACTTGAGTTTTGAATGGAAATTATTAACTGCGTGCTCCTTAAAATAGGAGAAATTACAGACACGAGTAAGTAATAAAATCTCGTAGCTATCAGTATCTAAAGGGCGTTTGTGCGGAAAAACAAACAGGGAAACGGAAACATCGTTTTAAAAAAATCATCTGTTCTAGCATGTACTGCTCATTACATGTAAAGATTCATATATTCAATGACATGAGTATAACAAAAAGGCAAATTATTTCTTTTATAACAAATCTAATTTCACATAATAACATTAGAATTATCAATGTACGTGACCTCATATTGTCTAAACTATGCCATAAAATTGTCCTTTGGATGCATTTTCAAGTCTAAATATTTTTGTCGTCTGATCATAGGTTAATCGTACTCAAATGAAATAACTCGATTATGAATTGTCCTCATACCTTGTTGTGACATACACAACGCTCTCGTTGTCACTCTCCTCGTGGTTAAAATTGTTTTCTTCAATATCTGCCTCTTGTTGATTCTAACCTAAAGTCTCTCGTTCATTGTCGGAGACAATGAAATCATGGATATGTATCAGTCTTTTTCTTTAATTTAAATAACTTCCTTCAACGCCTTTGAATTTTCTTTTTCTTTCCACGCTTTACTTTGTTCCTTTAGTGAAGAAATGTGGTCCGCAAATTTTCTTGAAGACGCACAAAATCTTTTATCTTCTTTTTTTTATGTTTTTTATGTTATATTCTGTGCAACACGATCTAATTCATTGCTTTGGTTTTAATCAATTGCTTTATCATCTTTAACTTTATTTTTATTGATCCATGCTCTTTGAATTTTTTTTCCTTTCCTACACAGCTGCGTCTTTCTTCGTTGTTAATCTTTGTATCCCTTCTTTCAAACTGTCACGCTCACTGCTAACTAGCTGGTTATCTGGAAAACACAGATTACTCTTTGAACAAAGTGCTATTTAAGAAATTCTATTTCGTGTAATTTTAATAATGAACTTAGTCTTTTTTTATTAAAAACATATTTGGATACGAATATATCTGATTAATTCTACTTTCTCTTTTTATAGTCTCTATCGCTTTTTTACTACAATGGAAATAACAGATTTGTAGCATACTTAGTCGCGACCGATATTACGAAAAATAAATTTTCTTAGAATCTTTGTCAAATTTCATTGTGATGACTGGATATAATGACATAGTTAGGTAGCGCATCTATCAAAAGAAAAAAGATTTAAGACAATCTTGTGAGTCATTTTCTGATAAGTTATCACGGTTATATAAACAATTGGTTCATTGAATGGGGTCTAACGCCACTTTTAAAACTATTTCTGCCTCCAACTGTTATCGCACTTGGGTTTACGATTATACACCCATTAGTGAGAGATAAATGTCGGCCGCCGCCGGGGATCGAACCCATGACATCCCGTGATTGAAAATTAGTATTCTCATGCGCTACCGACAGCGCTATGACGGCGGCTGGTTATATATACAAAGACACTTTATACTTGTGAACAGGCCTTACACATTTAGCTGAATATCCTTTTACTACAGCGTTTTAAACACATACGCACACATTTTTTTGTCTCACATTACTGTTTAACGACTTTGAATCAAATGTGCAGCAATGATCTGATTTACAGTTCTTTCCAATCTATATCCTAACCAGATTTCAAGAAGGGGTGGGGGCAAGCTCTTTACTAACGCTGTAGCCAGGTTTTTTTATGTACATTCTAACTAAATAGCTCAAGAAGATTTGAAATAACTATGAACCAGAAAATAAATCGGCAACTTTTAGTTCCCTTTCGAGACGGTCTTTCCACCAGGCCATCAGAATTTCTCCTGGATTGTTCGAACATATCAGTTGATAATTCTAAAAAATCATTCAAATGACGGCCAATTTTTCTTTTTCTACTTTTAACCGCTTAGAAACAAAGTATGGCAATCGTTCTGCAAAGACCGTTGTTATAGAATCCGAACATTGGTTGAGTGTGGGAATGTGGATCCTGTGCCCTAGATGCTGCACAAAGAAGCAGGTGATACATTTAATTTCCTGCCATTAACGTATAATTCAGACTAAGTAAAATTCCAAGATTAGTTAATATGTAAAACGAAATTAAGTTTAATGAATAGTCTTACCCCCATAAAGCTTATCCAAATCACTCACATTTTCACTTTTCAAAGCATATCTTATCATCTGAAGCAAATGGCGTCTTATAATTGTATTGACTTTGTGAATGGAATTTGCCAGTCTTTGTGGAAAGGGAAATAAAATTGACACAAACAAATAACCTATACTTTATTGATGTCTATCCCATACAGATGTTAAACAATCTAAGAGACAAACCGAAAATGTTAAGGAATGTGAGAGGAATTTGTTTTCGTACTGAAGCATGTCGTGTTCAGACTTTGCTATTCCCTGGCCTCAACGAGTTCGATCCCTGGCCGTGGCGAATATTCAATCCAATATTTGTCTCCCATGGATGGATAATCGTAAACCTAAGTGGAATGAGCAGGTTGAGGCTTGGAAAGGATGTAAAGCTAGTACTGGTGAGGGAAAAACTACGAAATCCATCGTTAGATGCTGCAGTCGCCAAGGTATGACTAGAAACTGTTAAAAGTGGAGTTAAACCAAATTAAGACAAACAAACTATTGGTCCAAAAGTAGTACACAACACCGTTCTTTCAAGATTCATGAAAATAAAAATTTAATTAAAAAATTGAAATCATTTATATTTATTTGATTACTGTATTTATGTCTCGAGAATTGTGATTTAATGAGTAGGCGTCTGTTCCAAAGATAACCCATTTAACTAATGAACAAGTTCCCAGAAAATGACCGCCAAATCGAGTTCTTCAAACACATATCTAACAACATATATTTTGACGCAAATTCGTTGAGGGCACTCGTCTGGGAAACTTATTTTATACAATACAGAACAATACATTTTATTGCATTAAACATCAATAAAATGTTTAAAGCAAACAAAAATATTATCGAAAATAGAGGCGATAAAAAATTAGGCAAATTTTACAAAAGTAGACAAAAATTGATAGATTTACCATTAGAATAAGTTAACATTATGTGAATAACTTACTATTATCTTTGGATATATGCATAATATATAAGTTTTGAAAGATTTCTTGTTGCATTTAGATCTAGTTGACAACAGATTTTTTATAATATTTTATCGTCGGCCAAGTAAAATAATACTGTTTAGTGTATTTTTGGCGTAAACTTGTATATTTTGAGCAAATTATTAGATATTCGTTCTCGATCATCTTAGAATTACAATTTACAAATTCGTTCCTCTCTGACAACACAAAGATGTCTGCCCCGTTCAATCTCTTAGTCATGGGTAGACACTCTAAACCTTGTCAGTGCCGATCGAAATTTCACATAATTAATATCGTCGAGATAATTTTTCAAGCTAGAATTCGTGTTTTAAAAGCGAATACGTTTCTATTCGGCTTAAATTATTAATAGATGAGTAGCAAATCTATCAGACGTTGTTTGATTAGTTCGTAAGTAATTCGAAAGTTGAATTGCTTTTGCCATTTGATGTAGTAAGCCCACTTTGTATTGTTGTATGTATTTCGACATCTTGTCGCACCAAGGGCGGCGAAAGTTCTACTCATATTAGAGAAAAAGATGATCTCAATATCCCTTCACTCGTGAGGATGGTTTTTCCAGTTTCTAGGTCAGTTTGAATGTATTAAAAATTGGCGAACTTTCTGATGAATTTAATATTTTGATCAAGTATTTTATCATAATTAGCTTTTGACTTAATTTTAGTGGAATTTTTCCTAATTCCCCATACAGTCTTTCTAAGCTAGTGGATCTTTTAACAAGTAATAAAAAAAAAAAAAAAAAACTGATTCGACGTTCGGAGCTGGATAACTTCCCCTTATCAAGCTTATGGACAGGTAAGACAATGTTGTCGGACAATTTTACTTTAGAGGAAACAGGCAAATCTACTAGATTAAAATAGTGAATACTCAATGTAGAGAGGATGATGCAAGTTGGGCAATGTCGGATTGGGTTCGATTCCAATTCCGTCTCTGAAGAAATAAACTGCTAAGTACTTCAACGAGTTAAAAACTTCTTCGCGTGTGTTATATAAGAAAAAGACAGGGAATAGACTGAA
This sequence comes from Fragum fragum, assembly GCA_946902895.1. Taxonomy (NCBI): domain Eukaryota; kingdom Metazoa; phylum Mollusca; class Bivalvia; order Cardiida; family Cardiidae; genus Fragum; species Fragum fragum. The sequence continues at coordinate 65,816,882 of OX336370.1, read as the reverse complement.
AACAGCTTGGAATGTCTATAACGTTCTTGCTTTCTTCCTGGGATAAAACTGGGATTTGCTCTCAAATTCAAATATCGACGCGTATCAGTTTTAAACACAATCCAAAAATATAACATGAAAATAATAAATTATTATCAAGACATTAGATAGCCTTTATACTTAACCAACAAATTTTGATATTTTCATGCGATCGGTCACCAAACCAAGTTCAATTTAATTATATGTCATTATGTCATTATGACATTGTCAATATTTCTGTTAACTAACCCAAGTTATATAATTGTGGGAATAATTCTTTACAGGCACGTTGAAATCTACGACACTTCAAAAGTTGATTTAAGGGTCAGTAATTTGGTGTGGTTCATTTAAGAGATGAAGAGACTATTATTTGTTTTAATGGAGGTATGAACCGAAAAACCTATTCACACTGCATGAATACGCGAAGCGGATTCATTCATTGTGTGATTAGGTTTTTCGGTTCATACCTCCATGAAAACAAAAATTATTCTCTTCATTTGTTATAGTTTAATAGCATCGAGCGAAAAAAACAAAAGCCTCACAATTTTTTTGATACCTTTTTCTATGGGACTACTTTGTGCGGAACCATACAAGATTGCTGCGTGCTCAAAGTTTTGTTCACGGAATTATGAATAATTTTATTCGACCAATCAGAACGCCCGTTTTGATAGACGAAACTAAAGATTAAATCATAAATAGTTCAACTGACATGTGGTGCCATAACATGATAAATACAGCGATGTGTCCTTTATCAAAGTTCAAATTGATGCCTTGTGTCCCCAATGAGGATAAGCATAGCAGTGCCTTTCCATCAATTAAATAGTCGACCAATGAAATAATTCATTTAGACCAGAAATGAGTTTTGAGCGATTTTTGTTAACCTTTTTGTTGGTTTGGCGACTTAAATTTCGTAACTGCAGCTTGAATAAGCTGTAGTTACGACTGTTAAGTCGCCAACCAACTATTCTATCTTTTTGTTACATGCTACTTGCCATAAATCGTGCAAAATAACTCCGTTTAAAATAGAAGGGGAGTCAATGGACGTGGCAAATGGAAAAAATGGGCGGGGCAAGAGATATGTCAATTAAACCATCTTCTATTACCAAACCCTACAAAAGTGATGAAAATCCTAAACGTAGTATCATTCATATTCTTTACCCGTTACCAGACGACAAAACTTTAGACTGGTTCAAATTAAAAGAAGCTGCAGACGACAATTTCAAGTTGATGGAATTTTATTTTATTCTGTTTTTCGTCTTTTTGGATAGAAAACATTGTGGAAATTGAAGAAATTGCTTGTAACAAGCAATTTCTTCAATATCCACAATGTTTTAAAATGCTTCTTTTTCTCAGGGGCGTCTAAAAGCTTCATTGTGTGGGAATGGGTTAAGTAAGGATTAATCGCCATGATATAACAACAAAGTAAGCTTGAAAAAATTGCAGTTACGACGTTATGGTAGCTCATCGAAAAATTGTGATTTAAACAGATACGCTTTATTTGCTTGTATTTATTTCAGCACCCTTATGATTATTTCAATCAATATCAAACATGCACATCACAAATCGTTGTTGCTGAAGCAAAACGTCGTAACTACTGCTGTAATTATAAAATTTTGCTCGCACACTGCACACCGACGAAATATTCCACAGCCTATCGCATAACTTCAACGGTATTTTTCACAGATTTCTGAAAAAATGTAATTACGATGTCTTGAAAAACAAGGGAAGTTATTCACGACCTTAAGGATCGGTCGTAAGATGGTATCATGTACAGTAAAAAAAATAATCCATAATTACACAATCCCATATCATGACGAGCCATTAAAAAAGCTTTAGAAAACATTGAGCGAAAATAGACAGGTCTTCGTTCCGTACCCGATTGGTACTTAAATTCAAATATTGAATAGGCAGAAAATGAATGAAAATTTAGGCCATCAATTATTTCTAATATAATGCCTTCAGACATTTCTGTGAATAATTAAGCTGTTTTTTTAATGGAACTTGAAAGAAGCAAAATATTTCGTGTCACGAGACGCCTAATACAACCCGAATGTTCATCGGGTAAATATGTTATCTGTGGATTGCGCCGAAAATTGCCTTTTTTGCGGTTACAATTACGTATCAATAACGTCATTGGCTTCCGCTACGAATTCAGTCGTCATCGACATTACATGAAGACTAACGACCTCATCCGATAAATTCCGATGTATAGGGAATATAACGTATTAAATTTAGTTCATAGTGGATTAAGTAGATTTAACACTAAGAAAAAATATTTATCGAGAAAATTATTAGAAATAAAGACGATTTTACTGTATTAAGTTTTCTTAAAAAACTGTACAAGTCCCGCTTTAAAGGTAGGTATCGATGTTTTTTTCATGTCACAGATTTTGATTATTTTTATTTCCTCTCATAAACTATTTGAATACAATATGCCGAAAAGTAGTTTTGCCAAAATATGAGGTCGCTTATCAGAAAAAAGCAGGGTATTTCCCTAATAGCCTACGTAGGCTATTAATCTATTTTTAGATTAATCCGAGACAGTTACGAAGATAATAGGTCATTCACGTGGCGCGAATAACCGTTAGAACCTTGCATTTAGTTCAAATTACATCAAACCAACGTCATCATTACGTCATCAGGAGTAATGTTCGCTAGCTGGTCTGTAAAGATCAGTCATTTCATGCGATATGGTTTAGGACGTTGGCTGTTTCGCTAGTAAATTTGTTACCTTCATTTGACTGGGTCATATGCAAATGAGGTCATTCGATGTCGGCAGCCAAATTCCGTGATGTCTAAAAATAACCTGGATTTCCGCTTAACTTTTCCGATTCAACCAGCAAAAGCCACTTTATGTCTTTTAGATAACCACCAAGACAATACCTGACCTAACTTAAAGTATTAAATGTTCTTTTGAGTCTAACTTTCGGCACTTGGTAATTTTTCTTATCTAGGTTTCAGAAACATCGATACCTCCCTTTAAACCTTTCCCACACAATTCCTCCTTCCTACGCCAGAGGAAAAAACTTAGCAAAACATTGTGGAAAATGAAGAAATTGCTTGTAATTAGTAATTTCTTCATTCCCCGCAATGTTTTCTACACGGAAAGACAAAGATTTCTAAATTTCCATCAACTCGAAGTTGTCATCTGCAATATCTTTCAATTAGGACCACTCTAAAATTTAATTGTGTGATAAAGAGCTAACGAGTAAGGGGAGTTTTTCTACAATACCTGAATTTGCACGGCCTAAAAGCTGGACTACTGAGGTATGGTACCTTGGTCCTGATCGTGATAACGGAACGTTTGTGAGAGGTTTTCTCTTTTCACTAGACTTGTACCTTTGTTAGAAATGCTAAAAATGGCGGATCGCCGCTCAAAAGTAAAAAAAAAAAAAAAAAAAAACTGTCAAATTATCTACTTTTACCGGAATGGGCAGCTTACCTCCAATGTTAAGCGATTACCGTACAATGACACTTTTGATATCCCAAAGAAAAAAACTTTGAAAAACATAGAAGAAAATGAAGAAATTGCTTGTATCAAGCATTTTCTTCATTATCTCCAGTGTTTTCTATTCTAAAAGACGGGGAAAATGAAATTTAACTAACTTGAAATTGCCGTCTGCAGCTTCTTTCAACTTTGACTTGTCTTAAATTTTATAATTTGGTAATGGGTTAATGAAAACGTTTCCGTTATTTGGCGGCTTAAACGACGAAGCTGTGCTTACGACGCTTAGTTCGCCCTCAAACGATTAGCTTTCCCCCTCCTTTATCCACCACCATATATTTTCCAAACTGTAAGTCGTTTTTATATTCAGGACAAAGTACTTGATTCCAGGACGGTGGGCGTGGCACGCGGTCTGTCTCTTACTTGATAGGGTACCAAGTCCACGGCAAATGCACTCGCTAAGCCACCACAATAGATGGACAAGCTTGAATAGAAATCACACATACAAATTGTTCATTTTGAACGTTAAGGAGATTTCAAGTGATAAACTTTGATTGACAGTTTTCACATGCGTGGATTTTGCCTTGAGCGTTTGTACTTCCGGCTACCAGAAAAAATTGAAATCATAAAAACAAAAAGGCCAATTGAATAAACAAGAACGAATGGACAATAATACATTCAAGTAAGTTTTTTTTCTCAGATATATCTTGTCGGGCCTGGCAGGCTAAGTCGGTAATGCGATAAGCTCTAGATATTTGGATATCGAGTTCGCACTTAGGTTCGGCCAAATATTCTTTGACATTTGACGAAAGTCATCACATATGCGTTTTATGGGAAATGAAAAGCAGTGCGCCTAAGTGGGATGAACAGCTTGTGGCTGGGGTCGAATGCTGTGGTTATGCTGGTGTGAAAAAACACGGGATTCCATGGTTAGATGCACCTGCCATGAAATTGATGATAAACTCAATTCAATCAATGGATCAAATATCTATTGGTTAAACCCTTTCCTGTTTTTCAAAATTTCAGACCTGTTTAAAATTAAAATATTTTCCAGCCAAAAATTTAAAGGAGATTCAATATTGAAAATAACCATTCAGTGGGGTAGAATATATTGTGGAAAATGAAGAAATTGCTTGTTACAAGCAATTTCTTCTTTTTTCTACAATGTTTTCTTATTAATAAAATCCTAGGGACGTAAACAGGAAAGGGTTAATGCATTAGCGCTTTGCATGTATTTTTTCTGAGTTGATCTCTTTTTTTTATTTCTATTTTAATTGCAAAGAAAATCTTTTTCTAGTTTGAATATTTATCTTAATTTCATTTGAGAAGTATCATTTGACTTGGAAAAGTATGAGAACATAGATGTACGATCAAGACCTTGCAACTACTATCTAAAATAAGCTGTAGTAACGAGGTTGTTGTCAAAACTCGATAACAGACTTCTTTTTACTAAATGCGAAAAGGAAGTATACATGAAACTGTCTCTCTCTCTCTCTCTACATCATAGAGATATTAAATATAGACTCAACAGACCGAACATTCTGAGAATAAACCCTTGCCATGCTGATCCCGGAATATTCCTGCTTTGAAATTGGCTTTGACAGGTGTATAGATTAAGATCAGCCTGCACAGATATACAGTCGGATCTTAGTCTACAATACCTGCTTGGTCTTGTTGTGATAAATCTTTGAACACAACATCGACCTAATTATGTTGATGCTGAATAAAATCCTATTCTGAATTTGCACTGAATTCAAAGGTCTGAAAGCAGTGGAAGCACTAGTTAAGGGTAAAAAAATGTAATTATGAATAATTTTGTCTTGAATGAGACAACCGGGATGTGTTGACAAAGATCAGACTGCACTTTTGTGTAAAACTGATCTTTGTCTACACCTCCTGTCAAAGCAGGAATATTACGCGGGTTCAGCATGACAAGGGTTAATAAAAATATTTTTGTTATATAGGACTTCAAAAATTTAACTACAAATTTAAATTGAAAACTAAATGAGCAAGCATGTGGTTTTCTAAAACTATCGCAGTGCAAATGTGTGAATAAGACATCCGATCAAGCACGGATCCATTAGGGCGTCATTTGATAGATATTCAAATGACCATTCTATAGGCAGAAATTCTTATCAAAGCATAAAGTATCGACACTGACTAGTGTGGGAATCATCACGGTTTGGCAAGAGTTTTTCATCTTTGCTTCGTCTCGATTCGCGAAATTTAAAGCCATATCTGCCCTCAGAGGAAGGAAAAATAGTTGAAATAATCTATCGCTTATTTGGTCACTAAAGTAAATAAGGACCTTCATAATTTCGATATGCAAAAGCAGAGTTTGAGTGATTTTCTCTAGAAAGAGTATTTTGTGTTTTTCTTGTCGATTTCATAGTGTTTCATAGTGTAACAAGCAATTTCTCCTTTTTCCACATTATATTTTACCACGTGGGATGGTTTCATTTCAAATGACATCAAGTTTTCATTGTCGTCTGCAACCTCTTTGAATTTAGACTGGTCTAAAATTTCCAAAAACAGTAAAGGGTTAAAGTGTGTTTTGGGGGAAGATATGGCGACCTGGTCGAGCTCGACGTAGATATTAACTCATTCTCAGACGACAAAATTTAGACTGGCCGAAGCTGCAGACTACAATTTAAAGTCCATGAAATTTTTGAGATTTTCTACTTTCTGGGTGGAAATCATTATCAAAAATGAAGAAATTGTTTGTTACAAGCAATTTCTTAATTTACACAATGTTTTCTCAATTGCTTTTCCTGATGGGCGTCAAAAGTGTCCCTGTCTGGGAATGGGTTTAAACGGCGTAAATTTGAAATATTTTATAGCAAAACACGTATAGAAAAAAACTGATAGCTTAGTTGCCGGCCTAAACGTTATAACTACAGCTTGATTGGGCGATGTTTAAAGCCATATTTTCTCGAAAAGCGCACAACAAAATCAATTAGAAAACTCGATTTCAAAATGTAAACAAACACTAGCTGAGATCAGTTAGAAAAAAACGCAAAAAAGTCTTTTTGGATAAATTCACCCATAAACTCCTTTTACATATTGATATATATAATCTTTATTTCCTCCGAAATTGAAGAGCATAATTGTTTGGTTGAGTGACCAAATAAACGATAGATTTTCTCACCTCGGAGGGAATATATGACTTTGTTTACATACATTTATGACGTCAGTGATGACGTTTTTTCTTCGCTAGTCATTCATACAACCTACTCAGTCACGGAGATTCATGGAATCGCCCGTGAAGTTTTGTCATCAGCACTTGGGCACGTAAAACTTAATACCGAAGAACGGTGAACATTTCGGCAAAGAATCGGGTGCATTCGTATTGATCTCTAAATGTAAACAGACACTAGTTGAAATCGTTTACAAAAATACAAAATACTCTTTCCAGAGAAGTTACCTTATACCCTCCTTTGCATGTTGATATTAAGAAGGCCCTTCTTTTCTTTAGTGACAAACACACACACACACACAAAAAAAAACCCGATTGAATTTTTAAACTGTTTTTCCTTCCTCGGAGAGAAAACATGGCTCTAAGTTAACAAACCAATTAAATCAAATGTTTAACCCATTCCCACTCGGTGAAATTTAAGACTGGCCCAAATTGAAAGAAGCTGCAGACGACAATTTCAAGTCGACGGAATTTTAGGTGTTTTTGTCTTTTTTTAAAGAAAGCATTGTGGATAATTAAGAAATAGATTGTATCAAGCAATTTCTTCATTTTTCACAATGTTTTCCAATTTAATTATGAAAGCTTTTTTCTGGAGGGTCGTGAAAAGATGGGCTTGTGTGGGAATGGGTCAAAGAGAAGAGAAATACTGTTGTTCTTATTATTTATTTCCGTCGATTAAGTTTTATTTAATAATAAATAGGTATATTATAAATGGAATATCATATTACTATTGCGATACAACATCTGTTGCAAATATGTTGCAACATTGACGATATGGTTATTTGTAATTGTCTGTTTATTCTTAAGAGCAAAATGCCACTTTAGATAATTTACGAAACTAAAACTACGGATTAGGGGGAATTGGTAAGATGTCTCATACATATTGACCGTTGGTTTATTTTTTCTTTGAATTGGGTTTAATGTCGCTGTTAACAATTCTTCCGTCATATTGCAGCGGATAGAGTACTTAACAGTGGTCTCCTGGTATATCTCGCACGAGTACCACCATTACATCCTTTCCTAGCCTACAGTAGCTATCCAACTTAGGTTTACGATTATTCACCCATGTCGAAAAGGATTGGTGCCGCCACCGGGGATCAAACCCATGATTAAAGATTGGGAGTCTGGTGCGCTTCCAACTGCGCTATGACGGCGGACATATTGTCCGTTGGCGACCAAAGCCCCGCAGCTGCAGCTTAAACTGCGAAGTTTACCTGAAAAAAAAAAAAAAAAAAAAAAAAAATAAGAAAGAATGTTGCCCGCTGCTGGAGCAATTCTATTTTATATCTATTTGTTTTATGGAACACCTATTAGGTCCATAATTGTATGACGGGTCACATATAAATACATGCTTTAAATCCTTTCCTGTTGAATCCTTGGTTTTTACGTCCCTAATGTTTTTTACTTTGGACAATAATGTGGAAGAAATAGAAACCGCTCTTACTGGTTTAGTATATAGCACCTATTTGCCCAAGCAAGAGTTGTTTATAAAATTATTTTTGGAACTAAATATGGGCCAACAAGTACTTTCAGTTCTTTTAGCCCTTTGATTTTGATTCAAGTCTATCCAGATTTTATTCAGCATCACAAGGGTGAAAGCAGCTCTAGAACAGACTATTGATGAAAATTTTCGGCTCTCAACCTCGAAATTTCTATATTAATACGTTTAGACATTTGAATAAAGGGTATTTAGCTGATTTTGTAAGGAGAATGCCTGTTCATATCTTTAAAAAAGAGAGAAAAGAAGCAAAAATAATTGAACAATTGAAATAATTTAAAGAAAATTAGTCAACGAAAATCAACCCAAATGGAATTGGAATTCATCCGGTATATATGTTATCTTTGATTTCACCGAACATTGCCTTATTTGTAGTTTCCATAACGTCTCAATTACGTCTAGCACTTCTATCGTTATCGACATCAACCGAAGTCGTAGGACCCCATCCAATAAATTCAAATATCTTAAAGTAGGACACGAGAAAATATAACATAAGATTAGATTTATAGGGAAGTAGATTCAACCCGAACAATTGTGGGAATGACATTTATAACAATGGGAAAAGAAGATTTGTCTATTACCAAATATTCATGAAAATCTGTTGAACAGCCGCTTTAAAAGACGGTAACCAATTACTTTGATCATTATTAGATAGACTGAATTTCCCGAAGCCGAAAGATTTAAGATTCTTTACGCTGGAAGGTTATTTTACATGTTGAGCCGGGTCGATGTCATCATCAATAGGTCCCACGTTTGACCAGCAACGATCACGACCAACGATCTAAGATCTTGATGAATTTCTCAGGCAGCAAAATCTAGACGCATTAGACTATGTTTTAAAAATGTGTGTTCCAAATCGACGTAAAATAGTTATTTTACAGAATTCTATGTTATTAAAATACTATACAATAATAATATATACAATACAATAATAGTGACTGCCAGTCAAAGAACCAATTTTCCCATCAAAACATTCATTTAAAGGTAGGTATCGCTGTTTTTTTCATGTCACAGATTTTAACTATTTCCTTTTCCTCTCATAAACTATTTGAATACAATATGCCGCAAAGTAGTTTTGCAAAAATATGAGGTCGCTTATTAGAAAAAAGCTGGGTATTTCCCTAATAGCCTACGTAGGCTATTAATCTTTTTTTAGATTAATCCGAGACAGTTACGAAGATCATAGGGCATTTACATGGCGCGAATAACCGTTGAAACCTTGCATTTAGTTCAAATTACGTCATCATTACGTCATCAGGAGTTATGTTCGCTAGCCGGTCTGTAAAGATCAGTCCTTTCATGTGACCTGATATAGGATGTTGGCTGTTTCGCTAGTATATTTGTTACCTTCATTTGGCTTTAGGTCATATGCAAATGAGGTCATTCGATGTCGACAACCGAATTCCGTGATATCTAAAAATAACCTGGAATTCCGCTGAAACTTTCCGATATAACCACAAAAAACCACTTTAGTTCTATTTGATTACCACCAAGACAATATCTGACCTAACTTATAGTATTAAATGTTCGTTTGAGTCTATTTTTCAGCACTTGGTATTTTTTTCTTATCTAGGTCTCAGAAACATCGATACCTCCCTTTAAAACGGAAATGAACTTTGAACTCATACGTTGTCCTCCATTTTGGCGAGCAATTTTCTTGCTTTAGCAACTTAAACATAGTCACTATAGCTTATTCAAGCTGTAGTTACTACGGTTAGATCGCCAACCAATCATGTATGATTTGTTACGTGTTACTGGTCATAATTTTGCAAAATAACGTCGTTTAATATAAAACTGGAACTTCCTGTCGGAGGTTAGTGATAGAGCCAAGTGATTAGTCAGTTTCAGTTTGTCGACATCATTTATCTCGTATCTATGCTAATATCAATGTTTTATTGACCAATCGCGGCTGTCAGTCAAATAGCCAGTCGACCAAGGAAATCATTCATTGAGACCAAAAATGAGATTTGATCTCCGAGATTTGACGTCATTTTGTTCACCTTCATTGTTAGTTTGGCAACTAAGACGTCGTAACTACAGCTTATTCAAGCTGTAATTATGACGATTAAGTCGCAAACCATCTATATTACTTTTGTTACGTGCCACTGGCCATGAATTCATAAAAAAACGGTGTTTTAAATCGAAGCGGGACTTCCCGTTTGAGTCCATAGGCGGGGCCAAAGTAGTCAGTGGGCGGGGCCAGTGATTGGTCTATTCATATGTAACGTCGTAAAATCATTTTATTCAAGCTTGAATCACGACGTTTAGGTTCTCCACCAAAAATGTGTTTCTTGTCTCCTCCCCCCCCCCCCGCCCACTTTAAAATTTGCAAACAGATGCCGTTTCATCTTCTTCGAACTTACGAGGGAAATCCCGTAAGTGCGTACTTGGTATATTTTCGATATTAACATCCGCATCAGTTGCGATGATTTCCTAATATAAAGTTACATGTATTTGTAGCAAGTAATACATCCCTTAATTTAGGTTCCCGGATTGTCTGTTTCTTTGATATTTGAATTATCCCTGCCACGCCAACTAACCACGCCCACCGAATTTGACTTGGAAATTTAAAGCCATATCTTAACCCCCCCCCCCCCCCCCGAGGAAGGAAAACCGTATAAACAATACATCGTTTATTTGGTTACTAAATCAAACAAGAGCTTTCTTAAAAGTAGGTATCGATGGTTTTTTTCATGACAGTGATTATTCCCTCTCATGAACTATTTTAATACAATATTCAGAAAAGTAATTTTGCGAAAATCAGAGGTCGTTTATCAGAATAAACCACTCTAGGGGGTATTTCCCTATTAGCCTACGTAGGCTGTTAATCTCTTAATAGATCAAGCCGAGACAGTTGCAAAGAATTTTGGGCAATTCTAGCGGTGCGTTTAACCGTTGGAATCCCGCAATTAGTTTGCATCCGTTCAAACCAACGTCATCGTCAATACAAATATAGACGCTTACCGTAGTTTTGCGCTATTCATTTGGTGTGATATGATTTAGGACGTTGGTTGTTTTGCTTGTCAATTTGTTACCTTCCGTTGACTTTTGGTCATATGCAAATGAGGTCATGCGGTGTCGACAGCCGAATTCCATGATATCTAAAATTAACCAGGAATTCCCCTGAACCTTTCCTATGTATCCAAAAAAGCCAATGAAAGCCTGCCAGATTACCGCGAAGGCAATATCTGAGTCAAATTTAATTTAATTTAAAGTTTATTTTAATTGTGATTAGGCAATTGGCAATTTTTTTCTCGTCAAGGAATCGAAAACATCGATACCTCCCATTGAACAGTGCCCCCAGTCATTTGGCTGGGCCAGCGATTAGTTAATTAGTTACGCGTTTATTGAAACCTATCAATTATCGGCACTGTATACTTCTTAATACCATGAAAGACGATATTGTCCAATAACTTGGCGAAAAAATGGTCATATAGACGTTTCATTCGTTTATTTATAACTTAATTTGTGATTCGTCTATCAAGGTTATAGTGTTTTGATGGGCTGATTCTTTTTCGATACTTTCATGAACAACTTTTGAGCAGTCACCTATCTTGTATGCTAACGTATATAGAAGATACATAATATTATACAAAAAACAAATCAAATATTTGCTTTGTTTTGCTTTCAATTGATCAATCTCGGCTGTAAATCAAGGAAAATATCGACCAATCAAATCATTAATTCAGCCCGGAACTCCAACATTTGTCGCCATTTTTGTTAACTTGCTGATTTTGGCGACTTAAACGTCGTAACTACAGCTTTTTAAAGGTGTAGTTACGACGTTTATGTCGCTAACCAGCTATTTTACTTTTTTGTTACATGCTACTAGCCATTAATCTTGCAAAATAAGGCTGTCATAATTAGAAACTTGACTTCCTATTGGAGTCAATGGGCGTGGTCAACGCAGTAGGCGGGCGGGGTCAGTGATTGGCCAATTATAAGGAACGAATAGGTTTTTTTGTTTGTCAGCCCGATTAGCTCAGTTGGTAGAGCACTTGACTTCAAACCTCAAGATCACGGGTTCGAGCCCTGGACTGACCATATCAACTAACAAACTAATTGTCTTTCGGATGAGACGTTAAACTGAGGCCCTGTGTGACGATGCTATCCATCGAGCACGTTAAAGAACCAGGCGGAGCTCTCAGCAGTTTCGTCCTGTATCCTTGCACTATCCTCCGTAACAACTAACCGTCTTATGGGGGCTTCGCTCATATGGGCATGTGCTACGGTAGCGACGATAAATAAACGGAAATACACACACTTCTTTAATGCTTTCAGGTGGATTATCGAGAAATAACGGTAGATTATCACCGCCTATCCAGTGAAACTATCAAAAACTTATGCCCGCTTTCGTTCATTTCACCCTACCTGACGTTATCTAAGCAGAGCCAAATAAGTGACGTCATCATAAGCGTTGCATAGCAATCACGTGCAAAATGACGCGCTTTAAGAAAATTTGTCATATAATTTTCACTTTTTGTCTTATTTTTGCATAAAAGAAATAGAACAATCGTTTGTTTTTCGAGTAAGATCGATTGATATTTCATTTAGGAACAACAAAAGCTTTATTTTCACGAGTGGCGAAACCACTCGTGAAAATAAAGCTTTTATTGTTTACTCAATGAAATATCAATCGATCTTACACTGAAACAAACGATTATCCTCTATTTCTTTTGTTTTCATTGAGGTGTGAACCTTCCAAAACGTATTCACACCGTTTGAATACGCCTTTAGGTTAACATCCCTTTATTTAATAAAGTATTCTTTATCATATGCTCTGTAGTATTTTCTATTTTTATCTAGTATTTTCTTTTAATTCGTTTCAGTGCTCAACAAAGGTAAAAGTGTTTATGGGAAATTTTAATGGAGAGTTAGAGTGTAAACGACGATCAGCGCTGACTCTCCCGACATCGACGCTCAAAACGAAGGCTATTTGACTTGCAAGTAACTTGGAGAATAACGGTTAGCACGGCAACTTACAGTTTTATTGTTGTTCTTGATCAACTCTATAGCCATAGCTACACCGTCCAACAATTATATTTGTGGATTTCTGAAATTATTTTGGAAACCAGTAACTAAGCATTAGTATGTTTATTTTGATAACTTTTTTTAAACGGAGAAAGAATTAATGTCCCTCCCTAAGTGAATGATATTAGACAGCTGGCCTTTTACAGTTATTATGGTATAATTTTGCAATAAGTATGTAACATATTGCTAATTATGAGCTGTTTTGTATCACGCCGGATCATTTCCACAAGGGGCCTTTCTAAACATTATATTTTGTCAGGAATCAGTGGTAGCAAATTTCTTTAAACACCTTTGTATCTTACTTTTCTCAAATGGACTTTTAATAGAAACATATTCATATTGTTACGCCCTACAAAACAGGTCGAATTTTACACAGAATATTAATTTCCTGTTTTTCAGTCCGTGATATCCAGCAATACCAGAATGAGGCTACGGGTACTCATTGGAAGTAAACGTAAATGCTTATTTCTATTGAGCTTATATTTATCGCTCTCCAGTGTTTTCCTTCTAATATTCAATAGATATAAACTTGAGCATAATTTATCTGGGTTTACATTCATCAACAACAATGGATATTCTTTTAATATTCTGCGGCATAACGCCACAGAAAGACAGAAATGGTTTGACCTGAAGGCAGCTCTAATAAAAGACGGGAGACTAATTGATACATCCCATGCTTGTTTTAGTGATCGTATATATGAGCTTGACGACCAGATGATGGCGACATTGTACAACAAAAGGATGCTCCATTATTTCAAAATACAAGACAAATACGCTATATCTGTACCAAGGTGGCAATCGAGGATGGAGAATTATAAAAATAAGAATAATAAAACCGGGGAAAACAAATACTATGTTGCTTCTGTGATACGTGTCCGTCTATATCCTTCAGATAAAGCCAAATGGACTATACGAGAATTGAAACAGTGGTTGCATTATCAATTTTGGGCAGGATCGGAACACGTGTACATTTGCATGCATTTTTTACATGACGAGGAAAGGTTTGATAAGCACTTAACGAAATATATTAAAAATGGATTAGTAACGGTGTATCCATGGACAAATATAACGGCGATCCCGGGATCTAAAACATACGAACAAGACAACGCGGATAACCAAATATCTTGTTACCACCATGTTCTTAAACATCATGGCAACGAAGCCGTGTGGCATTACAACTTTGATTTAGATGAAAATCCATACGTTCCAACCGATCATTGTGAAGGATTCTTAACTCGATTTCTTAAAAAAGTGAACAATGAAATTTCGGAATTTAGACTCGCCAATTACGTCATGGCAGGTCAAGGCGATCGATCACGTGATATTTTTTATGACAGAATAAATCGGATAACACCAAATCCACGGAATGGTAACGTGAAACCTATTTATAGACTGGCTTTGACGAACGAGGCGGGTATGCACGGTTGTAAAACTACTGGGAAATTGGTTTATCCGGTCCATTCAGATATCAAACTGTTACATTATTGGGGAGCAAGAGAGCAAAACTGGAAGAATGATACAGTAGATCTGTACAAGAGAACTGTAGAGTTTAACACTGTGAGAAATTCTCTTGCTATAAACATTCGACACTCGCTGATAGCGTTTGGTGACATTGACGCATTTTCACCAAACACTGGGCCTTAAGTTTTTGATTGTTTGTTTTGTTTTAATATTTTTGTTTATTAAGTAGAATTTCCTTTGATATAAATAGATAAAAACGAAAAACATTTGTTTGTGTAGCCTTAATAGTAGGTATCGATGTTTTTTTTTTCATGTCACAGGTTTTAATTATTCTTATTCCCTTTCATACACTATTTGAATACAATATTCTTAAAAGAAGTTTTTCGAAAATCAGAGGTCGCTTATCAGAGAAAAACAGGGTTTTTCCTAATAGCCTACGTAGGCTATTCATCTATCTTTAGATTAATCCTAAACCGTTGCAAACAATAAAGGGTCATTCACGTGGTGCGAATATCCGTTGGAATCTCGCATTTAATTTGAATTACATCATACCAACGTCATCAGGAGTTATGTTCGCTAGCCGGTATCAAATTCTATAAAGATCAGTCCAAATCTGTCGTAAGCGTTATTACGAATATAAACACTAACCGTAGTTTAGCGCTAACCATTTGATGTGGTATGATATAGGACGTTGATTGTTTCGCTAGTCAATTGGTTATACAAATGAGGTCATGCGATGACGACAACCGAATCACGTGATACGGAATTCCACCGAAGGTTTAAAGCTATAAGATTATCGCCAAGACATTATCTGATTCAAATGTAAGTATTTAATGTTCGTTGGATCGTATCTTTCGACACTTTGCAATTCTTTCTAGACAAGGTATGAGTAACATCGATACTTTAATTATCCATAAACATATGTGTATTTATATACCCTTTCCATTAAATGTAATTATTACTTGTAACATTGTACATAATAAGAACGGAAGATAAGTCTGATGTGAAACCAAATGTGTCAAGGTAACCATGGAAATATTTTCAACAAATATATACCGATGCAATTGCTTTTTCTATGACCTCGTTTAAGTAAGTCAATTGTTTAAAATACTATTATAATATCACTATTGATTTATTGCTTACACTTGATTAATCGTTGAACCCGTTTACATACTCCGTTGGCCCGACAAGAAGTTTTGTTTCGATATTGAACGGCGTTATTTTGCAAAACTCATGGCAAGGAGTATGGTTGATTGGCGACCTAACCGTCGTAACTTAGATTGAAAGGCTATAGTTACGACGTTTAAGTCGCCAAACCAACTTAAATGCTTCACATAAAATGGTGGCATCTCCGAGTTCAAAGTTCTCTATAAATGATATCATTGACCGACTTAAAACTTGATTCCCAGCCGCGGTTGGTCAATTGATTCTTTTTCAAGAGTACTACATTACCATATGAATAAAGTAATATAGTTAGTATCATGCAACTGATTATCTAGCTACTAAAAATACCTCAAGATTACCGCATTTGTAAACCCCAGTCTCAACTGTTGAGTACTGGATAAGTTAACACACTATTTAAGTCAAAAGTCGACGATAATTTATAACCTCCCCCCACCACCACCACCACCACGCTCCCAGAAAAAAAGGCACGAGGTAAAATCGCTGGCGAGCTTTTATACCTATGTAAATTAGTTTACTCTAAATTCGAAGTTGCCAGCAACCTTAAAAAAAAGAAAGAAAAATGGACGCGTAGGAAATTGAGGTCATGCTTCAGGAAGTGGAGAAAAAGAAAGATGGCACAATAGCTAACTAATGACAAACGAATGTGCAGTGGAAAGAAGTGGTTGATGTAGTGAACTCTGTCAGTAAGACAAGCCACAAAGAGGATGAGGTAAGGCACACTCGAACATTTGATTATTCATGTCCGGAAAACAAATCCTTCCCACCGTCTTTCCCACAAATCTCGCCAGATCCGTTAGCTATGATTTACATTTGTCGCTTTCAAAATTTTGATGTTAAAGTATTGTTGATTAAATAGCTAATTCTGGTTTCATTCTTCCGTTTGCCGTTATTGATCACGTACATCGGCGGGCGGTGCCCTCTAAACTTCTTCGACGTTTTTCGCTAGACAACTTAAATATTCAAATTATGTGCATGTACTTTCACTTTAAATGCCAACTTATCTTTTCTGTCCTTTCCTTTTTCTTATCATTCGTCACTTTGATCTAGAATTAGATTTCTTCTATAAGTTTTTTATTAAAAAATTATACATAAAAGTACACATAATCCGAAAAACGCAAAGAAAAAAGGAGTCGCTGAATAGGATTTTGTGTAAAACCTTTTATACTATTGGGGGTTTAGACAATTTTTTAAACCTTTAAGGACGGTGTTCAAATTTTGAGTTCAATATATGCTCGACAAAGATAATGAGCAAAAGTCGGGTGTAGCTGTACTAGTTGTTCAGACATTTGCCAATTTTCAATTACAGCGTTTGCGATTTCGAAGAGGGTTTCTAATTTTCCAATTTTAAAGGCAATTGATAGCTTGTCGGTAAGATATAAAATATGTTGTGTTACAGTTAGATTAAGAATAACAAAATTTAACCCATTAACAGACGACAAAATATTAGATTGTTCCAAATTGAAAGGAGTTGCAGACGACAATTTAAATTTTATGAAATTGCAGATTTTTGGGTTGAAAACATAGTGTAGAATGAAGAAATTGCTTGTTACAAGCAATTCCTTTATTTTACACATTTTTTACCGATTGTTCTTCTTGAGGGTCGTACAGAAACGTCACTGTGACTGTGGGAATTGGTTAACCCTTGTCATGCTGAATTAAATTTGCATTAAAATCAAAGGCCTGAAAACACTGAAAGCACTCGTTAAGGGTTTAAATTAGTTTTTAAAATTGATTTTATAAACAGCTCTGGGTTGAAGGAGACAAACAGGAGGTTTAGACTAAGATCAGACTGCACGTATATGTAGGCTGGTCTTAGTCTATATCTACTGACAAAACAGGAATATTCCGGGTTTATTTATCTTTATTTCCTCCATTATTGAAGATTAAAAAGAAATATACAACATGAATGAAAATACTCCATATGCAAGACTCCGTTGACATCAATATCTTCAATTATAATAATTATTAAGAAAAAACGATGCAGAGAGAGATAGAGAGAGTCACACAAGTCCTATTGCACCCATCTTCGCCGAAACGAAATATGAAGTTCGGAAAAAGACTGTAACTAAACATTAATATATTTTTCTCATTTTTAAAACCCTTTCAGAGGAAGTTTTGTTGTCGTTCCAAAGGAATAGATAATCACTCGAGTAAAGAAAGTGAACATAATCAATTTGGGAATTTAACAAATATGTGCTATTGTATACCTTCATTGTCGTTTTTACGCAATTTGAATACTCGAGTGCAAATATTTTATTTACCAACACTATAAAATGGATCGAAAGCTATGAGGGAAAAGAAGTTGTCGCGTTTAACAATTAAGTAGGTTTTCTTACAGTTAATTTGCACTCACGTCGTTCGTAATGTATTTAAATCTAGTCAGGAAAGGGTTAAGAACCAGATCATAGAGCTAATGAAAAATTGAGGACAGGCTGAAAGACAATGTAATGACAAAATGATAGAAATTTTATGGAAAAATTGGGGAAAACATGTAAAGTAGATTGCATATCAGGACAAAACACAAAGAATGTGTGTATTCAAGTTTTAAATGCTAGGGCGCCTTCCCTACAATTCTTATGGTGACCAAACGAAACTATGATCGCACCAAGCTCTTTGCAAAAAATTCAAAACTAGACTTAAAACTTAATTTCCTAGAATAAAGGTAAAATTCTCATTAAGACCGAAAAGTTCCTTTGTCATTTTTCTGTGGTTCAATTATAAAAGAAAGTTTGTCACCGTATAATCAAAATTTTCGATAACTGACCGAACAAATAAATTACGACAATCTTGTAAAGCTATACATTCAGTGACTATTTGCTCGCATTTATTGCAAAGAATGTCATTTTTTCCACATTTGTTACAATGTTTAGCGAACAAATCTAGAACTGATATTAATTGTGCAAGGGAAAAACATGCATATGAATGATTCGGGCTATCCACAATGAACGGTCGCTAAGGTTAACCCGTATCTGCCTGTACACTGAGAATTCCTCTGAGGATGTTCTTACTTCCCATTCATTGTTATACAAGAATCATGTCGGACATGGCCATCATCCGCCCTACAAGCGTCATAGTAAACTGAAGCCAGTAAGATTTAGGCTTCTTGTACACTGTATTTCTTCTCAATGAGTTCGATATAGCTATCATACTTTTTTTGACAAGCATCACTGGTTCCGTCGTGAGATATGTTTGACAAGCATCACTGGTTCCGTCGTGAGGTATTTTTGACAGGTTGGAATAAGCAACCAACGATGCTTGCCAAAACATCCGTTACTTTAACAAATGGCGGCTACACTACCTTGTTGATATTTACTGTAGAGAAATATATTTTTGTAAGTTGTTATAAATTCCTGAATCCAAGTGCCTCTGAGCTATAGTATTGACATGTTTCACGTTCCTCTTTGAGTCCGTCTGTTAAATTTAGTCCATAGTTTTCACCAGATTCTTTTCAAGCTTGCAGGCTGAATGACAAGCATAAGGATTAAGGATCTTTCTTTTCGCGATTGAGTCTTGTCAATCAAATGTAGCCGGGAAGTGTACAAGGGGGTGCTTATACTGCCTTGTCGTAAAAAGCTTCATTTTATAGTACCGGGGTGGAGAGGTCCCTGGTTCAAATCCTGACGGAATCGAATATTTATTTTCGGATTACATTCCACCTAAATAACCCACATGAGGTGGTGGTTACATGATTAGGGTGTTGATGATG
Source organism: Fragum fragum (assembly GCA_946902895.1). NCBI lineage: Eukaryota > Metazoa > Mollusca > Bivalvia > Cardiida > Cardiidae > Fragum > Fragum fragum. Next base: position 65,797,342 of record OX336370.1, on the reverse strand, counting down.
TTGAATACAGACAATTCGTGGAAGAATCTTAATTGCAGAGGGGGTTTTGGTAGCCGGGTAGATCGCTTGCTTCAGGGCGGAGAGATCCCTGGTTGAAATCCCGACGGAGTCGAATATTTATTTAGGGCTACAAACGTATCACTGGAAAGGGGACCTTAAGAAAAATGAATAAGATTACACTCTCTATCAACAAAGATTGCACAGTATTCATTTTATTTGATTCTCTTTCAAATTGCACGGAATGGTTGAACTAGCCAATATTTTGCTAAGAATAGTTTTTCAATACTTTCAATTTTATTGACGCTGTGACATTCGGTATGAACATTTCTTACTTTTAAAAAATCTTAACTTCTCATATTAATGGAAGCCTATTACTTCCGTTTCAACTTAGAACTAAGAAATTAGATCCTAGAAATAACTACTTAGATCATAGATATTAGAACTTGGGCAAAAAGTTGGAAATTTATAAGACAAAATTTGAATAGTAAATTCTAATTCTTAATATCTAAATTATAAAATATAATTTCTAAGTTTTATTATCTATTTCTATTATCCAAGTTCTAAATATTTAGGCCTAGTTTCTATTATCTACTTTCTAAGTTCTAATAACTCAATTCGAACTTCTATGCTCTCGGTTTATATATCTATTTTTATGCCCCCGCATCGATAGATTTGGGGCATATTGTTTCACCGGTGTCCGTCTGTCCGTCCGTCTGTCTGTCTGCAAAAGTTTACCTGCCATATGTCATATAACTTCAACTCTAATCAAGTTACAATACTAATATTTGGTATGTAGATGGATCTTAACAAGGCGCAACTAGGGAAGTTCATTTCTTCAAGGTAAAGGTCAAAATTTTAACCCTTTTCCCTAAAACTTTACTCAAAAACTTAACCTGCCAACTAAACATTTTCCTCTAACTTCACCCCTAATTAAGTTACAATGCTAATATTTGGTATGTAGATAGGTCTCAACAAGGTGAAACTGGGGAAGGTCATTTCATCAAGGTCAAGGTCAAAATTTTAACCCTTTTCCCTAAAACGTTACTCAAAAACTTAACCTGCCAACTAAACATTTTCCTATAACTTTATCCCTAATTAAGTTACAATGCTTATATTTTCTATGTAGATAGGTCTCAACAAGGTGAAACTGGGGAAGGTCATTTCTTCAAGGTCAAGGTCAAAATTTTTACCCTTTTCCCTAAAACCTTACTCAAAAACTTAACCTGCCAACTAAACATTTTCATATAATTTCATCTCTGATTAAGTTTCAATGCTATTATTTGGTATGTAGATAGGTCTCAACAAGGTGAAACTGTGGAAGGGCAGTTCTTCAATGTCAAGGCCATAATTTAACCATTTTCTCTTGAACAAAGAAAAAAAACAACAATAAAAACCACCCGTTTCTTAAAAATTCCTGTTTCAGGGGCATGGTGTTTCACAAACACATCTTGTTAAGTTGAAGTTGATGCTTGTTACTATTAATAGCCCTGCTTAACCAAAAGCTTTACTATAACATATATGCACATGCTAAATCTACAAACTATGCAAAAATAAGCGAGTTCTATGTATCGTCTGTAGCGCTAGAGAGGGTCACATTGATCTTTAAGAAAAGAGCTTCATTTACGGTATGGATGGGTACAATGCAATTGGTCTGTAATGACTTTTAATCCATCCCCACACAACAAAATTTAAAAATTGCCAAAATTGAAAGAAACTGCAGAAGACTATTTCAAGTAGATGAAATTTTATTCTTTTTACTTTTTGTTTTATTTGTGTATTGTGTGTGTGAGTGTGTGTGGATTATTATTTTTTTTTTTTTGGAGGGGGGCGGATAGAAAACATTGTTGATAATGAAGAAATTGCTTGATACAAGCAATACATGCACTATATTGCTCAAATACAATATGATGATTGTACCACAATTAGTTTTGAAGTTGCAAAAGTGTACAATTTGTATTTGATTTTTGACATTTAGAAAGAAAATCCGTTAATAAATTAATCCAAATCTTTATTTGCTGGTAATGAGAACAGGTTATACATGTAACTGAACATAATTACAGTATTTTTATCGATAAGGGTTTTACAAATTAACAACTATTCCACCCTGAATTACATATTCTAGTCGGACTTCAAAACAGTTTAAATGTTGATTTTAAAAAAATGACGGATTGCAACCGTTCGGCGAACCTATTGCAACTTCAAAGATCATTACACTTCAATTGCCGATAAATCGCACCGCATTTGTAAGCTATACGTAATCAGGGCTTTACAGAATGTTATAATTTTTAAATTACGACCCTACTCGCAAAAACTGACAATGATCTTGGAATCAAAAATGAGAAGGCTGACAGGTGGTTCATTTTACTGTATTGAGCTTGATTTTATCTTTCTACACTACCAATTCTGACGGACGTATGCTGATCATAAAACCTAATCACACTTAGGTATGAATCCGCTTCGCGTATGTATACAGTGTGAATAGTTTTTTCGGTTCACACCTCCATGAAAACAAAAAATATTCTTTTCACCTCTTAATTGAAATAAAGAAATAAAATTCAAATTCTATAGAACAAAGCGTGAGTTCGCAATAACTTGTTAGATAGTCATTCTACTTGACTACATAGTTGTATAAAAATCGTCACCTGTCCTTTCCTAAGCTTTATGTTATTTTTGGTTTGAAAAAGTCAACATGATTTATTTTGTTAAAAACATTTCGAATTTCCATTACGCTACCATAACATCGTAACTACGTAGAATTCAAGTTGATAGATAGTGTTACTATTAAGATAGATAGATGGATAGATAGATAGATAGATAGATAGATAGATAGATAGATAGATAGATAGATAGATTTTATTGACTTGTATCAATATTACATGTATCTCGTCATACGCAATAATTTAAGAATTATAAAATTTACGTTCGGTAGAAATGATAGATGAAAGACAGTAACTCTGATTTGCACGTTTGATTCAAAATAGCTTTTTTCCTCATCTTTTTTAACATGAAGACTATAGGTAAACATTCATTCAAATATTCTATTGTTCCAATACATGTCTGTTGTTTTCAAACGTTCAGTAACAGAAATGAAATAATACGTATGAAATAAAACAAAAGGGCAGATGTACTGAGCAGTAAAAGTGTATCGAATAACTACATCTTTAATAATACTTTTCTCAATAATTCAATATCACGTTTTAAGTATAGTACTGCGTCGGTCGAATGCCTTTTTTAAGTATTTACTAAGTCGTACTAGAGTTGTTCTGTTTGTACTATCTAAAAGTTGTATCAATTTGTAAGAAGTAGGGTTTTTGTAGAAGTAGGGTTTAAGGAATTTTGTTCTGGTATCAGAGAATAAATTGCAAACTAAAATAAAGTGGAACTCGTCTTCTAATTGGCCTGATTGACAACATGGACATATGAGTTCTGACCTAGGATTTCTATTATTTCCATATCTTCCGGTTTCTATTCTTAAGCTATGTGATGAGGTTCTAATTCTGGAAAGATGGATTCATTGTGCCTTAGGAATATTCTTTTCTAGACATAAACTTATTTTAAAAGAAGGCTTTATGAACTTATATAAAATAGAATGTACACTACTTTTCTCGATATCGTTAAACCACCTCTGTAAATATGTATCTTGAGTTCGTCTTTTAAATAACAACGTTAAACTTTTAATGTCGTAATTTGTGGGGTTTTCCCAAACATCTCCAAAACCATGAGAACATAAGATTTCTTTTAAATTGGAGATCCAATTTTGCATTTGAAATCATCGATGAATGAAGTATCGTAAGTCGTTTTCAATAATATTATCTGTTGACAATAATTATGACCAATATTTTATTATTTGTACGTAGCTATTCATAAAAATAGGGTATCTACCCAATTCGCCGTATAACGTTGCATTTGAGCAACTACTTTTAACCCCCAAAGTGGCCTTACAAATTTTGTATGCAGTCTCTCAAAATCTTGTGATTTAGTGAAGCCCAAAACGGGACAACCATAATTTAAAATGGAGCCAACAAAGGCATTAAAAAGGTTTAAAGAGATACGTGTGTTAACTTGGTATTTATTGATATTACGTAAAAGAACATACATCGCTTTCGATGCTTTTCCGATTAGATATTGATTATTAAGCTCAAAACTGCCAGTGTAATTAAATTGACCCCTAAACAAGTAAAATCGTTGGCGGTTTCTATTGGATCTCCATTGTAAGTCCATTTTTCATTTTGTTTCACACCACCCCTTTTTCTAAAAACAATGATTTTAGTTTTTTCTATATTGACATTCATAATCCAATTTGCGCAATATTTGGAAAGTTTAGCTATCTCCATTGTAAGTCCATTTTCCATTTTGTTTCACACCACCCCTTTTTCTAAAAACAATGATATTAGTTTTTTCTATATTGACATTCATAACCCAATTTGCGCAATATTTGGAAAGTTTAGAAAGTTTATTAAAGGTAGGTATCGATGTTTTCATGTCACAGATTTTAATTGTTTTTATTTCCTCTCGTATACTACTTGAATACAATATGCCGAAAAGTAGTTTTGCTAAAATCTGAGGTCGCTTATAGGGAAAAAGCAGGGTATTTCCTTAATAGCCTACGTAGGCTATTAATCTATTTTTAGGCTAATCCAAGACAGTTGCGAAGAATATACGATCGTTCACGTGGTGAAAATAACTGTTCTAACTTTGAAGTTTAAATTACATCACACCAACGTCATCGTTACGTCATCAGGAGTTATGTTCGCTAGCAGGTCTTTAAATCTGTAAAAAATAAGTTCAAAACTGTCGTAAGCGTTATTACGAATATAAACACTAACCGTAGTTTTGCGCTAACCTTTTCATGTGACAGGAATTAGGACGTTGGCTGTTTCGCTAGTAAATTTGTTACCTTCAGTTGACTGGGTCATATGCAAATGAGGTCATTCGATGTCGACAGCCGAATTCCGTAATATCTAACAATAACCTGGAGTTCGCTGAACCTTTCCGATATAACCACAAAAAGCTAAGGACTTGCATTGGTGGTTTATGTTATAAATGTGTCTAGCTGTCCTGTCAACTTCTTTATTAACATCTTCGTCTACACTTCTCGGCTTCAATATCACTGACTATCCTAACATGAGTGGCCATTCGTCTATTCTTCCACATGTTTGCCCATTTCTTAATCGTCGTTCATTAGGACTATTTTCGTCTTGCTGTTATAACATGTTCTATAAAAACACTCCTTATTATCCAGGACTCTGTTACAGATACCGGTTTTCACAATGTCGTTTAGGTTTTCTGCTATGGTACATATAGTACAAATTTTCATGAAATTTGTACATGCAGGTTTCTCTATACTTCGCTGTGGGACTCCTTATTTAGGATGGTCAAAATCTACAGAGTAAACTGCAGGACTTTTTTCTCTGTCCAATTTCTGATGTATACTTTTCATGGAAATGTTTCATATCATCAAATACGAATTTCCTCATGTTGGCCCTTTCTGGTATGGTTGTTCTTCTGTCTGCCTTTAATTTGGAGATGTCGTCTGTTTCAAGTAACGATACTACGGAATCGCTTTGACACCAACTTTTCTATTTATCGGTATGCTTGTCATTTGATAAGTCTTAAAACTCGTATTTTTTCTCGCATTGTCACACAACTTGCATCGTTGTATAAGTCCGGTTGCAGAAACTAGACTGGATATTTTACGCTTCTCTTCTTGTTTTTTTCTCTCTCTACATCTTTGTTTATTCTATTTATGATTACAGAGTATAGTAAAAAGCTCTCCTAGTATCGTGGCTTTAAATGACTTCTACCTCTTTCTTTTGATTGGTATAAGTACAAGTCTGTGGTCGATGTAATACTTTTCCTTTAGTCTTTCTTCAATGCCACTCGCAACCTGAAAATTTTTCGGTAGGCTTCTGATCTGTCCCTTCTAACCTTTCTTTTTTCCTATTTGTCCTGATCTTTGTTGTTTATTATAATCTGGAGAATGTGTTGGTTTAAGGTTTCTCTCTACCGCTTTTATTAGTGGCTTTCTTCTATTTTAGTAAGTATCTGAACTCTGTCTCCATTGTTTCTGTTTTGATTTCCTTTCTCTGTCTGTCATTTCTGTAACTCATTTTACAACTTCTCTTCTCTTTTTGCTTATGTTCTTCATGTTTTCTCGGACATTCTCTTTAATACAAGCTATGTCTGAACCGAGTTACTCTTTCGGCGTTTGACATCCATGATGCCCCCTTCTTTCGTACCATTCTTGATATTGCTTTCTACATAGAACAATGATATATTCTAAAATTAATATTTGTCTTGCACGTATAGAACTCGCCGGGCTCATTCATACGTCAATTTATGCACGGATTTTGGCAATATAAGATTACTAAAATCTACTAAAAATGTTAAAAAACTGCGTTATACTCCATTAAAAAAAATAACTGTTACTAATATAAATAACAATTTAACAGTTCTGAAAACAAGCAAACAAACAAAAAACTGACTTATCAATTCTAATAAGGTAAGTTGTGCGTACACAAAATGATATGGCTGAATTACTGTAAGTGGCGTTAAACCCCGTTCAATCAATCAATCTGCGCCTTTAAGGTACGGACCTCCTCCTTTTTCATGCCACAGATTTAAATTCCTTTTATTCACTTTCATACACTATTTCAATAAAATATTCTGAAAAGTAGTTTTGCGATAATCAGAGGTCGTTTATCAAAATAAACTGGGATATTTCCCTAAAAGCCTACGTAGGCTGTTAATCTATTTTAGATTAATCTATTTTTAGATTAAGCCGAGACAGTTGCAATGAATATTAGGTCATTCACGCGATGCTTATTACCGTTGGAATCTCGCATTCAGTTTGAATTTACTGATACCTACGTCATCGTTACGTCATCAGGAGTTATGTTCGCTAGCTGGTCTTCAATTCTGTAATGTCCTGTCGAAAACTGTCGTAAGCGTTAATCCGAATATAGACACTTACCCTAGTTGTGAGCTAATCATTTGATGTGACAAAATTTGGAACGTTGGTTGTTTCGTTTTCAATTTGTAACCTTCCGTTGACTTTGAGTCATATGCAAATGAGGTCATGTGTTGCCGACAACCGAATTCCGTGGTATCTAAAATATCCTGGAATTCCGCCGAGTCTTTCGTTAATAACCACAAAAAGTCTATCAGAATACCTCAAAGATACATCTGACTCAAAGTTAAGTATGTAATGTTCGTCCGAGCGTTTATTTTTTATTTATTTATTTATTTTTTGGCATATGGCATATTTTTCTATCTTAGTTTCAGAAACAGCGACACCTCCCTTTCAAGATAGGTATTGATGTTTTTATCGTGTCGCAGAGTTTGATTATTCTTATTTCCTCACATATACTATTTCATTTCAATATTCTGAAAAGTAGTTTTGTGAAAATCGGAGGTCGTTTAACAGAATAAACCAGGGTATTTCCCTAATAGCTTAGTAGTCTGTTAAGCTGTTTTAGTTGTTTGCCTGTATGATTGATTGAATGGTGTTTAATGCCGCTTTTAATTGTATTTCAGTCATATCGCGGCGGTAGAGGACCTAACAATTCATTCCTGGTATTTCTCACACCAGTGCTACCACTACATCCTTTCCTAGCCTCCAGCTGCCATCCCACTTAGGTTTATGCCGAGACAGTTGCAAAGAATATTGGGTAATTCACGCGGTTTGTATAACTGTTGGAATCCCGCATTTAGTTTGAATTTTTTCTCAAACCAGCGTCACCTTTACGTCAAGAGGAGTTAGTTCGCTAGCCTATCTGTAATTCTGTAAATATCATTCCAAAACTGCTGTAAGCGTTAATACGAATATAGACACTTACCTTGGTTTTGCGCTAATCATTTGGTGTGAAATGATTCAGGGCGTTGATTGTTTCGTTTGTGAATTTGTTACCTTCCAATGACTTTGGGTCATATGCAATTGAGATCATGCGGTGCCGACAACCGAATTCCGTGATATCTAAAAATAACCTAGAACTCCGTTGACAATATCTGACTCAAATTCAACTATCAAGCGTCTGTTTGAACGTATTATAAAGCAATTGACATTTTCTCATCTAGATTTCAGAAACTGCGACATCTTCCTTTAAGAATTATTTGGTATCACCCCCCCCCATGTGCAAGAGGTTGGTTCGAAACTTTAGAAAATCAGTAAAATGCCACCCTACTTGAAAACGGCCAAGTTTTTAAGGGCAAAAAGCTCTCCTACGGCGTGACCAGTATGCGCATTGGTGTGGGTCAAACAATTTTGAACTACTCGATTCATGTTCGTCGTTCAACATAATGTTTTGCTTGTTCGTCCGATAATTTTTTTTTTCAATCATTTTTTTCTTAACCCTTTCTTGTTTTACGAAATTTCAGACTTGTCCAATTTGAGAGAGGTCGCAGCTGTCAACTTTAAATGAAATTAATTCAAAATGTTACAGTCCTACAAGGTAGAAAATTTTATGGAGAGAAAAGAAAGTGCTTGTAACAAGCAATTTCCTCTTTACCTACAATGTTTTCTAAATAATATCATGGGGACGTTAAATTCAAGGATTGTTCGGGAAAGGGTTAAAACGAAAAAGTAAACTATGTAACAATTTGCCTTAACTATGATTCATTGAATTTCATCGAAAATCAGGTCATACTATCGAGTTAACTTACCATTTTCACTGTTATTGTGGACATTAAATAGATTAGATTGATTCATTTTCGCCTTTTTCGAAACAATGGCGATTTTTAAAGCTTTCAAAATGGATATCTTTGGAAAACGCCATGGAAAAATAAAGAAATTTCTTGTTACAAGTAATTTCCTCATTATCTACAATGTTTTCTACCCCAAAAGACGAAACAACTTCAAATTTCATCAACTTGAATTTTTGAAACTGGATCAGTCCAAAATTTTCACGTCTGTAAATGAGTTTAATCGTAAAAATGCAGATGTCTGCTAGAATTTTTGTACATTACAGGTGAAATAATGTAACTAATTGTTTAGAACGATTCGAATCAAAGCCAAATTTTTGAAGTTGTGATATTTTAGAATCTTTTGCTTACTGGATAGAAAAAAGTGTGGGCTATTTAGAAATATTTTGAAGCAAATTCTCCATTTTCTATAATTTATTCCAAAGCCTTTTTCTTTAGGAGGATGTTAGTGGAAAAAGGATAAACAATGCAATTTCTGAAATATATTGAAACTTTCACACAAAGTTAGATCAACAAGCAGTTCCTTCAATACCCACAAGACAATGATTTTCTAAATTCCACCAAGATGAAATTGTCGTCTGCAACTTCTTTCAATTTGAAATGTTCTAAAACTTGGTTACCACAACCCTGTTTATTGATCATGATAATTATTGTCAAAAGAAGATTAGTTAACAAAACCATGCTTTCCTAGCTTACAGTGCTTTCAGTACTTTGATTGTCTGATTGAACTAAAGATTTATCGGAATTTAAATCAGCAAATCCTAGGAAGAACTGCATGAGCTTTTGCATTTTTGAAATGTCAAAATCATCACAATGATCTCCTGAACTTTGCTAATGGTGATCTGTTATGATCGCATTTTGTCTGTCGTCCATTATACCTCTTTATCCCTGTTATCAATAGATTCGGGTATTATGTATTTGCCTGATCGGTATATCCATTTTTTGTGCTCTTTGACCTTCATTTTCCAAAATGTTTCCCAAAGTTTTTTTTCTCGAGAAGTGTCAAAACAGTAATTGTGTGAGACTGGGTTGACTTTTCATGTCTGAAGGATGACGAAATCGATTACTCCAAGTACATTGGATGGTATTTTTTTCTAATCATTCTTTAGACCCAAAGAAAAAATTATAACGTGAATTATTTTGTGACTTAAAGGGAGGTATCGATGTTTCTAAAACTAAGGTAAGAAAAATTACCAAGTGCCGAAAAATAGACTCAAACGTACATTTAATACTTTAAGTTAGATCAGGTATTGTCTTGGTGGTTAACTTATAGACCTAAAGTGGCCTTGTCTGGTTATATCGGAAAGGTTCAGCGGAATTTCAGGTTATTTTTAGATATCACGGAATTCGGCTGCGACATCGGATGACCTCATTTGCATATGACCCAGTCAAATGAAGGTAACAAATTTACTAGCGAAACAGCCAACGTCCTAAATCATGTCACATGAAAGAATTGATCTTTACAGACCGGCTAGCGAACATTACTCCTGATGACGTAACGATGACGTTGGATTGATGTAATTTGAACTAGATGCAAGGTTCTAACGGTTATTTGCACCACGTGAATGCCCTATAATCTTCGTAACTATCTCGGATTAATCTAAAAATTGATTAAAAGCCTACGAAGGCTATTAGGGAAATATCCTGCTTTTTTCTGATAAGCGACCTCATATTTTTGCAAAACTACTTTTCGGCATATTGTTTTCAAATAGTTTATGAGAGGAAATAAAAATTATTAAAATCTGAGACATGAAAAAACATCGATACCTACCTTTGAAGGGTGGTATTGATGTTTCTGAAAACTTGATAAGTAGAAATGCTAATTGCATAAAAATACGCTGACACGGACTCTAAAATTTGAGTCAGAAATTGCTCTCGATTATCTGACAGGCTTAAAGTGGCTATTTCGGTAATAAAGGAGTTTCAGCGGAATTCCAGGTTATTTTTTTGGATATCACCGAATTCGGTTGTCCACATCGCATGACCTCATTTCTATTTGACAAATACTCAACAAGAGAAAAACCAAAGTGACAATTCAAACAACCAGCGTCCGACCATAATTATATTACAGCACAAAATATAGTAGGTGTCCAAATTTATATGATCTCTTACGACGGTTTGAATTGAATTTTACATAATCGAAAATTGGCTATCGAATATTACTCCTGGTAAAATCACGATGACGTTTGTTTGAGCGAATTGATTTTCAACGGTTAAGTACCTTGTGACTTTCAACTGTCCAGGAGAAATCTAAAGATAGACTAGCAGCCTACGTAGGGTATTAAAGGGGGGAGGGGGGTCGATGTTTTTTTAGGGGGGGGGGATGAAGTGGATTTTAGCCATTTTTATTCCCTATTATTTATAGTTTGAATATAATATTCTGAAAAGTAGATTTGCCTAAATAAAGCCTATCACCGAATTCGGTTGTCCGCATCGCATGACCTCATTTCCATTTGACGAAAACTCAACAAGAGAAAAATCTAAGTGACAATTCAAACAACCAGCGTCCGACCACAATTATATTACAGCACAAAATATAGTAGGTGTCCATATTAATATGATCTCTTACGACGGTTTGAACTGAATTTTACATAATCGAAAATTGGCTATCGAATATTACTCCTGGTAAAATCACGATGATGTTTGTTTGAGCGAGATGATTTTCAACGGTTGATTACCTTGTGACTTTCAACTGTCCAGGAGAAATCTAAAGATAGACTAGCACACTGTAAAAAATAATTCAGCACTTTACACCAATATTGGTGGCAACTTTGCTGCCACCAATAATGGTGTAAATTTACACCGGTTTTAATACGGGAAAAGTCACACTTAAAATGGTGTACAATATATCCGTGTTAAGTGTAAAGTAACACTGTCAAACTGAAAAAAACATTACACCAATATTGGTGGCAGCAGAGTTGCCACCAATATTGGTGTAAACTTACACCATTGTAAGAGTTACTTAACACCGACGGACAGAAAAAAACATTACACCATTAATGGTGGCAGCAGAGTTGCCACCAATATTGGTGTACCTTTACACTATTGTAAGAGTAACTTAACACCGACGGAAATACAAAAACATTACACCATTATTGGTGGCAGCAGAGTTGCCACCAATATTGGTGTACCTTTACACTATTGTAAGAGTTCATTCACACCATAAGTAGTGTTACTTTACACCGACAGACAGAAGAAAACGTCACACCAATATTGGTGGCAACTCTGCTGCCACCAATATTGGTGTACCTTTACACCATTGTAAGAGTTCATTAACACCACAATAAGTGTTTTTTTAGACATATAGACAGAAAAAAAATGTTACACCATTATTGGTGGCAGCAGAGTTGCCACCAAAATTGGTGTATCTTTTCATCACTATTAGATTTTGTTAACGCCGTAATTAGTGTTACATAACACTAACAGACAGAGGACTGCCTTTTTTTTATGGAAATTAAACTTGACAGGAACCCAGGGTTTGGCCAATCAATCCTTATCAGTTTTCATTTAACCCATTCCCTTACAATCCAGCTTCATGGCACCCTAGAAGATAAGGTTTAGAAAACATTCTGGAAAATGACAAAATGTTTGTTCCAACAAATGTCCAAAATGGTTTCAAACCTGAAAGACAAAGATATTAAAAAATTTCATCAACTAAACATTGTCGTCCACAACTCGTTTGAAATTGGACCAGTCTTAAATTTCGTTACCTGGTAATGGGATGAAATCTAAAAAACAGCAAAGATAATAAAATCCAAAACACCATTTATTAAACAATGACCAAACTGCCGAAGTAAGTATCCAAGAACATTTGTGTACACATGGTAATTGAAATTACTAATTTCAGTTTTGAAAGTATATGGTCCATACGCTAGAGTATTATTGACAATAATATTGAATTAATATAAAATAGATTTCTTATAAAACAAGTTTCACAGAACTATCATAATTAAATCTCTGGAATCATTATTTCCTTTGTCAATATTTGTGCCCTATTTCAGTTCAGGAATCAAAGAGGGACACACATACTTGCAGACATTTTTTTCTGTTTGTGATTTATCATACTCTACCACTATAATTATCAATTGAAAACAGAATAACATATTTTGTCCATATCAAGTTATGGTATAACATGGACTATAAAATCTTGCATATTAATGTGTTAAGAAATGCCAATATACATTGAATCAGAGTATTGATCACCAATACAGGGTCAATAATATTGTCAGTCTACAGGATTGACACTAGTATTGATCATTTATTGCTGTTATTGAAAATTGATCAGTACATCTATTACATATTATTATTGTCAATAGTATTGACAATTTATGGGTTGTTTAAGACCCATTATGTATGCATACAACTTTTTCAAAAAAGTCTGAAAACAAAAACTTTGGTGAATGTGGAATTGAACTTTTTTCCCTTTCTTATTCATCCATAAATCATATTTGATTTTAGTGGTCTACAATAGACTACTCAGGAAGTTTTGGGGAAGAAAAAATGCTCATAATTATCCTTTTCTTTTGATGTCTATTTAGCTAGCAAAGTGTCAGCTTTGATAGATAATAAAGTTAACAGACGAAATTTTGTGGTCTTCTCAAAGTTCAACAAGTGCAAACTGCCACTGGAGGCTTAATCACTAATTCCACTGGATTCCTACGCCATAAAAAGTAGTTCTCATGTATTTTAGGAATTATGCAAACTCTATTTAAATTGTAGAGAAATCTTTCAAAAGCATGCTATTTAACCCTTTCCCATCAATTCCACTTTTCAGCATCTCATAAAATAACTTCGGAAAACATTGTGGACAAAGAAGAAATTGCTTGTTACAAGAAATTTCTCCATTATTCACGATCTTTTCTTTCCCACAAGAGAAATATTTCCAAATTCAACCAACATGAAATTGTCATTAGCAGAATTACAGATTTCATCCTAAGTTGAAGATTGAGTAATTTCTCAGTTGAGCACGAGGAAAGTTTTGTAGAAAACAAAACAACATAAACAAGTGCATATCCCCCACCCGATTAAAAAATGTTTTTTAGTGGGAAACAATAAGTATTGCCTATATTGCCAATTCTATTTCTTTCTAAACTTAGTACCGAAAAAGTAAAATATAAATGGTGCTAAAATCATCTAACATACTTCCTCTATTAACCCATTATGACGAAATAAAATTTTAGACCAGTCCTAATTCAAAGAAGTTGCAGAAGACAATTATAAATTGGTGAAATTTTCAAAGTCTTTACCTTTTGGGATAGAAAACATTGTGGATAATGAAGAAACTGCTAGTCACAAGCAATTTCCTCATTTTCAACAATGTCTTCTAAAGTGTTCATATTGAGGGGTGTTTAAAAGCATCACTGTTTGAGAATGGGTTTATATTTGTGAGCTTTCATGTAAAAACTGAGAATATTTTGAGAGAAAAAAAGCAAGACCCATTTTCCAGTGTATTCCAATGGATCTATCCTTTTTTTACAATTGTTGATTGATTGAATTGGGTTAAAGGTCACTTTTAGCAGTATTTCAGTCATATCGCGGCGGCTGGAGCACCTAACAATGGATTCCTGGTATTCTTCACACCAGTACTACCACTAAACTCTTTCCTAGCCTCCAGCTGCTATCCCACTTAGGTTTACGATTATCCACCTATTGTTGAGAGACAAATATCAGAAAGAACATGTGCCGCCACCAGGGATCGAACCCATGACATCCCATGATTGAAGATTGGGAGTCTGATGCGCTACCAACTGTGCTATGACAGCGGCACCTATTTTGACAAGAAACCAATTTTTTATGACCTTATAAACCATCCTGTTAAAGTTTAAAGAAAATCAGATAATATTTCTGGACTTAATTGCATACCCCCCCCCCCCCCTAAATTGAGTGAAATTCCATTAGGCCCCTTTTCCTGTGTTTTCGAATAGATTGACCCCATTTTCATAGGGAACCTTCCTTATGACCTTCCATTCATTCTGTGAAAGTTTCAAGGAAATTTGTGGACTTTTCTCGTGTAAATGAGAACATTTAGAGTGACTATCCATTAGTGCCATTTTCGAATGTTTTCTATCAGTCCACACTATTTTCGATAAAAACCTGAGATAATTGTGGACTAATGCGTACACAAGAATATTTTGAGTAAAATTCCATAAGGCCCCTTTTCTCAGATCTACCCCATTTTTGAAAGGAACCTTTCTTATGACCCTACAATCATCCTGAAAAATTTACAAGGAAATCTGATAATATTTGTAGACGTTTATCACTTTAATGAGAATGTTTTGAGTAAAAAATCAATAAGGCCCTGTTTTCAGTGTTTTCAAAAAATCAGCCAAATTTTCGAAAGGAACCTTCCTTATAATGCAAAAATCACCCTGGGAGAGCTTCAAGGAATTCCGATAATATTTGTGGGCTTCATCAAGTAAACGAGAATTTTTTATGGATAGACGGGTGGGAACCATGCCATTGATACAGGTCTTCTGACCTTCGGTCAATAGAGCTAAAAGTATGGCAGGTGTTGAAGAATTCTATATTGATGGAGATGACCTTTAGAAATGATCATGGCCTTGTCTGAGGACCTAAGTTTGGTATCAACAAATGGGTTTTACCAAATGTTAGTATTTAACATTCAATAACTATAATCAACCTTTAAATTTTGTTTAAAATCTAAAAGATTTATTATAGTTATCTTTTAGATGGACAGATAGGACAAGAATTTATGTACCCCTGATCTATTTAGACTTGCTCATGGTGAAAGTATGAGCTCAAGTCAATAGCTCAGAGTGAAAATGTTGTATCTGCCTATAAACATATACAGTTACAAATGTTTCACCCTGAGCCATCGACAAATTCTGTGATATACCTTTGTGTAAGCATGAAAGAGTCCTTAGCTTCTTTATCATTTAACTGCCAAGGCAATTCAATTTCTTACATATTTCAGTATTAACAAGTGCATGTTGCATTGCAATGCAATACAGGAGTCCTCCACCAGATTAGAAAAGTATTTTTTATTCTTAGCCTTTCCCCAAACAAGACCTGGTTTTGATGTCCCTAATAGTAAGCTTTGGAAAACATTTAGAGAAATGAAGAAAATGCGAATAATTAACATTTTCTCCTTTTTCTCAAATATTTTCTTAACTTCAATTTTCATTATTTCTATATTTAATATTAAATAACATCAATTTTGTTGTCTGCAGCAGCTTCAAATTCTGCCTAGTCGTATTTTTGGCATTTGGGAGAGGGTTAACCAAATTTAAGGTAATATAAGGTAGACAAGATTTAGACCATGACAATAAATAAAAAAACATTATTATCAACCCTGTGGAAAGCATTGACTGGTTTTGACATCCCAAGCAGAAAATGCTTTCAAACTGGGAGGAAAATGTCAATAACCAGCAATTCTTTCCCTTTCTAACATTTTGTACACATATTTAATTTTCATCATGGTGATTTGTTTTTTGTGCAGCACCTTTGAAATTGAAGACCTGTAAAATTTTATTGCATGGAAAAGGTTTTAATATAGAACTTTCAATTTAAAAGTGTCTGCAGATGAGAAAAAAGGATTTGATAAAGAAAGGATTTGTTTCATGATATATCACAGAAAATATTGAGGGTCAAGAGCCATGTCAGACATTGCCATCTAACCCCCCCCCCTTAAAGCTTGATAGTAAACTGAGTTGTGATTCTTGTACACTGCACTTCTCCTAAATGAGATCTATCCACCTATACAGTTTCAAGTTGATAGCATTTATACTTTAGGAAATATGCCCCGGACAAAATCTAAATCTTTCAAACTACAAAGGGCAATAACTCCAAAATTATGCAAGCAAGAGCTGTGGTTCTTGTGCACTGCACTTCTCCTCCATGAGATCTATCCACCTATGAAGTTTCAAATTGATAGCTATTATACTTTCAGATATGCCCCGGACAAAATCTAAGTCTTTAAAATAACAAAGCGCACTAACTCCAAAATTATGCAAGCAAGAGTTGTACTTTTCGTGCACTGCACTTCTCCTCAATGAGGTCTATCCACCTATGAAGTTTCAAGTTGATAGCATTTATACTTTAGGAGATATGCTCCTGACAAGCTTAGAGATGGAATGACGGACGGAGACCATTACTATTATCCCCTTTGCCGAAATGGTCGGGATAAACAGGAGAAAATGCAAGTTGTCAGCAATCTTCTCTTTTGCTTCAATGTTTTCCCAAGCTTTTATTATATAATGGACCTCAAAACCAGGTCCCATGGTGTGTGCAAAAGTGTACAATTAATGATTAAATGAAATTGTCAAGATAAATGCAACACAGAGTTTTGCTCCGGACAAAATGTGTTTAAAACAACAAAGGGCAATAACTCAATAATTATGCAAGCATGAGTTGTGGTTCTTGTGCACTGCACTTCTCCTCAATGAGATCTATCGACCTATGAAGTTTCAGGTTGTTAGCAATTATTCTTTCAGATATGCTCCAGACAAGTTTAGTGACGGAATGATGGAATGACAGACGGAGACCATTACTATATCCTCTTCCCCAAAACGGCGGGGGATAACCATTTAGTAGGGTAGAAAATATTGTGGAAAAAGAAGAAATTGCTTGTTACAAGCATTTTCTTCTTTTTCTACAATTTTTTTCTAAATTATAATTTACAGGGACATAAAAACCACGGATTGAACGGGAAAGGGTTAACTTGAAATAGTCCCAAAATATTTAATCAAGAGGTTCATTTCTTTCCAAGCTGCAAACTTAGCCCGGTAACAACACTCAGGAAAGTTGCTCTCAAGATGGATTATAATCTTAAGTAATCTATTAAGAAGTAGCTCTTTCTCAACTCATTACCAGACAGCAAAGTTTTAGACTGGTCCAAATTGAAAGAGTTGCAGACAACATTTTAAAGATTATGGAATATTAGATTTTTTTTAACTTTGTGGGTAGAAAACATTAAGAAAAATTAAGAAATTGCTTGTCACAATGTTTTCCCAGTTGTTTTTCTTGAGGGGCGTCCAAAAACACCACTATGTGGGAGGAGATTAAATGAATGTGACTTGTGATGTGATGCTTACACTTGTTTTTGACGACACAAATTTATTGGCTTCTGCTCTTAAAGGAACTCTTATCAGATAATCATCAACTTTAGGTAATGAATTTATCAAACATTCTGTTTTCTCAATAGAAGTGAAAGGTAGAACTGTCAAATTAAGTTTACGAATTAAGAAGGCAATGTTCTTTTGATCTTCACAGCTTTTCTTTGATTCTTGGTCTTTCTTTTCTAAAACCAAATCAATCTTTCCCAAATAACATGATGCATTAAAGGATTCCTCCTTGCATAAGTCATTTTTTTTTCTCTCTTAAAAGGTATCTTGGACATTCCTTACAAACATCCATTAGTTTGACTTTCATTTTATTCAACTCAGCCCTTAGTGCTGCCTTCTCTACTTGACTTTCGTTTTTTTGTCAACTATTTATCGATTTTCTCTCTCAAATTTATCAATTTCTGTCTGAAAAGCTGCATATTTCATTGAATAGTTGTTCACCCTTATCTGACCACTCCTCACACGATCTCTAGCTTTGGTACCTATGTCTTCCATAAATATAAATCTTCCTTTACTGGTGCAGCCTTGTTCACATCTTTATAGGATTTTAACTCTGATTCAAAGTGCTTTATGTGCAAGTTTCTTTCTGTAATGGCACTCAACATGATAATGATTAGAAGACTGTTTTCCCATGCCATCTTTATTAGCCATTGTATAATTTGTAGGAAACTGAAATACAAATATAAAAATTCCTCATAATATATCGGGGTATGTTTTATGACCTCTAAATCAAGTACCCACAGCATAGGGACAACACAGGGTAAATTGTTGCAACATGACAGTAAACAAGTGAATATTCACTACCATGACGCAACCAATACCAAGACTAGAACAAGATGAAATGTTTATCCAAACAAGCAAATTGCTTCAAATTCTCTTAAGGAACCACAAAAAGTTAGCTATACCCATGGAGATTGCAGAAGTATGCATGTGGCTGTATTTAAATGACAGGCAGTTTGTAAAATAAGATACGGACTGAATTGCCCAATTATGCTTGACATCAGAATCTGAAGACTCTATTAGGTAAAAAAATTTACAAACAGAATGATGAATTTAGTGGTAAATGGATTATCTACTAAACTTATACTTTAAATACTGAAAGTGAAGCAATTGTTCAACCTGCACAACATGTGCTGAACGACCAGAGTCCACAATAACTGCGAATCTAAACTTCAAATTCACTGCACTATTCCTCGACAAACCCAACTTTAAGCAACAAATTACTTCTAGGCCTATCTTATTGAATTAAGAACTAAGCAAGATGCATGTCATTGTCTACCCTAAGAATCCACATACAGGGCCAAAAATATCTATTATAACAAAAAGTTGATTACCCCACCCACTAATTTCAGTAAACTGAGAAGGGCTAAACACTTTTCATAATTAGATATGGATGCATGTAACAGGCCCTAAACTAAGAGAATATTAAGACTGAATGATTATAGCCATTATTACCCTATGCACAGCCTTCGATTGAAGGCAAATGTGTAGATACTCGTTTAACTCGATCGGTTTTTCTCACCGCAAACACAAGATGGCGCCACCAATTTCAAACTATTAGACTCGTAGACTAGTAGATCCATAGACTAGAAGATTGAGAACACGAACAACCCTCGATGTTTATTTACACTCAAATTGATAGTTGTACGCTTACACAATCGGACAACCATCTATCTCACAACTAATGAAAATATAGCGTCACTTCTATGCTTTATGGAAACATGACTGATATAATCAACATCATTATAATTAACTCCCTTTGAACAAAAGCTACTCTGCATGTCTATATTGTGGATGTGATCAGTGAAATGACGTTTATTTACCTTGGCGCTATCTGTCCTGCTTGAGCGATTGAAATGCACAAAAAGCTCAAACAGATGCATTCACGGTAATAAGCGCAGCAATCTTCACCGAAAGTAACTCTAACAACCTCAGTAACACAGGGCGTTCAAAATTAAAACCAATATTGATGTCGCTTTTACATGTCGCGTTAGGATTTGAATCAAAGTCACGGATTACCATTTACAGCCTTTTTGTACAAATATGGTAAGCAATGTTAACCAAGGACAATTGAAGTGCCGAATTAGTTTTTTGTTTGTATGTGTACACGTGTGTTATTGTTGTTGTATGTGTTTTTTTTTTGTTTTCTATTGAGTGCAAGGATTTCTTTCCGAAGATAAGGCTGATTGGGATTTATTTCAGAAACTGTTTATATTTGATCTACTTTTTATACACCATATGTCGCGTAATTTATATGAATGATTTCTTTAGGAAAGTGCATACTCACATATACATTTGTGTGTAGAAATGTTACCCAGATTTCGATATTTCTGTGTATCTTTTTACGGCCGCGTTAAATTTTGGACTAAGACTTGTCCATAATACGTAAATAAACCGTTTGCCAATAGCGTATATCTACACTAGTAGTGAAAAAATGTAGTTTACTTAAATTGGTATAAATGTAAGCTCGTTTGTGCTTTTGTAAGAAAACTTGCGATGCACCTAAAATGATTTGACTTGAAATCACCACCGAAAAGGTATTTAAGTTTCCCTGAACTTAGCGTATAGTAACACTAATGGTGAAGACCATTGCGATCTAGTTTAAAAAGAAAATTTACGCCCCAAATTGATTGAAGTTCCACCAATTAAACATGTTATGTTCTAGCAATCGTATTATAGCTACATCTATTTATCGTAACATTACGTATGGTCCCTGTTATTTTAATTAATACCATGTCCGGTCCTGGATAGTCTGAGTTTGTTAATAAAGCAGTGAACACCATATTGTGTCTTTATATATTTACTCCGAATTCTACCCATAGGATATAACATCTGGCGACGAGGATTAAAAAAGGATAAACTCATTGCGTTATAAAGTGGATGGATAACGAATCTTTATACATGTAGTGATGGCGCTTAGTAATTTACCAAACTTTCCGTCATTTGAGGTGGACACGGATAAGTCCAACTGTGGAACAAGGTGGGAAAAATGGGTTTCCAGGCTTGAAAACTTATTTGTCGGACTAAACATTACAGAGGAGGCGCAAATGAGAGCTCTACTTCTGCACTATGCTGGAGAAAAGGTGTTCGATATTTACGAGGCAGAAAAAGGGGATGACGACGGCACAACGTATGATGGGACCAAAGGCGTCCTAGATGCATATTTCTCGCCTCAAAAGAACGTTCAAATGGAAATTTATACGTTCAGGTGCCACAAACAACAAGAATATCAATCTTTGGATGAATTTGTCATGGAACTGAGGACATTGGCCAAAAACTGTGAATTCGAAAATGTAGATAAGGAAATCTTACAACAAGTTATTCAAAACTGTCGCTCGAATCAATTACGGAGAAGGGCATTAAGGGAGCCTGATAAAGGATTACAAGACATCCTGTCTATGGGAAGAATGTTAGAATTATCGGAGAAACAAGCTTCTGAAATGGAGTTAGAAAGGAATAACGTTAACTCTGTTAATCGGGGTAAGGGAAATTTTCGTAAGAGGTCCCCGAAATATCAGACGACATCGAATTCCAAAAAAGGACAACGGACAACGCCTAAACCTAGGTCACGTGATGATGCCGCAAGCCTATGTAGGAATTGTGGGTATGAATTCTCGCATGTAACAACGCCCTGTCCGGCTAAAGGGAAGACCTGCAATCTATGTAAAAAGTTGAATCATTTTGCTCGCTGCTGCAGGAGTCGTGGGAAAAAGGTAAATGAGGTGACAGACTCAGAACTACAGTCAGGTTCAGAAGATGAGTTCAATTATAATATAACGGTCAAGAGTGTTGGTAACTCAAAGTCACCCAAAACGGAAATTAAACTTAACGGTTCACAGATTAAAGCAACCATAGACACAGGATCAAGTGTAAACATAATTGACGAAAAAACCTTTGTTGCTATAGATAAGCCAAAGCTACAAACTAGACGCTTACCCAGACTGATTCCATATGGTGGTGGCCGAAATCTCAAAGTTCTTGGAAGTTGTGAACTAACGATAGAGAAAAATGACAAAATAATGGTGGACAAATTCTTTCTGGTAAAAGGAAATTATGGTACTTTGTTAGGTTACGAGACAGCCAGTGCTCTCGGAGTTGTGAAAATCGTTCAACCCATCAATACATCAGACTCTATCGAAGCAAAATACCCTGGAATATATAAAGGAATTGGAAAACTAAAGGGGCAAACAGTGACGTTGCACATCAATAAGGGAATTAAACCAGTTGCCCAGAAAAATCGCAGGACTCCTTTTCACATGAGGGGTAAAGTTGAGAAGGAAATTAAAAAGCTCTTGGATGACGACATAATTGAAGAAGTACATAATCAATCGACGCCATGGGTCTCTGCCATTGTGACCCCGCCGAAGAAAAATGGAGATGTTCGTATTTGTATCGATATGCGCGAGGCTAACAAGGCTATCGAAAGGGAAAGACATCCTATGCCGACGATCGCCGATCTTATTCACGACCTAAATGGAGCTACAGTCTTCAGTAAGCTCGATCTTGCATCGGGATATAATCAATTGGTCTTAGACGAGGAATCAAGACCAATTACTACATTCACTACGCATCTCGGATTATTCAGATATAAACGTCTAAATTTTGGAACTAATTCAGCGTCAGAGGTTTTCCAGAAAACAATTAGTTCGGTAATACAAGGCATAAACGGTTCGAAAAATATCTCAGATGACATTCTTGTGTATGGGAAATCAAAAAAAGAACATGACATTGCTCTTGATAGGGTATTCAAGGCATTACACGACAGTGGTCTAACATTAAATAAAAAGAAGTGTGAATTCAACAAACCTAACGTAACGTTCTTTGGAGTGGTCTTCGGAGGTTTCGGAATATCTCCTGATCCGCTAAAGGTAGAGGCAATTAGAAAAATGGAACCCCCAACGAACGTGTCGGAACTACGTAGTTTTTTGGGCATGACGGCTTACTGCTCAAGGTTCATAAAGGATTACGCTTCTGTCACGGAACCATTAAGGAAACTAACGCGGAAAGAAGTCGGATGGACGTGGAAAGAAAACCAACAAAAAGCATTCGATAAACTGAAAAATGAACTCTCGAGTGAAACTGTCATCACATATTATGATCCAAATCGAAATATTGAAGTTATCACAGATGCTTCACCAGTAGGGTTGTCAGGAATTTTGACACAAGAAGGTAAAGTCGTAGCTTACGCTAGTCGCGCGTTGACACAAACTGAAACGAGATATAGTCAAACTGAAAGAGAGGCACTTGCAATCGTATGGACCTGTGAACATTTCAGTATGTACTTAAAGGGTGCGCCATGCTTTACAGTTGTCACTGACCATAAGCCACTGACGCGATTTTGGACAAAGAAACAACCGCCGTTACGTATTGAACGTTGGGGATTACGTTTACAACCGTCCAAGTTGAAAATAGAATATAGACCGGGAAGAGACAATCCATCAGATTATATTTCCCGTCACCCTTTGAAAACTGACCAGGATGCTAGAAATCTTGCCGAGGAATACGTAGCATTTGTATGTGAGGAATCGGTTCCAAATGCTATGACAATGGATGAAATAAAAAGTGCGTCAATCAATGACCAAACAATACGAAAGGCAATCGAATACACTAAAAGTGGAAAATGGCATGAACTGAAAACGCTAGGGTTCAATGAGGAAATAGACATTAAAGATCTACTTTCTTTACGAAATGTCAAAGACGAACTTACTATTCATTGTGACTTGGTTCTTCTGAAGAACGACAAAATCGTTATACCGAAATCGCTACGAGCAAAAGCAATCAAATTAGGTCACGAAGGACACCAAGGATTGTCCAGAACAAAAAGTTTTATACGCTCTAAGGTCTGGTTTCCTAATCTAAACGCAGAAATAGAAAAGGCGATTCAAGGATGTATCGCATGCCAGGCGAATGCCAAGGAAGCGAAACCAAGAGAGCCACTCAGAATGTCAGAAATGCCGTCTGGTCCTTGGCAAAACCTAAGTGCTGACTTCTGTGGTCCATTGGATACAGGGGAATATCTTTTGGTGATTATAGATGAATATTCGCGATATCCAGTAGTGGAAATAGTGAAATCAGTGTCAGCAAATTCTATCATTCCGGTAATTGATAAGGTTTTATCAATGTTCGGCGTGCCGGTAGTGATTAAAACGGATAATGGTAGTCCGTTTAATAGCCATCAGTTTAGAAAGTATGCTAAGAATATGGGTTTTGTGCATAGGAAAATTACACCGTTATGGCCAAGAGCAAATGCTCAGGCAGAATCGTTTAATAAGCCTTTAATGAAAAGTGTAAGATCTGCAAAATTAGAAGGGAAATATTGGAAAGAAGAATTGTTTAAATTTCTCAGACAATACAGAGCAACACCTCATACTGTAACAGGTTACTCTTCTTTTCGTTTGTTGTTTCAGCGTGAGGCAAAAACTCGTTTGCCTAATGCAGGTGTAACCAACGAAAATAGGGTTGTTGATGAAAATGCAAGGCAAAATGATGAAAAGAGTAAATCGTACAGCAAATCGTACCAAGATAACAAAAATCGAGCAGTCGAAAAACAAATTGATATTGGAGACAAGGTTTTACTCTGTACTGGCGATAAATCAAAAATGAAAACAAATTACAAACCTATTCCATACACGGTCGTGAAGAAAAAGGGTCCAATGCTTACAGTTGAAAATAATGGTCATATGGTTACTAGAAATTCGTCTTACATGAAAAGGATATCTGATAATCTCTTAGGTTCGAAACAGTTCATAGTAGAGGAGAATGACTTAAATGACTTGGTGGAAGATAATTGGTCAGATAAGAATTCAAACATTGTGAATAATAAAAACCCGGTTCAGATACAAGAAAGACAAAGGCGTGATCGACGTGCACCAAAATACCTGGACGATTATGTGTGGAAAGGGAAACGTTAAAAGACAGACTTTAAATATTTAAGTGTAGAATAGAGAATGAAAACAACTTTTACATTTTGGTTTCAAAAAGTTTCATGAAATGATTGGGTAAAGAGCTAACTCTCACTTTGACTCATTTCATTTATATTCTACAGTACGTTCATTTGACTGTTCTGAAATTTGGAACATTTCAAAAAAAAATAATGAATAAATGGATGGAAAGAATGAAATTATACGAAATATTTAACAATTATTAATCATGTATACTCGTATCATATTGTTAAGAAAAAATAAGGTGTTTGTTTCATTGCGAAAGAAATATTATATATTTAAGAGGTACAGTTGTTAAATGGTCCGGTGAGAAGAAATTGCTGTATATAGCTGATAAGCGAAGCCGTTGGTTTTACTCACGATTGGAATGTGTTTATCAAATTAATGGGTCATTCATGAGATCATATTCGCATTGTCTGCAAACAGTTGGGTCGTGCACGGATTTTACAACACAGTTCAAAAAGTCTGTTCCACATATTAAATGTGAAGATGCTGGTAAAAAGTATGTTTACCGTCATTTTCAACGTTCATGTAACTGTCTAAAATTTAGTTAAAACTTAATCTAACTTGGGGATGGATGTTATGTTCTAGCAATCGTATTATAGCTACATCTATTTATCGTAACATTACGTATGGTCCCTGTTATTTTAATTAATACCATGTCCGGTCCTGGATAGTCTGAGTTTGTTAATAAAGCAGTGAACACCATATTGTGTCTTTATATATTTACTCCGAATTCTACCCATAGGATATAACAAGCGTATAGTAACACTAATGGTGAAGACCATTGCGATCTAGTTTAAAAAGAAAATTTACGCCCCAAATTGATTGAAGTTCCACCAATTAAAGAGTAAAGTCTCTCTGAATTATGCGTATAGTAACACATATATATGGATCAAACAGTTGTTAACAAGTGTAAAAGGAAAGTTAACACTCAAAATGGATTGAGGTTTCAACATTAAAAGAGTAAAGTTTTTTTTTTAATTTAGCGTTAGGTAACACTTATGGTGTAAACTATTGTGAAAAGATTCGTTACACCAAAAATGGATTAAGGATTCACCCAGGAAGAGTAGAGTTCCTCTGAATAGTGTAAACTATTGTAAGCTAGTGTGTAGGGAAAGTTTTCACCCAAAATGGTGTAAAGTTTAAACATTGAAAGAGTAAAGTTTCTCTGAATTTAGCGTATAGTTACATTGATAGTGTAAACTATTGTAAACTGTTGTAAAGGGAAAGTTTACTCCCAAAATGGATTAAGGTTTCACTCCTGAAAGAGTAAAGTTCCCCTGAATAGTGTAAATTATGGTAAACCAGTGTAAAGGGAAAGTTTACACCAAAAATGGTGTGAAGTTTCACCATTGAAAGACTAAATTTTCTTTGAATTTGGTGTATAGTTTCATTAATAGTGTTAACTATTGTAAACTAGTGTAAAGGGAAAGGTTACACCCAAAATAATGTGAAGTTTCACCATTATAAGAGTAAAGTTCCCCTGAATAGCGTAAATTATGGTAAACTAGTGTAAAGGGAAAGTTTACAACCAAAATGGTGTGAAGTTTCACCATTGAAAGAGTAAATTTTCTTTTAATTTGGTGTAAAGTTACATTAATAGTGTAAACAATTGTAAACTAGTGTAAAGGGAAAGTTTACACCCAAAATGGGGTGAAGTTTCACCATTAAAAGAGTAAAGTAACACCAAATGTTCATTGCTGATTATACACTATTTTTCTTGTTATGTTGCACTAAAGTTGAGGTAACTATTCTCAGAAAGTGCAAATTCACACCTTCTTTGGTGTAGAGAAATGTTACACGAATATTGGTGTTGCTGTCAACCTTTTTTGGTGTAAGTTAACACACTTTTTTTACAGTGCAGCCTACGTAGGGTATTAAAGGGGGAAGGGGGGAGGTCGATGTTTTTTTTTTGGGGGGGGTGTGAAGTTGATTTTAGCCATTTTTATTCCCTATTATTTATAGTTTTTATATATTTTATATATTTATAATATAATATTCTAAAAAGTAGATTTGCCTAAATTAGAGATCGCATATCAAAATAAACCAGAATATTTTCTGGAGGGAAGGTATCTATGTTTTCGAATCCTAGATAAGGAAACTTGCAAATTAACATAAAGACGCTAAAACAATCATTTTATACGTTTTCGAATCCTAGATAAGGAAACTTTGCAAATTAACATAAAGACGCTAAAACAATCCTTTTATACTTGACTTTGAGTCTGATATTGTCTTCGTGGTAATCTGATAGGCTGGAAGTTGCTTTTTTGTGGTTATCTAGGACAGATTCAGTGGAAATCAGCCTTATCTTTAGAAATCATTAAATTATAGACATGGCAAACTAAAATAACTACTGATTACGTCACGATGACGCTTGTCTGAGAGAATTCAAACTGAATGCGCGATTCCAATGGTTACACGCGCAACATTCATGTCCCAATATACATGGCAACTATCTCGACGTTAGCTAAAATAGACTTAAGTCTACGTAGACTATTACGGAAATACCCTGGTTTATAATGATAAACGACATCTAATTTTGGCAAAACTATTTTTCAGGACATTATATATGAGAGTGAATAAAAATAGTTAAAAACTGTGATATGAAAACAATAACAACAACGATACCACCTTTTAATAGCCTATGCAGGCTGTTCATCTATTTTATATTTCGCTGGGACAGCTGCGATGAATATAACGCCAGTCACGAGGTACATTTAACCGTAGAAATTACGCTTTAAGTTGGGCTCGCTCAAACCAATGTCATCTTGACGTCACAAGGAGTTATATTTGCTAGCCTATTTTCGATTCTATAAAGATCATTCCATAACTGTCGAAAGAAATTAATTAAATATGAACACTTACCATAGTTTTGCGCTAACCTTTACTGTGACATAACTCAAGTCGTTTGTTGTTTCAATTATCACTTTGATGTCATCTGTTGACTTTTGGACCTATGCAAATAATGTCATGAGGTGTCGACAACCGAAGGCAGCGAATTCCAAAATTAACCCGGGATTCCGCGGGGCTTTGCTAGATAACAATAAAAAGCTACTTTTAACCCACCAGAAACCCACGAATACGACATCTGGCTCATATTTAACCCATTCCCGAACAGGAAATTGTGTACTTGTCTAAATTGAAAGAAGCTGCAGACGACTATTTCAAGTTGATGGCATTTTATTTATTTATTTACGTATTTTTCCTCTATTTGGATAGAAAACATTGTGGATAAAGAAGTAATAGCTTTGTATAAAAGCTTGTTTTCAAAGTTTTTTTCCTTGAGGTTTGTAAATGAGGGATTGTGAGGAAATAAGTTAAATGTCAAATGCTCGTTTGAGCCTACATCGATACCTGCTTTTAGGGAATTACTCTAGTTTCTTTTGATAAACGATCTCTCATTTTCGCAAAGCTAATCTTCAGAACATATTACAATATATTGGAGAGAATAAAAGAATAGAAAATCTACGACATACAAAAATCATCGATACCCCCCTTAAACGCGGCTCTTGCACAGATTATGAAAGTTAAATGTCTGCGCCCAATTTTCAAATTTCTAGATGTAAGGCCTTCAGATATTTGAAAAAAGGTGATATATCTATTAATGAATATGACTGTTCATAACTTTAAAAAAGGAAAGAAAAGAATCAAACATATTCCGCGTTACGGTTGCCAAACGAGACGCCAATTAATTCAGCTAAGTACAAGCCGAATGAAACGTAATTCTCCGGTTAAATATATCATCTGTAGATTGCACCAAAAATTGCCTTACTTTTTGGTTCAATGACACATCAATTACTCCACTCGCTTCATGCTGTAATTCAGTCGTTATCGACACCATCCGAAGCCTACCGACCTCATCCGACCAATTCCGGTGTTTCAAAATAGGACATAGGGAATACATCGCATGAAATAAGATTTATAGGTCACATTAATCGTGAAAAATGACAGCAATAGCTATTTGAAAAGCAGATAATTCTTCATGAAAGTCTGTTGATCAGCCGATTTAAATGACGAATTTAAAGATAGGTATCGATGTTTTCTTGTCACAGATTTTGGTTATTTTATTCCCTCTCATATACTATTTCAATACAATATTTTGAAAAAAAAGTAGCGTGTTCATTTTTTGTGTATATAGTTGCAGACAATACTGGGTAATTCACGCGGTGCGTATAACCGTTGAAATCCCGCATTCGATTTGAATTTGCTTAAACCAACCTCATTGTTACGTCATCATGAGTTATGTTCGCTAGGTGGTCTTCAATTCTGTAGAGACCTGTCCAAAACTGATAAGAATATTGACACTAACCTTCGATTTGCGCTTACCATTTGGTGAGACATGATTTAGGACGTTAGTTGTCAATTTTTTACCCTATAATATGGAAACCTACTGTATTTTTGCGCTGTAATATAATTGTGGTTGGACACTGGTTGTTTCAACTGTCGCTTTTTTCTTTCTCATGTTGAGTTTTGGTCGTAAGAAAATGAGGTCATTCGGTGTCGATAATGGAATATATAAATTCTAAAAATAACCCGTGTTTCAACAGAACCTTTGCTTGATAACAAGTTACCAATATGGTACTTTTGAATAAAGGTATCGATGTTTTTTCTCTCGTCACAGATTTTAATTACATATTTTTATTCCCTCCCATATATTATTCGAATATAATGTTCTGGAAAGTAGTTTAGCGCAAATCAGTGACCGTTTATAACAGGACAATTCCCTGAAACCTATGTAGGCTTTTTTCTATTTTTTAGATTATGCCGAGAAAGCCACAATGACTATTTGGATAGTCACTTGGTGCGTTTAACCGTTGAAAAACGCAACAAGTTTGAATTCGTTCAAAAATCGTCTTCGTGACGTCATCGGGAGTCATGCTCGCTTCCCGATTTCACTTCTGTAAGGTTAATTCCAAAACTGTCGTAAGAGATAATATAAATACAATTACCGTAGTAGAGCGCTAACCATTTGTGGTGACATAATTAATGACGTTGTTTGAACATTACCCTTGTCACTTCTGTTGAATTTTGGTTATCTAAGGTGTCCTTAAGCGGCCAATTAAATGTCGTATGTATCGACATGCGACAATGCGACAATCTCGTATGTAAGTACGTCTCTCGACTTATATGTATATATATATGACATTTTAAAAACCTCGCGAGGAAATAAAGGCGATAATTATCGCCTTAAATGTCGTATTGTCGTCTTCAATGTCGCATCTTTAATCGATATTCAGTCATCCGTGACAAGGCGACAATGTGAGGGTTTTAAAATATCGCATGTGTCTTATTTGAACGAGGTGAAATTTACGTTGACACCTGTGGAAATTAAAAGCCGGGAAAATCTGTCTTTGTGAGAATTACCAATCGTAAAATATTGGCAAAATTCACACCCAGTCGTCAACTTAATTTCTATCATAAGTACAGCATTGTTTATGGTAGTTACTGAATGTTTTATTTTTTGATTCGTGGATGAATGGGTTGATTGGATAATGAGGATGATTATAACCAAAAATATTTAGAAATTACCCTGTCGGTCAGAAATTACCATCATTACTTACAAGTACAATCTTCATTATTGGAGACCTGTAACCTTGACTATCGTTTCATAGCAAACATCCCTCCAAGTTATCCATTCATTTTACGAATTCTGTGAATTGTTAAATAATGCAAAAACCATTAGGGAAAAATCAATGTAAAAAACTTAATTCGGATAAGCTTAGATAATTGGAAAAGTTGCAACTAATAACTTCTGTAACTTTGTATGATCTATTTGAAACTGTTTTACCCTGGAATGTTATGAAAAGGTGAATGAAATAAGGGTAAAGTTACATCTTTTCATTTATCGCAGTTTTAACAGCTTTCTTCTTAACTCCGTATGGAAACCTTTGATTCGGGATCGGACCTGATTGATTAAGGATATCAGTTATAAAATAGTAGTTAAAATTGGGATTTATTCATTGTATTTAAAGAAATGAATTTGAAACTTGTTGGCGGTGGCAACTTTTATTTTGACCGTGATACGCTCCTTCTAATGATACATATCAATACCACCTTTTGTCATTCTGCGTACAGTGTATATGTAAAAGTGCATCTAATATATCATTCCAATAACAAACCTAGTTTCGCTTCACTTGATATGCCGTTTAATATATTGGTCTTAAGTTTCACTTTAGATAGATAGATAGATTGATGGATAGATAAATAGATAGATAGATAGATAGATAGATAGATAGATAGATAGATAGATAGATAGATAGATAGATAGATAGATAGACAGATAGATAGATAGATAGATGAAATATTGATTGGTGGTAGGGTGTATAGATAGATAGATGGGGGGTGGATAGTGGATAGATGGATGAATAGATGAATTATTGATTGGTGATAGGGTGGATAAGTGGTTCTAATGATGGATTGAAGAATCACTCTTACCATATTTTATTTCTTTATTTATAACACTATAATTTTTATTCAATTAAAGGGAAATTATGACAGTTCTCTTTTCCGGTTCTTTCGGAGATGCGCGATCAATTTCAGAATCATAATTTCAGTCAAAAATTATAATTTACATGTCCTTATTCAATTGATCAATCGCAGCTGTCAATCAAATAACCAGTCAACAAGTGAAGTGATTCATTTGGATGTTAACTTTGGATTCGAGCATTGACTGCTATTTATGTGATGCATTTTTGTCGGTTTGGCGACTTAAACTTCCTAAATACAGCTACTTCAAGCTATAAAAACGACATTTAGGTCGTCAACTAACCATTCTACTTCGTTTCATGTAACTGGCTATACTTCTTGCAAAATAACGCCCTTTAAAATGGAAGTGAAACTTCTATTATGAGTTGATGGGCGGAGGGTTGGTCGACTTCAACAATCGGAGGCGATGGGAGGAAACTTTGTCGGGAACACACAGCGATTGGTCAATTACGTATGCTCTTTCGTTGATACCATAACGAGAATGAAAATATTTAGATTAAGAAAACTACACGTTCGAATGTAGATATTAAAAAAGTAACTACATAATCCCGATTATTTACTCCCCCAAGGATTTATATTCAGGCAAAACGTCATGGAAAAATAATTGTATGCACTTTAAATTTTTGTCTGCAAATTCGTGCAATTTCGACCAGTGTAAATAATTGTCGCATGTAAAGGCACAAAAGGGTCAAGAGGTCTTTGCACAAACTGGCCTATTCACTACGAAAGGAAAAAGGACAAACAAAATATGTCATTTTCAGTCAGACGTTTTTTCGAAATTCCGAGTTTAACGATCTAATTGCGGAAGGAGCAATAACGGTACGTTCCTCATATTTACGGTCCACCTGTAAATTTCATAAAAATTATGAAATCGAGCTGAAGTGCATTTCAACTTATAAAAGACGTGTTTTTCTTCGGAATTTCACATTTAAAGAACCAATTGTGGAAACAGTAATATTGTCAAGGATGCAGCTTCTTTGGGGGGGGGGAGGGCGGCGCAATGTTCCAGGACGTAACATTGATGCCATGGATGTACAATACATGTTATTCGACTCTTTCCGAAAAAACAATTGAGTGTACGATTTTGAAATTGCATAGAAATGATGGCACTTTGATAGGAGTCCAGTTTGAATGTTTCAAAAATATTAACTTTCAAAAGATTTCCTTATTAAATAAAGGAAAAGGAACTTCGCTTCCTCGTTGTAATTACGAAATGGTCAACCTGTCCATTTAATAATCACTTTCAGGGAATTGATCTTTAGCATCTCGTACGTCCGTTTCTACCTATTATAGATGCGGGTTTGTTTGTTTGTTTTTTTTTTTTTTGTTTTTT
Organism: Fragum fragum; assembly: GCA_946902895.1. NCBI lineage: Eukaryota > Metazoa > Mollusca > Bivalvia > Cardiida > Cardiidae > Fragum > Fragum fragum. The sequence continues at coordinate 65,764,796 of OX336370.1, read as the reverse complement.
TTTTTTTTTTGGGGGGGGGGGGTCGGAGTTTCAATTTTAAGAACCAAATACCGAAACAGCAACAATGTTGGAGGCGCATCCAGTTTGGAACAGAAAGTTATAACGCATTGGCTCTTCTACTACCTCGAGCACAAGCATACAGACGGGCTATGCCGATGACATCCCCTGTAGAACAGCTTATAACTATGTTATGCGAAAATTTATGAAAGGAAAACTGATCACTTTAGACGAAAGCAATATATAGTCACAATTTTAGCCGCAAATTGAGGCCCCTTTTTCTGTGACGCAGCTTAGATCGGTGAACCCTGATGGTATGCACACGGTCAGGTGACTAGAGGACTCTATAAAGAAATCACGCAAATCTGTCTCAAAAGGGAGGAGGAGTTGCGTTTACAAGAATTTTGCATTAAACAAACTTTTTATACGCCCTCTGAAACGACCGAGCGTATTATGGGATCACGAATGGTGCCCGGGTGGGCTGGCAGCGTCAAGTTCTTTGACCGGAGACTCTGGAACCTTAAGTTAATAGACTTGAAACTTAGTAGTTGTATGCATTGCGTGATTAAGGAGTGCTATTAATTAGAACCATAACTCTACTATTATTAAACTTTGAGTTATTGCCCTTGTTTGTTTGTTTTTCAGACTTAAATTTTGTCCGTAGAATATCTCTGAAAGTGAAATATTTATGATCACGAAATCTTAGTTATCGAAAGATCTCGTCAATGGAAAGTGCACTTCACAAGAAACATAACTCTACCATACTTTTTTTGTTATTTCCCTTTGATGTTTTTCTGACTTGAACTTTGTCAGAAACATACCTATGACATTTAAAAAGCTATTATCATGAAACTTGATGGGTAAATAGGTCTCACAGGGAGAAAGTGTAGTGCATAAGAACCCTTACTCTACCACACTTATTTTTTGAGTTATGGCCCTTTGTTGTTGTTCAGACTTGAACTTTGTCCGTAGCATATATCTGGAAGTATAATATCTTTGATCGTGAAGCTTTATGATCGCAAATGCATCCGAAAATTCACAATTCTACCTTGTGAGTTGTTGCCCTTTGTTTTAAATCCCCTCCCCTAGTCGACATCAAGCAGTGTGACGGGCATATCGTGTGATAATTTGGCACCTTGCTTTATGATGCGACCCAAAATGGCACCCAACAATATGCGTAAAGTCAGGTGACTAGGACTATCCAGTGAAAATTTCATTTAAATTCTTCAACATATGTGGTAGAAGATGTCTAAACAAGATGCAGACGTACGTAAAGAGGGACTGCTATAGCGACGGACGGACGGACGGACGGAAAAAATGAAACCAATGTACGTCCATATTTGGCGGCGTATAAAAATTGGTTGTAGAGGCCTTTGGGCAAACAAGATATAGTTTCAGTAAATTAGTCAAAGGCATAGTAAAAACAGTGATTTTAGATCGTTAGTTAACATTATAAATTGAATAAAAGATAAGGAAAACTCAACAAAAAATAGTTTCATCAAATGCATTATTTGGCATTCACCTAATCAATTTTCAACAATGTTTTCTTTTTTCTTTCTTCCTTAGGGACGTCGAAGGCGCCATTGAGTGGGAAAAGGTAAGCTGCAGTTACGACGTTTAGGTCGCCAATTAACTATTTTGATTCTTTGTTTCATACGAAGACGATAAATTTCAATTTCCTCGCGAGGATTTCAAAATATCGTATAATATTAGTTGAAAGACATGCGACAATGCGACATTGTCGCATGCACTGATATACGCGATTGTCGTATTTTCGCATGTCGATACATACGACATTTAAGTGGCCGCTTTATGACACCGTAGTTATCTGCAAATGCGATCATATGCTGTAAAAAAATCGAATGAAATGAATTCTAAATATATCGTGGATTTCCCCTGAAGCTTTCCTAGATAACCACAAAAAGAAACAAAGCGTATCAGATCAACGTTAAGACAATATCTGACTCTCATTTAATTATGCTCATTTGAGCGTATTTTTTGGCAATTTTGACCTTTTTTATTTATGTCATAGAAACATCGATACCTTCCTATAATTAATGAGATCACCGAGTAGACAAAATCTAGCTTATTTTATAATTTTTAGCGTATTTGGTGCACTTGATTTTCTACGTTCCAGAAATCATGGATACCTCCGTTTAAAGCCCTACTAAATAACACAACTTCACAACCTATACAAAAAAGCGTAGATCTAGTTACAAAATTGATGATGATTTATTAGAATGTCATAAAATTCTTTAATTAAGTGTTTGCCCCGGGGTCGCAATGTCTCTTTGTTTACCGGTTTATTCAACAATAAAAAAAGCTCAATATGCTCTACGCAATGGGACATTAACCGTGCGATTGTTTCGTGAGCTTAAATTCAAAATAAACGTTTGGATACATTTGAATAATTTAATCTTTACTTTCGTCTATAAAAAAACGAGCGTTCTGATGGTCGAAAAAATTATTCATCACTCCATGAACATAATTTTGAGAACGCAGCAATTCTGTATGCTTCCGCACAAAATAGTCCCTTACAAAAAAGTATCAAAATTTGTAAAGCTTTTATTTTTTTCAATCGATGCTATTAAATTATAAGAAATGAAGAGAATATTTTTTGTTTGTATGGAGGTATGAACCGGAAAACCTAATCACACAATGTATGAATCCGCTTCGCGAATTCATACAGTGTGATTAGTTTTTTGGTTCATACCTCCATGAAACAAAATAAGTTCTCTTCATCTCTTTATTGAATGGTGTCATTAAAGCGTACAGGTAGGCGTTTTAAGAGCCTGGTAAATTTTTAAGTATACTGTTGGTGAAAAAATGGCTCTGAGAGTTTAAACAACAATTCCACTCATCAGAAAGACAAGAGCACCTATCAATGAATTCCTGGTATTTCTCAAACCAGTGCTACCTTTACATCCTTTCCTAGCAGGATCGATGGGCGTGGCAAAAGGAGTAAGTGGGCGGGGCCAGCGTTTGACCAATTACTGAAAAGATTATCGCGACAGAATTGAAAGATATTTGGCCCCGCCCACTAACCCTGCCGGTCTTGCTGACGGGTAGTTTAAGCTTGATATCAAACGGCGGTGTTTTTAAGGCTTTATGGCCAGGAATACAAAAAAGAAAATAAAATGTTTGTTTTTTTGTCCAAAATGACGTAACTACAAGTTGAATAAGCTACAGTTACGGCATTTTAAGTCACCAAACTAACAAAAGGTTGGTCTTTCGAATCTTGATTGACAATGTGATCCGTCAATAACGCGACCTCCCCTAAAATACATTAAGGAGCATCTCCGAGGAATTGACGGATACTTCATCACATCAAATAGATGTCATTTTGCATGGTATAGATTCCAGAAAATTCAATTAAATCAAAATAGTTGGTTGGCGACCTAAAATCGTATCTATTGCTTTATTATAATTAGTTTGTCTATTATCGGTACTGTAAATCTTAGAGCGGTTCTTGCACAGATTATGAAGAATTTGGCTTTGGCTTTCAAATTTCAATCTGTTAAGCTTTCAGACATTTGAAAGAAGTTGATTAATTTTATAAGGTAAATGATTAATCATTACAGAAAAGAAACTAAAGTATTTCGCGAGGCGAACTGTCATAAAAGTCAACGCAGTTCAAGCCGATTGGAATCGGGATTCATCAGGTAAATACGTTATCTGTCGATTGCACCATAAAATGTCCAATTTGTGGTTACCATGACCTATCAATTACGTGATTGGCTTCCGCTTATTATTGAGTCGTTATCGACATTACCGAAGACTAACCACTTCAACCGAAAAAACTAATCACGCTGTACGAATTCGCGAAACGGATTCACACATAGTGTAATTAGGTTTTTCGGTTCATACCTCCATTGAAACAAAAACTCTTCTCTTCATTTCTTATAATTTGATAACATCAAGCGATAAAAGCAAACACTTTACACATTTTGATGGTTTTTAATTGGTCGTAGACCAATTTATATAACCATGAATTCGAGATTGTGTCGCTGCAATTTACCAAAACTGCCTTTAGCCCAACTGGACGTATATCCTGACGGGAAAACAGAAAAAAAATCATTTCATTTCACAAGTTAAGAATTATCAAAAGGAGTAAAGAAAAACTGGACGGTAACACGCTTTAAAGATGAATGCTTCAAGGATTTTCCGCTAGTGATGAGCGCGTTTAACCAACCCTTTCTTTCAATCATATCGAGGTGTAAACAAAGATGATACTGCCACTCAATTATTTTCCAGCCATAAGTTAATCAAAGTACCGAAAGTTCTTCTGGAGAGAAAATTTGACTATTATGCTTTCAAGCTGTCTAAAGAATTCGCCCAAAGAATAGTGTCAATTGTTTTTTTTCCTTTGTTTATAATCAGCGCTGTTTAGGAACTTGTTAATTTCTGCCCAGAAAAAGAGAGGGTTTTGAAATTTCATGAACCTGCTGTCAGCATTTGCTCTTAAACTTAAGTTATCATATTTCCATAATTTTTCTGTTTTGGCTTTATAAAAAAAGCTTGCAGGGATAATCTAACCGTGACTATTTAACAATCGAGAATTTTTAAAAATTTAATTTTCACAAAAACTTGCATTTTTGTCGGTACCCATGTTACATCAAGGTCTTACGTTCGTTTAAAATAATCTTAGTTCCAATTAACATTCACGGAAATATCATACACTAGGATAGAACCTACGTGTTGTGAAAGTAAAGAAATTAAAGTTGTTTTACTAATTCTAAAGTCGGAATGCAACGGTATGTCCAATTTCTCAGTGACGTTCAATTATAGTGCGTACGGCACTTTGATTTTGTATGGAACTATTTGGTACGCAGGCATTTAAAATAGCTGCATGCTCAAAGTTTTGTTCATGGAGATAAGATTTTTTTTCGAACAATCAATACGCTCGTTTTTGATAGACAAAACTTACAATTATATCATTTTCCTATAACAAATGTTCCTGAAAATCTTTTCAGTGGCCGTTATTATATCAAGAAAACTGTTAATATCAAATAATTTGACGAAAGGAGGGTCATATGTAAAACAGATGAACGGGCGAATTAGCAGCATTTCCACATCACCATCAACCGTTTTATTAGAAAAAAAAGGGGGGGATAGAAACGTTCTCAAACCTTTAGCGCACAAACCAGAAAATTATGATGGGTCGAAAGCCCCATACTCGCGGATCGTGAATTCTTATTGCTATAAAATGGTTCAAGGTAGAAAGAGTCACAGATACTAAACTATTTGTAACTCGTCACAAGACAAATTTGTCTAACTAAATTCTGGGGATTCATGGATTCATTTCAACCCATTTTCCCATACTGCCTTTAGCTAAGCTGTGCGCATACAATAAAGACAAAAAGAGATTCAGAAATTCAGATTGATTGATTGATTGAATGGGGTTTAACGCCACTTTTAAAAGTATTTCAGTCATATCGCGACTAGAGCACCTAACAATGGATTGCTGCTATTCTCATACCAGTACTACAATTTCATCCTTTCCTAGCCTCCAGCTGCTACCATTTAAGTTTACGATTATCCACCCATTGGTGGGAGACAAATGTCGGCAAGGATGTGTGTAAATATTTTATATTGCATTATTTGTTTATTATTTACACTGCTTTTAGTTTTCAGGTGCTTAAATTTTGTTTAAGGGCAAAAAACAAAATGATGCTTATTTCTCGGCTACCATGTTGCTTTATAAATCATAACTTCAGAAAAATAAAAGATCCACGATACCTCTAAATTTCCTACCTTAGCCAGAAATGATCGTGTGATCTTTTATAGGTTAATTGGTAAAATTATTTTGGAAGTATAGACCTGAGTGGGTTTTATTTAATGGATGATCTCATTTTACAAATTGGTTTTTCTGTGATATTTTCACGGGACTTTGACAAAATTCGAATGAAGATCTTGTGTTCGTGTTAGAATAATATCAGTTCTAATTAACACTCACGGAAATATGGTACACCTGGATGTTGAGAAAGAAGTATTGTTTTATTTCAAAATGTTGGATTTTTTTTAACAATTTCAAAGTTGAAATGCAACAGTCTGTCCAAGGTTCCAGTGACGGCCAATTTCAGTGCTTATAGCACTTTAATTATATTTTATTCATTTGTTTTCATATGTTCATTTATTTTCCCCATTCAATCTGAGTTTCGTGTATCAAGATTCCGGTATTTTGATTGACTGAAATGTTCTCTCCATATTTCCACGAAGTAAAGTTTAGCAGGAACATGTACCTTTTTTTAATTCGTGGACCCAAAGTAAATCAATAAAATTGTACTCAAAACTAGTTTCTAGATTGCTTTAAATTATAAGATGTCATTTTTTTGTTTGTTTTTCATTGAGGTATTAGCCCAAAAACTTAATCACACCATATGAATTCGCTTTTAGGTTCATATCTCAATGAAAATAAACAAATAGGAATATTCTATTCATTCTTTAACACTACATGTAAATATATATCGATAACCTTTTAATTAAGGTATTCCTTAATCATATTCATTTTAGTATTTTCTATTTTCATTTACTTCTTTTTATCAATATCATTCAGACTGTCCCGATGTCGACGCTCAAAATGAAGGCTTGCAACTAACTTGGGGAATAACGGTTAATGTGGCAACTTGCAATTTTTTTTCATTGGTGCTCTTAATCAAATGTAGAGCCATAGCTACACCACCGACCTCTTATAATTGTGTATATCTGAAATAAATGTGGAAACCAATAATTAAGCATTCGTATGTTTATTTTAGCTTAACTTCTCTAACCGAGAAAGACTTATTGTGCCTCTCTAATTGAATGATATTAGAAAGCTGTTGATTTATAGCTATTATAGTTATCTTTTGAAATAAAAATGTCACATATTGCTCATTATAAGCTGTTTTGTATATATCACGCTGGACCAGCATCACTAAAAGTCTCTACAAAATATTGTGATTTGTGGTAACACATTTCAACACTTTACATCTTACTTTTCTCAATCAGACATATAGTACAGGTACAATTATATTGTTACGAACTACTAAGGATTTTCTATTTTTGGGATATTTCACTCCATGATTTGCAGCAATACCTAAATGAGTAATTGGAAGTAAACGTAGATGCTTATTTTTATTGAGCTTATATTTATTGCTATCCGGATTTTTCCTTCTAATATTCAATAGATATAAACTTGAGCATAATTTATCTGGGTTTACATTCAGCAACAACAATGGGTATTCTCTTGGTATTCTGCGGCCTAACGCCACAGAAAGACAGAAGTGGTTTGACCAGAAGGCATCTCAAATAAAAGACGGGAGACTAATTGATACATCCCATGCTTGTTTTAGTATGCATTTTTACATGACGAGGAAAGGTTTGATAAGCACTTAACGAAATATATTAAACATGGATTAGTAAAGGTGTATCCATGGACAAATATAACGGCGATCCCGGGATCTTAAACATACGAACAAGATAACGCGTAAAACCAAGTATCTTGTTACAACCATGTTCTTAAACATCATGGCAACGAAGCCGTATGGCATTACAACTTTGATTTGGATGAAAATCCATACGTTCCAACTGATCATTGTGAAGGATTATTAACTCGATTTCTTAAAAAGGTGAATTATGAAATTTCGGAATTCAGACTCGCAAATTACGTCATGGCAGGTCAAGGAGATCGATCATTTTTAATTTGGAATGCGGAGCAATTCCAACTTAGATTTAACAAAACCGCAAAATGAACACAAGACAATTTCATTTAGGTTTTTTTGATAACATATATTACGTGATCTCTTAGATATGAATACACCTCGGGTTACTTCTCATCTCAACTTGCCACGGACAATCAGTTAGTTGTAGCCGAAGACAGTAGTATGGCACATGTAAAGGATGATATAAAAATTCGTTTAGAGAGTTCTAAACATGCTTTAGCTTGCTTTAAAATACGGAAATAATCAGCGCAGTAATTTGTTTTTTGTGATTCGCCGTCCCGTGTTTGGTAATTAAGTGATTTCAATTGACATGTGGTAGACATATGACCATAGATAGGCAATGTTTACAATTATGGCTCAGGTCGCATATGCATTTTTACAATATTCACGCCGCCCAGTGCTTTTATACGTTCTAGAGCGATTAAGGGGGATTGTAGACATCAAGCAAACGCGATTATTGTGAGATTTACAGCCTTTACTCAATAAAAATCGAATAGATGGAAAACGAAAGTAGAAGATTTTCAAAATTAGAATGTAAACATATAAACTTCCGATTTCTACTTATTTACTAGATAATTACGCTTTATTATGTCGTTATGCACAAGTTTAAAACAATAATAACACATCAAACCTTTAACAAGTGCCATCTAGCTTGCAGCTTGGTCCTTTTTACTTAAGATTTTTTACGATTCTAAAGCCGAATAACGAATAAGGAAATCGCGCGACTACAGAGCGCCGAAGATAATTTGATACTATCTTCATCATATTATAGGAATTTTAAGGAAAGGGGCAAAACTACTATGTGCAAACAATAAGGTTACCATAACGTTAACCTCTTTTTTCTTTTGAATTTTACTCACAACGCTTTAGATATTCTTTTTTCGTCAGTCTAAACCGGTATTTCAAATCGATCACCCTGAAACAAGTTTCCGCTCATTTCCACAAATTTCCACGTATACTCATAAACTTGAAGTGAAAATCTACGTGAGATTAGTATGATCGATACAGAATTGGCCGAGTTGAGGGTCAAATAATCATCGAGGGCATTGATTTCTAACTGTAGAAGCTGTTATTCTCTGTTTTCCAGATTCTAAAAGGAGTTCACGTATAACAGTTGATCAAAAGGAGAATGTTATGCTTGAAAATTCTAATTTTACTGTGCGTGACCAGTTCAAATTTAAAAAAGTAGCAATCGTTAGTTGATGAAATCTTTAAAATCCTGGTCTTTTTGGACAGAAAACATAGTGGATAATGAAGAAATTGCTTGTAACAGGCAATTTCTTAATTTTCCACAATATTTCCAAAGCTTTCATAATGACGGTCATTTAAAAGCGTCAATGTCTGGGAATGGGTTATGACAATGCTAGTTTTTTATTTCCGTATGTTGATTTATGTTTTTGTGCGTTATTCACGCACGTATGTATTCACGAATTGGAATGCTGGTTTAAGTTTAAAGGAGGGGGGCTTACTCGGAGAGTAATAAATGAATTTGAACCGAATTCCACATTTATACCCCTTTCAGCGCATTCCAACTTCTCAGGACTTTCAGTCCTTTGATTTATGACAGAATAAACCGGATAACACCATATCCAAATATTATGTATACTTATTGTATTTATACATACTCATTGCATTCTATGTATAGCTTTAAAATCATTGACATGACTTGGCCTTTATGCAATGAATAAATTAACTACGAATAAATTTGATCTCGAGGAAAGTCGCGCGTTTACGAGATATTTCGTGATTACACAATGTTTTCCCAATTGTTTTTTTTTTTCTCGAGTGGGCGCTAAAAAGCGTCACTGAATGGGAAAGGGTTGAAGAGAATTCAAATATATCGTTGGCTACGATCACTCATTGCCTACATAACATACATATTTATATATAATGAAGGTCAAAATTACGTCTTATTAATATTTATAAAACTTCGCCTTTCTCCACCTTTTATTCTCTTACATTCTTCAAAAACATGTTATTAACCGCCATTTTCCGGGAATTAAAACGTTTATATTTTTGCACAACATTTGTATGAATTGTAAACTAGGTTAATTTCTGTACATCATGGACTGTCATGTCTTATTCTTAACAAACTTACAAGTTGATTATTTTTTCCAGAGCGCTATGTTTGAAATTCTTATTTATGTGTATTTGTTAACTTTACTGTGATAAGCCATAAATTATCAATTATCTTATCAGAAAAGAAAACATCAAAAACAACAAACAAATCTGAAGAGCTCTGCGTGGTGGGTGGTTAGTGTTGCAGAGATCATGTATACAAAAACGAATTAACCAATTACCAAACAACTAAATATTTCACTGGTCAAATTTTAAACGGGTTGCAGATAACAAAACAAAGCTTGTCTAAATTTAAAGAAAAACATTCGAGGAGGAAAACGGTGTAAGAACAGAAAAAGTCCTTGTAACAAGCAATTTCTTCTTTTCTCCCTATGATTCCAATAGCTATGTTTTTGGAGCGTAAATATGAGGGATTGTGTGGGAATGATTTAACCCGAGTTCATGTCCATTTGCTATAGCGGTTTTAACCGCAAGAGGTCCATATATACACCGTATTATATGCAAAACCTTCTTACTAGTAATTAGACTTACATAGAAGACCGGCACAATTAAGCTTAGGTTCATCGGGCTCGATATTTCAAGCAGATGAAAATTAACCTACTTTCACACAATTCGGCTCTTTGACGCACTTTAAGAAAAGGGGTTTAATAAACATAATTGAAAATTGGCTTGTTACCAACGATTTCTTCTTTATCCAGAATGTTTTCTACTCTAATAGGTAAAAGAGAAATAAGTTTCACCAACTTAAAAACTTTCATCCACAACTTCTTTCATTTTGAATTATCTAAAACCTGCCGTCTGAAAATGGATTAAGGAAGATCACTTTATGTAGATCATCGATTCGGCAATCCATTTTTTTTTTGTGAAGTTTTACTGACCCATTCCTACACAATACCTACGTTTTATGCCCACCAAGAAAAGGTTTTGGAAAACATCTTAGAAAATGAAGAAATTGCTTGATACAAGCAATTTCTTCAATTCCTACAATGTCTTCTCTGTTCTCCTGCGGAATGGGTTAAGGCCTTTCTTCTTTGAATCACGGTATTCACACATATAGCCTTTGTGTGACTAAATTTTGCGTAACTATAACGTTGAACAGATGTAGTTACGAAGCTGTAATAAGATTTGCGTGTATTTATATTGGTTCTATAGAGCGAATACGCACCGAACGAGCATGGCGTTAAACGACAATTTTTAAGACGATTCGTGTATTATAACGCTTCTTTCAATAAGAAATGTAATCGGCGTGACCGCTTTCTGGGAAATATGTTACTGTCTCTGTTATGTAACTGCAATGGATTGTGTCTCCATGATGCCTGTTACAGCGATAAAGTACTTCTACATGAACGCTCTTAAAGTTGGCAATATTTGGAGATATATCTGTAGCTGTGATATTGACGTTTGTCCTGCATGTCTGGTTAATTTTCTGGCAGCAAAAATATTGTCTCCTTTGTAAAGCGAAACCTGTTTAAATTTTAATTGCCATTTAAATAAATAAACAGTTAATTCTCTCTTTTCTGAAATGCCTTCGATTATCCTCTCAGGCAGAAGCGATTTAAATGTCGATTTACATCATACGAATTGAGAAATGTCGTGCTCAATCAAACTACCTGACAAGTAGGTTTGGCTAAAACCGGGATCATAACGGTAAAACTGTACACACTTAACCAGAATGCAAGTCAACCGAAGCTTCGGTTAGAATAAGATATGAGCCTATGCGTGACATTTCCAACCATTTCGCATATGCGTGACTCGCACACATTGAGCACCCTGGACAGCCATTCGGGGCAATTTGAATATTCGCTGATTGTTTAAAGAAGCATTGGGTAAGTATCTACCTACAGAGCGCAGAGTGAAGACTCTGATCAGACTGTGTGGATGCACAGGCTGATCTGAATCTTTACCTGGTGCACATGTGTAATGGTTGGAAATATCACGCATGCGCTCATATGTGTTGGCGAAACCAGAGGTTCCGCAAGTGAGTTGAACTGTTATCCGTTATAATCCTGACTTAAGTAGTCTGCAAGCGGCCACTATGTTTGCCTCAAACGGTAAAATCATCGTTGAATCCGACTTCTGATAAGCCAGACTTGAACCCGGAATAATCCCGACTTCATGCACATTTGCTATAGCGGTTTTAAACTCGGGTTCACACAAACTTAGGTTTGAGCTGTAACTTGATTGTTCTGAGTTGTGTTTACGTTAATAGCTCGTGTTAGCGGGAAAATTGTACCATTTCCACCAATAAGTAATAAATGGCGACAGGAAAGATATGTGTTCTCACCTTATGAAAAGGAGGTTCTTTTCGAACTGGTGGGAAATAAGAAACATATTGTTGAATAAAAGCAAAACATTTTTTTTGCAATTCTACTCACTGATCTTTCATGAGTCCCAAATGTGTCACCTATGACCTTTAAAAACGACCCAGTTTCGTAAAATCTTAAAGTAAGTAGAATTTGGAGAAAAGCCGGTAGAGAGTAGTTAATGTACTCATGCCTGTCTAGTCTTTCCTGTGATGTTTCTGTCAGCAATAAAAACAACTTCTTTAGTGAAAAGAAATCTTTCTAAATTCCTAAATTCCTGGTAAACGGATTGGTCCTATCTTTTATAACACGCTCTATCTATCGGCGTGACATTAAGGACATCAAGCCGTTGTAAATGTCGATTTACATCCGATAAAATAATCCATATTTTGATAACTATGTAGCGTAAAGACAAATGTCGGACTCAATCTAAACCACCTATTGGAGGAAGACAAATGTAGGAAAGGATGTTTATCGCGACCGGGGATCAAACCTGGGCCTCATGTTTAGGAGTCCGGCGCGCTACAAACCGCGCTATGGCCACGGGTGATGAATACTTTCATACCATTGTCCAGAAGAATAGCTGTGCGTTTATTTATTCTTTGAGGATACACGTACTTAACATAACAAAAATAGTACCGTTATCTCATGCTTTTTAGATCTTAGTTCAGTTAATCCTGCACTTGGAAATACCTCCTTTCCCCGTGTTTACAATAACCCCAGTTAGAAAACATTGTGGATAATGAAGAAATTGCTTGTAACAAGCAATTTCTTCATTTTCCACAATGTTTTTCAAACCTGTTTTATTGAGGGGCGTAAAAAGGAGGGATTGAGTTGGAATGGGTTAACATAACAAAAATAGTACCGTTATCTCATGCTTTTTAGATCTTAGTTCAGTTAATCCTGCACTTGGTCATACCTCCTTTTTCCGCGTTTCGAATTATCTCGGTTGCACTATAATACGGTGGATATTACATAGGTAAGCAAAATTATCAGCTGTGCTTGCGCACTTTTAAAAATCTGCGTTGAGCGTTTTGGATACACATCATTTTAGACCGGTCCAATAAGAAGTTGAAGTCTTTATTTTTAGCTCTACTGGCCGAAGCCCAATAGAGCTATAGCAATGTCTTTTTCCCGTCCGGCGTTCGTCCATCCGTTAACCTTTCCTTGTTTACGCCATAGAATTCACAGTTTTCATCGAATTCTCTTAAAACGTGTACCATCATAAGGATCTTCCCTTTCGAAATGGGGTCAGATCGGCCAAGAAACAAGGGAAAGGGGGCCTTGTGAAAATTTCACAGAAAGATTGTAATATCATAAGGATCGTTCTTTTTTCAAATTGGGTATGATCCGTTAAGAAACATGAGAAAGGGGTCATTTTGAAAATATAATTACAAAATTCCTCCTTAACACTCTGGAGTGCACTGTTTACATCAAATTCTATTCATCTCAGAATTATTCTACAGTCAAATGATCGTTTCTTTTGAAAATGGATAATCGTAAACCTAAATGAGATAGCAGCTGGAGGCTAGGAAAAGAATTAGTGGTAGTACTGGTGTGAGAAATACCAGGAATCCATTTTTAGGTGATCCAGCCGCCGCGATTCGACTGAAATACTGTTAAAAGCGGCGTTAAACCCCATTCAATCAATCAATCAATTCCTTTGAAATTGGGTATGATCCGTCAAGAAACACGAGAAAAGTGGCCTTACGAAAATTTAATTGAAAAATCAATAAAAATTCCTCATTAACCCTCTAGGGTCCACGGTTTTCTACAAATTCTCTTCAAACCGTCTCTGAATGATTCTACCATGATAAGGATCGTTCCTTTGGAAATTCAGTATGATCCGACAAGAAACAGGGGAAAAGGGGCATTATGAAAGTTTGATAAAAATGTTCGTCAACACTCTAGAGTCCACAATTTTCATCGGATTCTCTTCAAACTTTCACAGCATATATGTACCACTTTTACGATTGTTCCTTTCGAAAGTGGGTCTGATCCGTTAAATATCATGGGAAAAAGATCCCCCCGAAAATTTAATTTAAATTAATCTATAGTAGTATTGATTCATCCGAATCATTAAAACTTTATACCCAGATAAAAGATGTATTTCATATTGAAGGTTATTTGAGCTCTGTTCCGAAATCATTAAGATATTACATAACAAGACTAAGAATTTCTGCACACGATTTAAGAATACAGACAGGCCGTTATACTAGAAATAGAATTCCGAGAGAAGAAAGATATTGTTTACTGTGTAACACGCATGATATTGAAGATGAATACCACCTTGCTATCAAGTGTCCAAAATTTAATGATCTTAGAAAGAAATTCATTCCTAATTTTTATATCAAAAACCCAAGTATGCTTAAATTCATAAATTTATTGCGCGAATCAGACAAGAAAACCCTTCATAGACTTTCACTATTCCTTAAAGAAACATTTAATGAAAGAAAGAAACTGTTGAGTTCTTATTAATTAATACTATGTTATCGAAGATGTTATCAAAAATATTTAATTCCCAGCTATGGCAGGGATCCAACGGTATATTTTTAACACACTTGCCGTCGGACCCATATCTTTGCTGGCCCAGAATATTCTATGTATACAAATCTACGTTTTGTTTATTTTTTTATTTTATTTTTTTCCAACAATAGAAAATAGCTCGTCCTCTACCAAAAACCATACCACGTGATGTATGTTTAATATGTTTGTAAATATGTTTTGTATTGACAATGTACTTTGTGCACGTCTTGAATAAATGTTCTGTTCTGTTCTGTTCTGTTCTGATAAAACATGTCAAAGGACAATCAGACTGATCATGATCGACAAGGGGTTGATCGTGATCTATAAAATCAGTTTTACCAGCAATCCGTGCATTTAGGTCACCTATAATAAACACTTTACCCCCTAAATTCTGAAAATATCTGGTATCGGATTCAATTTTATCGAAAATGTCAAAGTCAAAATTATCATAAATTTAATAGAATGATTGTACCATCAATTTGATTGTTCCTTTGTAAATTGAGTCTTATCTGTTACGAGACACAAGAAAAGGGGCCTTATGAAAATTTTATGGTAAAAACATCAATATAACAATAAAGTCCTCAGTCTTACCGTTTTCTTCAAACTATCTATCATTAGGATTGTTCGTTTGTAAATTGGTTCTGATTTGTTAAGTATCCCACGAAAAGGGGCCTTATGAGAATTTTATTACAAAAAATTCCTGACAATTCAGTCCAATGTTTTCATTGATTCTCTTTACAGAATGATTGTACCTTCATTAGAAACGTTCCTTTTGAAATTTGGTTTGTTCTGTAAAGTAAAATGGGAAAAGGGGCCCTATGAAATTTTCACTATAAAATCCTCATTAACACAATAAATTCCACAGATTACACAGATTTATTGTACCATCATTACAAGTGTTGATTTTGACATCGAATCTGATACGGCAAGTAACACAGGAAAAGGGGCCTTATGAAAAGCTTTCTTAAATATTCTAGTTAACACAATGATGTCCCTAGATTTCACCAGATTCACATCAGAATTTCACAGAACGATTGTAGAATCATTCAGAATTGGGTACAATCCTTCAATTATCATGTAAAAGGGGCCATATGATTTTTTTAAATTACATAATGAAGTTCCAATATTTCATCGGATTCATTTTAAACTTTCACAGAATGATTAAAGCAACAATAAAGTATAACGGGAAAAGGGTCTTTATGAGAACTTGATTGAAATAGCATCGTTAACACAATTAAGTCCACAGTTCTAATCGGATTCTCTTCAAAGATTCAAGGAACAAATGTGGCATTGGAAAGACAGGAAAAGTGCCTTACAGATTATCATTCAAAACATTCTTGTTTATGTGATGAAGTTCACAATTATTATCGTATTGTCTTTAAAATTTCACAGAGGACTAGTGTATGGTCGCAAGGAAAGTTCTTTTTGGAAATGAAATGGATGCATAAGAAAACACGGAAAAGGGGGCCTTATGGAGTTTCACCCGAAACAATCCTTTTTACGTGATCAAGTCCTCATTTGTTATCGGATTCTGATGAAAATTACACAGTATGACTATGGGGTCATAAGGAAGTTTCCTTTTTGGAAATGAAGTTGATCTGTCATGAACCACGGGAAAAGGAGCCTTAAGGATCGTTTCTCAAGATGATAAAGTGGATAAAATCCAATTTGTTATTTATTATGCATTCTTTTTTAAGCAATTAACTTCCTTAAAGATCATGTTTCTTTAACAGAAAACTTGATAACTGCAGTAGAGCGTCTCAGGCCCTCATGGGCCTCTTGTTTATGTGATGGAAGTAAAAATTCTTTGTCTCATGGAGTAGACACCATTGTTGGTATTAAAGAAACTGCATGTAATGAACAATTTCTACTTTTTCCACAAAGTTTTCCAAATCATTTATCTTGAGTGGCGTAAAAAATGTAATTGTGTGTGATTAGGGTATATAAGATGATTCTAAACTTCATTTGTTCATAATTTCAAAAGTTGTTTTTGATACTTGTATCCTAAAATAACGCCTACCAATCAAATTATTTAGAATTAGGTAACTGAAGTTTCCAAATTCCTACTTTGTGTTGGTATCAGAAATAAATGTAGATTCCACAAATTAAACCCATTATCTGACGACAAATCTATGGCCAGTAACATGTAACAAAAAGTTATATAGTCGATTGGCTTAAGTAAGTTTTAGTTACGACATTTAAGTTGCCAAACCAACATAATAGTTTAACAACATGACGGCCAATGCTGGAGATCAAAACTCATTTCTTGTCTCATCGGTCGACTTGTAATTTGATTGACAGCCGCGATTGGTCAATTTCTATCATCATAGTATCTCTAATGTACTCATGGGCTCGATCCCCGGCGACGGCACATATCCTTTCCGACATTTGTAATAATAATCGTAAATAGCAGCTGGAGGCTAGGAAAGCATGTAGTGGTAGTACTTGTGTGAGAAATACCAGGAATTCATTGTTAGGTGCACCAGCCGCCGCGATATGACTGGAATACTGTTAAAAGTGGCGTTAAACCTCAATCAATCAATCAATAATACAAACTCTCAGCCTGGGATACTAGCTACAGAAAGAATACCCATTTCCAAATTAGAAAGTCTAATCCTACCCATTCCCGCACAATGACGCTTTTTGACGCCCCTCAAGAAAAACAATTGAATTAAAAAAACATTATGTAACATGAATGAATTGCTTGTAACAAGCAATTTCTTCATTATCCACAGTGTCTTCTTTCTCAAAAGACAAAAAACAAAAACAAAAACAACAACAACAACAACAACAACAACAACAACAAAAAACAAAAGAAACACACACACACACACACACACGTAAATTTCATCAATTCGAAATTGTCGCCTACAGCTTCTTTGAATTTGGGCCTGTCTACAATTTTCTTGTGTAGGACTGGGGGAAATGAGGTTTCATAGCGATATTCTAGATTTTTCCTGTTAGAGCCTTCATACCGAGGCTGTCGATCAAGGAATCAGGAGACAAATCAAATTATTCATTCAGCCCGGAATTGAGCTTTGAACTCCGACATTGACCACCATTTTTGTTGAGCTCTTTTGTTGGTTTTGCGACTCAAACTCGTAACTACAACTTATTCAATCTGTAGTTACGATGTTTAGGTCACCAACCAACCATATCATTATTTTGTCACTTGCTATTGGCTATGAGTTTTTGCAAAATAACGTCGTTTAGAAATCGAAGCGGGTCTTCTGTTGTGAGTCAGTGGGCGTGGCTAAAGGAGTAAGTGGACGGGGCCAGCGACTGGCCAATGAACAAGTCGGCGGTCTCAGTCAATAAATGTTTGACCGATCAAAACATCCATTTAGACCGAAGATAGTAACTACAAGCCTAAGTTACGACATTTAGGTTTCCAATCAACGGCTTGTTTTCAACGTTTTACCTTGACATCATATTTTATTCTTTTAACGCAGTCAAAGTGCTACGTCGGAGGTCAAAGGGCGTGGCCATCGATCGGTCATCCTCCGGCATAAACTTCTTATAACGGTTTTTTGATATCATACAGATGCAGTTTCTAACTACGGCACTCATAAACCGCAACAAAGATTTTGGGAAGTGAAGGTGTATGCGTATTTTCGTGAAACCTGATCCTGCAAAAAAAAAAAAAAAAAATGCATGAAATTTTCAGAACACAAATAAAATGAAGTTCCTTATGTTTTGGCGACTTAGTCTTAAACAAGCTGTTGTTACGACGTTTAGGTCGACAACCAGCCATTTCCTTGTTTTTACATGTAAGTTGCCATAAATTCTGGCAATATAAAGCCGTTTGGTATACATATGAAACTTCCTGTCTCAGTCAGCTGGCGTGGCCCGCGGAGCCGATGTAAGCGATGCGTAAAAAACATGTTTCCAGCCTCGGAAAAAGAAACGTATCACATCAATAAATTCATTATTTGAAAATGTAAATGCAAACCAAAAGTTCAAGGATTTCGACTATTGTCAGCCTGCAAAATCCGTGCCGTTTAACTAGAAGTGTTTTTTATTCTCATTTTTCTGAGACGCCTGTTTAAATGACCTTAACACAATCTTTGCTTATTTTTAGTTCGTGCAATCTTACTCTGGTCGATCTTTCCTGCGGTTATTTTTATATTGTATATGGTTTACTATTTGTTATTGGGGTCATTTGAGTCCCATTATACAGTATTGGTTATTTCAGGCAGGAATAGTTTGTGTGTAAGATTC
This sequence comes from Fragum fragum, assembly GCA_946902895.1. NCBI lineage: Eukaryota > Metazoa > Mollusca > Bivalvia > Cardiida > Cardiidae > Fragum > Fragum fragum. The sequence goes on along the minus strand of OX336370.1, from coordinate 65,745,970 downwards.
AACCCAATAAGGTCGGGATTTGACAATCTCCCACCATGAAGCTAATAAAGTTAAGTCAAAAGACGAAACGAAGATGTTTGTTTGTGCTAGCGATCTACATGGTGCTTTCTGGATTATTTCTTTTAGTGGTGAAACAAAATAATTTGCGGACATATATAACTGTGTCTTCTCTAGTTGGAAAAACGGAGTATGGAAATCTGTTGTCAGACTCGGTTTCGGGTTTAAATAGACAAGCTGCATTGGAGACGACTAACGGTGGTGCACTAAGACAATTAGAGGATGTTTCTAGTGAGGTTAATCAAATAAGCGATTCTTCTAAACCGTGTTTTTCCCCTTACGCGATTCCAGTCGAGGAAAATCTAAAACAAAGACTTCAAGAGAAAAATATGATGAAGTATTTTGAAATGAAATCCAACTACAAAGTATCGGTACCAAAATGGCAAAGATATTTGGATAAGAAGCACGTTATAAATGAAACTAAATATTACATCGCTTCTGTATTACGTGTCCGTCTGTACGCGAGTGATAAAGCCAAATGGACAATAAAGGAACTCAAACAGTGGCTGCATTATCAGTTCTGGGCGGGGGTGGAACATGCTTACATCTGTGTACACTATCTTAATGAAAGTGAACGGTTCGATCCTTATCTAACGGAATATGTCAAACATGGACTAGTAACCCTGATTCCGTGGAACAATATTACATCCATACCAGGTTCAAGAACGTATCAGCAAGATAACCCTAAAAATCAAGTGGGTTGTTACAATCATGTCCTTAAACAATACAGGAACGAGGCGGTCTGGCATTACAACTTTGATGTGGATGAAAATCCGTATATACCGAACGATAGATGTGAGGGGTTTCTGGCCAGATACCTCCGTTCCAAAGGCGCACATGTAACTGATCTTAGACTTGCTAATTTCATTCTTATGGGTCAAGGGGATCGAACCCGTGACATGATTTATGACAGGATCAACAGAATAACACCAAAACCCTTCAACACGAATGTTAAACCAATTTACAAAGTAGCTATGACGGTACAAGCCGGAATGCATGATGCTAAAACAAAAGGGCAGACAGTAAACCCAGGTTATAATGAGTTGATTCTTCTCCATTACTGGGGGAGTAGGGTCCAAAAATGGGGCCAGGATACGGACGATATGCGGAAAAAAACGAAGGAATTTGACGACGTAAGGAACACAATTGCTGTTAACGTTCGCCATTCTCTGATTGCATTTGGCGACTTTGATGCATTTGCAACTGACACCGGACCATGAAATGGATTATCTTTCTTTCGTTTTTGTGCTTACCTTTTGTTCTACGACAAAATTTAGAGTGGCCTCAATTAAAGATTGTTGAAGTTGAAGAAGAGATTTCAATATAAATATGTTCAAATTGCAGGAAAGAAAGAACATTACTCCATTAACAGACGATAGATATACAGACTGGTCCAAATTCAAGACATGACATCTTTCAGTTGGTGAGATTTTTAATATTTTTTCTTCTAATGAAGAAAATATTGCAGATAATGAATAAATTGCTTTAACAAGTAATGTCTTCACTTTCTACAATATTTTCAAAAGGTTCCGAGCTTTGAGTGCATAGTCGTTATTATATGGAAGTGAGCTAATATAGAAATCATCACGGTAAAAAGAGAAAATTTCTGTAAACAAGAAATTTCATAATGCTTTTTAGATCTTATTTTTCTTCGGGGTATTTGTTGGTGGTTTAAAACAAATAAAAGACACAATAAATTTGACTGAGATAATCAATTATTAATTAACAGGTACATTTTTATTAACACCCTAGGTCGATGAAAGGATCTACCCGACTCAAGTTCGGAAAGTAAATTGATCGATCGCTACTGTCAATCAAATAACCAGTCGACCAATCATTCAGCCCGAAATTGCACTTTAAACCCCAACATCTATTTGACACATTTTTGTTGGTTTGGGGACTTAAACGTCGTAACTACAGCTTCTTTAAGCTCTTAGCCGCCAACCAACCATTTTGCTTTTTAGTTTCGTGCTACTAGCCATAAATTGGCAAAATAACGCCGTTTAAAATCGAAGCTTCCTGCCTTAGTCAATGGGAGGGACCAAAGACGTAAGGGGTGGGGCCAGCTATTAGTCAATTAGGTAAACATTCAGGAAAAGGGTAAGTACAGAATAACATCATAGCTCCTCGTTCTAAAAAATGCATGATCATATTTGCTCTGAGAGAGACGAGGAAACAGCTGATTGTTTAACAGTATTTAAGTCTTATCCCGGCGGCCGGGGCACCTTACAATGGATTCGAGGTATATCTCACACCACTACATCCTTTCCTAGCCCCCAGCTGCTCCTCCGACTTGGGTTTACGATTATCAACCCATTGGTGTAAGACAAATGTCAGAAAAGATATTTGCCTCGGCCGGAGATCGAACCCAGGACCCCATGACTAGGTTCCTAGGCGCTACCACTGCGTTATTGCCGCGGTCGACAAGGAAACAAATGAACCTTGAATATTCAATGTTGTATATTTATGGAAGGTGTTCTTTCAATCCATTTCCATACACATCCTAAAAAAGTGATTTAGAAAATTTGTTGAAAATGAAGTAATTTTTAGCCCAATATCATTATTGTCCACTATGTATTCTTACCAGGCAAATATTTCTAAAAAATCATCAACTAAAAAATGTCGATTGCAATTTCTTTGTATTTTGCAAGTCTAAACTATTGTCGTCTGATAATGGATGCATTCTTTCAATTTTATGGGCCGAAAGATAACTTGTAGATTTAACTGGCTATATTTTACTGTCGTTTTATCTTTACCCTTAAATATTTGCTTAATTTGCCAATTGTTATTACTGAAAGAGAAATGTTAGCCCCCAGGAAAAACAAATGTTATTAATAGTTATATATTGTTGACCGGGTCGCTGATCCTGAGATATCTTTAACCCATTATCTAACAAAAAAGCTTTAGACTTGTCAATATTGGCGACAATTAGTTGAATTTTAAAAACAAATGAGCCTGTGCGTGACATTTCCAACAATTTCGCAGGTGCGTGACTCGCACACATTGAGCAAACTGGACAGCCATTCGGGGCAATTATAATAATCGCTGAATGTTTAATGAAGCTTTGGGTCAGTATCTATCTACAGAGCGCAGAGTGAAGACTCCGATCAGACTGTGCGGATGCACAGGCTGATCTGAGTCTTTACTTGTCGCACATGTGTAATGGTTGGAAATGTCACGCACGCGCTCAAATGCCTTTGGGGTAGAAACATTGCAGATAATGGGGATTTTTTGACATGCAATTTCCTCATGTTCTGCGATGTTTTCAGAGGGTTTTTACTAAAGGGGCACGAAAAGGTGGGATTAAGTCGGAATAGACCAATCGCGGCTGTCAAGTAACGGAAAACGGCCAGTCATTTCATTCATTTTGATCAGAAGTGGAATTCCAACATCGGCCGCCATTTATGCGAAGCATGTTTGTTGGTTTGGCGACTTAATCGTTGTAGCTATAGCTTATTCAAGCTGTAGTTACGACGTTTAGATAGTCAACCAACTATTCTAATTTTTTTTGTTGCATGCAATTGGCCGAAACTTTTCATACAATGTTTTGCGCTTGTGACATCTACAATATAACACTATTTTTTCTCTCTGACGAGAAAAATTGACCATATAGCCTGTTATCTGCGAGAATTTCATATGCTATCTTGCAGTTATTTTTTTTAGACAACCGTTTTATCCATTTCTCAGGAATGAATCAGCAAGGATATCGTTGAGGGGCCACCAAAACCTCCTAACTACAGCATTATTCCAAATGCAGTTACGAGTTGCATTTACGAGATTTTGGTGGTCAATCGACGATATGCTGTATGATAAAAGTGCGATAATTGTTCCCCGCGTTGTTTCGAAGAAAAAGCTAAAAGTGACGAAACCTGGACTTATCATTTTTAGCCAGATTCTAAGTCTACAATTAAGGTTTGGGTTTCATATGAGGGCGAAAGACCTACCATTGCGTACGCATGTTGTATGCGATATTCTCTGATTCGATAGGTACCTTCCTTAAAGCTATAGTCCTGAAAGGTAGTTCGGTCACTGGGCATCAAATTACTCCACGATAACGTACCGGTCTATAAATCCGCTACGTTACAGGATTATCTGAAAGAATACGGGCATGGTTTCTTAGAACATCCCCTAGACTACCATGGCCTGCTCCTCTATGACTTTTGGTTTTTCCCAAGACTAAAGGACAGTGCACTATTTGAATCCCGTTGTCGTATAAACAATGCAGCCTACGATATTTTTGATAATTCAATCGGTTTTAAAAAGACCATCCTACTCAACAATCCTACTCAACAATCCTCATTAACACTCTAGAGTCCACAGTTTTCATCAGATTGTATTTAAACTTTCACAGAAAAATTGTACCATCACAAGGATTGTTCCTTTGGGAATTTGGTCAGATCCATCAGGAATCACGGGAAAGGGGCCTAATGAAAATTTAATCGAAAAATCGGAAATCCTCTTGAACACTCTGGAGTCAACAGTTTTCATCGGATTCCCTTCAAACTTTCAAAGAATGATTGTACTATCATAAGGATTGTTCTTTTCGAAATTGGGTATGATCCGTCAAGAAACACAGGAAAAAGGGGCCTTATGAAAATTTGAATAAAAAATTCTCATTAATAATCTAGAGCCAACAATTTTCAACGGATTCTCTTCAAACTTTCACAGAATGATTGTACCATCATAAGGATTGTTCCTTTCGGAATCGGATGATTCCTCAAGAAAATAGGAAAAGGGGCATTATTTAAATTTAATTCAAAGATCTTTGTTAACACTCTAGAGTCCACAGTTTTCATCTGATTGACTTCAAACTTTCACAGAATGATTGTACCATCATAAGAAGTGTTCCTTTCAAAATTTGGTATTATCATTCAAGGACCACGAGAAAAAGGGGCCCGATAAAAACTGGATTGAAAAAGTCCTTGTAAACACAATAGAGTCCATAGTTTTCAACAAATTCTCTTCAAGCATTCCCAGAATGATTATTACATTAAATGGATTGTTCCTTTCGGAAGTAGGTTTGATCCATCAAGTTTCATGGGAAAGGGGGCTCTATGAAAATTCAATAAAAAAATCTAAGTTAAGACATCATGGCCCTAGATTTCACCTGATTGACTTCAAACTTTCACTATCATAAGGATTGTTCCTTTCAAGTTGGGTCTGATCCATTGAGAAACATAGGAAAAGGGGCCTTAGGAAAATTCAATTTAAAAAATCTTAATTAATGCTTATCAGTCCACAGATGAGATGGGGTTGTCTTTATACCTAAACAGAATAATTATACTTTTGTGAGTTCCCTTTGGAATCGGTTCAGATCCATCAAGTAACATGGGAAAAGGGGCTATATGAAAATTCAATCAAAAATCCCTGTTAACACAATGAAGCCCACAGCTTTGATCAGATTTTGTTGAAACTTTCATAGAATGGTTGGAAGGTCGTAACTATCATTCTTTTCATAACAGGGTTTGAGCTGTCAAGAAACACAGGAAAAGGGGCCTTATGAAAATTTCATTTATAAATCCTTGTTACCAAGTCCAGAGCTTTCATCGGATTTTCTTCAAACATTCACAGAATAATTGTACAATAGTAATGATTGATGATGTTTGCATTAGACCTTATCCGTCAAGTATCACAGGAAAAGGAGCATTATGAAATTTAATTTTAAAGTCATTGTACCACAATAAAGTCAACAGCTTTCATCAGATTCTGTTAAAACTTTCACAGAATGATTATTCCATCATGAGGATTCTTTCTTTTCAAATTAGGCGTGATCTGTCTAGTGTCATGGGAAAAGGGGCCTTTTGAGAATTTTATCCATAATCCTTGTAACCAAGTCCAGAGCTTTCATTGGATTTTTATTCAAACCTTCACAGAATCATTGTAAAATAATCACGATTGTTGATGCTGACATGAGACCTGATCCTTCAAGTATCACAGGAAAAGGAGCCTTGTGAAAATTTTATTTTAAAAATTTTACACCAAGGTAAAGTCTGCAGTTTTCATCAGATTCTGTTCAAACTTTCACAGAATGTTTGTACCATCATTAGGATTGTCTCTTTCCAAATTGGCCTGAGCTGTCTAGTATCAAAGGAAAAGAGGCTGTATGAAAAATTATTACCAAATCCTCATAAACACAACAATGTCCTCAGAATCTCTTCAAACTTCAATAGAATGATTGTACCATCATTTGGATTGTTCCTTTGTAAATTAGGTCTGATTGGTTAGGTGACACAAGAAAAGGGACCTTATGAAAATTTTATTACAAAAGATCATTATTACTATAAAGTCCTCAGTCTTTATCATTTTTTTCAAACCATCATTAGGATTTTTCCTTTGTACATTGGGTCTGATTTGTTAGGTTTCACGAAAAAGGGGGCCTTATGAAAATTTTGTTACAAAAATTCTTGACACAATTCAGTCCACTGTTTTCATTGATTCTCTTCAACTTTTAAAGAATGGTTGTACCTTCACTAGAATTGTTCCTTTTGAAATTTGTTTTGTTCTGTAAAGTATCATGAGAAAAGGGGCCCTATGAAGATTTCACTATAAACTCATTAACACAATTAATTCCACAGATTACACAGATTGATTGTACCATCATTCCAATTGTTTATTTTGACAGTGGATCTGATCATGGCAAGTGTCAAATAAAAAGGGGCCTTATGAATAACTTTCTTAAATATTCTGGTTAAATGTCCCTTGATTTCACCGGATTCACTTCAAAATTTCACAGAATGTTTGTACAATCACTTAAATGGTTCTTTTCAGAACTGGGTATAATCCATCAAGTATCATGTAAAAAGGGCCCATATGATTTTTTGTTAAATATTCTAGTAAACATAATGAATTCCCAATATTTCATCGGATTCACTTTTAACTTTCACAGAATGATAGATTTATAAAATAAACAGTAAAATATCACAGGAAAAGGGGCCTTATGAGAACTTGAATTTTATATCTTTGTTAACACAATAAAGTCAACAGTTTTATTGGATTCTCTTCAAAGTTGCATGGAATAATTGTGGCATTCGAAACACAGGAAAAGGGGCCTTACAGATTATCATTCAAAACATTCTTGTGTATGTGATGAAGATCACAATCATTATCAAATTGTATTTAAATTTCACAGGACAATTGTAGGGTTGTAAGGAAAGTTCCGTTTGGAATGAAATTGATCCATCAGAAAACACAGGAAAAGGGCCTTATTGATTTTCATTCAAAATAATATGTAATGTATATGTGATAAAGTCCACAATTATTGTCAGATTCTGATGAAATATTCATAGAATGATTGTAGGGTCATAAGGTAACTTTCTTTTGGAAATGGAGTTGATCTGTCATGAAACATGGGAAAAGGTGCCTTGAGGATTGTAGCTTAAAATGATAAAGGGGACAAAGCCCTTTTTTCTCTTTATGCATTCTTCTTTGAGCAATTAACTTCCTTAAATATCAGATGTCTTTAACGGAAAACTTGATAACAAGTAGAGCGTCCCAGGCCCTCATGGGCCTCTTGTTTGTTGTTGTTGTTTGTTTTTGCACAACTCCTCCTATAGTTATGATAGGAGTGAACTGAAACTTGCCACAATGAATCTCTGTGACATTTAGTTGTACATGTAACGCAAATTGTTTGGGTCCCTCAGTCATTTCGGAATTATCTGCCCTTGACTGGGCGAAATAGCCCAAAATTATACTGGGATTGTATACAAAAATCCTCCTATATCTTCCATTGAAGTTTTGTTACAATTAATCTCATTTTGATCTCTCAAGTCGTTTCTTAATCATCTGCCTTTGACTTAGTAGAACAGAACATATCCTTTTTTATGTAAAATAACCTAAGTTGCAGTCTTTTAAGCACAAGATGAGGTATTGTGATCACCTTTTGTTCGGCGTCCGGTGTAAATCGAATGCCAACCGTCGTGTATCAACAAGATCTTTAAAGGCCACCTCCTCCAAAACCATTGGACCAATTTTACCTAAATTGGGAAGGCATGTTCCTTGGGTGCCCCCTCCCCCCCTTGAAATTGCTAAAACAATTGAAATCCGTTGAAAACTCAGGTTATCTCGGTTATATATTCATCTCTTTCTGATCTAGAAGCCAAAGCTTGATATTTTGCATGAAGTGCACCGATCTCTTTTGGAATTGTTAAAATCACTACCCTCGGATGCCCAGATGCGGTGCCTATCTTAACCCTTTACTGTACAATCACTGGTTTTTACGTCCTTGTGATTTTGACTTGAGTAAACATTGTGGGAAAAGAAGAAATTGCTTGTAACAAGCAATTTCTTCTTTTTCCACAATATTTTCTACCCTACTGAATGGTTATTTTTCAAATTAAATCAACTTTAAATTTTCATCTTTAAAACTTTTGAATTTGGACGGGTCTAAAATTTTTCAAAACAGGAAAGGGTTAAGACAGAAAATTCCGTGGGAAAACACGGGAGGTTGGGCCTTAATTGCTATTTCTTTATGTATGCTGTGGGGCTATATATTTGGTCCAATCGCTATGAAACTTAGTCAGAATCTGTTCAAAGTAAAATAGATGAACACAATTGAAATGGGGATTTCAATGTGAGAACACAGGATTAGGGACCTAAATGCCGATTCCTTTGTTTCTCCTCTTGAGGCCACAAACTTAGTTTTCATGAAACTTACACAGAGTATTCTCGGGGCATAAAATGAACTTTTGGGAGTTGAGAAAATTCATTGGTGAACGCGGGAAAAGACCTTAAAGCGGCTTTTGAACAGATTTTCATGAAAATTTGATACAGGATTATTCTTCCTGTCAAATCTACTAAATTCACTATAATTTAATTTTATGAGATATGTTCCTTACGTCCTAATTTGAATGTTTATCGGTTGGGACCGTTAGTCTTATGGTGATGTCGATAACGACTGAGTTACCAATCGCGAATGTCAATCAAGGATTAAACCGACCAATCAAATTATTTATTCATCCCGGACCTGAGTTTTCAACTCCAATATTGGCCGCCATTTTTTTAATCTTAATTGATGGTTTTGCGACTTAAACGTCGTATCTATAAATTATTCAAGCTGTAGTTACGACGCTTAGGTCGCCAATCAACCATTTCTTTTTTGTAAGATGCTACTTGCCATTAATTTTGCAAAATACAGTCGTTAAAAACCGAAGCGGAACATCCTGTCGGAGTTAAAGGACGGGGCCTGGAGGTCTGTGGGCGGGGCCAGCAATTGGTCAATTGATACGTTATGGAAACCGCAAATAATGTTATTTTCTGTGCAATTAACAAACAACGTATTTACTCGATAATCTCCGGTCTTAGTCCGGTTGTACTTTATTGATTTAACGCGAAATATTCTTTTTTCCTCTCTTTCTTTCTCTTCTTAAAGTCATTTTCATTACAAAATCAGCTTAATTTTCATTCACCTACTTTTAAATATCAGAAAGCATTATCTTAGAAACTTGAAATTCATAATATGTGCAAGAGCCGCTTTAATGACAAAACCTTGGTTTTCGCTCTAGGCGCCACAAATATGATTCAGTCGTAATGAAACTTAGTGAGGAATGGCGAATCCTATTGGAAAGCGGGAACGTGTGAATGGAAGAGACTGTTTACACTCATGGCACTATACCTTTGGTCCAATTTTGATTAAGCCTTGTCCTAATGTCAGATTAAAAAAATGAATAGAAGTTAGGCTATGTTTCATGTGAGGACACTAAAATGGGCCTTGGTGACTATTTCTTTGTGTACACTCAAGGGTCAACTATTTTTGCTAAATCTGAACTTTGCCAGAATATTCACCAAGGTGATTGATTTAGGACTACCATGGTCAATTTCAATATTGAAATCGCGGAAAATGAAATAGCTTTCGGTATGCAAAATTTATTTTCACTCTTTTCAATTTAGAATGTGCATTTCGACCAATTTCACGCATGCGCAAAGTAACGACTTACTTAAATAAGAAACTTCACTAAGCACGCTTTGTATGGCTACATGAATGAATTGTATTCAAATTGGGAACTCTTTCAAAAGTATGCTCTTAACTCCATGGTTACTTTAGCCTCATTTATTTATCATAGTAAAACCAGGCAAAGCAAACTACTAAAAATAAAAAAAAACAACAACATGCTTTTCTTGTCAGACCCTAATCTTAAATCATGTTGTGTCATGGGTTCGATATCCTTTCCGAGCTTTTGTCTCTCACCAATGGGTGGATAATCGTAAACCTATGGTCATATTCTTTAAAGAAGATCATTTTGATTCTTTCTTGCGTATCTTCGTAATTAATTTCTTTACATGTGATAAAATGTTATAAAGTGTGACCTTATTAACAGCTCATTACCTGATGACAAAAGCTTAGATGGTTCGAATTAAAACCAAGTTTTTGAAGTTGATAGAATTTTAGAATTGTTCATTAACGGAAGAAAAATAGTGTGGGTGTGTTTCCATAGCTTTTTCCATCAGGAGGATAGTTTAGCAAAGATGTTTGGTAATAGAATTTCTGAAATACTATTAAAATTTCACAGATTAGATTATAGAAATAGTTTCAGTGCATATCCGAACAGGAGGCTCATGGAAAACCTATTTTTCTAGGTAGAAAAAAACTTAACAAATTCTTAGACAGCGCTATCTAAGGAATTAAAATAAAACAATTGATACTCTTCTTTAAAAATAATCTTCAGACAGATGGAAGCGTTATAATCAAATTTGCTTTCCAAAAGTACTTTCAGTACTTTATATACATACTAACTTTCAAAATTACACATATATTGCATATGTACGTTCACTTTAACGTGACATAAAAATCACAGACTGATTTTGCCCTTTCCTGTTTAATCCCTGGTTTTTACGTCCATGTGAATTTATAATTGAGAAAAGATTTTAGTTAAAAGTAAAAGAAATTGCCTGTAACAAGCATTTCTTCTTTTTCCACTATATTTTCTTCCCCAATGAATGTTTATTTTTCAAATTAAATCTACCTTTAATTGTCGTCTGTAAAACCTTTGAATTTAGACATATCTAACATTTTTGCAAAACAGTAAAGGGTTTACAAGGGCATACACTCGATGAATGTCTGACTAGATTGGAAAACGTTTTACTTTATGAAGATTTATGAAGAAATCAATCATAACAATAACAATATGTAACGATATATACATGTTTGTATGTTTGAATGGGGTTTTATCGAGTTATATCGCGGCGGCTGGAGCACCTAACAAGGGAATCATGGTATTTCTCACACCAGTACTACCATTACACCCTTTCCTAGCCTCCAGCTGCTATCCCACATAGGTCTACGATTATCGACCTATTGGTGAGAGACAAATAGTCCGAAAGGAAGAGTGCCGCCGTCATATATACATGTAAATATATCGTTATAATACCTCAACGGGAAGAAAATTATTGTGGACAGGTTGTGTCCCCTAAGGCACAAATTGGCAGATCTGCGCATAATCAACAGTAGATTTGGGTAGAAAGTTGCACCTCCGATAATCCGACCATCAAAATTTTTCTGCCCAGAATATATATCTCCTGTATACATATCTCAGGCTTTCAGCGCTTTCAGCGCCTTGATTCACAATAGGACCATTCAGTTTTGGAATTCTTTGAGTAATCCTAAATCGTATTTGGTCTAGACTCACCTCAAATAACCATAAACATTTCTGAATGAACGTCGTATATACATACATGTCCAATTGCATTAAACATTGATGAATGTTCTCTCAACACGAAAACTCGAATTCAATAATTCAAGCGTCTTGGAATAATCATTGCATGACCATACATGGATTCTAAATCGCTTTCCGTTCATTTCCTGGTTAGGAAAGCATCGGGGGAAATAGTAAATTATCGATGTAATTCTAATCAATTCTTAATCAAGCTGTAGTTACGAGGTTTAAGAATTAAACCGACGAAATTGCTTGAAACTCGCAGTATCCCCCTCACTATTCGATTGAAAGGCCATGTTCTACCCTTTCCTCTCCAATTCCTGGTTTTTAGGACCCTGTTTTATTCATTTGAGAAAACAATGTGGAAATCCTTTGAATTTGGTCAGGTCTAAATTTTGAAATACAGTAAAGGTAAAGTAGTAATAGATCCGATCTAATGTGTAATTAACCATTTCCAGACTATAAAGAAATAGAATAATCTTAATTCAAAGGATTTCGGACTACATTTCAATTTTTGTGGATAATGAAAAATAAGTACATTTTAGGTAATAGAACATTTCTCCTTTTTTCCACAATGTTTCCACGTAAGTGCGTCAAAATGCGGGATGGCGTGGTAATGAAAACACAAACACGCACGCATACACACACGCATGTACATACACCCCCATTCCAAACAACGACACTTGTTCTCTCTCTCACTGAAAGGGATTGAAAGATCCCAAAAGCTCACAGAAACATTTTGACATTGGAGTTTCATTCTGATTTTTGAAAAAAAGGACCATAACTACAAGAAAAATGGATTGTAACCAAAACATAAAATACACACGGACAGACATGGCATATCTGCAGATAGACTGACCGACCGACAGAAAAGCTAATTCATTTATCGCCTCCCCCCCCCCCCCGCTATAATTTTTGCCGTGTATACAGGTATTACATTTAACCCATTCCCATACAATCCCTCCTGTTTACGCACACCAAGACAAAAAAAACCTTTGGAAAACATTGTGGAAAATTAAGGAATTGCTTGTATCCCGCAATGTCTTCATTATCCACAATCTTTTCTATCCAACAAGACAAAAAAAATAAATAAATAAACTCCGAAATTGTCGTCTGCATCCCCTTTCAACTTGTACAAGTCTAAAATGTTGTTGTGCGGGAACTGGTTGAACCAGTAGACCAGAAAAGCGACATGCTGCTCTGAATGGTCTTGAGTTCTGCGTGAGGTTAGAAATACCTCAACATGAAAAAAAATGTATGTATGTGATAAATTATTCATCCAAACAATTTGGGGGTGACAAAATGTCTTTCATGGTGAACATTTAGCGAGACTTGAAATTGTTTTGGACAAAAACAAAACAAAAAAAAAAAAAAAAAAAAACGTTTTCATGGTAAAGTACACCATTGTGACTTTAGATAAGATATTAACCCTATCCTGTTTCGCTAAATCTTAGACCTGTCCAAATTCAAAGGTCTTGTGGACAAAAAAAACAAAGTGGATTTAATTTGGAAAATAACCATTCAGTAGGGGAGAAAAGATTGTAGGAAGAAATAAGCAATTTCTTCTTTTTACGTTTTCTCAATTATAAAACCATAGGGACGTAAAAACCAGGGATAGAACAGAAAAGGGTTAACCTAGAACCACATAGCATAATCATGGTCAAAAAAGAAAGTTGCAGACGAGATTTATTCAGGGTTTAGCTAAAAAAAGGTATAATACGGTCAAATTATATTTACACGCGAAAAAAATCAACATCGTGCGATTTTTAGTTTTGGACAGTGCATGTAGTTGACCATTCGCAGGCCCCGCCCATTGATTCCTTTGGCCCTGTCAGACAAGAAGTTACGCTTCGATTTATGAGCTGTAGTTGTGACGTTTAAGTCGCCAAACCAACAAAATGGTGGCCAATGTAAGAGTTCTACCTGAACTTTCAGTCGAAATGAATGATTTCATTGGTCGACTGATTATTTGATTGACATCGCAATAGGTCAGTTTATGCATGGGTATAATTTTTCCACTTCTCAGCAGGGCCTTTTCGCCTGATTGTATAACATGTAACATATACGTATATATTTCTATATTTCTATGTTTCTAACCGATTAAATAATCTAAATATTATGAATATAAGTGAATACGTTTATTTCAAATGCCATAAGATCTATAAACATTTCGTAACCCCAATCAATAATTCCCCCTAGAGCGATTGATCTATTGCGCTATGTTTTTATTGGTTTAATGAAAGAAAACCTTTAGATTAAGTATTACCGGTAACATTCTTTCTTGTAGTACGTTAAATTACTTTTCTTTCTTTTCTTTATTCTTTATTTCCTCCAAGTTGGAGATTGCATATATTTACACAACAAAAATACTATGTATAGAAATGCATTCAAAATAGAATAAAAAAGGGCAGAACGAGACCAAAAGAATAGCATAGGAAAAGAATAAGTCAAAGCAGACGGAAAAGAGTGCAGAGAATTAATGAATTAATTGAGATCAAAACGAGATCAAAATATTACACTATCGGTGAAAAGCTAAGTTTAATGTAAGAAATAACCTTGATTAATATTAGAGAACTTGTTTTATATACGCACCTAGGATAATATCTTACCCGAAACGAAAACCCGAAACGAAAAGGAAAGATATTAAAAAGGTGCATAGACACTGGATGATATTATTTCATCATATATGTATTTCTGTCATTTAGTATTGCATTCTATATTGGCAAATTACTCCATGTAGGAACTGAAAGACAAGCGAATAAAAGTAATCATATGTGTTCCCTAAGATTCTGTTAAACTGTAAGTTCAAGCCAAACAGAGTTCTCAAGTACTGTAAAGGTGTAATTGAAAATAAATTATCAAATACCAAATTATCAAATTTATGATAGACCAGAGCAGCAAAGTAACGAGTAATTTCGTAAAATCGGGGACAATCAGTTAAAATATGTTCCGATATACTAACATCTAAGTCATCACGTTGACATTTTTTACAAGTTGATGAAAAACATGATAGATATGAAATAATCTGTGCCACAGAGAAGAAATTGCGAAGCAAATGCGGCTTTCGTTTAGCATGATGCCATATTGAGCAAAGATTAAACCGAGGCTGGATTTCTCTATACAGTCTAAATTCTGCAGAGGATGTTCTCATTTCCCATTCACAAATAAAGTGTTGAGAAAGTTTGTTGTTTATCAATGATTTCCATGCATATTTATCAGGAAAAGATCCACAATTGATATAATCATGAAAAACATGGAACAGATTATACTTTTGTAAAACACGGGCAATATTGGATATAAATCC
Organism: Fragum fragum; assembly: GCA_946902895.1. Classification (NCBI taxonomy): domain Eukaryota; kingdom Metazoa; phylum Mollusca; class Bivalvia; order Cardiida; family Cardiidae; genus Fragum; species Fragum fragum. The sequence goes on along the minus strand of OX336370.1, from coordinate 65,730,961 downwards.
TAGCCCAGGAGAGTACATATCAAAGGAAAACAACCTAAATAGAAAAAGGTGTTTCGTCGCACAATCCCTTGCTAATCGACACAATTGACCAAAAAGTGAAAGTTTGCGCTTATCAATCTCATACTCCATAGGAAATGCACTTAACAGACCATAAAGGGTATCAGACCTAGACCGCGTATGCAGACCCTGTATTTGTTTGAGGCACAGTCTATTTGCCCTTTCTAACAGTAGGTTGTCGCTATTACTAGTTGAATATAAAAATTCAATACCATAGAGTGCTCGAGGTAATATAAGTGTACGGTATATTCGGTAACTAGTTAGAGGATTGAGGCCGTTTCTGTGGATTCCTTCTTTAATAAGGCCAAAAAAGGTTCCTCTAATTTTGCGATCAAAATATTTCGCCATAAGCGAAGATTTAATGTATTTATGACACAATATGCCTAAATGATTGCACTCTTCTTTTTCGTCGATTAGAGTATCACCAATAGACCACAGTTTGGATCGATTTTGAAAAGAACGTTTAGACTCATTGAATGTCACTACCACACATTTAGCTGGGTTATACTGAAACCGCCATTTACAAGCGTATCGATAGCAAATATCACTCATCGTTTGGAGAGAACGTTGAGACAATGACAAAAGAGTCATATCATCAGCAAAAGATGGGGAACAGAAATCATACCCTTCAATCTGGAAGCCTAACTTACTGCTGACTAATTCACTGAGTAACGAATCAATGTACCAAAGGTACAAGGCGGGCGACCAAACCCCTCCTTGTTTGGTGCCCTGTAGAATGGGGAACCAGTTCGACTGGAAACCGCCGTAAAGAACACAGCTGTACATATTGGAGTGCATCTCAATAACGGATCTTAATAACTTCATATCAATGCCGATCTCTTTAAGTTTATAAAACAAGCCATCGTGCCATACACGATCAAAAGCTTGACGCGCGTCGAGAAAACAAGCATACAATTTTGTGTTTTTTTCTCGACAGTATTGAATACTTTCATTAAGAACGAATGACGTCATGATACTACCCACGCCGGTTTGGAAACCTCCCTGAAGGGAATTAAGTGGAGTTGATACCGACGTTTGCAACCGTTTAAGTAAAACTTTTTCGTATAGCTTTAAAATAGAAGAAGACAGGGTAATGGCCCTATAGCTATTAGGATCATTCTTTGGTTTTCGACCACCTTTGAATAGTGTTATTACGGTTCCCAACTTTAAGGTACTAGGAACATACGCATTACAAAACATCAAATCGAACAAAAATGTTAGGCAATGCTTAAGAGAGTCACCGCCATATATAAGATGCTCGTTACAGACTCGGTCTTTACCACAGGCTTTCCCTCGTTTAAGCGTTGATATAGCATCGGATACCTCGCCATAGGTTATATGATCATCATCACAGGGTAAGGGGGACGTCTTAATGGCATTAACACTACGGGTAACTGTGTCGAAGTGGCAAGGGTCGTAATCTTTACAATCAATGTCCGAGTATAAAGATGCAAAATATTGTCCCCATGCATCACATATAGTTTGAGGATCACGATAGACATTGTCGTTAAACTTAAGCTCACTAGCGGAGCATGTTTGTGCTGTTCTCTGTCTAGAATTAAACAATTTCCAAAACAATGGACTGTCCAGGCCCGAAGCGCTATCAATATCGCTATTCAGTTTCTGCAAGTACTTCATAGCTTCATGTCTTTGCATTCTACGAAATTGACGTTTAGAATTTTTGTACTCAACATACGAAGAAAATTCTGATCCTCTAGGTCTGCCATCCTCAATCCACATCCTACGTTTTTGTCTCATTAACGCATGATAGCGTTTGAGGCTGTCAGACCAGTAAGGTTTGAGATAAGAACGATAATGTTTGTGTGGTAAAAATTTGTCAGATGATTCACAAATATAAAATACAATTTGAATATATAATGAATAAATCAATTCAAATATATCGTTGTCTATCCCCCGTGCGATTTGGGTAAGCATAAGATGAAGGCCAGAATCTAAATAATTTGAGAACTGTGCCTTTTGTAAATCGCTTATTCTTTTCCAATTTACAGGAGCAGGGAGTGAAACATTTATGGCATCGTCATTTAAAATATGGACTTTAGTAATCAAATTCAAACATTCATCTGATACAATTACATGGTCAATAAGAGAATGGTGATTACCATCATATGCAACATAGCTAGTACCAGCACCAGTGCATAAAGGTAGCGTAGTGACAATACTTAAATTGTTCTGCGAGGCAAGCTCATTTAGTATAGCACCTCTTGCATCAATATCTTTAATGAATATACTGCCGTTAAGATGTGCATTGAAATCACCCATTATAATGATTCGGCCAAGTTGCGAATACATACTTATTAAGTTATAGATGAATTCTATACAATCTCGATAGACTCTAATACTATGATTAGTACATGGTAAATAAACCTGTAAAACGTAGATGAATTTGTCCTGGGATTCCTGAATTTGAATTCCGATAATACGATCACTGTCTATATTTAACGGACTAATACAGGGATCTAGCTTCTTATTCCACAGCATCGCTACGCCACCCTTACCCACACGCCTGGTTCTATATACGCTTAAATCTGAGTCGCAAACACCCATACCGGTATAGTCTGAGTGTATGCTACGCAGAAAGTGTAGTTCACTAGTATAAAGCCAGTGTTCAGATATACCAATTATATCAATTTTCTCATAATCAAGTAATTTGCTTAGATAAAAACCACTGGACATAAGTCCAGAAGCGTTCCAAGAACATAAATTTAAAGAATACATGACGAAATTTAGCAAGAGAAAACTTAGTTTCAAGTCCGGCATTTACTATTTAATAAATATTTGTATTATCATCATCATCGCACTGCGACTGCTTATCATAGTCACCATTACTGTAACTATTATAATAGCCACCGTAGCGATTCTGTGTATCCACGTTGTACTCGTAGCCGTAACCGGTCTCGCCATTCCGATATCCATCGTTATCGCGACGCCGCTCACGACCACGAGAACCTTGATTACGCTCATGACGAGGGCCGTTGTAGTGCTGATTGATTTGATTTTCTGAATGTGAACGTCTCTGAATGACATCTTTACTGAGATCATCACTTATAATTTCATCATCATTATCACTCGGAGATGAGCGGTACTTTTTCATATAAGCAGATTTTGTCATCCAAGGGCGACAAGTAACACCAGTTGGCCAAAAGCCGTTTTCTGTTAGTTTGTGTGCGTCGGGAGATTCAACATTAAGTCTAATTACCACCGATCTACCGAAGCGCTGGGGGAAAATACGTATCATAGTGACTTTAACGTGTCTATTAGTCACGTAACTTTTAAGTCGTGGCACTGAAATAGAGGGTTTGAATCCTCCAACGAAAAATCTTTTAGTTTTTTTCACAACGAACTCGGTGAAACCGTCATCATCATCATCATGGTAGTTTACATTACGCGAGTCTTCATAACGAACATTTTTGCTGTTTGGAGCTTTTCTGTTTTCAGAAATTAAAACTGGAATTTGTTTTTGAGTCACGTATTTGTCCTGCGTCATAAAACTCTGCTGGGGGTGGTTGTTATAATCTTTGTCACGTGAAACACCTTGAACACACTGATTTTCACATCTAGGCACGTGGAGATCATTAGAAACCGTGCTATTTATTTGCGGGGGGTAATCATTATAATTCACGTCACGTGAAACACTCTGATTTAACTGTGTATTATCGCCTGGTACATCGAAATCATAATTTGAATAGTCATTCTCCTTGCGTGACGGTGTTTGTTCGGTCCGGGCTGAATGATCCTCTGGCTGTCGAGTTCTAGACAACAAGTGACGGCTATTATCGCCCGTGGCACCAGTAAGAGCGTCTCTATAAGAAGAACTCTGCTCTGCTGTATTTACAATGTTTATAGGCACAATTTTGTTGGTTTGTGGCGGGGGATGTATAACACTCTGTTTGGGTTGGTCTGACGTGCAGTATGCCATTAATGATTTGTTTATTTTGATACATTCAGATTCAAGCTTACTATATTGTCTATCAATTTTCTTATGTACATTTTGTATACTGCTTTTCACTTCTTGGAGTCCATTAGCAGACGATTCTTTACACGTATTGACGTCAGAAGTAACCAATTTAAGCGAATTCTTTAGTGACGTTAATCCTGAAGATTTTTCGCCTTCTATTCGCTGCACGTCTATCTGTAACTTTGAAATCTCAGTATTAGTGTCAATTTTAAAGCTCGATATTTCATATCTAATTGATTTTATATCATTTTCAAATTTCTGCTTCATGTCGGATTTCTCCTGTTTAAACAGTAAAATATCTGCTTGACACTTTGCTAAAGATTCCCGTAAAATGTTCATTTCGTGTCTGTATGTATTTATCTGTTGTTCGCATACGGAAACATTAAGTTCGGCTCTGGAGCCAGACTTTGGTATGCTGATTACATCTTTCAACTCGTCGTAGTTACGACTGTCCATCACTGATATTATAGTGTAAATGTCATTGGCCAATTTATGTGACGCATTATCACCATTCCGAGTTTTCTTTCGACGTTTTAGATCGGACCCTTTGGGAAACGGAAAGTCATTTGATTTCTTACAAAGCTCATATACTGCATTACGAATCTCGTCTAGTTCGTCATACTGTGATACTGTATCGCTTAAGATATGCGACACAAACGCTGGTTGGGTATGGGCTCGATACAGACTCTGTATTCTATCAATCAGTGCCCAATTTGAGTCAGATTGGGGCGATTCATACCGGCATATATCATGTTGGCTTGAAGATGGTGTAAGCGTTGACCCATTCTGGGTGTACAATTGTTTCATACAAGTTTGAGAATCTTCACAGTCATTCTCTCTTACTGGAGTTCGTTGCCCCGGCGTTAAAAGAGTTAATTGGCTATCGGGCATATCTATCTCACAAGGACTCGACATAGTTTATAATTACTGTTATTCAGTGATAGAATTTCGACCAATTTTACTCACTGTGGGTTTGGGAAATTTAATGGGCGCCGCCATTACTATTGAGCTGAAAAACACTCACGAAACAAAGAAAGTCCAGATTTCACACCAAAAGTCACTTAAAATGTCCTTTCTTCACTATATAGTGTTACAGTTTATCAGAAGACAAGTTTATACAACAATGAATCACAATATACATCTCTGGGATATGATTAATAACCATTTTTTTTATCATTTTTTCCAATTCTTAATTTTCAACGCGTCCAAATCTAGCGCATGCGCATCTATCAAACCAATTTGAATTACTAGAAAAAAAGGTTTCCATTTTGAAAGAAATGAATGCATTTCAAATTGCATACGAATTCAATAACAGTTAGAAGAAAAGATTGTGAGATTTTCTAGTTTCAATTTATCTTATTTGTTTGACTTTTTTCATAAGTATCGATTTGGTGGTTTTTTTTTGTTGTTGTTGTTTTTTTCTTTTTTGTTCGTTTGTTTATTGTACACTGTGGCAGGTGTGTATAACTTAACCCGTTCCCATACGATCCCTTCTTTTCACGCCCCTCAAGAAATAAGCTTTTTTAAATATTGAGGATAATGAAGAAATTGATTATATTGATTTCAGAACAATTTAATATTTTGTTTACCCAAATGGTGTTATTAGTATATGGCGTCACGTGCATAGTACGATTTGGTGTAAAATGTATACTTATTCGGCGTCATATGTTCTTTGCATAGTATTCTCTTTGAAGCCATTCAAACTTGTCATAGGTGACAACTAGATGTATACAATATGCATCTTCATTACAATTTCTTTTTTAGAGATAATGCTAAAATCGATGATAATCTCTGGAGATCACTCCTTAACCCTTGTCATGCTGAACCCGGAATATTCCGGTTTTGACAGGAGGTGTAGACTAAGATCAGACTGCACGTTTGTGCAGGCTGATCTTAGTCTACACCTCCTGCTCATACTTTTCCTTCTCGAGTTGTTTATGAGGTTGATTTCTTAAAGAAATATTGATTTTTGAACAAAAATATCTATCATTATTCTCAGCCCTTTGATTTGACAGCAATTCAGTAAGGCAATTTATACAGCATGACAAGGGTTAAGATAATTGGTTTCACAGAGTACACGCGTCTAATGGAGAAAAAACAAACAAACAAACAAAAACTTTGAACCGCTGAAAGGTGTGATTGGTAGCCTTGGTCAGTATTGTATCAATAGTGACTAGAGAAACCAAGCCATATCTTGTGTAAATTCTAATATTAACAGAATGGTCTAATATATGATTGTATTATTGTGTTATATTTGTATAACCCTCATTGGTCAAAGACCTTCTGGATATTTTCTAATAAACTATGTTCTATGTTCTATGATTGCATGCACATACACGTTAATGGCCCGGTGTGTGTGGCTCTGATTCGCCTCATATTGAATCAAGACTGTTGTAAGGAGAGCAAGGGGCCTGCTTTGCTTTATTTATACACAATGATATCCCTTATTTCTTTCATCTGATATATGTTCTCACTGTTTTTCTAAAAACTGTAATCTGTGTTGTCTGATCTGTAAATATTTCGACGTGGTTGCATTTTTGCATTGTATTTGTGTTAAATGTTGTGCTTTGTATAGTATAAATGTATTATATGTTACACTGCTCTCTAGGCTAAGGAGGAAATAAAGGAATCAATCATCCACTTAACAAGGTATTAAACATGTATTAAAAATTACAGAGAGTGTTTCATGCTTTAGCACATACATTGAATAAGCTGTAGTTACGACGTCTTAGTCGCAAAACAACAAAAATATTAAAAAAAAAAAAAAAAAAAAGGCCAATGTTAGAGATTAAATCTCAATTCATCGCTGAATGAATAATTTGAATGGTCGATATATTCCTTGATTGACAGTCGCGATTGGTCACTTGGAAGGCCTCTGTTAATAAAAGCCACAACCGACAGCAACAACACTTTGGCTTGCAACCTTCACAGGTACCCATTTATATAATTAGGTGGTTAGGAGCATTCTCACGAATGAGGGGATATCGAGACCCTCCTAGATAAGTAGAACAGTCGACGTCTTCAACATAACACGATGGGAGAAGATTAACTTTGGGTTGTTTCTACCAAGAGATTTTCTCATGGTCCGATCGGGCTTCGAACCAGGGATCCTACGATCCTGAGGCCTGTGCTTTATCGCATAGTGTTGATTTTTTTTTATCATTTTTATGGGGGCGGTTGATGATCTGCACAAATCTGTTTAAACAACAACAATCAAACCTGTGTAAAGGGAGGTAACTACATGTCGCCCATTACATCCAATCGCCAAAAAGACCTTTTCATGCTCTCACAGAGCATGCGTCAAATTAAATCTCGTTAACTACGATATTTACCCGAGACTAAGTCTCGTGATCGGTTGCGGGGAGTCATTGAGTTATCCCTATATAATCCTATATAAATTGGCTATTTTGTACGAGCAAAAAAAAAAGGTTAAAAATGAAAATATGGTTGATAAAAGAGTTTCAACCTGTGAGCAGATATATGCAGACTAGTTGTAGCGAGTAATATTGATGATATTAACGTGTATAAGTAACCGAATTGAGTTTAAAACGACGAGGTATCTGGGCCATACGAAATGTAACGTACCTCGAACTCTCAATGATCACTTTGGTGAATTATGATATACAACTAGTTACTTTAAGTTATTTGTGCCGGACATAATGTTTTTTTTTAATATTTACGACTATCAACATTACGCAAAAGACGTATGCAATCAGAGTTTTTCCAGCACACTGAATTGTTAAATTTGCGAATAGGCGTCAATCATGGGCACGTCATTCATTGCTAACCCCGCATTTTACACGGTGGGCCTGATTACAAGTGCCAATGATCCTGATCGACATGATTGGCAAAATTTATATGTTTATTTTTAAAGCATTAAAAAACTATTGACCACATTTTTGACAATAAAGATAAAATGTTGCTTTTGATAAGCCATGTTGATACCAATTTCCTAAAGTTTTCACTAAAGTGCATATATTTCTTTAAAAAGTTTCCTTGTTACAAAGTAAAGGCGTATAAACCGAATTATTATGAAAATAAATAAGAACAAAGCAGGCGTGCTGTTTTTTGAAATATTTGTTTCTGTCTGTGAGTCCACCAATGTAGATCTAACTCTCTCTGTAGTGCGAAGAAAAGTATGAAAAATGAAAATGATTAAATGTAAAGATAATGATAAGAGATCTGACAAGAAGAAGGATCTGTTAAAAGCCTCGATGTAAATGGTCCCCTTCGGTAAATCACGATACATATGGGGTTATTATGTAACCGGCAACATGTCACAAAGGTTCCGATAAACACTCTTACATTTAATTGGTCAAATTTATGATTTGATAAGACAATTTTTATCTTTTATGTTTCAACCGATATGCCGCAAAATACTTATTCTTTGATTGTTCAAAGGATGCGACCGGGCGTCGTTTCAATCGGCACGGTTGTATCACATGGTGTTTATCTTTTAAGCATTTTTTCCACAACCAAATAAGGTGAATACGCTTATTTTCACTGAATGGATTTAAAAAAAATTCGCTAGAGGATATATCGCGAGATAGGCTTTCATTTTAAAATATCTAGCTTTAGTATTTGAAAATCTAGCCTTACTAGTATAGATCAAGAGGCCAATATGCACGTAGTAACCAGAATATCATCCATGGGCTAACCAAAGGTCGTAAATACAATTTGAGATAATATGTAGTGCGACATTTTGGTCACCCAACGACGATTCAATGTCTGAACTATATTGATCTTTAATTTCATCTTCCCTCGCAAAAACTATCATAACTTCACTATTTCCGGATTGATCGAAGAATATGAGTTTTTGGTGATTCTGGGGATTGCCGGATACAAAACGAGCTAATGCCATTTCCATGGTGCAGTTTCCTTCATACATCACAGGGCATTTGTTTAAACTTATAAAAATATAGGATTGTCATACAATTTATTGTACATGGTGAAAATAGATCATGAAACAAAACACCCGTCATTTATTCGTAAAGGCCGATAAAATATGTTACTTTTAATGCTTCTGAAGAACATAAATGGGACAACGGAGAAAAAAAAATAACAAACAGATGTAACATTTCCAACAATATTGTCCTCATCATTTTTACCAATACTTCTCATTGTAAAAAACTCGAAAAAAGAAGTTAAAATGACTGGACGCAATTGTAAGGCTTTCGAAAAACAAAACCGGAAGTAAATCCTCCCCGCAGTGGAAATTTGTTGTTGTTTTCTTTGGAAGCGTCTAACGGATACAGACGTTCTAGTAATCTGACGCTTTGCGTGAAAAGGCCAATTCGTTTAAAACTCGCTCGTTAGATTGAGTTTTCAAATAATTTCGGGACCATCCATTTTGTTAACTTTTAACCTTACGCTTTGTCAAATCAGTTAGTAGTAACCATTCTTGAATCATACGTTACAATCAGCAAGTGAACTGAATCAACGTGCCAAGTATCAAAATTCCTAACCCTTCACATGCTGAACCCGGAATATTTCAGTTTTGGCTGGAGGCACAGAAAAGATCAGTCTGCAAATATGTGTAGTATGATTTTGGTCTTCACCTCCTGCTAATCCCATTTCAGCAAGAATTGTTTAGATAGAGACAAATTGACCCTCGTCCAGACCATCCAGTGCTGTCAGATCTTTGATTTTAAAGTTATTCTGTATAGGATTTTAATTCAGCATGACAAGTCAAATTTAATCAACTCTAAATTTTCGTCTGCACAACATTTAAATTTTGACATGTCTAAAGTTTTATTAAACAGGAAAAGGTTAATACATTGGATTTTCAGTTTTCTCAATAAACTAAAATGATTTAGTAATAATATTGCCATATTTTGATATGATTTTACACAGTTATGTAGTTTTATTAGACAACGTTTGATAAATTCTCAAATCGATTTTTTTTTCATTTCAGCCTATAATGATTTAAAAGTCCTAGCTTTGTTCAATACTGTACCTCTAGATAGGCAGGCTTATATCGAAGAACGTCATCAATAAGTTTCTGGTAAGTATAATGAGATAGATCACTCGGTATTCAACCGGATAATTGGAATCCCCACCGCTCTTTGGTGAATTTTCAAATTTTAAAATGTAACATAGAGCTCGGAGATAGGCTGCATATAGTGAATTCCAAGTAAAAAGATTGCCGATTTAAAAAGCATTTTATGCTTACATTTCGATGTATAATTTTTGTCATTGCACAGGATTGCACAGGATACGAAATGCTTTCGGCCAATTTCATTTCACATTTCTCTTTTGACGCGTGTTGACACGTTTTTGTTTGTTTTGTTTGTTTGTTTGTTTGGTTAGTTGGTTGGATTTTTTGTATGTGTTTCTAGTGAAACAATCAAGGTGACATTGTAAATGTTCGAAAGAAGAAATGTGGTAATTCTGATGCACCAAGTCTAATCCCTGTCGAAATTTCAGGAGAAAAGACCTACATTGAAAAGTAAATATAAATGCCACGACTGTATATCAAAAGTTTTGGATTCATATCTGTCTAACTTATTGCTGATGTTTTAAAACTACAGGTAGTGTATTTAGTACCGACTGAGCTTTTCTTGCACTTTATTGGGTAAGTAAAATCAAATTGACCAATCGTGGCTGTCAATCAAAGAATCGATCAAATAACCAAATAAATTATTTAGACCTGAAGTGAAGTTTGAACTCCGTCATGAGCCAACATTCATGTGAAGCCGTTTTGTTCCTTAGGCGACTTAATCCGCCGTAAATCAACATCTGGTGGTATTGCAGCCTTTGAAATTGTTCGAGAACCGAATGTACGTAGGACAGTTTCTATCTAAAAACAAAACAAACAAAACAGACAAAACAAACAAACAAACAAACAAAACCCCACTTCTCAATCATTTATGCAATAAAAAAAAAAAAAAAAAAAAAAACACCCTTGGTGTCGGGATGACAAATTTCGGCATCTCGTTCAATTAACCATTATCTTGCTGAATAAATTTCTCTACAAAATTGTGTGAAATTCAAAGGACTGAAAGCATTGAAATGACTAATTTTGGGTTGGTAATTATTTAGATTATTAACGGATTAAAGAATGTTGGCTTCAAAGGGGCAAGCGGTAGGTCTAGATAAAGGTCAGGCTGTACATATGTGCAGGTTGATCTTTGTCTAGGCCTTCTGCCCAAACATGAATATTCCGGGTTCAGAATGACAAGCCATAGGGTATTTTTCTTATATAGTAGAACCGTGGTCTGTTGTAATTTCTTGTCACTAACATATTCTTATGTTTAACTGCAGGACGGATTTTATTTTGTCTTGGTTTTAATTGTAGTTGAATTTTGTTCTACTACAAATGTTCAATGTAAATCTCCTTTGTGCATTGTCTGTTATTAGATGCTTCCATGTCATTGCCATTTACATTATCAAACTCTTTATTTTCTTGTTTGACTCCGTTTTCTGTAACATTTAATCTCGTCGAATAAATTATTTGAAGAACGTAAGCAGAGAGGAATAGTAAAAGACAAAGCAATGGTTCGCCTAATGAAAAATACATAAACCACATGGGTGAGAAATTATCCATAAAGTATCCCATTATCAGCGGATTTGCCATCACTCCGGCGGAACCGGAAAATAGGTAAGCGGAAGCAATTCGTCCTGTTACCGGTGTCACCTTAATTTGTGTCCAGGTAAATAAGGCCGGTAATGTAGCAGCAATCGAAAGACCTGTAAGGGCAACTGTAATCCATATAACTAAACGTTGGTTAAAAATCACTCCAATCAAGAGGATCGCAGTTGAAGTGACGCTGGCTGTAAATGAAGCTGTTAATAACATTGTCGTAGATATTTTGTTATAGATAATTGCCGATATTAAGTTACCGAACCCATACATACTGAAATATAAAGCAGTCAAAATTGTTCCTGTGCTTTGTTCCCACTCAAGCTGTTCTATCAGAAAGGTTGTCAGAAAGCTTGGAAACAGATCCGTAAACGCTGTGGCAAGGCAAGAGATGATATTAAGAACAGCTAGAATGGAGTATTTTCCCTTTGTCCCCAATTCCATTGTAGATTGGTCATCGTCGTTTACAGGTTCGATTGTCGATTTCTCTCTTTTCTCAGTAAGGAAGATGTATAATACTGGGAAAGAAGCTGTTACTGTGATCAAGACAGTAATTAAGAAAGCGAAATGAATGTTTGATTCTGTGTTAGCTACTGTAATAATCATGGTAGTGGTCTGGGATGAATTTCTTGTCACACTTCCGTTGTATTTTTTGTTGAACGTCATATTCGAAACGAATTCTGTCTTTTGTGGTACTGCAATATATACATTATGAAATATCACACAAAAGGGACCAACTCGATGATGCAATATATATAAGGGATATCATATTACGATAGAGATACAACATATTATATTTGCTTTGAGCCGCGGAGGGAAATTTTGATATTTCACGAGACCGAAGGTCACATTTTCCTCCGCAGCGAGAACATAATATAATATTCCATTTATTATATACTAATTTTTTTATCAAATAAATTTGATGAAATCATTAGAAAAATGAAAATGACGTCATCATAGACTGTCTTATATGGAACCGTATTTGTCTCTGTCAGATACGGGTTTTTTAAGAAAAAAAATTAACGTGTCAGATTTTGTCTGTATGGAATGTATATATTGTACTAGAAATATTTATAGATATATAATGAACACTCCTGCCAGCCCTTACTGTCTCACACAATTTTGTTCATGCAATAACATTTTTCACTTGTAATTCTGAAGTTAATAAAAGTTAATTATGAAGAAAAATAAAGAATTAATGGTCACAGTTATCAATATCTCAATGTAATTAATATTTGGACAAATGGTCCTACCTTAAAAAATATTATGACCAAAACGTCTTGGCCAAAACATTCGTGGCCAAAATTTCCTGGCCAGAACGTCCTGGCCAAATCATCCGTGGCCGAATATCCTGGCCAAAACGTCCTGAACAAAATATCCTGGCCAAAACGTCCTGGACAAATCGACCAGGCCAAAACGTCCTGGCCTAAACGACCTGCCCAAAACATCCTGCCCAAAATGACCTGGCAAAAACGTCCTGGCCAAAACGGCCTGGCTAAAAGTCCTGGTCAAAACGTCCTGGCCAAAACGTCCTGGCCAAAACGTACTAGCCAAAACGTCCTGGCCAAAATGTCCTGACCAAAACGTCCTGGCCAAAACGTCAAGGACAAAATGTCTTGGCCAAAACGTCGTACATTCCTTACGGACGAAAGGTGGACGTTTTTTGCCACGGACGTTTGGAAACAATATTTTTACAAGTTAAAAATAGTATTGCATGAACAAAATTGTGTGAGAAAAGGGGGCAATTTTGTTCAAAAAATCATAAACTTTTGGCAAAATATTTGATTGTTGTTTATTTATGGATTTCTTTTTCGATTCTCTCTTTTATTAAAAGATCCTTTTTCATCATGATTAATATTGGAATTGAATTTTTCACTTATTCTAGGGTACAGTATTGGGGGTATATGTTGTTTGTTAAAATCAATGAAAGGATAAATCATTAAATCTATCCCACACAATCCCTCTTTTTTACGTCTCTCAGAAAAAGGCTTTAGAAAACATAGTAGAAAATGAAGAAATGGATTATTTCAAGCAATTTCTTTATTTTTCCCGATGTTTTTTACACAAAAAGTAAAAAAAAAAAGATAGATAAAATAAAATTTCATCAACTTGAAATTTCCGTATGCAGCTTCTTTCAATTTGGACAAGTCTAAAATTTTGTTGTGTGGGAATCGGCTAATTTTGCAAACTAACTTTGATCTTCATTTTCGAGTTTTTTCTATTTTATCTTTTGTTGATTTATTGGTTATAATTGGTGATTGCTTTAATTACCAATCTTATTTTGGAAATTGAAGAAATTTGCTTTTTTTTCAACGATTTCCTTATTGTCAACAATGCTTTCACTTCTGAAGTTGATAAAAGTAAGTTATGAAGAAAAATAAAGAATAAATGGTCACAGTTATCAATATCTCAATTTGATTAATATTTGATTTATTGGTTGTAATTGGTGATTGCTTTAATTACCAATCTTATTTTGGAAAATGAAAAAATTGCATTTTTTAAGGATTTCCTTATTGTCAACACTGCTTTCTTCCCAAAAAGTCAAAGGATTCTTAAAATGTCATCAAATATCGACTGCAAGTACTTTGAAAAAGGACGAATCTTAAATTTTGTAGTATGGTAAAGGTGAAAAGAATCCTTTTTCTTTACATTTTTAGAGACTTCGAAGATTCTTTTTATTTTATGGTAAAAAAAAAATATTATCCTGTTTTTTATACATAATTATGGATAAATTGTGTAGGCCAAAGGAAAGGTCTTAATGAAACACTTGAGTGATCAAAAGCACCAAATTAAAATGAGTCTATGCGTGACATTTCCAACCATTTCGCAAGTGCGTGACTCGCACACATTGAGCACCCTGGACAGCCATTCGGGGCAATTAGAACATTCGCTGATTGTTTAAAGAAGCTATTGGTTAGTATCTATCTACAGAGCGAAGTGTGAAGACTCTGATCAGACTGTGCGGATGAACAGTCTGATCTGATTCTTTACTTGGCGCACATGTGTAATGGTTGGAAATCTCATGAATGCGCTCAAATATATATATTTATATCAATTTCCTTATAAAAATGACTACAATTGCATCTATGAAATATTTTGAATTGGTTGAATGTCTTTTTTCCTGAAAATGTTTTTTTTTTTTTTTCAAAAAGGTCCTACCTTGAAAAATATTGTGCCAAACCGTTCGTGACCAAAACGTCCTGGCCACCGTCCGTAAAAATCCTAACTGGGATCCAATGACAGCTGTTTTGACCTTTTGTAGAACGTATCCGGATGATATTACATGTACATCCATAATATGAACCTCTAGACCTAGCTTGTTCTAAAATATCTATTAAGAATTCCTTCTTTATTCCATAAAAATATTTTGTTTTTCGAGACAGTAGCCCAAATGGGACCTCCGATCACCATTTTTCTAAATTATGTAGGGCGTCATCTGGTAAAATTAAAACAATCCCTTGTACTTATAGTTCGTCCCAAGTGCTTTATAATACGGGATGTAGTTTGACAAGCCTGGTATTGAGATGCATTACTTATTTTGTAGATTCTCACAGGAGGAAGTCACGTGCAAAGTATAAAAACTCTAGACCATATGTTTTGTCCATTTTTTAAAGTTTTTTAGGCGAAGCCAAAATGGACAGGTCGTTTACTCCTAGAATGCTCCTTCGATTGGAAGTTCGACCTAGATAGCAAACGGCATAATATTGCAAAGTAAATATGGCTTCCATTGCCGAGTGTTTGAGGCGTCCGCCTTGGAAGCGGGCGGTCGAAGGTTCGAATCACGGTAGAAGCCGGGAACATTGGTCGCCATTTGTTAGAAACATTGGGTTTTTTTGTTGTTTTTTTTTTTGATTGGCGACTTAAATATCGTAACTAAAGTTTGAATAAGCTGTAGTTACGACGCTTAGGTCACCAACCCACCATTTCACTTTTTATTACATGCTACTGGCTATAAATATTGAAAAATAACGCTGTTAAAAATAGAAGCGGAACTTTGTATCGCTGACAATCACTTGCTACAAGTAATATCTTCTTTTTTTTCAGAATGTTTTCTAAAGCTTTTTTTTCAGCGCGTAAAAATGTGGGACTGTGTGGGAAAGGGCAAAAAGACAGTTTCCTATAGGTATCACTGTGTGTTATTTCTATTTGATAGAGTAGGTAAAAGGGATTTTCATTTTCATATTTTCCTGTAGTGGATTAAGCGGTACTTTGTTGTATTTCAAAGGTCTTAGAATAAGAACCTTTTAAATATAAATAATGAATTGACAGATGGCTATTATCAATAAAGAAATAAAACTCGCTTAACCCCCCCCCCCCACACACACACACAATAATTTACCCCGGAAAAGCTATTCTAGCATTTTTTATTTGTTTATATAAACACCGTAACTGCAGCCTATTCAAGATGTAGGTTTTTATGTCCTTGATCAAGTCTTTTACAAATCGACGTCGTTTGTAATTTCAGTCGATCTGCCTAATCGGAGGTCTGCTGGCACGGTTAATTAGTCATCAAGAGGCATGGACTATGTCTCTTGTAGTGAGTACAGTGTATTATGAAAAAAGACAGTTGAAGCATGAGAAACCCATTCCCATACAACAAACTTTTAGACTGGTCCAAACTGAGAGGAGATGCAGACATTTTAAAGTTTATGAAATGCTATTTCTTCAACTTTCTGGGTAGAAAACATTGTGTAAAATGAAGAAATTGCTTGTAACAAGCAATTTCATCATTTTACTCAATGTTTTCCCAATTGTTTCTCTTCAGAGGCGTCAAAAAGCGCCAGTGTAAGGGAATAGATTAAGTGAAGTTAAACAAAAGCTTATATGCTCGAATTCCAGGCGCCGCAGAACATTTTCAAACAATAATGATATTTATACAATTGGCTTAAAAATGACGCTTGAATTCAATTGCCTGGACTGTAAGACTTTAGAAAGATATTGTGCTAAAAATAATTCAGTAGAGCTTCAACCAATGCACATCCCTGCCAAGTTTTAGTTCGATTGGTCCAGAATGCTTGGAAGAAGATTTTTTTGAAGAACGTCCGGACTGATGGACGGCGGACGGAAGGACGGTGTGTAAATACCAAAGCTTAAGATGGGCCTGTGTGCATATGTCAGCTAGAAAGCCTTTTCGCCCTTGCAAAAATAAGTGCAACATATTTTGATTTGTTTCGACCGAGAAAATCGTAAGTGGGGCTCGTGCGGAAGTGTTATAAGAGCCTATTATTCTATATAGGCCCTTATAATAGTTTTGATATAAGCCCCCGAATTGTCTTGTAAGGATCTTGATAATAAGTGATTTTATATACACGTTCACAAGAGCTACTTACAAACGAAAGGTTCTGTAATCAAGGGAGCTAATGTGCCACCAACGGCCGCTAAAATATGTGTAAGATGGATGAATCGCCCCCCTTGGTCAACCCAGAGTTGGAGAAACAGAGTATGGGTAGCTGAAAGTAAATATAAAAGGAAGGATTTATGCAAATCCCAACCAGAATATAGGGTAAAGACCTAGTGAAGGGATTGTCCATTTTCTTGAGAATCCTTAGATAATGTAGACATTGAGTAAAAACAGGAATGCGGTTGAATCGGTTCTTTCTCCACAAAGTTTTAGACCCTGCAAAATGCTTTATTTCTACTTTTCCTCACCCTGGTATGAGCATGCGCACATAATATCCAACACCTTCACGCCGCCTTGGGCGTGCAAAATGCTGTTACTACATCTTTATCCAGTAGTTACGACATTTTTCTCGCCTAACGACGACATGTGCATCGAGTACAGACAAAACATATACTAAATGCCCACACAGTACATAGAGAATGTTTGTTTGTTTGATTGGGGTTTTACGTCGCTTTCAACAATCTTTCAGTTATATCGCGGCCGCTGGAGCACCTAACAATGGAATCCTGGTATTTCTCACACCAGTACTACCATTACATCCCTTCCTAGCCTCCAGCTGCTATCCCACATAGGTTACGATTATCGACCCATTGGTGAGAGACAAATAGTCGGAAAGGATGAGTGCCACCGTCGGGGATCGAACACATAGAGAATGTCCGCAGATCCCTAAATATAGCTGTGACAGTAACTATCTATTGAGTGCAAAGTGAAGATTCTGATTGGACTGCATGGATTTACTGGATGATTTTAGTCTATGCTTGGAACATACGTTTGTCCGATTGATTGTTTGATTTACAGCCGAGATTGTGTAGAAATTGAAGGGTTGTTTGTTTGGGGGAGGGGATTTTTTTTTTTTTTTAAGTAATAAGAACAATCTTCGCTATTAATTGTCACGTGTACTTGTCTTTGTCAGTAAAATCTGGTGTTAATTTACGAGTTTTGCTTGGACTTATTTTTTATGGACTACCGACGAGGTCCCTCATCACGTATGGCATACTATAATCTAACTACGCACCTGTATCTTGTCCACCAATCAAAATTCCAATCACGAACCTATTCGCTAACATGACGTAAAACTCTGGTATCCATGGCAACACCGCGGTAACCACACCACAACCAAATGTATAAAGAAATACCAGTAGATATTCGTTAAATTTCTCTAATACTGAAATATACAAGAGGACCATTGATCCTAAAGCGGTCACCTGAGTGAAAGCTTTTAAAATTTTTAAAAAAGATTAAAAAAGAAAGATATTGTAGAAAGTCACTACTACCAAGTACAATATAGAACTTTTAAGCTTCGTGATTTATCGTATCTTCTTTGCTTCTACGTCAATTAATCTCTGGAAGAGCTGAAATAGAACCCTAGCAGCTTTCTTTGCACATGTATTCACTTTGTATTTATTTGTATTATTATTTCCCATACATACCCTTTGATTTTATGTCAATATGATTTTATACCTAACAATACATTGTGGAAAAAGAAGAAATTGCTTCTTTCTTCGTGTTAAATCTACTGGTTTCCTTATTAATTATAGCCCTAGTCTTAAACATCGAAATTAATCGGGTAAGGTCATTAGTATTCGGGTGATGACGATATCGACTTAATTACTAGCGAAAGCAGATGACGCAATTGATACGTCATGGAAACTACAAATAAGATAGTGTTCGGTGAAATCTTTACCTGATGGTTACCGGTTCTATTCGGGTTGTACTTCGTTGACTTGTTTAGCGTTACGGAACGCGAAATATTTATGGTGAGAGTAACAAACCACAACCCTGCTTGGAGATTGGCGTAGTTATTGGAGATATTCATAAATGATAAAAATAACCAAATAAGAATATAAAGTATGGAGTATTTACATGCAAATAATTTGATTTGAAAGTAAATAGAAAGCAGTCGCATAGAATGACCAGAATGACGTTCTCCTTGTATATTTGCAGGTTCATCAATTAATGTACCAACTCAAACTTACGAATTCCTCCCAGTAAACAGCCTATCAGATACCCTACAGCAAATCCAGTAAAGATCCAGGAAGCTTTCTCAAGTTCTACACCACTAATCTTCTGTAAGTCGGGCAGCGTTGGTCCAAATTGACCGTATAACATACCCTGAAAGATTAAACGAGTTTGATTGTACTCAGCGGACTAGCCAACAAAAGAAATCAAGTACTGAGAAGTACTGTAAGCTAGCAAAGCATGGTTGAATTTAGACAATATTTCCCTTGTTGGGTAGCAAAGATTGTGGACATTGAAGAAATTGCTTGTTACAAGCAATTTCTTCATTGTCCACAATGTTTTCCGAAGGTAGGTATCGATGTTTTTTTTCACGTCTCAGATTTTGATTATTTTTATTCCCCCTCATATACTATTTAAATACAATATTCTGAAAAGTAGTTTGGTGGAAATCAGAGGTCACTTATCAGAGAAAAACAGGGTATTTCCCTAAAAGCCTAAGTAGGCTATTAAGCTATTTTTTAGAATAAGCCGAGACAGTTGCAAGCCACAAAAGGTTGTTTACATGGTGCAAATCACCGTTGGAATCTCGCATTAAGTTTAAATTACATCATACCAACGTCATCATTACGTCATCAGAAGTTATGTTCGTTAGCCGATCTTTATTTCTGTAAAGATCAGTTCAAAACTGTCGTAAGCGTTATTACGATTATAAACATTTACCGTAGTTTAACGCTAACCATTTGATCTAACCTGATTTAGGTCATTGGTTGTTTCGCTTGTCAATTTGTTATCTTCAAATGCAAATGCAAATGAGGTCATGCGATGTCGTCAACCGAATATCGTAATATCTATAAATAACCTGGAATTCCGCTGAACATTTCATGTATAACCACAAAAAGCCACATTAAACCTATAAATTTTCCACCAAGACAATATCTGGTTCAAATTTAAGTTTTAAATGTTCGTTTGAGCGTATGTTTCGACACTTGGCAAATTTTCTGGTCTAGGTTTCGGAAACATCGATACCCCCCTTTAACTTAAGCTATCAAAGCTGACGCTTTGCTAGCTAAAAACATGTCGACTATGTGGGTTATAAAAGCGCATAAGCTACAGCTCTATCAAGCTGCATTTTCGATGTTTTGAAAGCCTACAATCGGAACACACTCGGTAATTCCCGTAGATCGACCGAGAGATGTTCCGAATGGAAAGCCTAGTGATGGTTTGTATTTTACAAACCAAAAGGAAAAAATTGAAGTTGATGTTGGAAACATTTTTTTATCTGGTTTTCAGACTTATGGGAGAAAAAAATGAAGCGTTTCTTGTTGTTGGTGGTTATTTCTTTTTGTTTATTTGCTTTATTGTGTTTGAACCTGATCATTTGACAAATAATTATCGTGAAAAATGAAAAAGAAACAAGCTGTGGTCGCATTAGTCAAAAATACCGTTTTATTGCAGAAAAATGTGAGAGTACGAAAAATGGTTATCGCAGGAATTCAGCATTTTTCAAGAGTAGATATCTCTAAATGAGTCTGCCAATTACAATTGTACCCTTTATGCTAGAAGGGGCAACCCAACCAGTACAAAAACTATCGGTCTTAATACAGTTTATACTTTTGAATTTTGAAACAAATTAATTGTAAGGGTCTTTCTACCTTACTTATCATTTGTTTTGATATACCAAGCCCGAATAACGTGTACTGAAGGCGATCTTTTGTTCAGGTATTTGTGTACATGTAATTTAGGAAAAATGGCCTTTTCAATCCTATTATGAAGATATTCAAGCCAAAATTGTGGCCTCGAAAGAGCATACGTGTGACCAAAAAACTGCATTTGACAAAGATATCATTAGAAAAAATTAACCAACTATGATGACATTGGACCCTTACGTGCGCACAAGGCTTTTCCTATAGTAACCTAATTTTTTACTCAAAGTGTCTCTATTTTGAACTTGATCAAGATGCCATGCATACAGATATTCGTACGAAATATCAGACAAATAGTGCAAACAATGTGGTCTCTAAAAAGCACACAAGATTATTATCCAAGATTTTACTAAACGGCCTAGTTTTTGAACCCACCTGTGTGTATATCAAACTTGACTCGGATTTTATGAAGTTAACGATTCTGACCAATTATATTATTTTGGATCCAAAAATGTGGCCTCTAGAGTGCACATAGGGTTTTTTAAGATTTAACCCACTGACCTATTTTTTTGCCCAATCTGACTAAATTTCGAACGCCAAGTAGATTTCATGGAGCGAAGCATTCTGATCAAAATTAAAACATGTGAACAAAAATGAGGCTTTTAGAGTATATACATCTTTACCCACCATCAAAGTTGACTCAGATTTCTTGGAGATAATCACTTTGACTAAATAGTTTTGAACGTTACCCCAGAGTGCACACATTGTTTCTAGGACTTGACATAATCACCTTATTTTCACCTTGTGGAACCAGATATCGAATTTCATGTAGATAGCTTAAAGACCTAGTTTAAGGAATGTTGTGTATGTTGGACCCCTACTGATAAGCTAATTGCCTTATCTGTAAATCACACCAGGGGGTTAATCTTTTTGTATATTCCATTGATGACCATGGTCAAAATTTGTCAATATTATGCAATAGCTGCAACTTAACTTTATGCTGAAGAGAATTTGATAGAAAACAAAGTAAGTTATTTCTTTTAAATTTTATCTTATCATTTTTTATGCCTTTAAGATTTCAAACCAATGTCAAATTACTAAATGAAAAGTGACTAAGTTGCAGATTGTTGGATTGAATGTGATTGGAAGAAATTGACATGCAATACTTTTTTTGAAATTCAAGCGGTTAAACAGTTTCTTCAAACATTGTGGTAAAGTAAGCATTCTGGTAAAAATATTTTTTTCCCTTTTGATTTATCTCCTGGCCTACAATAATGAAGTATTTCCTGAATATTATCGCAGTTTTACAAACTAAAATCTCCTGGCCTAGAATATTGAAGTATTTCCTGAATATTATCACAGTTTTACAAAATAAAAAAGTTCGATTTAGTAAAAGAGAAAAAATGTTGAAATATTGAGACAAAAGAGGAAATCAAAAAAATTAATGTTTTCTCCTATTTTCTCAATGTTTTCTAAGTAATTCCTTTTGCTATTCATGATCGGTTATGATATCAATAGTTAATAATTTGTATTTTTACTGTCTCCAGCACTTTGTAAATGTCTTAAAAATGAGGACTTCTTATTCATTAACAATTATAACCAAATAAAACTCAAAATTAATTCAAAGAGACAAATTAGCTAGATAGACAGTACAAATATATGCCACACTCATCCATGGTAATTCAGCATGTTTAATCCCTTGTATACTGTATATAGCTTCCTTATCAGATAAGGTCATTAAATTCTCAGCGGGTGGTTAATTGTATATCTCATTTGGGGGGGGGGGTCAAATAAAGAAGGATTAAACTAGGCCTTTAACGGCTTTTAGATAAAATGTGGCTTCTAGAGTGCACACAAGATAATGATGGATTATGCACACCACACGATGGACATAGCTTTACCTTGAACACGTGGAACTTAGATGTGCTAAGACACGAAAGTACTTGGGACATATATTCGACCCCAGTATCCTAACTACAGTCGAATTAGATTTGGTGACGACGTTTTGTTCCCCTCCCCTCTACTAAATATAACCAAACACATCGTAGTTGGGTGAAAAAAATATCGCAAATACAGCTTTAATAAAGCTGTATTTACGACATTTTTCTCGCACCCGACGATATTCTGTAACAATGTTGCCCTACCATGGTTGAATAAGCAAACAGCAGAATCACTGTCTTCGTCACTTTTCTTCGCCGTTCAGGGTTCGAACAGGTCTTCTTCCCCTCACCATTTACTTCAGTTCTCGTCTTATCTGTAGACTTGGGTACAGAAGAATCTTCATCTTGAAGAGTTATATCTGTCTTCGCTAACGTGTCCGCCTCGAAGGCATGGTTGTCTGCTGCACTGTCCACTCCCCGCAGCTTTGAATCTTTTCCATTGCTTTCACTGCTCAGGCTTCGTGCCAACACGTTAACGTCATGTGCAACATTTCTGTCGGTATGAGAGAATAGCAGTTGTTACGACGTTTATGTCGCTAAACCAAAAATTATACTTAACCCATTCCTACTCAATCCCTCCTTTTTACGCCCCTCAACGAAAAAGCTTTGGAAAACATTGTGGAAAATGAAGAAATTGCTTGGATCAAGCAATTTCTTCATTATCCCCAATGTTTTCTATCCAAAAAAGACGAGAAAATTTAAAATTCCATCAACTTGAAATTGTCGTCTGCAGCTCCTGTCAATTTGGACTGGTCTAAAATTCCACTGTGTTGGAATGGGTTAAAAATTACGTCGAAGGTCAAGGTTCACTTACGGTCTAAATTAAATCATTCGTCAAACGGATTTTTGTTATCGACACCGTTGATCCCTTAAACCTTTCCTGTTTTCCAAAATTTTAGACCTGTCCAAATTCAAAGGTTTTGCAGACAAAAACTTAAGTGGCTTTAATTTGAAAAATCATCATTCAGTAGGGTAGAAAATATTGTGGAAAAAGAAGAAATTGCTTGTAACAAGCAATTTCTTCTTTTCCCTCAATGTTTTCCCAGGTATAAAGTCACAGGGACGTAAAAAACAGTGATTGTACAGGAAAGGGTTAATTCGTTTTATACTTCAACGAGAAAAAAGTAAATTCAGACCGACAATATATGTTATACTTATGGGAATAAAGCAAATGTAGCACCCTTACAAAATCTGTCTCACGATGGTCATCTCATCTCACATAGTCTTGCTTTGGGAGCTCCAACCTTCCCCCTCCCCACCCCCTAAAACAGCTATGGAAAACATTGCGGAAAATGCTTGTTTTGCGACCTACACGTCGTAACTATAGCTTGAATTGAACTAAACCCTTGTCATGCTGAACCCGGAATATTTCGGTTTTGGCAGGAGGTGTAGACTAAGATCATCCTGCACATAAGTGCAGTCTGATCTTGGTCCACACCCCCTGCTTGTACTTTTCCTGTCAGAGTGGTTTATGAAATTGATTTCTAAAAGAAGTCTTGATTTTTGAACATCGACTTCTGACAGTGCTTTCAGCCCTTTGATTTTACAACTATTCAGTAAGGTAATATTTATAGCATGACAAGGGTTAATATTTGATTGACAGCCGCGATCGGTCAATTGCCTCAAGCTGTCGGATAGAATTTAGCATAGGCCATGTCATGAATATCTCACAAATATTCCGCAGAAGTTGACAATAACGGTATTAAGACTAAAAGTGCATTACCAAACATTCCCACTCAAGCCAAATGTAACGCGCGTGTTTCTTCTTACAAACGTCCATGGGAGACATACTAATATTACTAATGAGCTATCCATTCTTTACAAGTTTCCCAAACGAATTTTGTCTATTTTCCCTTTCTTATTTTATTGTATAATTCTAAATTGCATTTGAGATTTTTTTCCCCTCCGAATATCCATTTTTAAATATTTTTATGTACATGTAAATGCTGCAAAATTACAGGAGTAATTAATCCATCCACATCACAGTGACACTATTCGACAGCCACAAGAAAAAAACCACATTGGAAAACATAGTGGAGAATAAATTTCTTCATTATATAAAAGGTTTTCACCCCCCCCCCCCCAATAAAAGACAAAGATTTTAATTTTTTTTTAAATTTCATTAACTAAGAATTGTCGCGTGCAACTTCTTTCAATTTGGACCAGTCCAAAATTTTGTCGTGTCGTCATTGGCTAACCAAAATTATGGCTATTGCAACCCACTGATGGGCTTACATTAACCAATCTCTTTACGGTTTTGTTTGGTTTAATATTGAGAGAGAGCAAAATTACCTTTCTACGGCTATGCCCGATATTTTCGGCTTTGGCAGGTATAGCATAGCCAAAGATCAGCCTACACTACCTGTTTTTCAAGTTAATGCGATTCATACATAAGTGTTATTAGGTTTTTTGGTTCATACCTTCATGAAAACAAAATATTCTCTTCATTTCTTATAAATCAATAGCAACGAGCGAAAAAAGCAAAAATTGTACAAATTTAAATACTTTTTTTTGTATGGGACTATTTTGTGCGAAAGTATACAAAATAACTGCTTGCTCAAAAATGTGTTCATGGAATTATCAATATTCTTCTAGACCAATCATAACGCCTGTTTTTGATAGACGAAACTAAAGATTAAATCATTTAACGTTAAAGATATAAAATGAGTGTTCGGTTTGAGACATTTATTAATGGAACTACTTTGTGCGTAGGCATACTAAATATGTTGACTGGCGAGTGGCGAGCCTATCCTAGTCTGACGATACATCGGAGAGCAGAGTATATCGGACAGGTTCTCCAGTCTAACAAAATAACTTGCGTACTGATTTTTTTTTTTGTGTGTGATTTTGTTAACCAAACAGAATACAGAAATTTTGATTCCCGCAAGTTATAAAACGAAATGCAAGACACAATATGTCACTTTCAAAGATGGTATGTATCAATGTATCAAGTCACTACCACACAACAAAATTTCAGATTTGCCCAATTTGAAAGAAGTAGCAGACGACAGATTTTTGTTGGTTGCATTTAGTAAATCTTTATCTTTAGGATGGGAAAAACTGTGTACATTGAAAAAATTGATTGTTACAAGCAATTTTTTTGTTATCTACAATGTTTTCCAAAGCCTTTTCTGTTAAGGGGCGTCAAAAAGCGTAAGGAAAAAGGATGGGTTAACAAGGAGGAAAATGGATATAATCCTTGAAAAGAAGACAGAATGTAGTGGGAAATTGCCTGCAACAATGAAATAGAACATGATACTTGCCAGTACATTTAAATAGTTTACAGGGTTTAACAAGGTTCCGTGCAAGGGTCTTACATGTAATTAGTTTCCGACCAATACTTCTGAACTACATATTCCTTTTAACTGTAATTTCTAGGTTTGTTCACCAATCGACAATTTGTACTTGCCTAACACACACACACGATGAAAAAGTCAACAAAGAAACAATCGAACAAGCATATCAACTGATACAGATTGTTACGGAGAATTTTTCAAGCTGGATTTTTTTTTTAAATTTTCTCTTCTTAATTTCTACTACCGCATTATTTTTTAGATAAAAGGATATATTTCTCGTAATCAGCAATTCCTACTTTTCTCGCAAAGTTTTCTGCCCTATACGACACTTATATTTCAATTTAACATTTTTCGAGTCACTGACTCTATCGGACGCCCCTCAAGGAAAACAATCGGGAAATACATTGTGGAAAATGGACCATTCCTTGTAATAAGCAATTTCTTCATTTTCTACAATATTTGTACCCGGAAAGTTTGAAAAAATATGTAAAATTTCATAGACTCTAAATTGTTGTCTGCAACTCCTTTCGATTTGGACAAGTCTAAAATTTTGTCGCCTGGTAATAGGCTAAAGACATTTTGACAAGTTGTTTGCAACCCTTTTCTTTTTGGATTAGTCTAAGAAGTTGTCTGGTACAGGTAAATGCTACATAAGCTGCTGCATAAAGGATTCGATCCCTGGCGGAGGCACATGTCCTTTTCGACATATCGATGGTTCAGCGCGAAACAGTTGTAACTGCATATATATGTTTAAAGGCAGTTACAACAGTTTCGCGCTTAATCATCGATATGCCTCCCAAAATTGGGTGGATAATCGTAGACCTAAGTTGGATAGCAGCTGAAGGCCCAGAAAGGATGTAGTGGTAGGACTGGTGTGAGAAATATCAGGAATCCATGGTAAGGTGCTCCAGTCGCCACGAAATGACTAAAATTATGTTAAAAGTGGAAATTAGCCCCATTCAATCAATCAACTTGTCTGATCCCTCATGATTTTCATACACAGTGGTCTTACAGTGACCCAAGTACGACCGGGACCAGAACGATTGCTCTAACCATGGCAGTACTCGATTTGACACAAAGAATGAATAAGTTGCTCATTCAAGGATTGTAAAGTTCGAAACCTGCAGCAGAGCTCGAGCTTCTGCCAGACCTTAAGTAAAAGGCCAATTCGTGTGACCATTTTATTTTTGTGTTTGTGTGTACGTTTGTGTGTGTGCTTACCTTCAAGCTTAACGGATATCATTTCATTGTTTAAAGGATTTTTTGTTTAACTCGGCTGTTTTCGTAGAAAACCTGAGTTGTTGATATTGCTACAACTAGGTAGACTACGTCTTCGTCGTCAGAAATCTTTGACATTTCGTAATAAATCTGTTATCACTGAACACATTCGCTTGAAACTTAGAACATGTTCTCAGTGTCAAAATAGCAATCTATAAGAACAAAGGGGTGACACTTAACCTTTTTTAAAAGAATTTTGCTTCTTTTTCGACCTCAACATTTCTACCCGTCATCAAGCACTCGAATAGCTGAGCGTTGGCATCCGCACGCGATCCTCCTGTTTCTTAAGGACCTGTTGGCTGGCGACCTAAACCTCACTCAAGCTGAAGAACTTTATGAACCTCACGCTGCGCATCAACGATTTGCCTTCCTTATTTTATACTTATCTTATACTTTGCAAACTGAGGTCTTTTAATACCTACAAAACAAGTTGAACGACCTTGGCGGAGATCAATAGGCGTGGCGAGCGGTCTTTCAATTATGGCAATTTATGATCGGAAGAGCAATATTACCCCTTCTCCTATACTAAGCCCGTATTATTTTGGGTTTGTCAGGTGGTGTAGTAAACGATCGGCCTGCACAGACGTGCAGTCTGATCTATGACTACACTACCTATTTTATCATGTTAATGTCTACGAAAATTCGGCACAACAAATCGATAGATCATGATAGTTGTTATGCTAACATTTGAGCCTGTGCGTGACATTTCCAGCAATTTCGCAGGTGCGTGACTCGCACACATTGAGCACCCTGGACGGCCATTCGGAGCAATTAGAATATTCGCTGATTGTTTAAAGAAGCATTGGGTCAGCATCTATCTACAGAGCGCAGAGTGAAGACTCAGATCAGCCTGTGCGGATGCACAGGCTGATCTGAGTCTTTACTTGGCGCACACGTGTAATGGTTGGAAATGTCACGCACACGCTCATTTCAAAGATATAGCTGGCTGTTATTGAATCTAATTCAACTTGAAAATGGGTAGAAGAAGGTGTTTTACCAGAAAACGGTATCCTGATCGGTGAGAGATCGTTTTACAAAATACCGTTACACGATGTTTCATGTCCGTCTCTTCATTTCGTACTCGACTTTATTACCGTAGCAGTTACCCAACGAATGCTGTGTTTATCGTAGTACTCGTGATTCAATTTCCAACTCAGCTTTACATAGATGCGACGGAAATAATTTTTCGCGAAGCATGCACGATCGTATTGTTTCCACTCCCTTGATAAATATCTAAAACGTTAATTCGCATTTCTAGGGTAGACCGTTTACACCTGACAGGTCAAAATATTTGGGATTATATTTGGCCTAGTTCATTCGCAGTACATGACCCTGCATACAGATTCTGAATAACCAAGTCGTGACCGTAAATGAGCGCATGCAAGACATTTCAAACCATAAAACAAGTGCTGATCAGAGTCTTCACATAGCGCTCTGTAGATAGATACTGACCTAAAGCTTCTTTAAACAATCGTTGAATGTTCTAATTGCCCCGAATGGCTGTCAAGGGTGCTCAATATGTGCGAGTAACGCACATGCGAAATGGCTGGAAATGTCACGCATAGGCTCAAATAATGTTTGCATGGAGTGGGCATAGTCACCTATAGATGTACAAGCTATAGTGAGTGATCAAAGGTCTTTATTTTCTATACAAGTATAGAATGAATTGACCTTTGATCACTCACTAGAACTTGTACATCTATTGTTCGAATGTAACCTCTTGCACATTTAACTCTATCGTTTGTACGTCTCTGCTTTTATTCTTGAGGAAACATTATATGAAAAGAATAAATTGCTTGTAACAATAATGTACAAATTTGACTGTAAATAGTCTTCTGCAAACCGTGGAATTTGGACAGGTCTGTTTTTTGCAATACAGTAAAGCGTTTGTCTTTTTTTAATCGCGTTTGTTGTTCGTCAGAGGCATCGGAATTATAGATTTGCCAAAATAAAGAGAGGTTCCAGCTGATAATGAATAGAATGTTTAATTTCTTCTTTTCCCACATTTTTTTCTTAAAGTGACTGTGGCAAAGATCTTGAAGGAAAAATTTTTGGCTCTCAATTGTCAAAAGTCTAACTGTTATGCTTTCAGATATTTGAAAGGGTCGATTAAACTGATTTTGAGATGAAAATGAATATTCATTGCCTTAAAAAAAAGAAGGAAAAGAAGCAAAAATATTTCGCGTTACGAGACGCTAAATCCAACCTAAATGGAACCTGAATTCATCGGGTAAATATGATATCTGTCGATTGAACCGAAAATTGCCTTATTTGTTGTTTCCATTAATATGTTTTTGGCTTCCGCTAGTAATACAGTCATATTCAACATCATCCGAAGACTAACGACCTCACCCGATAAATCCTGATGTTTAAAAGTAGGGCATGGGGAGTATATCGAATTAAATCAAACTTATAGTCACTTGAAAATGACATTAAAAGCTATTGGAAAAGCAGATCATTTTCTTTTAGCAGATTTTCATGAAAATCTGTTCAAGGGCCGCTGAAAGTTTTTTTTTCTAAATTTTGTATTTACAATGTCAAAATGCATGATTTTGTGGTAACTGTTTGCGAAGCGGATTCATACATTGTGTGATTAGGTTTTTCGGTTCATACCTCCATGAAAACAAAAAATTCTTATAATTTGATAGCATCGAGCGAAAAAAACTAAAAACTTTACATATTTTTATACCTTTTTGTATGGGACTATTTTGTTCGGCAGCATACAAAATCGCTGCGTGCTCAAAATTTTGTTCGTGGAGTTATGAATTATTTTTTTCGACCAATCGGAAGGCTCGTTTTTGATAGACGAAACAGAAAATTAAATTATAAGATAATGACGTTTGATGCATTAGTCGAACAACATTGTTGGAGGTCAAAGGGCGTGGCCAACGATCCGTTAAATTCCTTTAAGCAAGTGTTTTTCAGTTTTATTGAAATAACATGGTTTCCAGCCTTTGCTTTCACAAGTATTAACACAACATTAACCCATACCAAATTTTCAGACTGATCCAAATTGAAAGGAGTTAAAGACGACAATTTAAAGTTGTTGAAATTTAAGTGGTTTTTTTTCAACTTTCTTGGTGGAAAATATTATTAGAAATGAAGAAATTGATTATTACAAGCAATTTCTTCATTGTCAACAATGTTTTCCAAAGTTTATCTCGAGAGCGTCAATAAGCGTCATTTTGTGGGAATGAGTAAAACCTCGACTATTGGCTGCCACAGGCAATCATACATTTATATACCACGACATCTGTTAGCTGCATGGATGTCACAGGCCTCCTCGCAACAAACATTTTGAATCGTTGAAATATTCTTATTCAAAATATCTAGCATGGTCATTCTACCCTACAATACACTTATCCTCGAAATACTATCTCTGACCGAACTCTGTTTGATATGGTCTCATATGCAAATATTGGTTTCAATGAGTTCCATATTTGTCCGTTTTCACATGGTGGTCAAACTTATCTAGTCTCCAAAGTTTCTGACATATTTTAATCCGTATCATACAAAATAAAATCAAACTTTCAGAATTTGCATTAATATCAAAGGGCTGAAATCACCGAAAGACTTGATTGTTAATCAATATTTCTTTTGAAGATCGGTTTCAAAGAGAACTCCGACTTAGACAAAAGACAACCAGGAGGGGTTTACTAAGAACATACTGAACATACGGATTTCCGGATTTAGCGCGGTAATAGTTGAATTTATGGTCTATAGCTTAAGGACTGCCTAATTTAGAATAACAACATCTTAGCAGTAAGCGAGTGCAAGATGTTCAAAGGGTAAATATGAATTCATTTATATTCATATACATAAAACTAATCAACTAGCTATAACAACAACATGTACTATATAAGACAAATTAGGATGAACTGTTATGGTGCCCAAGTTAGCGTCGTTGACCGGTCAACAGTAATATTGCCAAGTTTTACATGAAATATTACTAGCTTAACACATTGTATTTATCACTGATAATGGGGTCCATTGTCAGATCAGCGATAATATCTAGAGGTTCCGCGCTCGTTCCCGGGAAAAGCTTGCGTTCTTGGGACTTACACTGACCTACACATTCGACAAAAATAGAATGTACTGATGAATGCTGAAGACGACAGAATCAAAAGGAATTAACTTTAGTTGTAAGATCGATGTGAATTAGAATGTTGTGAACATGAATTTTGACTAAATAACTGCACGAAACTTTACAGAGAAATTGGACGTATTTGATCGGTATGTCGTGTTTAGATATCAGCCAGCGTGGGCGAAGAAAACAATTAAAACTGGCCGCTCACATCTTTGTTTTATCAGTAGACATCCGTTAACATTGCTAGTTTTGAAGGCACTACTTTTAAATCTTTTGATTAAGATATACACGGCAACCGAATATTAATCAGAAAAGATATAAGTTTATGAAAAATGTTTGTCATTAAAAGTTAACTTTGTGAAAAATCAAAGAGTGTTTGGTTGGGTTGGCAAAGTGGTTTCGGATATGTTTAATTTTCAAGATTCATTTGAATAATACGCTAGCAATGTAAAACATTTCATTGCTACTCAAGTAAACAGCTTATTCAAGTTGTAGTTACGACGTTTAGGTCACCAAGCAACCATTTTACTTTTTGTTGTATGCTACTGTCCATAAATTTTGCAAAATAACCCCGTTAAAAATCGAAGCAGAACTTCCTGTCGGAGTTAATGGTTGGGCATAGTCAGTGGGCGGAGCCAGCGATTGGTCAATAGGTGATTTTCTCCGTTTTACAAGAATTGTCCTAATTAGCACGTGATTCTCTTCCTCTTTCAGATTTACAGATAGAGGGCGTAATTCGAATGTTAGATTTAAATATTTCACTTATACTGCCATTTACCATATCGATGGCTTAGAGCAAAAACATAGCATGGCTCTATACAATGTATAGAGCCATGCTATGTTTTTGCTCTAAGCTATCGATATGTTGTAGGTACCCATTTGAATCGTCTCGACAAATCGTTTCGTATTAAGGATTTTAGAATGCTGTTTCCCCCTCTTATCTTGACCTCTGCAATGGGGCTGTACATAAGGTCAGTCATATAGACAAGCACACTGTATTACATAATTGTAACAACGATGGTGGCAAATTAAATCAAAGTACTGAATGTACTGTAAGCTAGCAAAGCATAGTTTTGTCAAGTATTCTTCTTCGGCTAAAGGTTAACTGATAAATAAACGAGGTTAAAGTAACCCAGGAGTTAACCCATGACAACACAACAAAATATTAGACTGATTCAAATTAAAAGAAGTTGCACACGTCACTTTCAAGTAGGTTGAATTTAAAAATATTTCCCTTGTTGGTTAGAGAACATTGTGGACCATGCAATTTCCTCGTTGTCTATAATGTTTTCCAAAGCTTTTTTTATGAGATGCTTAAAAAGCGGAATTGATAGGGAAGGTATAAATAGCATGCTTTTGAAAGACAGTTTGAAAAGAGTTTGCATTTTTCCTGAAATACATGAGAACTACTTTTTATGGCGTAGACATTCAATGGATTTAATGGTTAAGCCTCCAGTTACAGTTTGCACTCGTTGAACTTTGAGAAGACCTCAAATTTTCGTCTGTTAACTTAAGCTATCAAAGCCGACGCTTTGCTAGCTAAAAATCGTGATTTTTTAGGCTATATAGTATAGCCAATGAAGCTTATCCATTTGCTATTGTTTTGTATTTGTAAGCCCAATCTCCACCTAATAATTCTAATCTGGCACGTTTAACCCCAACCTGTTCGATCTCAGCTTTTAACGGCGCTGTGTTTTTAGAATTGAGAAAACATTGTTGAAAAAGAACAATTACTTGAAACAATCAATTTGTTCTTTTTCTACAATATTTCCTACCAAACTCAATGATTATTTTCCAAATTAAATCCAACTAAATTTTTTGTCTGCAAATTCTTTGAAATCGGACAGGTCTAAAATTTTGAAAATCGGGAAAGGGTTAATATATGAAATAAAAAAATACCTGTGAATTAACTTAGGGCTGTTCAGCATCAAAGCCATTTCTGAGAAGTTATGACTTGGCAAATTGTGATTCAATCCGTTCCTGTTTCCTTCAATTCAATCTAGCTTTTCTAATTGCAGAGTGTAATATGTACTAGGTACTTTCACACATACATGTACTCCCTCAAAATTAATTGGAAATCCGAACTACTAAAAGATTCATTCATTCATTTATTAACCATTTCCGGTTAAATTCCCGGTTTTTACGTCCCTTCGTTTTTATACTAGGAAAAATAATGTAACTATGAATATCTTCTTTTTTCGCAATATTTTCTACAATATTGAACGATTATTTTTCAAATAAATTCGACTTTAAACTGTCGTCAGCAAAACCTTTGACTTTGGACCAGTCTAAAATTTTGCAGGAAAAGGTTAATCATTTTCCCCGCTATTAAGCTACTTATCGGGTCGCTAGCTACACCAACTGACCTCCGACAGATATTTCAAATTCGATATTAAACGGCGTCATTTTGCAAATCTATAGCTATTTAAACAATAGATGTCAGAGGACATCAACGCTCGACTATTCTGAGTGCTGGATAGTAACAACCATTCAATGTCGACATAAGGCAGAATACCAGTAGAAATAGAGATAAAAAATCTTGTAGTTAAAATTTCAAGTCAAACAAGAATTTCTAAGTCAAACAACGGTTAAAATTCCATTAAAATGATTGTTTGAGAAATGAAGCTTTGCTTAGAAGATGATATGCTGGTCACAAAGAAAAATTGTGCAAAGTTTCAAAGCAATAAGGTTGGTAGAAAAAGAGTTATAAAGATATATGGCAGTTGCATGTAAGGTTTAACCAAGAGAAATTTTAAGTCCAAAAAGGGTTAAAATTAGACTGGAATGATTGTCATAGTAATGAATCTGTGTCTATAGGCATAAAACTAGCACAAAGTTTCATAGCAATAGCATTGGTAAAAAGAGAGTTAGAAAGATATATGACAGTTGCAGGTAAGGTTTAACCAAAAAATTCCACTGGAATGAATATCAATGTAATGAAACTGTGTCTAGAGGCTAATGTTATTGTCACAAAAACCTATTCAAAGTTTCATAGCAATAGCATTGATAGAGAGAGTTAATGAAAATATATGACAGTTGCACGCAAGGTTTAATCCATTCCCACACAGTGACGCTTTTAAACGCCCCTTAATAAACAAACCTTGGAAAACATTGTGGAAAATGAAGAAATTGCTTGTGACAAGCAATTTCTTCATTATCCACAATGTTTTTTACCGTAAAAGACAAAGATTTTGAAGATTTCATAAGCTTAAAAATGTCGTCTGCAATTTCTTTGAATTTGGACTGGTCTAAAAAATGTTCGCAACAATTTCTTAGTCAGAAAGGGTTAAAACTTCACTGTTATAAATGTAAGTGTAATAAATCTTTGCCTAGAAAATGACATGATGGTCATAAAAGCATGTTATTGAAGATATATGACAATTGCACGTAAGGCTTAATCAATAATTTCTAATTCCGAGAAGGATTAAATATGCAAAGTTTCAGAGCAATAGCATAAATAGAAACTGAGATATGACTTTAACAAAACATGACGACGACGCTGACAACCGGGTCACTGGAATACCCCCCATATTCTTCGAATAGTCGAGCTAAAAAGTAAAATGGTTAGTTGTCAATCTAAACATAGTTACTGCAGCTTGAATCAGCCGTAGTTACGACGTTTAAGTCGCCAAACCAACAGGATTGCTTCTTAAAATGTCGGCTAATGTTGGAGTTCAAAGTTCACTTAAGGTCTAAAGAAATTGTCTTATTGGCCGATTGATTCTTTGATTAAATAACGCGACCCGTCACTGAAATACACAATAAACTACAAATTTATATGTCCGTTCAATTTTACCACTTCTTGGATGTATGTCCAAACACTGCCATATCACACTCAGAGTAAAGTATCACTTGCAGATAATTATATATACATGTATTTCATCATATTATCTAGTACGAAACTAGATCGGACGTGCCATGAATGAACCTATCATAAACAAGTTCATAGAATTCCGTGTTTTTTCTGATGTAATCCTACGTTGTCTTGCCATTCACACATCACCCCATATCATCGGAGAGCGAGTAAAATGTCGTAACTAGACCTTCATTTAAGCTGTAGTAACGACATTTTCCTGGCGCACCTACAATATATTTATTGTACGAAATCTAGAGAAATGCTTGTATATAGCTTATCCCTAACTCTTGTCATGCTAAATAAAATCCTTGTTTAGAATTGCATTAAAATCAAAGGATGAAAGCACTGAAATACCCGTATTATTGGAATATTTCTCTTCATTTAAACCATTCCCACATGATAAAATTTTAGACCAGTCCAAACCCAAAGAAGTTGCAGACAACATTTTAAAGTTGATGAAATTTCAGAAATCTTTGACAATTGGGGTAGAAAACATTGTGGATAATGAAGAAATTGCTTGTAACAAGCAATTTCTTCATTTTCTACAATGTTTTCCAAAGCTTTCATATTGAAGGGCGTTTAAAGGCATCTTTGTGTGGGAATGGGTTAAAAACTTATATTATAATCCCTGACTAAAAACGTGAATACACATATATGTCAGCTGATCTTAGTCAACAGTACCTGCATAAATAGGACCATTCCGGGTTCAGCATGACAAGAAATAAGATGGCGGATGTAAAATAATTATGCAGTGTTAAGAATTGATTATTGGTGGTTCGCTGACCACGCCCACCTTACTCCGACATCTCAGTTCGACAGACATATCAGATGACGTTAATTTGCATAATAAGTATTCAGGGACAAAACGCTGAATCAAAATCTCTGGTTGGTGATCTAATCGTCGTAAATTCAGCTAGAATCCGTTGGAAAACTGAAAGCCAAGGTAGCCAAGCCAACAAAACTTCTTGACATAATGCCTCGGAGGTCAACATCCACTTTCTGTCAAAATAAATGATTCGATTGGTCAATCGGTTTTTGTATAAGCAGAGGTCATCCGTTCAGTTGTAGCAGAGGTCATCCGTTCAGTTGTTTAAACAAGCGTGTCATGTAAAGTAAACCCTACTTGTTTAGCCTACCCCAAACCTGGAGATAAGAGCCAGTTTAAAAGATTGACGATATTAAATGCAATGGTGATCATAATTTTCTGTAATTGAAGATTAAAAGAAAAATGGGACCTTTCACATAGAATAGCACATCGGAAATGAGTAAAGTGTCGATGTTGGTCATTGTGACTGATTACTCTGCATGGAGGGGGTATGGCCCCGCCCACTTACTCCTTTGGCCACGCCTATTGACTCCGACAGGAAAGCCTCACTTTGATTTTAAACGACGGAATTTTGAGGAAAAAATGTGATAAGTAGCATATAACTAAAACGTGGAATGGTTGGTTGGCGACCTGAACGTCGTAACTACAGGTTGAATTAGCTGTACTTACGACGTTTAAGTGCCCAAACCAACAAAAATGTTTCAAACAAATGGCGGCCAATGTCGCAGTTAAAATTTCAATTCCGGTCTAAATGAATTATTTGATTGGTCGATTGATTCCTTGATCGACAGCCGCGATTGGTCAATTGCATATAGCACAAAGTCTAATTTTATCACGGTAAGGCAATCATATACAAATCAATAAACTATTTGTATACAGAGGCAAAGCCATGCGGAAGCGTTAAAGCCGAGGCATTTTTTCTTTCAAACGTTCTTAAAGAAAGAAAAAAGAACGAAATAGAGGGTAAAATGGCAGGCAAAAATCAAAGAAAGAAAGGGAGTAAATAATAAACAAACAAGAAAGAACCTACTTGGATTTTTTCAAAAGAATTAGGATATAATGAATGGGGTGAAAGAAATCAATGAAGCCTATAAGAAAGAATAACATATAAGAAATACATTTAAACGAATTTCTTGTTAGTTAATGAAAAACGGCCGATAGATTACAGCATTATAACGAAGATACTATTTTTGGAAAATCATTTTCTTCTTTTTTCACTATGTTTTCTACAAAACCTATTGGTAAAAAGTTATCTTCCGCGCGGGCTTCAAGGCCAAATTTGCCTTGTGTAACTTTTACCCGGTAACTTTTTTCCCGGATGATACAAAGAAACCTTATCTTAGTTTCCGGAGAGTAAAAAAATATGCATTTATGTGTATATAAAAATAAAACCAAAATGATACATTAGAATATTAGCTCGACAAAACAAGCAGTGAATCTATCAAATAAACTGTATGTATCCAAGTCATTTTGCCAATTTGTTGTAATTAAATTAGTTTCTTTCAAAGTGATCAAAATCAAATTGTAAAATAAAGAGTTAATCCATTTCCAAAAAAAAAAAAAAAAAAAAAAAAAGTTTTAGACTGGTCCGAATTGAAAGAAGCTGCAGACGACAATTTCAAGTTAATGGAATTTTAATTTTTACCTCTCTTTTTGGATGAAAAATAATGTGGATAATTAAAAAATTGCTTGTAACAAGCAATTTCTTCATTTACCACAATGTTTTCTACAGCTATTTTTCTTGAGACGCATAAAAAGGCGGGGTTGCGTGGGAGGTTGTTTAACTACGAAAAACGGCCAATATCAAATAAGTTCGATCGTATACGGTAATTATTTACCTAATTGTTTTTGCATGATTCCAAGGGCATGAGTACCGGTCACGAGAACACGAGAGTACGACGAGAACATGGTATTACTATGATGAGAAAACCAGAGTACTATGATGAGAACACGAGAGTACGACGACGAAAACAGCACTTACTATGATGAGATGGCGAGAAATCAAAATTACGGTGATGAAATCACGGAGTAAGATAGCTAGGATACGAGAGTTTGACGATGAAAACACGGCTTACTATGATGAGATCACCAGAGTACGATAACGAGAATATGAGAGTACGACAACAATAATACAACATTACGGTGATGAGATCACCAGAGTACGATGACGAGAACACGAAAGTACAACGACGAGAACACAACATTACGAAGATGATATCACGGAGTACGATGGCTAGAATACGAGAGTTTGACGATCAAAACACGGCTTACTATGATGAAATCACCAGAGTACGATGACGAGAACACGGGAGTGGGGACGAGATCAGATCTCTAGAACAAGATGACAAAACGAAAGAACAATAACGAGAGCACTCATAAAATTACAACAAGAGCTTTCTAAAACAAGCATTTCTTTTATATGGTTAGATATTGTCATACATTTAATGTTGTCCCAAACCACTTTCTTTTTAGATTAGTCTAAAATTGTGTCACTTGTTAATGGATTATCAACAACTTACATGTCTTAACCCTTTCCCACACAAGCCCTCCTTTTTACGCCCCTCAAGAAAAAAGCCTTTTCTATCTATAAAGACGAAAAAGTTTAAAATTCAATTAACTTGAATTTGTCGTCTGCAGCTTCTTTAAAAGAAATTGACCTATCTAAAATTCTATTGTGTTGGAATGGGTTAAGCCATCTGTAAATACATATCTGAAGAAGTGTAGACCCCGCAGGATCGACTCGGAAGTTCCTTGGCTTTAACCCATTACAAGACGGCAAAATTTTAGACCGGCCCGAATTGAAAGAAGTTGCAGACACAATTGTATCAAGCAATTTCTTCTTTTTCCCGCAATGTTTTCTACTCGACTGAACGACACTTTGTCCAATAAAATCGAATTTAGAACGTCGTCTGCAAAATCTTTTAACTTGGACAGGTCTAAAATTGTTCAAAGCAGTAAAGGGTTGAACAAGTCATACGCAGTAGAATTACACATATACGGCATGCCATTTCGTATGAAAACTTACTAAGTGCTTAAACAATGAATCAGGCAAGTTTTTCGGTAACCGTACACTCAGTTACAAAAGAAACCTCACCATAAAAATATACTCCCATATTTCGCCAAACCTTTATGATTTCGTTGAATAAATGACAACTCGCGACTGTCAATTAAAGAAGCAATCGGCCAATAAAATCATTCATTCACTTTATCCTCAAATATGTGTCGCCATTTTATTATGTGAAGCATATCCGTTTGTTTGGCGTCTAATACGTCATAACTACAGTTTATTCAACCAACCATCTTAATTTATTTTTAATTTTTTTTTCATATTCACTGACAATACATTTTTTTAAAAAATCGCATTTAAGTATTTTGAAATTGAACTTCCTAGGCCATTGATCCGTCAACAACATTAACTACAGTCGGGTTCGGCAGATTTTATGCCGCCTTTAACCCATAACTAGGCTGATCTAAATTGAAAGGAGTTGCAGACGACAATTTAAAATTCATGAAACCTTTAGATTTTTCAATTTTCTAGGTAGAAAACCTTGTGTTAAATGAATAAATTACTTGTTTCAAGCGATTTTTTCATTTCGAACTTTGTTTCAAACAAATTCTTCATTTTACACTTGGTTTTCCCAGCCCCCCCCCCCCCTTAAGGGAGCAAAATGGCGTCATTGTGTGGGAACGAGCTAACATTGCAAAATTCATGCGTTTCTGTTATAGGACTGTATGCTTGATTTCAATTCAAACACTGTTTTGACAAGATTTACTTTATGCATAATATGACTTCAAAACTAGAGCGTATTTTTTTAAATCAAACTTCGACGATAAAGCCCAAAGAACCGTCATCATTCAGTTAAATACAAGGTGTTCGTTTATTCTTAAAAACTGAAATCTTGCCTAAATGGATTCCTGTCACCCCAAAATACCATTCGATGCCTTTTAATTGCCAAAATCTACCCGATCGAAATTATGCTCGTTTAAAGATATTCCTCAGGTGTCAAGCATAATGACGTAGCTACAGCTTCAACTTAACAAAGTTAGAGTAACGACATTTTGGTCGCCCTCTAACGATATGATACTTTGATTTCCAGATCTTCTTATCTTATAAAAATATGTTTGCTGGTCGGAATTCAAAGGGGCTTTGGGTCTCGACCCCTGCCTCCTGGAACCGCAAATGATAAATATAGGTGAACTTAACCAATTCAAACACAATCCCACTCTAAAAGAAAAGGGTCTGAGAGAACAATGTGTAAAATGAATAAATTGCCCTTCACGAGCAATTTATTAATTTTTATATAAGTACTTTTAAAATTCAACCAACTTGACATTGTCGTCAGCAACTCCTTCTAATTCAGACCAGTCTAAAAATGTTCACCACGGTAAAGGGTTTAAATCTCTATGGTAACTTTTTTAATAAATATATTTCATGTGGCCAGTAAGATAAAAAGGGACCTCCGTAGCGTTTGGTACAAAGGCATTTGAAAAAAAATGGACTGGGGCATAGGTCTACCACTGAGAAGGCTATTTTCTCGGAAAGCCATAATGTATTCACCCATTCCAACAACAAAATTTTAGACTGGTCCAAATTGATAGACGCTGCAGACGACGATTTCAGGTTGATGGAATCCTTAATTTCTTCGTCTTTTTGGATAGAAAACATTGTGGATAATGAAGAAATTGCTTGATACAAGCAATTTCTTCATTTTCAACAATGTTTTCTAAACGGTAGAGTTGTCATTCAGAAAATACCGGTCTAAGAGCGGAAAGCTGTTTATTCATGGTGAGTGTGTGGAGTTCTCGCAGTCTGAGCGGAATCAGTACTTTTCGCACCTCCAAGGAGGCCCCGTCTTGACACTTCAAGCATTTTTAACTGCGTAGTGAACGAGGAATCACCTCCGAAAGAAAGTTAGTTTAGCAATGTTAACGGACTGCACCACCGGTAGTCTAATAATGTATTTATCTATCATTACACGATTTTGTATGAAACAGAAATCGGCGGAGTTCGAATGAACGTACACCGAAATCCATAGAACACAAGATAGTTCATACTGGAACCTGAACCCAATATTTAAACCTTAGTGACCCCAAACTCGTACTCAGATTGTCCGACAAAAGCACTCAAAGTAATGTGTTTCTGAAAGAATCACAGTCGGTATATAGAAAAAACATCCCAGACTGTACATTTTAACCAATCAATCAGTCAATCAATTATTCAACCAACTAATCAACTGATCAATCAAACAATCAGATCAATGATCAAATCACCTATTATCTATTTACCAACCAATCACCGAATTCATCGGACCAATCGACCAATCAATTAATAAAATGAAACAGAAAACTTTCTCTTCTCAGTTGGTTATAATTTCTAAGAATAAATTTTGTCGTTTGGACCTCATCTCAATAAGATACGTAAGAATATTCCCCATTCAAGCTGAAACAGCCATCGTCATAGCTCAGTCGGTGGCGCATCAGACTCCCAATCTTCAAACATGAGATGTCATGGCTTCGATCCCCGGCGGCGGCACATATTCTTTCCGATGATTTGTTTCTCGCCAATGGGTAGATAATCGTAAACCTAAGTGGGATAGCAGCTGGGGGCTCATCTTGTCGTACTAAGCCGGGCGGCGAACGTTCTACTTATGTAACATATTAATAGAGAAATTCCCTTCACCCGTGAGGATGCTGGAGGCTAGGAAAGGATGAAGTGGTAGTACTTAGGGGCTCCAGCCGCCGCGATATGACTGAAATACTGTTAAAAGTAGCGTAAAACCCCATTGAATCAAATCAAGTTGAAACATTTTGCTAGATTCAGATTTCAAAGGGTTCAAAGACGTTAGCGCTAGAAACGACACGATATTATAATGTTCCTAGGATCGAATGGTTTTGCAGATTTGTGGGAAAGAGTTTAATCGATTCTGAGTATCACTTGCTGATGATTTGTCAAAAATATTCTGATGTTAGAAAAAGATGTCTATAATAAACACCAGAGACATAAATATAGTATATTTATGTCTATGTAAACACGTAGTATCAAGCACAAACAAACAAAAACAAAAACAAAACAAAAAAAAAACCAAGTATCTGTAAAATACCTTGAAAGTAGCTTTGAAATACGATAAATCCATTTAGTATACTGTTTTAATTTGTCTTTTTTCTATTGTTAATAAACTTACGTGTACCGGCATTCCTTATAATTTGTCATGCATTTTGTATTTATGGGGTAGGTATAAAAAGCTGACCAACTCACTGCTGACCAGCTGACTGCTGACCAGCTGACCAATTAGGTATAAAAAGCTGACCAGTATTTTGCTGACCACTTATTTCACCACTTATTTAAGCTCCTTAGCCCACCATTGATCCTGTTTAAAAACGAGAAAATCATCCTCTCCATCAGACAAAAAAAATGTAAAATAATATTCAAATTATGAAGAAAATGTTGTAATGAAAATATGATATTTTTCACTTTACCATTACTTATATTGTATTTATTATTTTTTTAAATTATATTTACATGTAAAGATTTATGAATCATAATGGAAATGGTATTAAATTCACAAAAAACAAATTAAGAGAAAATAGAAATACTTATTAAAAAGTACTATGAACATGTTGAAGGATTTATAGCTGCTAATCAGTTTCTTGACCAAGAAAAAAGTATTTACTACTTCAATCATGGTAGCCAATTAAATTGATTAGTTGCTTCCTCATTTGATTATCAATGTGTTGTCACCTTTATTACATGTTTGTACTAACAAAACAGCTTTTAATACATATGCATTGCATTTAATTTATGTTTTCATTTTTTTATAATCATATTTTTTTTATTTTGATATTGTTTTAAGAATTGGAGAAAAAAAACAGAAAAATGATATCTATAATTCACAATTGAAGGCCTTGCATTTTCTATCATTTTCATTCTAGACATTATTAGCAGTTTCGTTATCAGTGGGTGTATTTCACAATCGTCAATGTAGAAATATAATGAAAACAATTAAAATAGCAACCTTTGAAATATTAATAAAAAAAATTATGTTTTGCTGTATCACGAATAAAACATTTACAAAACTTCTTTATTTTACTCAATGTTTTCTAAATTGTTTTTCTTGAGGGGAATCAAATAGCATCATTATATGGGAATGGGTTAAGCTGATCAAAAAATTTCATGACCTATCTTGCAGTCCATCTTAAATTTGAATAACAATCATGCTGACCACATTTTTTCATCCTTTGCTGAACACATTTTTTTAAAATTGCTTACCAATCTTTCTAACAGCATTTTTTTTTTATATTTTTTGACAAATTTTGCTGACCACAATTTATCACATTTGCTGAATAATATTCTTAGAATAGCTTGCAAATCTAGCTGACTCAAGGGCCTTGTTTAACCCTTTCCCATTCAATCCCTGTTTTTTCATCCCTGTGTTTTTATACTTGATAAAACAATGTGAAAAAGAAGAAATTGCTTGTAATAAGCAATTTCTTCCTTTTCTACAATATTTTCTACCCTACTAGATGA
Organism: Fragum fragum; assembly: GCA_946902895.1. Classification (NCBI taxonomy): domain Eukaryota; kingdom Metazoa; phylum Mollusca; class Bivalvia; order Cardiida; family Cardiidae; genus Fragum; species Fragum fragum. The sequence goes on along the minus strand of OX336370.1, from coordinate 65,687,535 downwards.
TTGTTTTTCAAATAAAATCGACTTTAAATTGTCGTTTGCAAAACCTTTTAATTTGGACAGGTCTAACATTTTGAAAAACTGCAAGGGTTAAGGAATGTTGTGTGTTTTGGACTCCTACTGATAAGCTAATTGCCTTATCTTTTTACCCCAAACATCTTGTGTATTCAATTGCTCACCATGGTCAATATTGGTCAATATTATGTAATAGCTGTGTAACCTTAGCTTTAATACAGGCGACACATTGATAGAAAATCTGAGTAAAGTTATATTAATGTTGTTTGTTTGTATTGAATTTTAATAAATGGTGTCTCATGCTCAAAAAGAGACTTATTGTCAAATTCTTGTGAGCCTAACTCCTCCTACAATTTTTGAGGGGTTTCGATGAAATTTTCACCAAATGTTTGTCATCATGTGATCTAGTACATTTTATCAGCATTTCGTGATTTAATGCTACCCCAATTGTCCAAATTCTTGTTTGCACAACTACTATTACAATTTGTGATGCACTCTGATAAGAATTTGCGTGCTAGCAGATACATGTATTATCAGGGTTTTGTTGTTCAATTTTTCATCATGCAAAAAACAAGACTTATTGTATAAATTCTTGTATGCATAACTAGTCTTTTGCTTCTTGATAGACTTTGATAAAGACATTGCAAAAAATGGTTTATTGACAATTCTATCTTTTCATCATTACTACCAATATAGTGATTGTTTTAATAACCTATTTCAAATCACAAAAATAAGATTGTACAAACCCCAAAAAGTTAGGTTTATTAAACTCCAAATATGATTCTGTGACTTAATTTTCTTAGGGCAGATAGAATTGAGAATAAAAGAGAAATGTTGATTAGTCCGATTTTCCAGCTTTTATCTAAATAGTTCATCTTTTTCTCTTAGTGAATTAAAAAAAATATTTCTATTTGTACATAAGTTAAAATGATAAGGAAGAAAATTGAAAAATAATGAAAAAAAAAAAAAAATGCTACTAGTTTTTTCCTTTAACCTCAATGTGTCTAGAAGCTGCCAGTTTGCATCTTTTTCAACAACAACAACAAAAACCCTGATACTACGGTTTATTCCCTTACAAAAGAACAGAATATTGAATGCATTATCTCCTATTTCCACAATTCAGTGTGAATTTAAATGTTGAGAAAAATCATGCAACCATTTATCAAACAACTTGCTTTTTAAGTCTTGAATTCTTTTTAACACTTTCCTGTTCAATCCCGGGATTTTGTCTTCCTGAGATTTTATACTTGAGGAATGTTGTAGAATAAGAAGAAATTGCTTGTGACAAGCATTTTTTTCTTTTTCTGGAATATTTTTTATCATATTGAATGGTTATTTTTCAAATTAAATCCTTTTTAGTTTTTGTTTGCAAAACCTTTGAATTTCGACAGGTCTAAATTTTTTTTAAACAGGAAAGGGTTAGAAGATTTGAAAATCATTCAAAAATAGTATCCACATTTACATTGAAAGAGAAAAAATACAACAACTGATTCTCTGACAAAATTTTCATCAGTCAAAAATATGCGTGGTCAAATACTGACCAATTTAATCATCAAAGGAATAATACAAGATTTATAAAGCAGCTCTTACACAGATTATGAAAGAAAGGGTTGGCTCTCAATTATCAAATTTCTATATAACTGTTATACTTTCAGACATTTGTTATAAAGGTTATTACGCCAACTTTGTAATGAATATGAGTATTCATATCTTTAAAAAAGAAAGAAATGAAGTAAAAAAATTAGGCGTCATCAGCTAAATATGTTTTCTGTCGATCGCACTGAAAACTGACTTAATCGTACTTTCAATGACGTATCAATAACATCATTAGCTTCTGCTAGCAATACAGCCATTATCAATATCAACAAAAGACAAACAATCTCACCTGATAAATTCTGATGTTTCAAAGTTGAGCAATGAGAATGAATCACATTAAATTGAATTTTGAGTGAATTAGGTTGATTTAACACAAAGAAAAAATATTTGTTGTGAAATTATTGTGTCATTATAAATAGCTGTAAATTCATTATCAAAGCAAGAATACATGTTGACCTCTGCACACTTGATATGTATGCATATATGATTCCAAAAAGTTTTCTTTATGGAGGAGACACATGTTAAAATACAAAGAATTGCAAAGAGAAGGTGATAAAATCAGTCTTGATTAATATTAGTAAAATATTAAATCCAATTACAACACAATCCAGCTTTTTAAAGCCTTGAAGAAAATTGTGTGGGAAAAGGAGAAATTGCTTGAAATTTATCCTTTTCTCACAATAGATAAAACCTTATTTAGATCTTATATTCCAATTCTAGGCTAGCACAATATGAGATGTTGTCTGCAGCTTCTTTAACTTTTGACCAATATATAATTTTGATGTCTGGAATTGGGTTAAAAAACATTGTTTATAAAGTTTTAATATAAAAAACTTTTCATATTTCGGGTTGAGAAATGTTGAGTTGAAACAGATTTCTTTATTTTTACACAATGTAAAAAAAGGTGATTTTGTCAGCATGTGTTAAATCTGAAAATTTCACTTTCAGGTTAATAGGCTGCACTATTAACCCTGTAACATATTACAAAATTTTAGACCTATCCAAATTCAATAGACAACAATTTAAAGTTGATTTATTTAAAAATTAATCATTCAGTAGGTAGGGTATTGTGGAAAGAGGATAACTTGCTTTTGAAGACTAATTGCTTCTGTTTCCCGAAATGTTTTTTCAAGCATTAAAATAAAGGGACATAAAAAACAGGGATTAAATAGGAAAGAGTTTACCAATTCCCATTCATGCCTACCTTTTTAGTCTTGCAACAAAAAGGCTCGAGAAAACATTGTGGAAAATGAAGAAATTGCTTTTCACAATCAATTTCTTCATTATTCCACAATGTTTTCTATCCCAAGAGACTAATGTTAGTAAAACACCATCAACTGAAAATATTGTCTGCACCTTCGTTCAACTTGGACCAGTCTTAACTTTTGGTTGTGTCGAAATGGGTATATTGATTGATTGATTGAATGGGGTTTAAGACCTCTTTTAACAGTATTTCAGTCATATTGCAGCAGCTGGAGCACCTAACGATGAATTCCAGGTATTTCTGATACCTGAGTACTACCACTACATCCTTTCCTAGCCTCCAGCTGCTATACCACTTAGATTTACGATTATCCACCAATTGGTGCGAGATAGATGTCGGAAAGAATATGTGCCGCTGCTGGGGATCGAACCCATGTCATCCCATTATTGAAGATAAGGAGTCTGACGCACTACCAACTACCCTATGACGGAAGCTTGAAATGTGTATAAAGAGATAACTGAAATTTATGATTTCAAAATGTATGCCTCTTGGATTTCTTTCGTAAATGATATTCACCGATTCCCACAGGAGCAATGTTTAGACTGGTTGAAGAAGTTGAAGACAACAAATCGAAGCTAGTGACATCTAAAAAATCTTTGTCTTTTAGGTAGAAAACAATGTGTAAAATGAAGAAAATAAAGCGATTTCTTCATTTTCCAGATTCTTTTCCGTAACTATTGTCTTGAGGGGCCTAAAAAGCATAAAAGGCAGGTATGTGGTATTACGTTATTGAGTGGACATTTTAATGAAAAATAGATACATAAAGATGAACTCACAGGAATAAGTTAGAAAAAAATTACAGGTAGACACAAAAAGAAAATAAAGATTTATATCTTTAAGTTAGTAGAATCATTTTGAGTAACACTGAAAGAAAAGGAATATATTTTTGTATCAAATAATTTTCATCTTAAGCCCCAATTTTCTCCTTGATCCATCAGAATTTTAGAAACAAATCAAGTAAGAGTTTAGGAAAAGTTTTCTTTCACATGAAAACACATATTTAAAAAAAAAACAACAAAATTCAGGTAGGCTTACTCCATTTCCGTGCCTTTTCCAAACTTTACATTTAAACAAACATAGAAAACTCAGTGCTTTTATGAGAAAAAAATGTCTAGATCACTTTTATACCAAACAAGGAGTATATCTCTATGCAAAAATTGTTATAAATATTAATTATAAAATGTTTCCTTTGTAAAACAAGTATATACTTTTATCTTATCTAAAACAGTATTTTCCCACCAAAAAAAGGGGGGGAATAAATCACATTAAGAAATGTCCATTATTCAGCAAATTATTGTGTGTAAAGGTACATATGAACGTCATACGGTCATTCGGTATATTCTTCAAATCCAGACATTAATAGAATGGGAAAGGATGTTCATATCACTGTACAATTTTAGTGCGAAGGGTTTTCTCATAATCAGGGAATGGTGTTGATTTCTAGCTTGAAGGTGTTGCCTCCAATGGCACCACTGACCAATAATGTTTTAACATAGCTCAAAGTGCTTTTTGATTGGCTTATTGGATTTGATTGACAACTCCCTTCACTCTAAAGAACAAATAGCATGTAGTGCTCTTTTCCTAATTTACCTATAACCAGACAGAAATCTTTAAAATTGGTCCAAATTGAAAGGAGTTGCAGATGGCAATTATAAGGTTATGTTAATTCTACATTTTATCAACTCTCTAGGTAGAAAGCGTTGTCAAAAATGAACAAATTGCTTATTACAAGTATGTCTTCATTTTAAACAATGAATTCCCAATATTGTTTTTCTTGAGGGACACCAAAAATTATCATTGACAGGGAATTGGTGAAATAATGTATCATTTCATAACTCTGTTTTTTTTACTAATTTTTCTTTTCTTTCTTATTTTGGTTATTAATTGTATCTGTGCTAATTTAACCCATTTCCATTCAATGACGCTTTTAAATGCCCCCCCTAGGAAAACAGTTTCGAAAAACATTGTGGAAAATGAAGAAATTGCTTGTCACAAGTAATTTCTTCATTTTCCACAATATTTTCTTATCATTAATTTCGTAAACTTTAAATTGTCGTCTACAACATCTTTCAATTTGGGCCAGTCTAAAATTTTACCATCTGGTAATGGGTTACGAGACAGAAACGGAGGGAGAGAGAGAGAGAAGGGGGAGAAAGACAGAGGGGGGGGGGGGCTTTGGCTGGTTGTTTGGTACAACAATGAAGTAACATTCCCCTTTTGTCTTAATCCCTTGTTTGGACTCACTGAAGAAAATCAGTCTTAAAAATGAAGGAAAAAAGATTTGTTACATTTGTATACAATGTTTCTTCTTTCCACAATTTGTACTACTATCATAGTGACCTTTCAGGACCAGTCTTAAATTTGTTTTCTAGTAATTCATTTTTTAAATCACAGTGTCATCAAATCAGTTTGTACACATTTGAATGCCATTGGTAGGCCCCCATACACATCTTCGCCATATTAAGTATGATGTCATTAACCTTTCATTGATTTTTGACTTACTTAGAGAATAAACGTGCCATACAGCCCGTCTTTTTGATTGGACAAAAGATGGTAATTGCCAGTCGACATTAAGTTTTGCTAACTTGTATTATGCTATATCTATATTGTCATTTTATTCTGATAAACTGCTTCAGTCATGCTTTGGAGTCAAATATAAATAAAAATGAATGAAAAAAATGTGAATGGATTATGCATGAATATTTTTTCTCTAATTTGGATATTGGAAAAATAACTCTTGGGTATGCTAACTGTTCTGAATTGTTCAACAAATAAGACAAACTTATCCTCATAGAAGAGGTAATCAAGATAATTTTGATAAGAAATTATCGGTCAGCAAGTCTTGTCTGTAGTTTTCTTAATTTAACTCTGGTCAGCAGATTACATATTTTACACATTACCAGACAGCAAAATTTTAGACTGGTTCTAATTGAAAGGCGTTACAGACGACATTTAAAAGTTAAAGAAATTCTAGTTGTTTCAATTTTTAGGACAGAAAACATTGTGGAAAATGAAGAAATTGGTTGCTGCAAGCAATTTCTTGATTTTTCACAATGTTTTCCTAATTGTTTTTCTAGAGGGGCGTTTAAAGGTGTCATTGTGTGTGAATGGGTTAACCCATTCCCACATAGTAAAATTTTAGACCAGTCTAAATTGACAGAAGTTGCAGACGACAATTGTAAGTTCATGAAAATGTAGATATGTTCAACTTTTTTGATAGAAAACATTGTGTAAAATGAAGAAGTTTCTTCATTTTACACAATGTTTTCAAATCGTTTTTTCTAGAGGGGCATCCAAAAGCGTCAGTGTGGGAATGAGTTAATGAGTGGAGTCAGCAAATTTGATAATCAGATCATTTTGTCAGCAAGTACAGTCAGCAACTTTTATTGGTCAGCAAATTTGGTCAGCAGATTATTTGGTCAGCTAGTCTGGTCAGCAATTTTTATTGGTCAGCAAGTCTGGTCAGTTATTTGTTCAGCATACTATTAGGTCATCAGGGCTGGTCAGCTTTTTTTACATTGGTCAGCAAATTTGATCAGCATATAATTTCATAATCAAGTCTGGTCAGCAATTTATATTGGTCAGCAGATTTGGTCAGCATAATTATTATTAAGTCAGCTAAGTCTGGTCAGCTATTAACATTGGTCAGCAAATCTGGTTAGCAAATTTAACACTGGTCAGCAGAATATTTGGTCTGAAAGTTTGGTCAGAAATGTTCATTGGTCAGCATTTGATAATCAAGTCTAGTAAGTGAGTGATTTTAATTGCTCAGCAAATTTTGTCATCTGACATTTTGTAGCTGGTCTGGTCAACAATTTAACACTGGTCCACAAATTCAGTCAGCATATTATTTCATAATCGAGTCTGGTCAGCAATTTGTATTAGTCAGCAAATATGGTCAGCATATTATTTAGTCAGCAAAGTCTGGTCAGCTATTAACATTTATCAGCGAATCTAGTCAGCTATTTTTATTGGTCAGCTATTTTTATTGGTCAGCAAGTCTGGTCAGCTAATTTGGTCAGTATATCAATAGATCAGCAGAGCTGATAATCAAGTCTAGAGAGTGATTTTTATTTCTCATGCAATTTTGTCAACTGATATTTTGTATGTAGTTTGGTCATAAATTTAACACTGGTCAGCAAATAAGGTCACTATATTATTTCATAATCGAGCCTGATCAGCAATTTGCATTGGTCAGCAAATTTGGTCAGCATATTATTTAGTCAGCAAACTCTGGTCAGCATTTGTCAGCAGATTATTTGGTCAGCAAGTTTAGTCAGCTATTTTTATTGGTCAGCAAGTCTGGTCAGCAAGTTATTTGGTCAGCAGAATATTTGGTCAGCATATCATTAGATCAGCAGGGCTGATAATCAACTCTAGTTAGTGATTTTTATTGCTCAGCAAATTTTGTCAACTGATGTTTGGAGCTAGTCTAGTCAACAATTTAACACTGGTCAGCAAATTCGGTCAGCATATTATTTCATGATCGACTCTGGGCAGCAATTTGTATTGGTCAGCATATTATTTAGTCAGCAAAGTCTGGTCAGCTGTTTACATTTGTCAGCAAATCTGGTCAGCAGTTTATTTGGTCAGCAAGATTAGTCAGCCATTTAAGGTTTAAGCATTGTGAGAAAAGGAGAAACTGTTAGAAACATGCAATTTCTTCTTTGTATGCAATGCTTCTTATAATTGAACTTTGGCAATATATATAGATAGAGGAACATTTGGTTATTTGCTAACCTATTACCACACATTACTATAGATAACAATTATGGAAAAGGGGAAATTATCATAACTACCATTTTCTCCTTTTCATAATATGTTTTCAACTCTATATGGTACTTGTACTTGTTTTTTTATTCATGTTTTCAGATTAATTTATAAAGCATCTTACAACTTGGGCCATTCTTCAAAATTCTTTGTCAGGACTGATATAAAATAATAATGGCTAAAATTTGAATTTGTACATAGATGATTTATTTTTAGGAAAAGGTTTAAAAACAAGAAATTGATAATTCCTACCATGTGCATGTATATCAAAGTTAATGAAACAACAGATTTGGAAAAGTTGAATAAAGAATTATTCAAATGTCATTTCAAACAAAGAAAAAAAGGATATATAAAGAAAAAACAACAACAACAACAACAACAACAAAAATTAAAGTATTATTAACTTACTAGAAGTATTTCTAAAAAATCTTTTACTTTACAAAAACTACTTTCCCCCAAAAAATGGATTTCAAAATTTCCTTGAAACAACTTATCAAAAATTTACATAATTGTATCATTACTTCTTGTGTCAAAATATTATACATAAAATAATACAGAATAAAGGGTGGGTGAAGGAGTTCAAACAAGTGGTGAAATAAGTGGTCAGCAATTTACTGGTCAGCGTTTTATACCCAGTGGTCAGCCAGTCAGCTGGTCAGCAGTCAACGGTCAGCAGTCAGCTTTTTATACTTACCCGTATTTATGTTTAGGCTAAATCTTTGTTAGTCTATGCCATATATTTTATTTAGTAGGCTTCCTTGTAAATGTCCAAAGACAATTTATGATGTCGATATGCTAATAAATGCATGAATTATTTCACGGGGTCTTGAAAGAGCTCTTTTGAATGTTTTGATGCGTTTTTAATGGTTCTTTGGAGTATCTTCGGGCCTTGCAGGACAAGGGCCATGCAACTACTACAACAACAACTATGGCGAAGTACGGAAGTGAAAGTACAGATCTGCTAAACAAATTTCGTGTTGACAAGCGTAGTGGCGTAATTGTCAAGAGATTTAAAGATGAATTTATTGTTTTTGATTTATTAAAGGTAATTATTCAAAGCAATCGACTTGCTTATCTCCATAAGTCCTTGCCCTTTCGTACTCCTACATCGAGTTTCCTAAATTTGTGTATAATTCGGATGTACCTTTAATCGGATAAGAATAAGATATGATCAGTAGTTGTACAATGTTTTTTTTTTAACCTATTTAGCTCTTTTCGCGTATTCATACAGTGTGATTAGTTTTTTCAGTTCACACCTCCATAAAAACAAAATTCACTTCATCTCTTAATTGAACAAACTAATATTTTATTGTGTCTATAAAATGAATAATTTTTGTAGATTCTGTATGATGATACGGTAGACTGTTACGTCAAAACAGAACTTCTTGTTGATTTAGAAGAATACGGGCACCTTAGTTTATCATCAGAAAGGTAAAGGTTATAACCAGATATCTTTGAAATTTTAGAAAAATGTAGCCTTATATGATGTATAGTTGGAATGAAAACAAAGTTACTTTGATCCCTCAACTTTCATTGAAAGTATCTTCCCTTTACTTGGCAAAATAACCTAAACCATTACCAGACAACAACATATTAGACTGGACCAAATTGAAAGAAGATACAGATGGCAATTTAAAGCTAATGTAATTTAAGATATGTTCAACTCTTTTGATAGAAAACAATGTGGGAAATAAAGAAATTGCTTTTTGCATGAAATTTCTTCATTTTCCACATTGTTTTTCTTGTGGAGTATCCAAAAGCGTCATTTTGTGGGTCAACCCTTTCCTGTTTTGCAAATTTTAGACTGGTCCAAATTCAAAGGTCTTGCAGACAACAATTTAAAGTCAAGGTTTTTTGAAAAATAATCATTCGATAGGGGAGAAAAAATATTGTGGAAAAAGAAGAAATTGCTCAAATATAAAAATAAAGGGATTAAACCAGGGATTAAACAGGATAGGGTTAAAGCTACTTGTTCAGTATTTTTTGTGCAACTCCATCTAAAGGTTCAACTGGAATGAACAGAGACTTGTCCTATGATGTCTAGTTATGCATGAGACAAAATTATTTTGATACATTTGAATAAATAATATCCTTCATATCAGAATTGTTTTCTGTAAATTATATACTGCTTCAAGATCCATGTCCCCATGGACAAATAACCAATCCAAAACCACTTGTCCGTTGATAATAAAAGTGAGAATCTGGAATGTCTGGTTTAGGAATTACACACTCCTGTATATATTTCATATTGTTGGAATGAAGTATGAATATACCTTTTGATTATTTCATTTCAGTGTAGACCAAGTCATTACTTCACTATTAGACATAGTCAATCAACATGGTGACTCATCAACAAACTGGACTTTTGTATGTCAGTCTCTTATTACTTCAACAAGCCTTGTTATACAGCTGGATCAACTGGTAAAACATTTCATCTATTACAGCACGGCACAATTTTAGTCTGGTTCTAATGAAAAGATGTTAGAGAGAACAATTAACATGTCACTGGCCACACCCATTGAGCTCCAGCAGGAAGTTGCACTTTAACCCTTTCCCACACAGCGATGCTTTTAAAAGCCCCTCAATATACAAGCTTTGGAAAACATTGTGGAAAATAAAGAAATTGCTTGTAACAAGCAATTTCTTCATTATCCACATTGTTTTCTATCCAAATGGTACAAAAAATCCAGAATTTCATAAGCTTTGAATTGTCATCTGCAATTCCTTTCAATTTTGACCAATCTAAAATATTGCCATCTGGTAATGGGTTGAAATATAATGGTGCAATTTTGTACAAATTAACCCATTACCGGTTTGCAAGATTTTGTACTAGTCCAAATTGAACTGAGTTGCAGACGACAATTTTAAGTTTATGAAATTTCAGATTTTTTTAAACTTTCTGTTGCAAGCAATTTCTACATTTTACACAATGTTTTCTCACATGTTTTTTCTTCAGAGGCATCATTAAGCGCAACTGAGTGGGAACGGGTTAAACTTAATTTCTCAAATTGTTTTGAAAGAAATATATTAATTATTTCTACTTTTTAATTTTTTCATGAAATGTGCAACATAAGATGTAGTGTTTTCTATTCCTGGCCTATGGATATATTTTTGAAACTGTTGAAAATTGATGGATTTGTTCAATTTCAGGAAACAGATATTTGTAAACAGCTTGTTAAAGTCTTGGTTGCCATAGTTAACAATACAAATCACCCTGACAACCAACGACTCCGATCATGTGCCTGCCATTGTCTCATACACATGGAGGAATTCCAGCCTGTAAGTTATTTAACCGATTACCAGATGGCAACATTTAGACTGGTCAAAATTGAAAGAAGATTTAGACAATAATTTCTAGTCCATCAGGGCTTGAAATTTCTTCTCGTCTTGCAATTATTATTTTTATTTGTCGATATAAACAGGAAAAGTTCAATTTGAATGATTTGAATAAAGAAAGTTATGTAAGTCAATAAGCAATGAAGCAACAAGACAACATACCTTTGTGATTAATATATTTAGATATCACAGTCTACAAAACATCTATGAGAATAATAATTTTGTTGAATGCAATAAGATATTCAATTAAGATGACTTTTCACAAAAACTATGGCACAATCAAACAACTAATGACAAACAATGAGTCAGAATTGCTTTATAAACATCATTCTAGAGCTTAAATCAATGAAATGAATTATGAACAATTGAAATTCAAAGCAATGCTGACTAACTGTTTATCTGAATTCTACAACCACTTGCGGTTTATCTGAATTCAATTTTGTGAAAGGTAACAGTAACAACCCTACTTCATCATATAGCTAAGCTTCTGCTCACTGCACTCTTGTCTAATAATAAACAAGACAAAATCAAATTTCTTTATCCAGGACAAACATAGATTTCATAACACTGTTACAATAACAAAAGGGAGGGTGGGTTTATCAAAAATCTTATGTAAACTGATTCACTGATTTAACTTAACTTTGAGAAAGCCAGCGGAATATTCGTGTTAAATATCACTACAAAATCATTCAGCCAATCATATTCTTGTTATGAACATGTAGTTGCCTAGCTACTAATTAACCAGTTTTACAGGTGCCACAAAGGCACGCAAATTAGCAACAAGGAGCAAAAAAAAAATTTTGAACTAGCTCTAATAGAGCATTTTGTCTAACTTTTGACCTCAGGGGCAGGTCCAATAGAGCCCTGGATAGATTTATCCCAGGGCTCCAAAATTGGAGCAAGCTGTAAAGAATTATTATTCTTAACTATAAGGCCCCCATGTTCTAAAGTGGCATTGTCTAAGGGGTTCATATTTAGGGGAAAATGCTCAATAAGAGCAAGTTTTGAAGTCTTATCCTCCTAAACTATGAGGCTTAGGGCATTTGTATTTGTTATTTACCATAACTAGACCGTTTTGAACTAACTTTAAAACAATTATACCCATGTGGCGAGAAAAAGTTTCAAATGCTACTATTAAAGTCATTTTGGCTTCAGTTTCAAATTCTTTATACCAAAAAGTACTATAACCCTTTCCTATTTTTAGCTCACCTGAGCACAACGTGCTCAAGGTGAGCTTTTGGTATCACCTTTTGTCCGTCGTGTGTCGTGCGTCGTGCGTCGGGAGTCGTCAACAATTCTTTAAACATCTTCTCCTCAGTAACCACTGGGCGGAATTCAACCAAACTTGGTAGGAATGTTCCTTGGGTGACCCTTCTGAAAAGTTGTTCGCAGATTTTTGATTGACCCCCAAATATGGGCGTGGCAGGGCGTGGCAGTTTTTAACTTAGAAATCTTTAAACATCTTCTCCTCAGTAACCATTGGGCCAATTTCAACCAAATTTGGTATGAATGTTCCTTGGGTCACCCTTTTCAAAAGTTGTTCTTGGAATTTTGATTTATGCCCAAATATGGGCGTGGCAGTTTTTGACTTAGGAATCTTTAAACATCTTCTCCTCAGTAACCATTGGGCCAATTTCAACCAAATTTGGCATGAATGTTCCTTAGGTGACCCTTTTCAAAAGTTGTTCGTCGAATTTTGATTTATGCCAAAATATGGGCGTGGCAGGGCGTGGCAGTTTTTGACTTAGAAATCTTTTAACATCTTCTCCTCAGTAACCATTGGGCCAATTTCAACCAAACTTGGCATGAATGTTCCTTGGGTGACCCTTTTCAAAAGTTGTTCGTGGAATTTTGATTTATGCCCAAATATGGGCGTGGCAGGGCATGGCAGTTTTTGACTTAGAAATCTTTAAACATCTTCTCCTCAGTAACCATTTGGCCAATTTCATCCAAACTTGGCAGGAATGTTCCTTGGGTGACCCTTTTTAAAAGTTGTTCGCAGAATTTTGATTTATGCCCAAATATGGGCGTGGCCGGGTGTGGCTGTTTTTGACTTTGAAATCTTTTAACATCTTCACCTCAGGAACCATTGGGCCAATTTCAACCAAACTTGGTATGAATATTCCTTGGGTGACCCTTTCAAAAGTTATTTGCAGAATTTCGTTTCACGCCCAAATATGGGCGTGGCAGTTTTTGACTTTGAAATCTTTAAACATCTTCTCCTCAGTAACTATTGGGCCAATTACAACCAAATTTGGTATGAATGTTCCTTGGGTGACCCTTTTCAAAAGTTGTTCGCAGAATTTTGATTTATGCCAAAATATGGGCGTGGCAGTTTTTTTACTTTGAAATCTTTAAACATCTTATCCTCAGTAACAGTCTGGTCAATTTCAACCAAACTTTGCATGAATCTTCCTTTGGTGACCCTTTTCAAAAGTTGTTCGTGGAATTTTGATTTATGCCCAAATATGGGCGTGGCAGGGTCAGGCACTTTCTTGACTTTGAAATCTTTAAACATCTTCTCCTCAGTAAGCATTGGATCAATTTCAACCAAACTTGACATGAATGTTCCTTGGGTGACGCTTTTCAAATTGTGTTTAGGAAATTTGATTGACGCCTAAACATGGGCATGGCCGTTTTTTATTTAGAAATCTTTAAATATCTTCTCCAAAGTAAGCATTGGGCCAATTTCAACAAAACTTGGCATGATTGTTCCTTTGGTGAACCTTTTTCAAAAGTTGTTTGTGAAATTTGATTGATGCCCAAATATGGGCGTGGCAGGTTGGGGCAGTTTTTTATTTAGAAATCTTTAAATATCTTCTCCTCAGTAATCATTTGGCCAATTCAACCAAACTTGGCATGAATGTTCCTTTGGTGACCCTATTCAAAAGGTGTTTGCAGAATTTTGATTTACACCCAAATATGGGCGTGGCAGGGCGGGGCAGTTTTTTTACTTTGAAATTTTTAAACATCTCCTCAGTAACCATTGGGCCAATTTCAACTAAATTTAAATGAATATTCATTGGGTGACCCTTTTCAAAAGTGTTGGCAAAATTTTGAATCATCTTACATTAGTCAGGTGAGCAATTTTAGGGCCATTCTGGCCCTCTTGTTTTTTGAAATTTTAGACTGGTCCTTTTCCAAATTTTTTGCAGACGACAATTTAAAGTCAAATTAATTTGAAAAATATTCATTCAGCAGGGTAGAAAATATTGTGGAAAAAGAAGAAATTGCTTGTTACAAGCAATTTCTTCCTTTCCCACAATGTTTTCTCAAATATGAAAACATGATACGTAAAATCTAGATATTAAACAGGAAAGGCTTAACTAGCAGATTACTCATATGAGTTGTTTAGGACCATCTAACAATTTCTTCATTTTGCAACTATGTTTTCCAAAGCTTTTATTCTTGAGGGTGTCAAGAAAGTAAAGTTTGACTGTATGGGAATGTATTCATTTCCAGATAGCTTGCAGCTGTGCAATATATGTATTATTTCCAAGTTGTAAAACATGTAATTTGGTCTTAATGATTTAACTTTTCGTTTCGTTTTTCAAAAACGAGCGTTCTGATTGGTCAAAAAAATATTCATAACTCCATGAACAAATTTTGATCATGCAACAATTTTGTATGCTTCCGCACAAAATAGTCCCATACAAAAAGGTATCAAAATTTGTAAAGCTTTTGTTTTTTTTCACTCAATGCTATTACATTATAAGAAATTAAGAGAATATTTTTTGATTTCACTGAGGTTTGAACCGAAAAACCTAATCACACTTCTGTATGAATCTGCTTCGCATATTCATACAGTGTGATTAGTTCTTTAGGTTCATATCTCCAAGGAAACAAAAAATTTTCTTTTCATCTCTTAAATGAAACAATTAAACAAACAAACAATAATGATATCAAGCAGTTGCCATTTCCTTTTCAATCCCTGGTTTTTTACATACTTATGATTGTGTGTTTGAGAAAACATTAAGGAAAAAGAATAAATTGCTGATGACAAGCAATTTCTTCTTTTTCCAAAATATTTCTTCCCTTCTGAAAGATCATTATTTAGATAACATCAACTTTTAATTGTTTTCTGCAAAAACTTTGAATTTGGACTGTTCTAAAATTTTGCAATACAGTGAAGGGTATAACCTCAGAAGGGTTACCTATGATCACCCTCTGTGATGGAAGTAGTTTTATGTGGTCTGGTTGTTTAGACTGCAGTGTCTGGTGTTTGAGTTTGGATCCCCTACTACTCTAGTCCTTCAGATGAGATTTCAAACTAATGCCTGGTCTTTATATATGACTTCAACTGTCTTGTGGGAAGCTACACTATTTTAACCCATTCCAGTTTTTATTGAATTTTAGACTGGTTAAAATTCAAAGGTTTTGCACACAACAATTTTAAGTTGAACTTTGATAGTAATGATTCAGTTGGGAAGAAAATGTTGTGAAAAAGAAGAAATTGCAATTTCTTCTTTTCCCACAATTTCTACTACCACATAGGATTGTTTCATTTTAAATTGCACCCAATTTTCATTGTAGTCTACAGTGCCTCTTTCTACTTGGATCAGTCTAAAATTTAAAGAGACGGGAAAGGGTTGAGTTGCCAACCGAACATTTTATTTTTCTGTTAAATGATACTTTCTATAAGTTTTGCACAATACAACCGATTTTCACACAATCACGCTTTTGAATGCTCTCAATATGAAAGTTGGGGAAAACATTATGGAAAATGAAGAAATTGCTTTTTACAAAAATATTTAATTGTTGCACATGATTTATCGTCAGAAACGATGACCCACACTTCTTTATAAAGTGCTTAGAAAATGCTTTAGATCTCAATCAATGCAATGTCCTATAAAAGCGTTATGCAATTCATAGTCACAATATATCTGCACATAATGCTGTAATGAATTTAGCCATCATATTCTTTCTAAAGCTTATCACAGCTTTACAAAGTGTCTAAAACTTTCAGAACCCCAATACTTGTCATGATTATCCATCACATATTTTCTTGCCGGTTACGGCTAGCTATTCTTCTCCTTGACGCTGTTTTAATATTTTACTTCAATAATAGATTGTGATGGTCAAGCATCACAGTGAAAATTAACACATTCCAACACAATCCCTCCTTTTTATCATCCTCAAGAAAAAAGCTTTGGAAAACATTGTGGAAAATGAAGAAGTTGCTTGTATCAAGCAATTTCTTCATTATCCACAATGTTTTCTATCGAAAAGACTAACAATTTTAGTATTGTGTCATCCTTAGATGTCGTCTGCAACTTCTTTCAATTTGGACCAGTCTGAAATTTTGTTGTGTGGGAATGTGTTGAAATATTATCCATCACAATGAATGGTGACAGCCATCAAATACAAGACTTGTAATATGGTCTTTGAGTAATATAACAACTTGTTTGAGGTATCATTTACAAGTAAGATGTCTCTCCTTTGAATCTTTTCCAATTTTTGGAAATTTAAGACTGGTCCAAATTGAAAGAGTTTGCAGATGACGATGAAAATTGGAGGCTGTTTTAAATGAAAGCATCCTATATGTTAGAAAATACTGCTGGAAAGGAAGAAATTGCTTGTTACAAGCAATGCCTTCTTTTTCCACAATGTTTTCTCAAGTGTAAAATCACAGTTACATACAGGAAAGGGTTAATACAATAGTCTTGTCGATTCTATAATATGTTAGGAATCAGTGATCAAAAGGTAAAGTCAATGCCTGAAATGTGCAACAAGTGAAGGATTGTGAGTCAAAACCATTGAGCTCAGACTGGAATTTCCTCTTCAATATTTAAGGGAATTATGTTACAAATTTTGAATATGAAATCTTAACAAAAATCTTCTTCTCAGAAACCAAAAGAGGGATTTCAACCAAATTTTACAGAAATGATAATTTGATGACCCTTCATCATATACCTCCAAAGAATTAGGACGGAACAAAAACATGGCTTTGATGGGCCAGGCTAATTTCCATTATGATGAAATCTTTTTCCCGGAATCCAATGGATGGATTTCAACCAAATTTCACTGGATTGATCCTTGTGTGACCCTTTATCAGATTCCTCCAAAGAATTTTGATAGGACAGAAAACATGGCTTAAATGGGCTTAAATGGGCGGGGCTAATTTCTATATATGGTGAAAGCTTCTAGAATCTTCTTCTCAGAATCCATTGGATGGGTTTCAACCAAATTTCACTGCAATGATCCTTTGATGACCTTCTATTAGATTGCTAAAAAAAAGGACTGATTGGCTGTAAACATTGCTTAATTGGATTGGGCTAATTTCCATTTATGTAAAACAGTGAAAACCTTCAATCTTCTCAGATTACAAACAATTATAAGTTTTCAACAAAATTTCACAAAATAATCCTTTGGTGACTCTTTGTCAGAATCCTTTATAAAATATGGCTCAGTTGGAAAATATGGCTTTTATGGGGGGGGGGGGGGGGACTTGTATCCATATATGGTATAAAGTGAAACTTTGAAAATCTTATTCTTGCAAGGTATAGGATGGTTTTCAACCAAATTTAACAGGAATGACAAGTAAATTTAGGCCAGTGGAGTGAATTTGGCGCTCAAGTGCCTCTAGTACCAAAAATTATTGAAAAAGGTGCTTAACCCTTACCCACACGATGACACTTGTTGACACCCCTCGAGAAAAAGGCTTTGTAAAGGCAATGTAAAACATAATAGAAAATGAAGAAATTACTTGTACCAAACAATTTCTTCAATATCCACAATATTTTCTGCCCCAAAAGACAAAGATCTTTAAGTTTTCATCAATTTAAAATTGTCATCTGCAACTTCTTTCAATTTGGACCAGTACAAAATTTTCTTGTGTTGTAATGGGTTTATCTTTTCAGTTAAGAAATCTTTTTACATCTATACATGTTAAACTTCAGGGCCTGTTATTTGCACACTCAGATGAATTTTCCAGACTAGCTAGACAAGAAAAATCCTGTATATACCAAGATTATGCTTTACTAGCTGTAAAAGTTCTAGAGAATATAGGGAGGTATGATATAGGACTGGCCAAAGACTGGCCTATAATTGTGAGGGCAATAACTGTTCTATTCTAGAGAATATAGGATGGGTATGAAATAGGACTCAGGCCAAAGACTTCCCTTTGTGAAGGATATAACTGTTCTATTCTTGAGAATATAGGAAGGTTTGATATAGGGCTCCGGCAAAAGACTGGCCTTCATGAGGGCAATAACTATTCTTTTCTAGAGAATATAGGGAGGTATGATATAGGATCCGGCTAAAGACTGGCCTAAATGAGTCCAAAAACATGTTCTATTCCGGAGAATATAGAAACAATGGTTCTGTGGTTTTAACCCATTCCCACTCAGTGTTGCTGTTAGAAGCTCTAAAGAAAAAAGTTTTGGAAAACTTTGTGGAAAATGAAGAAATTGCTTGTTACAAGCAATTTCTTCATTATCCACAATGTTTTCTACCCGAAATGAAAAAATCCCCTAAATTTCATAAGCTTTAAATTGTCGTTTGCAACTTCTTTCAATTTGGACCTGTCTAACATTTTGTCATCCGGTAACGGGTTAAAGTGGCTCTTGAACAGATTTTCATGAAATTTGATGCAGGAAAAGTGTCTGCTTTCCCAATAGTAATTAATGTTTTTTCCACTATATATTTTCTTCTTTTGTGTTAAATCGACTTAACTTACTATAAATTTAATCAAATGTGATATATTCTCTATGCCCTACTCTTAAACATCGGAATTTGTAGGGTGCGGTAGTTAGTCTCGGATGAAATGGAAAACGAATATATTGCTAGGGGAAACCAATGATGTCATTGATATGTCAAGGAAATCTTAACCCATTCCTACGCAATGACACTTTTAAACGCCACTCTATATGAAAGCTTTTGAAAACACTGTGGAAAATGAAGAAATTGCTTGATACAAGCAATTTCTTCATTATCCACAATGTTTTCTACCCCATAAGACTGAGAAATTCAGAATTTCCCCAATCTAAAATTTTTGTCTGCATATTCTTTCAATTTGGACCAGTTTCAGATTTTCTCATTTAGGGATGGGTTAAATTGGACAATTTTAGGTGCAATCAACAGATAACATATTTACCCAGTATTCTTGTTCCATTCTGATTGTACTTGTGACTTATCTGGAATCTTGTAATGCCCCTATAGAAAAATGAAATTTCTTCTATGTCCATAATTTTTTTTCACATTAAGAGAGGACGTAAAAAAATGTGCTAAAATTGAAAACTCAGAGCTAATCATAGTAAGAAATATTGTGAGAAAAGGAAAATTTAGCTTGTTGCAAGCAATTTATTCTTTTTGAGCAAATTTTCTTAAAACTATATTTCACAATGGTGTCAAAAAACAGGATGATGTGGTTAAAAATATTTTACTTTGTATTACAGCATGTCATTGGCCAAATTAAGTTCCCCCACGGGTTTTGAAGGAGACACAGTAACAAGTAGACAGGTATTTTTAGACCATTGACATTAACCTATTACCAACAATTCAGGCTTATCTGAATTGAAAGATGTAGCAAACAAACATTTCACGATGCCTTCTGATGTTGAAAAATTGTTGACATTAAATAAATTGCTAGTTGTAGGGAATTCCTTCATTGCCAACATTTTTTCAAAACCTTTTTTCTGGAGGATAAAAAAAGTTGGATTGTGTGGTACTCGGTTAAGTCTTATTACGTGCACATTCTCACATAAACAAAAATAGACTAGATGATAAGAAAATTGTATCTGGAAGTATTATTTTCCAGGACATTTTATAGTAGGCTAAGAAAAGAATATTTGTAAAATATAACAAATCTTGTAATAAGCAACCACTCAATGATAATTTGGAATTTTCAACTTTCTGGATCGAAGAAATTGTGAAACATGAAGAAATTGCTCTGTTTAAGCAATTTCTTTATGTTTCACAATGTTTTCCTAATTATTTTCTTAAAGGGCATCTAAAGGCGTCATTGTGTGGGGATGGGTTAACTGGTTTCTCAATTGGCCGTTTGCTAGCCATGTCCACTGAGCCCGTCAGGAAATCCATCTGTTATGATAAACAGCGTTCTGTTGCAAAATTTATGGTCGGTAAAATTTATCGAAAAGGTAAAATGGTTTGTTGTTGACTTGAAAGTCACTTGAATAAGCTGTAGTTTCAATGTTTAAGTCACCAAACCAACAAAAATGCTTACCATCAATCTCAAAGTTCACTTCTGGTCTAAATGAATGATTCAATTGGTCAGTTGATTCTTTGATTGAACGCAGCAATCTGTTAATTATCAGCACCTGCCTGTACACAGTAAACTCCCTTCTAACAAAATGGTTTCAATATCGATAAGAAAACTAATCGTTTATATTAACATTTTGGTAGATGGTTTACAATTTGATATTTTACTTCTTATCAGACCACAAAATTTTAGACTGGTGCAAAATGAAAGAAGTTGCAGACAACATTAAATTTTTCTGATATTGGAAATTAAGTACCATATAGGGTAGACAATATAGTGAGATAAAGAGATATTGCTTGTCACAATTGTGAAAAGCAATTTCTCCCCTTCCCACAAAGTTGTCAATTATTGTATTCCTTCAGGGTATCAGAAGGTGTCATTGTGTGGTTATGGGTCAGTGTATAATTTTCTTCTCATAGACAGTGGTCCAGAAGCAGATGTCGTATGACCCACAAGATGTTCGACAGTTTTCAGCATTTCTACTAGAAAACATAGGCCTAATGACAAGATGTGGATATTTTAGGGTTGTTCAGTCTATTGCAGAAATTGTGAAGACTTTTCCTGATGTCTCTCCAATGGTAAGAGAATCTGTTGCATTTATCTATTATAGGATGACAAAATTTTAGACTGGTCCAAACTCAAAGAATTTGCAGACAAAAACTTTTAGTAGATGAAATTTTGAAAATATTTGTCTTCTTTTTTTGTAGGAAATATTACATCCATAATACAAAATACACCTAACAAAGAATATATGAATTGATATATATGTGTAAATCAGGGTAAATTATTGTTAGATAAGATAAGTTGTTTGCTACAAGCAATTTCTTCCTTTTCCATAATTTTATTCAGAGATATTTTTATCATTGTATTAAACTGTTGGGGCAACTTCTTCATGTTTACCCCAGCTCTCTTCTTGAGGGGCATTAAAAATGGGATTATTTCAGTCTCACACAGTTTGAATAGGAAAAGTGGATTCATACATTAATATGATAAGTTTTTCCGTTCATACCTCCATGATACCAAAAAATATTCTCTTCATTTATTATATTTCAATAGCATCAAAGGGCAAAGGCAAAAACTTTACAAATTTTATACATTTCTGAGCTATTTTGTAAGGAAGCATGAAAAATGGCTGCATGCTCAAAATTATGTTCATGGAGGTATGAATAGTTTTTTTTCAACCAATCAGAACGCCTTTTTGTTAGTAAACGAAACTAAAAATTAAATTATATTGGAAAAGGGTGATTGAAGTTCCTGTAGAATTTAACCCATTACCACACAGTGACGTTTTTAGACTAGTCCAAATTGAAAGATGTTGCAGACAATAATTTTAGCTAGGTGAAATGTAAAAAATCTTTGCCTTTTAGGGTAGAAAACATTGTGGAAATTGAAGAAATTGCTTGTAACAAGCAATTTTTTCAATGTCCACAATTTTTTTTCAAACCTTTTCCTTGAGGAGCATTTAAAAGCAGGATTGTGTGGGAATGGGTTAAGGTCGGTAATGTAGTTTATATACTAAAATGTTTGTGAGGCTGCAGATGTGATGCCATTACAACACTACTTTGTAAAGATTATATTCCTTTCTCATGTTCAGTGAGTACAGAAGATACAAAAAAATTCAATACTCACTTCATTCATGTGTTTAAGAATAATTTTAAGAAATATCATGAAGATGTCGACTAATTCAATTTTAATACCAGAGATAGATGGAAAAAAGCCATCTATAATCCCTATCAGTATCAAGCCATAATCTGAACTCATTTCGAGACGACAAAGTTTTAGACTGGTCCAAGTTTAAAGAAGTTGCAGATGATAATTTTAGTTCATGGAATTAAGAAAACTTTGTCTTTTTGGTTAGAAAACATTGTGGATTATGAAGAAGTTGCTAGTTACAAGCAATTTCTTCATTTTCCACAATGTTTTCCAAAGCTTTTTTCTTGTGGGGTGTCAGAAAGCTGGATTGCAAGGGAAAGGGTTAATCATCTTCCTTCTGCTCTTCTCCTCAGTTCCTCGCGAAACCAATCTTGTGTAAATCTAAGGTGCTTTTGATTTTAACCTTTTCCTACATAATTCTGCTTTTTTATAGCCCTCAGGAAGAAAGCATTATGGAAAATAAAGACCTTTCTTGTAGCTAAAATAATCTTGATTGCTCATAAAGTTTTCCATTCAAAATGTTAAACATATCTTTTAAATTTATTTCTTTGAAATTTTAGCAAAATTAAATTGTCTCTCAAACTTCATCAAATTTGAACCAGTCAAAAGCTTTATCATCTGGTAACTGGTTGAGCAGTTATAGTGAAGCAATTCCAGCATCAGTTATTTGAAGTTTAGATACCGCTTGATCCTTGAAATTGATATTAACCCTTTAAAGTTTTATGACATTTTAGACTGGTCCAATTTGTAAGAGGTAGCAGACAACAATGGAAATTTGGTGGAATTTTTAATGAAACATCCCTGTATTGTAGAAAATACAATGTTTTCTCAAGTATAAAGCCACAGCATCGTAAAAATCCATGGTTTGTACAGATGGGGTTAAATGAGAAAATGAATGAATGATTTTAATGCAGTACAAGACAACAAAATGTTTGACTGGTCCAAATTCAAAGAAGTTGCAGACAACAAATTTTGATTTAAGAACTTTTAAGAATTCTTTATTTTGTAGGGTTGAAAACATTGTGGATAATGATGAAATTACTTGTTACCAGTAATTTCTCCATTTTCTACAATGTTTTTCAAAGCTGTTTTCATGCGAGGCATTGTTGATGGCCATTATACGACTGCTCCTTATCTACTTTCAGGTGTTTAAACCACTCATGTTACACCAGATGTCGACAGTCAGTTGTGTCCTATTTCAGACGATCATGTATTTACAGGTAAGGTATGAACACGGGTCAAATTATGTCACAGGTTTTGGTCAAGTGTTGAAGGTTTTGTATGTCTGATGATGATAGGTAGTGAAAATATCTAGGGATGGACTTAAGTTCTCACATACTCAAGAAGAGCCTCCAACCATTACCAGACTGCAAACATTTAGACTGGTCCAAATTCAAAGGAGTTGCAGACGACAATTATAAACTTTAGATTTTATCAACTTTCTTGATAGAAAACTAATGGAAAATGGAGAAATTGCTTATTACTAGCCATTTCTTCATTTTACACAATGTTATCCTTATTGGTATTCTTCAGGGGCGTCCAAAAGCATCATCGTGTGGAATGGGTAAAAGGGTAAAATTTGGACCAAAAATGATTGTTCCATATTCACAGAGATGTGACTGGTTGTCTTCAGCCCATTCCCACACCACCAACTTTTAGACTGGTCCTTATTCTTAGAAGTTACAGACAAACTTTTAAGTTGGTGGAATTATAAGTATATTCGAATTTCGGGTGTAAAACATTGAAGATATTGAAGAAATTGTGTGTGACAAGCAATTTCTTCTTTTTCCACAATGTTCTAAACTTTTTTTCTAGAGGTGTGTAAAAAAGTGTGATTATGTGGGATATGGTTAAAAAACTTACCCTTTTTGTTTCAGAGGGAATTTCAAGGAGAAATATTGACAGAAAAGGAGAGGGCAGAGTTTCTTCATCGACTGTGTATAATGACTGATCATCCATGTTTAACCCTTCTTAATAAATTGTTAGTCAGTCATTGGGCAAAATTTTATTACCTGGTGAGTTTTTTGTGCATAACCTTATTATCAGACAAAACAATTTATTCTTTATCTATTGACAATGTTTTAGATTTTCCAAATTAACCCTTGTCATGATGTATAAATCCTTGTTCAGAAATGCATTAAAATCAAAGGGCTGATGGAACTGTAGGTCTGGTTGTCAGGGTCAATATTTACTCTGAAAATTGATCTTATGGACAAATCTGGCTTAAAGAAGACACACTGGTAGTGTAAATTAAAGTCAGACTGCACATTATGTGCAGGCTGATCTTTGTCTATGCCTTCTGCCAAAACAGGAATATTTCGGGATCAGCATGACAGTATGTAACCAATTACCAGATGGCAAAATTTTAGACTGGTTCAAATTGAAAGGAGTTGCAGACGACAATTTTGAGTTTTTGAAATTTTAGATTTTTTCAACTTTCTGGGAAGAAAACATTGTGGAAAATAAAGAAATTGATTGTTACAAGCAATTTCTTAATTTTCCACAATGTTTTCCTGATTGTTTTCTTTTTACGTTTTTAAAATTTAGGCATTTTAGGGAGGAAAACATTTGTTATAATGAAGATGTTGCTTGTTTTAACCCATTCCCAAACAATCCCTCCTTATTACACCTCTCAAGAAAAAAAAAGGTTTTGAAAACATTGTGGTCATAGAAGAAATTGCTTGTATAAAGCAATTTCTTCATATTCCACTTTGTTTTCTATGCAAAAAGACAAATTGTCGTCTGCAGCTTCTTTCAATTTGTCTATTCTAAAATTTTGTTGTGTGGGAATGGGTTAAGTAATTTATTTATTTTATACTTTTATGAAAAAAAGTATTCTCTTCATTTCTAAGAATTTAGAGCAACAAACGAAAAAGCAAAAACTTTACAAATTTTGTTACATTTTGTATGGAACTATTTTGTGCGGAAGCATACAAAATAGTTGCATGCTTAAAATTTTGTTTAAGGTGGTATGGATAATGTTTTTTAACTATTCAGAATACCTGTTTTTGATAGATGAAACTGAAAAAAGATTATAAGTATTTCACAAAAACATCTTGTGGTTCCTTACAGGATGAGAGTCCAGCTGGTGACTCCTATAGAAGTATAATCCAGAGACTTAGGTTCAAGTTTTATCCCAGCGTGTTTGATCCAGTGGACTGCCAACTAAGCAAGCTGATCATGACTTCACTATGTGTGAATAAGGAAGATGATAGTGGTAATTCATTTTTAACCCTTGTCATGCTGAATAAAATCCGTCTCAGAAAGGCATCAAAATCAAAGGACTGGAAGCACTTGAATGGCTAGTCGTGGGTCACTGTTCCTTTTAGACATTTCTTAACCCTCTCCAATTATTTGAATTTTTAGACTGGCCTAAATTCAAAGATAATATGCAGGCGACAGTTTCAAGTAGTATGTATTTGAAAAATAATCATTCTGTAGGGTAGAAAATATTGTGGAAAAAGACGAAATTACTTGTTACAAGCAATTTCTTCTTTTTCCACAATGTTTCTCGATTATAGAAACACAGGGACGTAAAATGATTCTGGGTTAAAAGGGACAAACAGGTGGTGTCCGGTAATGGGTTAAATGTCATATTCCAGGTTCAGCATGACAAGGATTAATCTTTCCCATATATGGTTGTGATAAAACTTATGTAGAATGTTTGAAAATCAGAAATTACTTGTGATTAGTGATTTCTTCTGTTAACTGATTCTTACAAAATCCTGTCTTTTTCTACTCTCAAGAAAAAAAAAAAGCTTTGATAAACGTTGTGCACAATTAAGAAATTGCTTTGAACAAGCAATTTCTTCCGTGTCCAAGATGTTTTTACCTTTAAAGACAAAAACTTTTAAAATTGCATCAACTTTTGTCATCTGCTAATGAGTTAAACCATTCCTACACAAGCCCTCCTTTTTACCCTCCTCAAGATAAAAAGCTTTGGAAAACATTGTGGAAAATGAAAAAGTTGCTTTTATCAAGCAATTTCTGTAATTTACACAATGTTTTCTATCCTAGAAAACGAAAAAGTTAAATTCCATTAACTTGAAATCTTTGTCTGCAGCTTCTTTCAATTTGGACCAGTCTAAACTTTTGTTGTGTGGGAATGGGTTAACACAATATTTTCTTCACTGCAAAATGATGTTTTGCTATGGCCTAAATATTGTGGTTGTTGTTGTTGTCTGCGTGCAAAAATTTTGACATACTGTGATATTTTATGTAATTAGAGGTACTGATCAGAAACTCGGAATATATGTTCACTCTCAAAAGAGCAATCATTACAATCAAGGGGGATAACTACATTTATTTTAAGTGTGAATTTCGTCCCTTGTCTACTGCCCAGCAGTCAACTACCGTTCATTAGCTGTCTCTGATACTCTTGTTATGTTCCTCCAACCCTTTTAACCTGTTACCACACAACAAAGTTTGAGACTGGTTCAAATTGAAAGGAGTTGCAGACAACAATTTAAAGTTTATGAAATTTTAGATTTTTTCAACTTTCTGGATAAAAAAAAACGTATTGTAAAATGTTTTCCCAATTCTTTTTCATAAGGGGCGTCCAAAAGCGTCACTGTGTGGGAATGGGTTAAGTCTGTTTTGTCTAATTATTTTTTTATTTGAATCATGTTTTGGGATTTTCTATGAGCTCCTAAGTCCAAACTCATTGAAATTATTGGATGATAAAAATAAATCCATAAGTGTGCAAACAGGCTTTGAAATTTTTGCTCATCACTCTCCTATCAATGCCATGAAATGATATAGTCTTACTTTGGCTTTTCTACTTGCTGAGAAGCAAATCTTTGAGGACACTTGTCCAAGGACAAGTGAATACCCAATTTCTACATTATCCACACTGTTTTCTAAAGCTTTTTTCTGGGATAGAAAGGTAGAATTTCGTTGGAATAGCTTAGAAGGAATAACTGATGGAGCCATATCTTGGACACAATAAGAGTGAATTTTGCTGGATTCAGATAAAATATGGGTCAGGCTTGTATCACTTCAAGAAAGAATTTATTGAATGTTTCTTGATATCTTTTAGACCATTCAGACATCAAATCTATGAAAGGAAAAGAAAATATTTAATTCAAGCAATTAAAATGATAGCCACTTTCAAAAGGGACTTATATATATTGGACACACAGATTGTGATGAACAGGTATAAAGATTCTTTTCTTAATGGCAACAGAGTTTGTTTGTTAACCTTTGTCCTGCTGAGTATTTCTTTCCTCTTTTCACTGTATTCTTCAATCATGGGATATCATGGGTTCGATCCCCAGTGGGGGGCACATATTCTTTCCGACATTTGTCTCTCACCAATGGGTGGATAATTGTAAACCTCATTGGGATAGCAGCTGGAGGCTAGGAAAGGATGTAGTGGTAGTAATGGTGTGAGAAATACCAGGAATCCATTGTTAGGTGCTCCAGCCGCCACGATATGGCTGAAATACTGTTAAAAGCGGCGTTAAACTCCATTCAATCAATCAATCTTTTCACTATATGTGAAAACTTTGACATAATTAGATCGATCTTGGAATCAAAGATTTCTCTCACAAAAACAACCATAAGCAGGTAGTGTAGACTAAGATCAGACTGCAAATCTCTACAGGCTGATCTAAGTCTATACATCTGCCAATGCCATTTTCAAAGCAGGAATATTCTGGGATCAGCATAACAAGGGTTAAAAGATATGATAAAACAGTATAATACTTCTTACTTAATCATGCCTTTTTATGACCTTCAAGAAAAACCACATGAGAAACGATGTAAATGTTTTTTACCAAGCAAGACAGAGGTGTCATAAATTTCGTAAACTTGAAATTGCCGTCTGTATCTTCTTTGAATTGGACCAGTCTAAAATTCAGAGACACCGTCTGTATCTTCTTTGAATTGGACCAGTCTAAAATTCAGTCATCTGGAAATTGGTTGATTCTATAGTGATACCTCCAATTTCTTTTCTAACTGCTCACTTTTGTTTCAGGATTGGAGACCTCTGTTTTATTAGGAAGTTTAGCCTATATTCACAAACTAGCCTGGCACACTGGGAGTAGTAGAGTGGCTATTGTGATGTTTAAAGCCTTATACTACATGTACCAACGACTAAATAATGACTCATTCTCAAGTGATATTCAAAGGTAGTAGTGAACCAATTGACAGATCCCTTGCCCCGCCCACTGACTCCTCAGGCCCTGCCCACTGACCCAACTTGCCCGCCCACTGACTCCACTGGCCCCGCCCACTGACTCCTCAGGCCCTGCCCACTGACCCAACTTGCCCTGCCCACTGACTCCACTGGCCCTGCCTACTGACCCAACTTGCCCTGCCCACTGACTCCACTAGCCCCGCCCACTGACTCCTCAGGCCCTGCCCACTGACCCAACTTGCCCCACCCACTGACTCCACTGGCTCCGCCCACTGACTCCTCAGGCCCTGCCCACCAACACTGACATGAAGTTCCACTTTGATATTTAACCAATCCCACCACATCAAAATTTTAGGCAGGTGTAAATTCAAAGAAGTTGCAGACGACAATTTAAAGTTGAGAGAATTTTGAGTATCTCTGTCATTTTAGGTAGAAATAAAGAAATCGCTTGAACCAAGCAATTTCTTCATTTTCAACCTTGTTTTTTGTAGTCTTTTCTTGAGGGGCGTAAAAAAGCAGGATTGTGTGGGATTAGGTTAAAAGCATTATTTTGCTAAATTAATGGCAAGTAATATGTAACAAAAATATAAAATTGTTGGTTGACAATCTAGAGGTCTTATTACAGCATGAATGACCTGTAGTTACATTGTTTAAGTTGCCAAAACAACAAAACTGCCAACCAACCAATATAAGAGTTTCAAGTAAACTTTCAGTCTAAATGAATGACGTTGAAAAATTTAGATTGGTCAAAGTTGAAAGAATTTACAGGTCAAATTTGAAAGTGGATTTAAATTTGAAAAAAAAGTTAGCATATAGGGTAGGAAAACATTGTGGAAATAGGAGAAATTTCTCATTACAAGCAATTTCTTCTGCTCTCACAGTGTATTCTATTCATAAAACGGTGGGCTTAGTTGGAATGGGTAAGCAAATAATATATAAATATGCCTTTTTTCCATCAAGTAGTTATACATACAAAAATTTCCTCTCACTTAGGAACATGAAAACATCTGCAATGAGTGTTTAACCTTTTCCCTTTTTAGCTCACCTGAGCACATCCGTTCACAATTGCAAAAAATTCTTCTCCTCCTAAACTAACCATGGAATTTCAACAAAAGTTCACATAAATGATCCTTAGGTCATGCTCTTTCAAATACTTCAAAGAATTGCAATCCATGAAGAACTCTGGTTGCCATGGCAACGGAGTGAAAAAACTTAAAAAATCTTCTCCTTCCAAGCCATAAGGCTTAGAGCTTTGATATTTTGTACAAATCATCATCTAGTGACCCTTTATCAAAATACTTCAAAGATTTACCGTATAATGAAAATTAGCCCTTTTCTGGGTGATCCCTGATTTTACATAGAAATAAAGAAGGAAATCTTTAAAACTCTTCTTCTCCCAAACCATAAGGCATAGAGCTTTGATATTTGGTATACATCATCATCTATTGACTCTCTACCAATATACTTCAAAGAATTACCGTATTATGAAAATTAGCCCTTTTCTGGGCAAACCCTGATTTTAAAAAGAAATAAAGAAGGAAATCTTTAAAAATCTTCTCGTCCCGAACCATAAGGCCTAGAGCTTTGATATTTGGTACAAATCATCATCTAGTGACCCTCTACCAAAATACTACAAAGATTTACAGTATTTTGAAAATCAGCCCTTTTCTTTGCGATCCCTGATATTACAAAGGAATAAAGAAGGAAATCTTTAAAGTCTTCTTCTCCAAACCATATGACCTAGAGTTTTGATATTTGGTACAAACCATCATCTTTTGACCCTCTACAAAAATACTTCAAAGAATTACCGTATTCTGAAAATTAGCCCTTTTCTGGGCAATCCCTGATTTAACATAGAATATAAAGAGGAAATCTTTTAAAAAATTTCTTCTCCCCAACCATATGGCCTAGAGCTTTGATATTTGGTACAAATCATCATCTTTTGACCCTCTACCAAAATACTTCAAAGAATTACCGTATTCTGAAAATAAGCCCTTTTCTGTGCAATCCCTGATTTCACATGGAATAAAGAAGGAAATCTTAAAAAATCTTCTTCTCCCAAATCATTAGGCATAGAACTTTGATATTTGGTACAAATCATCATCTATCGACTCTCTACCAAAATTCTTCAAAGATTTACCGTATTATGAAAATTAGCCCTTTTCTGGGCGATCCCCGATTTTACAAAGAATAAAAGAAGGAAATCTTTTAAAATCCTCCTCTTCCAAACCATAAGGCCTAGAACTTTGATATTTTGTATGAATTATCATCTATTGACCATCTACCAAAATACTTCAAAGAATTATCGTACTCTGAAAATTAGCCCTTTTCTGTGCAATCCCTGATTTTACAAGGGAATAAAGTAGGAAATCTTTGAAAATCTTCTTCTCCCAATCCATAAAGCCTGGAGCTTGATATTTAGTACATATCATCAGCCATTGACCCTCTACCAAATCACTTAAAAAGAATAGCCCTTTTCTGTGCAATCCCTAATTTTAGTTAGGATATAATGATATCTTTGAAAACCTTCTTCTCCTAAACCATTACTCCTAGAGCTTTTATACTTGGTATGTATTGATGTCTATACTTCAAATCATTACCATATTCAGGAAATTAGTACTATATGGTGGGATCATCAATTTACCTAGGATTAAAAGAGAAATCCTTAAACATCTTCTCCAAAATAATTAGAGAGAGAGCTTTGCTATTTTGTTTATATCGTAAAGCCATGAGCCATCATACTCAGGGGAGCGATTTAGGACCATCATGGTCCTCTTGTTTTAAGTTTTAGACTGGTCCAAATTGAAAGAGGTTGCAGACGACAATCCTATGTGGTAGAAAATGTTGTGGGAAAAGGAGAAATTTTCCACAATGTTTTCTCAAGTGTAAAATCACAGTGACATAAAATCCCAGGTTTGAACAGGAAAGGATTAGATATCATTGCGAATGGAAGAAGTAAAGATTTGGAAAATAGTGTGTGAAAAGGAGAACATTTACCCATTCCCCACACGATGACTCTTGGGCTTTCTTATTTCTCATGTGCTTTTCAAATGGGAATAGTATCATTTGGTCTAGGAGGTCTCTCATGGTCAAGTATCAAGGTCATATCTCCAGTTTGTCAGTTGATGGCAGTTGATGACACATTTGTGTATATCAAATATGCCCTGTTCCTTGTATTCTGCAGGCTTTAGTTAAGGCAAAATTAAGCAAAGAAGTATGCCTTGTTTGTGAAACAACATGCAACTAATTCAGTTCTCAGAAAAAAACCCAATGATATTGAGTATTATGATTTAAAATAAAAATGCCATATATTTAAGGTGATTTTATCATTTAAGTTTTTCTACTTCTGTTCTTACTAATTCCTACAAAATGCTGAAAATGTATATATGAGCTGATGTTTTTTTTTTCAATATATTCCACCCAGATCTAATTTGTTTTAATCTATTCCATCCAGATTCAACTTTTTAGACCTCTCAAGAAAAAAAAAAATGGAAAAAGATTGCAAAAAATTAAGAAATTGCTCGTAACAAACAATTTCTTAATATATTAAGTAGCATCTAAAGTTTTATCCTCTAATAATGGATAAATGAGATAAATGAACACTATTCTTTAGCCTTCAAGGAATTCTAAGTTTTATTGACAACATTTGATTTTCTATTGTAGGTTTTTGAGAGGTCTTTGTACAGACTTACCCCACTTTATTCCTCACACTATAGACTTTTTAGACAGTATTCAAGAACTGGGAATCAGCAGGTATTAGCATTGCTATTGTCAGTTGGATTTGTTTGTATATTTGAAGAGCAAATATAGAGGTGCTTGTTAACCCTTTCCTGTTCAAACACGGGATTTTATGTTCCTGTGATTTAATACTTGAGAAAATATTGTGGGAAAAGAAGAAATTGCTTGAAACAAGCAATTTCTCCTTTTTCCACAATTTTATCTACCACATAGGTTGGTTTTTATTTCTAAAGGCATCCAGCTTTCAATGTCGTCTGCAACCTCTTTCAATTTGGACTAGTCTAAAATTTCCAAAAACGGGAAAGGGTTAAATAAGAATGCAAAATTTATTGATAACAGAATGCTTTTCCTTATAATTGACCAATTGCTGGCCCAACTACTTACTTCGTTAGCCTAGCCCATTTGACTCTGACAGGAAATCCCGCTTTGCTTTTAAACGACATCATTTTGAAAAAAGATATGGTCAGTAGCATGTAACAAAAAAGTAGAATCATTGGTTGGCGATATAAATGTAACTACAGCTTGAATAAGCTGAAGTTATGATGTTTAAGACTGCAAACAACAAAAATGTTTCACACAAATGGCAGCAAATGTGAGAGTTTAACCCTTTCCTGTTTTTCAAAATTTTAGACCAGTCCAATTTGAAAGAAGTTGCAGACAAGATTTGAAAGTTGGTGCAATACGAAAAGTAAGCAACCTATAGGTTAAAAAATATTGTGGGAAAAGAAGAAATTGCTTGTATCAAGCAATGTCTTCTTTTCCCACAATATTTTCTCAAGTATAAAATCACCAGGATGTTAAAACAAGGGATTGTGCACGAAAGGGTTAAATCTCAATACCAGGCTGAATGAATAATTCGATTGGTCGATATATTCTTTAATTGACAGCCGTGATTGGCCAATTGAAGCAATTTCCAGACAACAGAATTGTTAGACTTGTCCAGGTTCAAAGAGTTTAGTGACAATAATTGACAGATCATGACACAACAAAAAGTGAAATGGCTAGTTGACGACCTGGTAACTCTGATAAGCTGTAGTTATGATCATTTAATTAACCTATTACTAGAGGACACAATTTTAGACTGGTACAAATTGAAAGATTGTGTAGAATACAAATTTTTAGTTGATGAAATTTTGGATTTTTTCAACTTTCCTGGTAGAAATCATTGTGGATAATGTAGACATTGCTTGTAACTTTCATTTGCCATAATGTTTTCCAATGCATTTTGATTGAGGGCATCTAAAAGCTTCATTGTGTGGGAATAGGTTAAGCCAATAAACCAAACCTTTCCCAACCTCTCTAGAAAATAAGTGTTTGATTTATGGAATTTTTACGCTATAAATGATTTTTTTACAGCACAATATATGTAGAGACTTTGGATTTATTACACAAACAAGTTGTCAT
The DNA here is from genome assembly GCA_946902895.1 of Fragum fragum. NCBI lineage: Eukaryota > Metazoa > Mollusca > Bivalvia > Cardiida > Cardiidae > Fragum > Fragum fragum. The sequence continues at coordinate 65,654,403 of OX336370.1, read as the reverse complement.
GGCAACAGAGGATCAGATTGAGAAAAGTCACCATTTTTACCTGCAAATATTGAAGAAGGCGGCCTGTGAGAAAGAGATTATTCAAGTAGTAAGAATAAACCTTTTATGAAGACATTATATGAAACTTTAGTAGTAGCATCCTCATATTATATACTACCTATAACCCATTCCAGGACAACAAAAGTTTAGACATGTCCAAGTTGAAAGAAGTTGCAGACAAAAATATTTAGCTAGGGGAATTTAAAAAAAGCACTGTTTTAGGGTAGAAAACATTGTGGATAATAATTGCTTTTAACAAGCAATTTCTTCATTTTCCACAATGTTTTCCAGAGCATTTTTAGCTCACCTGAGCAAACTAGAGCTTTGATATTTTGTACATATCATCATCTATTGACCCTCTACACAACTACTTCAAATAATTACTGTACTCTTAAAATAAGCCCTTTTCTGTCTGATCCCTGATTTTACAAAGGAAATCTTTGAAAATTTTCCTCTCACAAGCCATAAGGCTTAGAGCTTTGATATTTGGTATGTTTTGATGTCTATTGAGCCTCTACCAAAATACTTCAAAGAATTACTGTATTCTGAAAATAAGCCCTTTTCTGTGCAATCCCTGATTTTCAAAGGAATAAAGAAGGAAATCTTTGAAAATCTTCTTCTCCCAAACAATAAGGCCTAGAGCTTTGATGTTTGGTACATATCATCAGCTATTTACCCTCAACCAAAACACTTCAACGAATTACCGTTTTCTGAAAATTAGCCCTTTTCTGTGTGATCCCTGATTTTACAAAGGAATGAAGGAGGAAATCTTTTAAAGTTGTCTTCTCCAAAACAATATGGCATAGAGCTTTGATATTTAGTACATATCATCAGCTATTGACCTTCTACCAAAATACTTCAAAGAATTACCGTTTCTGAAAATTAGCCCTTTTCTGTGCAATCCCTGATTTCAAAGGAATAAAGAAGGAAATCTTCTCCTCCCAAACCATTAGGCCTAGAGCTTTGATATTTGGTATGTTTTGATGTCTATTGAGCCTCTACCAAATACTTCTAAGAACTACTGTATTCTGACAATAAGCCCTTCTCTGTGTGATCCCTGATTTCACAAAGGAAGAAAGAAGGATATTGCTGAAATCTTCTTCTCCTGAACCATTAGGCCTAGAGCTTTGATATTTGGTTTGCATTGATATATATCTATTGACCCTCTACCAAAATTTTCCAAAGAACTACCATATTCAGGAAATTAGGGCTATATGATTGGATTATCATATGAGAAAATCCTTAAACATCTTCTACAAATAATTAGACAGAGGGCTTGCTATTTTGTAAGCCATGAACCATCATACAAAGGGGAGCGATTTAGGACTATCATAGTCCTCTTATTCTTGAGGGCATCCAAAATTGTAATTGAGTGGCAATGGGTTTAAAACCTTATAATGTTAAGTTTTTCAATCCTACAAATTTAAAGAAAATTCAAATTCAACTTTAATGAGTAAAAGAAGTTTAAATAAGAACTGTTTCTAGAATATATATTTTTACTAGAATATTTGTATTGATATTTTGCACAAAAAAAACACAGGAGATCTATACATGCATTTCATATGCTGCTTGTCTATCTTAGGTGAATGTTTAAAAGTTGTTGTGAAGTAATGGTTACAATTGTCATGAAAAATAAAACAACAACATGCCAATACATGTATGTTCAAATTTAACCGCACAAAATTTAGACTAGTCTAAATTGAAAGAGGTTGCAAACAAAGTATTTGAAGTGTGTGAAGTACATGATTATGTGGTAAGGGCTGCCTAATTTTCAAATTCTATTTTTTTTTCTCTTTTTTTGACAGTCTTCCTTACAATTTCTACATAACCTGGCCGAGAGAGCTCAATGTATAACAGAAAATTACTGGACTCTTGGCCACAGAATTTTAGAGATTTGTCGGAACTTTCTTCTGTACCAGGGAACAGATCGCTATTATACAGGTTAGATATTTATTACCCCATAATCACACAACAAAAATATTAGACTGCTCCAAATTGAAAGGAGGTCGTATATTGGAGTCATCTTCTACATATGTCCGTCCGTCCTTCCATCTGTCCGTCCCTACATATGTATGTAGGCAGTGCTCTCAATAAGCGGACGTCGACGTATATTACGTACAGAAAATCAGAAAAAGTCCAGAAAATCAGACCTGGACGTAAATTAACGTCCGAGATTCTAAGAAAACGCCCTGATTTCATGACTCTGATGTTTTCTGAAGTAACAATATAAAGGGTTTGACAAACAAAAGAATGTATATTCTGGCCATACCCTCGGGTAAAATTGAATCCACAAGGAGTTTATCGAAATGTCTCCATGACGACCGATGTAGATGGAAATTTACATAGAGTGTACTCGATTACAGTCGGTTCGGTAACCGAGCCATCTTGGACCATTTCTTTGGAAGTCACTCGATTAATAACATGCCAGGCAAAAATCAAGCAGGCCTGTGGAAGTCGGAGTAGATTTCGTCAAATATTGCCGTTCAGTCAAAATTTATGTGAACTAAGTTCAGGGCCGGAATTCACCCGAAATGTCATGTCCCGTCTTCAAGTGCGCGACGGATACAGAACGGTTCGTCAAATTTGCATTCTAAATACGTCAATGACGCGGGATTCTATTAAGTAGCTTGACATGACGTCCGGCCTAGAAACATCGAAGTTACTAGTTTGATCTCGCTAGAGTTGACGGTCCCTTTTTAATGACGTCACATGTGTTTTCTGTAAACATCAACTAGCAGAAACGAAACACTGAATTTCTTTTAAGATGCAACTCTGCTATTGGTTTCATTTCTTTTTTTAATGTTACTTTTATTTATGTAAGTGTTATTCATGGTGTATGTACTTGAATATCTGTGATGTGACTGTAGAGGGCCTCATAATCCAGTCTCGATTTTTTCGTACCCAAAACGTTTCAAACAGTCTATTTTCTGACATTCTAGTAATCAGAAATTTTCAAATCCTGAGAAATTTGTAAATAAGAATTACAAAATTTATCCACCCAAATTTGGAAAGTAATAGTGTTCAAGGACCGGGAATATTGTGGGAAAAGGGAAATTTATAAAAGAGACAAATTTCTCAAGAAACTTTTCTTTTACCACATTGTTTTCTCTAGTTCAACTAAATGGGACATGAAATTTAGGGACTATAAGTAAAGGATGAAAAAGAATGTACTGTAGGCCTTGTGAATGCAACTCCTCCTAAGTTTCTGGCTGGATCTAAATGAAACTTGGTGGATGTTATAACCTAAATTGGTAGATATGCATGAAGTAAGGATTTTATGGTTCAATAATTTTTTCCTGAATTATGCCCCCTTAAAACTTAGTATCTGGGGCTTATTAAAATTGCAGCCTTGTGAACACAACTCCTCCGAAGTTTCTGGCTGGATCTAAAGGAAACTTGGTTGATGTTATCACCTTAATTGGTAGATATGCATGAAGTAAGGATTTTATGGTTCATTGATTTTTGCCTGATGCCTGATGGGGCTTATTGAAATTGCAGCCTTGTGAATGCAACTCCTCCTAACTTTTTGTCTTGATTCAAATGAAACTTGGTCATTGTCATCACCATAATTTGTAGGTGTACATGGATCAAGGGTTTTATGGTTCATTAATTTCCCTGAATTATTCCCCCTTAAAACTTAGTATCTGGGGCTTATTGAAATTGCAGCCTTGTGAACGCAACTCCTCCAAACTTTTTGTCTTGATTTAAATGAAACTTGCAAATGTTTTGAATTTGGTTCTGTCAAAATAAGTAGTGTCTACAATTATTTTCGTGAAACAGCAGCAAAGTGGCAGCGTATATTGTGACTATGGTACTCTTGTTCATAAATTGAAATACTAGTTTCATTTAGGCTAAAAACGTTGAAAGAACAGAAATTGTTTGCAACAAACAACTTATCCTTTTAATATCACAATTCATTTTATAACTATGTTTCTTTAATAATTAGTGATGAATTACTGAGTTGTTTTGGTATGTTCAAACATTTAATTGAACATTGCAGCTGTCAATCAAATAATCAGTCAACCACAGGTAGGCATTTTTGAACTCAGACATTGGCTGCCATTTGTGTGGAGCATTTTTGTTGGTTTGGCAACTTATTTAAGCCGTAGTTATGACCTTAAGGTCAACAACCAACCATTCAACTTTTTGTTATATACTAATGGCTATAATCTTTGACACCAAAATCTCCTGTCGAAGTCAGCGGGGAAGGGGGGAGCAACGGAGTAAGTGGGCAGAGCCAGTGATTCGTCAATTGCATCAAAGAGTGAAAACTCACAAAAATTAAAAACCGTATGCTGATGACATGATCATTTTTTCTAGTTCATATAAATTTATTTTTGTCTAATGTAAAGGTTTAAGTCTGTTTAGTCTCTCTACAATACCCAAATCCTTATGTTTCATCACCCCCACTTGAGGTAGAATAAAGGTAATGTATATTAATGGCTTCCGGATTTCTCGGGTGACGTAACATTTAAGTTTCACAGTGATCACTGTAATGACTTAATTACTATGTCTCTTATCTCTTTTGCTAGAAATTCAAAAGACTGGAATTTAGTCGAAGATTTCTGATGTTCCAAAATGGGTATTAAGGGTAATCTACCATTAAGCCATTCTCACAAAATCCTGCTTTTTGATGGCCTTCAAGAAAAAAGCTTTGGAAAACATTATCAAAATTGAGGAAATGTTTGTTACAAACACTTTCTTCATTATCCACATTGTTTTCTATCCAAAAAGACAACGAATTTTTAATTTCAATGATTGAAAAATGTTAACTGCAGCTTCTTTTAATTTGGACCAGTCTAAAATTATGTCCACTGAAATACTCTCCATTTACACCTGGGTAGACAGAAGCTAGCTAGCAGGTGCCTTGCCCATATGACAGAGGGATTCAAATTATCAACCGCTGAATAACTGTTCAAGCACTTTACAACCCCCATCCTTTTTTGCAGTTATGGATAAGGGTTAAACAATTTTTTACATGCAAGATCTTAGAATCTCTCATTTTGTTGGCAGCAAAAGCTACATTTTTCCTGTAGGCCATTTCTAAACAACAAATTTTAGACTTGTCCAAATTGAAAGATTACAGACAACATTTAAAAAAGCACTAAAATATGAACAGAAGGGCCAAATAAGGTAGAAAAAATTTTGTAACAAGCAATCTCTTCTTTTCCAACAAAGTGTTTCACAACTCTTATTTCTTCAGGAAGTCAAAAAGCCGGATCGTGTACAAATAGGTTCATCTCCACCAGTAGTGAATTATATACATAGCTTTTGTTTTACTCTCAAATTGAAATAAATTTTTCTAATAAATTGAAACAAACATATTATCATCTATTTCCTAGGCAAGTCTAAAAGTAAGCCGCTGTCATAGCATAGAGCATCAGACTCCCAATCTTCAATCATGGGTTGTCATGGGTTCGGTCCCCGATAGCAGCACATATCCTTTCCAACATTTGTCTCTCACCAATGGGTGGATAATCATAAACCCATGAGGGATAGCAGCTGGAAGCTAGGAAAGAGTATAATGGTAGTACTGGTGCAAGATATACCAGGAATCCATTGTGAGGTCTACAGCCGCTGCGATATGACTGAAAATGTGTAAAAAGCGGCGTTAAACCCCATTAAAACAAACAAAGTAAAAGTAAGATTTTTCATTCAGACTAGAACACTGATAAGTTTGCTTGACAACTAAAACCTTGTAACTGTAGCTGTAAAAAGCAATTTCTTCATTATCCACAATGTTTCCTACCCCAAAAGTCAGAGATTTTTTAAATTTCATGAACAAAAGATTGTTGTCTATAACTTTTTGAATTTTGACCTGTGTAAAATTTTGTCGTCTGGTTATGATTTATACATCTTTAAACTACATGTATGTGGCAAATGTTGAATAAGCTAGTAGGGACCTTCCTTTGATGGCTCTTCAAATGATGTTCAAAGATTAAAATTTCTGAAAAATGATAATGCTTGACCTGACATAATAAACTATCCTCTGCTTAACCTGTTGGGGCAAGAGATTGGAATTACCATGAGTTTACAAAATGCTACAGAAAATTCAGACAGAAATGCTAAGTCAAAGAGACATTAAAAGTCTACACATGTATAGAGCTGTCATTTAGTTTGTTTATCCCATTCCCACTCAATAATGCTTTTAACCCTTTCCCACACAGTGACAATTTTAAACGCCCCTCAAGAAAAGCAAATGGGAAAACATTGTGGAAAATGGAAAGAATTCTTGATACAAACAATTTCTTCATTTTCCACAATGTTTTCTACCTAGAAAGATGAAAAAATCTTAAACTCCATCAACTTTCATTTGTTGTCTGCATCTCCTTTGAATTTGGACAAGTCTAAACTTTGTTGTCTGGTAATGGGTTAATGCCCTTGAAGGCTTTCAAAAATCTTTTAGAAAATGAAGGAATTACTTTTTACAAGCAATTTCTTCATTTTCCACAATGTTTGCTACCCCAAAAAACATACTATCAAAATTCTATCAATTAAAAGTTGTTGTATGCTTCCTCTTTGCATTTAGTCTGGTCGAAAATTTTGATGTCTGGTTATGGGTTAACCCTTGTCATGCTGAACCCGGAACATTCCGGTTTTGGCAGGAATTGTAGACAAAGATCAGCCTGCACATAATTGGAGTCTGATCTTGGTCTACACCTCCTGCTTGTACTTTTCTTGCCAGAGTTGTTCATGAAATTGATTTCAAAAAGAAATATTTATTTTTGAACAAGAAGTTCTATCAGTGCTCTCAGCCCTTTGATTTTACAGCTATTCAGGAAGGTAATTTATACAGCATGACAAGGGTTAAAATTATTTCTTATTATGTGCACACCTTGTAATCGTGTTGGGCATAAAGAGCTCCTTCTATCCTTGTGTGAGTGTGTACCAGGGTGGATGGGTGGGTGCGTCAATGAGAGTGCATGTCCATTTCTTGTCCTAAGCATTATTATACATTAACCCTTTCCCATTCAAATACTGGATTTTACAGTCCTTTGATTTTATACTAGAGAAAACATTGTGGAAAAAGAAGAAATTGCTTGTAACAAGCAATTTCTCCTTTTTTCACAATATTTTCTACCGCATAGGATGGTTTCATTTCAAATGGCATCCAGTTTTCATTGTCGTCTGTAAACTCTTTCAATTTGGACTAGTCTAAAATTTCCAAAATCGGGAAAGGGTTAATTGATGGATTTCTAAATTACAGTTGTTCCTCTTGAGTACTAGTGTCATGGTCAAATTTTTGTCGGATAATTTAAGCTTGGGGCTCACAGCTGATAATACATGAAATACTTGAAAATCTTCTCAGAAATCTGAATGGATCCTTTGAAAATCATCTGGTCAAAAACCGATGTGGATTGATTTCAATAAAATTTCACAAGAATGATTCCTGTGTGACCATTTTATCAGATTCCTGAAAGAATATATATATTCATAAAAAAACATGACATTTATGGGCTAATTTCCATATAAAGCATATGGTGAAAGCATTAAAATTATTCATCTCAGATAGCAGATAGCAGTTGATGGATTTCAATGAAATTTTTAAGTAGTGATCCTCAAGCGACCCTTATCTGAATCCTTTAATGAAATTTGATTGTGTAAAAAAAACATAGCTTTTATGGGCGCGGTAAATTTCCAAATACTGTTTTGAGTAAAACTTTTAAGATTATGCTGATTAGATACCAGTTCATCGTTTTTAATGCAGTTTCAAAGGACTGATCTTCAAGTGAGCCTTTATGAGATTCTTTCAACGAAATTTGATTTGCATAATTTGTGGCTTTTATGGGCTAAATTTCATATATGATATTTAGTAATATCTTTGTAATTGTTTTTCTCAGAAATATTATTGATGGATTTAACCCTTTCCTGTTCAACCCCTGGTTTTTACGTCCCTGTGATTTTATACTTAAAAAAACATCGTGGGAAAAGAAGATATTGCATGTGACAAGCAATTTCTTCTTTTCACCAAATATTATCTACCTTATAGATTTGTTATTTTGTCAAATTGCACTCCCTTTTAAATATCATCTGCAACTTCCTTCAATTTGGACCAGTCTAAAATTTTGACAAACAGGAAAGGGTTAGATTAAATTCCACAGAAACACTATGTATATGATTTCACTTTGACCTAGAAGTTGACCTACTATATTTTAACCCTTTCCCGTTTTTGACAATGAAAACTGGATGCCATTTGAAATGAAACCATCCTATGTGGTAGAAAATATTGTGGAAAAAGGAGAAATTGCTTGTTACAAGCAATTTCTTCTTTTTCCACAATGTTTTCTCCAGTATAAAATCAAAGGAACGTTAAATCCAGTATTTGAACGGGAAAGGGTTAAGGGATTGTTCAACTATTTTCTATTCACTTACCATTAAGTACTGTGAAAGGATGAGCTTGACCTTGAATCCATGACCTTTGATCTTTTTTTGACAAACTTAAACCTTGTCTTTATTTGAAATTTCGTTTTACCCATTCCCAGACAATGACATTTTTGGACACTTCTCAAGAAAAACAAGCAATGGTTTTATTTTCCACAATAATTTCTACCCAGAAAGTTGAAAAAAATGAAATTTCATCAACTTTAAAATGTTGTCTGCAACTCTTTCAATTGGGACCAGTCTAAAATTTTGCAGTCTGGTAATGGGTTGACTAAGGAAATCGAATTTGGAATATGTTCACAGTTGGTGTTAGACTTTCACTGAGCATAAATCCTCATTGTACTGAATAAAGTTCTTTTTCAGAATTACACTAAAATCAAAGTACTGAAAGAACTAGAAGGCCAAAATATGAAGAGTTAATATTTTTTCTTATAAACGATTCTAACTTAACTCGTTCCCAAACAATGACGCTTTTGGACACCCTCAATTAGGAAAACACTGTGTAAAATGAAGAAATTGCCTGTAACAAGCAATTTCTTCATTTTACACAATGATTTCTACCCAGAAAGTTGCAACAATCTAAAATTTTATACACTTTTAATTGTCGTCTGCAACTTCTTTCAATTCGGACTATTCTAAAAGTTGCCGTTGGGTCAAACTGGTGTATCAATTATCTATTGACAGCTGTGATCAGTCAATTCTTTTGCATTTCAATTTTCTCTATCTGTCATGTTTTATTGTTTCTCTTTTTTGAGGTCAAGTGGATGGACAGAATGTACATAGGAACAATTTGACACTTGTTCATATTTCAATGACGTCATTTACAGAAATACTGTGTGGGATTTTACAAGAATATCACATAGTTTGAGAAGATTGTGGCAAATTAATAACACTTCAGTTCGCCTTTGAAACACTTTAGTCAAATAATGGTGTTAATATTTGAAAGGAATTAGTCACCTAAAGTATATAGTTACTGATTAAATGATCAATTTCTTACCTGTGATTCACATTTCTGATGAATTTCAACAGACTTCCTTGTTTACAATCTCAGTCACTAGTCATGCATGTATATTGTACTCATTACAACACATTCCCACTTTTTATGCTCTTTTCCAAAAAAAAAAAGGTCCAGGTAAACAATATAGAAAATGAAGAAATTGATTGTTTCAAGCAATTGCTGTTTTTCCACATTTCTCTCTACCCGCAAAGCCAGAGATTTCAAAAATTCTATCAACTTAGAATTGTCAACTACAACTACTTTGTATTTTGATTAGTCTAAAATGTTGTTGTATAGTAAAGCGAAATGTCCATCTTTGTGTGCATAGGTTCGTAATCATTTCCTTTGGAAATCTTCTCCGAAAAGTACTGGGTGGATTTTAAACAAATTCCACAAGAAAAATCCTTGAGCTTACTTAATACAAGTCACTTATATAATTATCCCCGGCCGTTTCCGCGAAGGGGATATAGTAATGGTCTCCGTCCATCCTTCCATCCTTCCATCACTAAACTTGTCCGGAGCATATCTCTGAAAGTATAATTGCTATCAACTTAAAACTTCATAGGTGGATAGATCTCATTGAGGAGAAGTGCAGTGTACAAGAATCACAACTCAGTTTACTATCAAGCTTTTACGGCGGGGAATGGCCATGTCCGACATGGCTCTTGTTATGTGTATAAATATGGATTATCTCTGAAGTGTTATACAAAGTCAGGCTCTGTGTGACCTCTTCAATAACGCCTTTTGATGCCCCCAAGAAGAAAAGAAACTTTGAAACTAATGTGTAAAAGGAAGAAGTTGCTTGTCTTCATTAGCCACAATGTTTCTTCCTCAAATGACAGTTCTACCTCAAAAGACAAAATTAAATAAATGAATAAATTTCATCTGCTAAAATCTGTTGTTTGCAACATCTTTGAATTTGGACCAGTCTAAAATTTTATCTTCTGGAAATGGGTTTAAGTGGTGATTGTCTAGAGTCAAAATACTTTCAAGATTTGCTGTATGACAAACCTTCATCATTCCTTACTAATCATTTCAGGGGGTGGGTGCAACATATTCAAATTAAATGTCTATTGATATATAGTTTCTTACAGTAGTTTGCACAAACCCTTCAATTGGCCAATCATAAATGTCAATCAGATAATAATTCATCTGGACCAGTAGTGAACTTTGAACTCCGATATTGGCCACCTTTTTATTAAGCTTTTTTGTTGGTTTGGCGACTTAAAAATCCTAACCACAGCTTATGCAAGCTGTAGTTACGAATTTTAGGTCACCAACCAACCATTTTAATTTTTTGATACATTTTTTGTTCTGGCTATAAATTTTGCAAAACTGGAAGCGCAACTTCCTGTTGGAGTCATTGGGTAGGGCTAATGAAGGTAGTTGACGAATTGCTGGCCACGCCCAGTGAGCCCGGACAGGAAGTTCCATTTTAATAAAAATAACAAATAAACCGGCACTATTTCTGTACATTTATGGCCAGTAACATGTAACAGTAAAGTGAAATGGGTGTTAAGTGACCTAAACAGTGTAACTAAAGCTTGGAACAGAAACCCAAATCATGGACGACAATCAAAAATCATTTTACCAATTTTACCCTTTCCTGTTCTTGGAAATTTTAGACTAGTCCAAATTGAAAGAGGTTGCAGACGACAATGACAACTGGATGCTATTTGAAATGAACCCATCCTATGTGATAGAAAATATTGTGGAAAAAGGAGAAATTGCTTGTCACAAGCAATTTCTTCTTTTTCCACAATGTTTTCTCAAGTATAAAATCACAGGAACGTAAAATCCCATATTTGAACGGGAAAGGGTTAATTACATAGACAGGTTGTGAACTTTTAACTCTGACATTTATATGTTTAACCCGTTACCAGATGGCAAAATTTTAGACTGGTCTAAATTGAAACAGTTGGAGACAACAATTTTAAATTATATAGTTTACGAATTTTTAGAATTTTTCAAATTTCTGGGTAGAAAACATTGTGTAAAATGAAGAAATTGCTTGTTATAAGCAATTTCCTCATTTTACACATGTTTTCCAAATAATTTTTCTTGAGAGGCGTCAAAAAGCGTCACCGTGTGGGAATAGGTTATATATTGTAACTACAATCTATTCAAGCTATTATAAAAAGTTGTGACATTTAGGTGAACAACAAAATTTTTTTTCTACATTTCTCTAACAAAATCTTTAACAAAATGATGTTGTCTATTACCTCAGTGTAATTGTCATGTCTGTCAGAGGTCAATATGTGTAGCCATCAATCACCCTAAGCATGATCCAATTCATTTTCAGATAATCCCCATAAGGTCCTTTTTTCACAAGGCAGACAACATATATATTATTTCTCATTTTCTATAGCAAAGGGGGTGTTTATGATTAACCCTTTCCCACACAATGTCGCTTTTTTACGCACCTTAAGAAAAAGGGGTTAAAAATACTATGAACAATAACAAAATCGCTTGTAATAAGTAATTTCTTCTTTGTTCAGTGTATGCAACCCTAAAAGACAAAAAACTTCAAAATTCCATTATATTAAGATTATGGTCAGCAACTTCTTTCAATTTTGACCAGTCTAAAACTTTGTCACTTTAGTAATTGATTAAACAGGTTCTACGAAATTTGATCGTCATAGTGTATATAATTTGTCGGGCTATAGCATTTCTGTTCACACCAGATACCTTGTATAACAACTTTTCTTAGCGCTGATGTAGAACTATCCTTTCCTGTTTGGCAACAATAAAAATATCCGACAAAAAAGACATTGTAATGTTACTTGAATTATCAAAAAAAATAAAATTAGTTTATCTAAGAATTGATCATTCAGTTAATTTGCTTGTTTTTATTATAAAGTAGTAGGATATTTCGATTCTATATTCTACCAAACATTTAAAGCATGACAGCTTGATTTTAGAAAGAAGGGTTCTCATGATATAAGTTAGAAAGAGCCATGGTTCTCTCCAGTTTGTTCAATGCTTTACCAATAGGATGTCTTGCTTTGGGGTTTCAAACAGGCTATAAATCTGCTTTTAGCTAAACTATAGTATTAATAATGGAGCGAATATTTGACTCTGGAAATGATTCAAACTACATCTATGATGACTTGGATTGGATAGATGATAATAACTCTGGTAAGTGTTTCATTTAATTTTTTTTTTGTAAAACTTGTCATGCTGAACTCGGAATATTCCTCTTTTAGCGGGAGGTATAGATAAAGATCAGCTTGCACATATGTGCAGTCTGATCTTCGTCTACTTCACCTGCTGTCTCTTTAATCCAAAATTGTTTGTTAGATAAATTTTAAAGATAATTATTAACCAACATTCAGTGATTTCAGTGGTTATAGCCCTTTGATTTGAATGCAATTCTGTAGAGGATTTTATTCAGCCCTTTCCTGTTTTTCAAAATTTTTGGCCCTGTCCAAATTCAAGGTTTTGTAGATGAAAATTTAAAATGATTTGATTTTGAAAAATGGCCATTAAGTTTCCTGGAAAATAGTGTTGAAATGGAGCAAATCGGTGCTCAAATGCCTCCAGTTTCTATTTCAAACATGTTTCACCATGTCTAGGTATTGTTCTCAAAAATGCAAATTATGATCATGATAAAACCGTTTCTCAAACAGTTCCATTTTTTTATGCCTCAAGAAAGGAATTGTGGAGAGCATTGTGAAAAATTAAGGAATCGTTTGTATCTAGCAACTTATTAATTACCAATAATGTTTTGTATTTAGAAATGACAAATTTTTTAAAACTTCAATTTGTTTTAATTTGGAACTGTCTAAAATTGTGTGTTTGGTGACAGAAAAAGAACAATAACCATGTCAACTAGATTGGACAAGAAATATTACAGTTAGGTTTAAACTGAGAAAATAACAGCCTAAGAACTATTTTAACATTGTATTTCTGACATTCTTCAGATTTTGATGACTCTGTACAAGCTACAAAAGATAGGAAAGCAGAAATAACAATCTGGGAAGTTATCATCATAACAACATGTACAGTTATAATATGCCTTCTTGTATTTGGACTTGTGAAGATCTATCAGATGGGACTGGTCTCTGCAAACCACATTTATATCTACCTGACAGCTTCCCTTATTGGATGTTTTCTTTTGTGTGTTGCTTTAACTATTGGAACCTTCTTGACTATATTCAGGACATATTGCGCCCAAACATGGCACCTCTGCTTTTATGTTGAAGTTTTCAAATCCTCTTCTTTAGAATGGATTGGTACTTGTTTGATTCTGACATTGGGGGACTTGTTTTATACTTTGATTCGATTAACAGAAAATTCCATGGATGACTTTGTCTCCCAAAGAATTTTTTCGAATATATTCACTGTAGCTACTGCAGTTATCCTTGTGGTAATCAATTCAATGACAGAACATTCTTTCGATGACTTTCCAAATATGGTAAGCAGCTGTTCAAAGCCAACTATCTTCTTGAACCATTTGGATTTCTGGGCTGTATTAGAAATTGCTGTCAGATCTATAGTAGTAATTACTATGCTATGCCTCATCATAGCTGTTGCCATAGTAATTAAACATAAACTGAAGATAAATGGATCTATTGAATCCTCAGATAATGGAAGTAAGATTCATAATCAATCAGGAGATATTGAAGAAGAGAGTGATTGTTCAAAATGTCAGTCGCTTGATGGGTTTAACTGTACAACCTGCAGGAAGCACAGGTTAGATGTGGCGGGTGTTGACAACAATGGTTTTGTTCCTGATATGGACCAGATCACTGTTTCCTGGGGTCCTGTCACCTCATCTCTCAGCCAGATGGAATTGGCCAGACGATTCAGCCATAGTACAACACTTGATACTTTTGTACAACTTTGTAAGTCATCTTTATGTTACAGTACCCATTAACAAATGAAATGATTTTGGACAGATCCCGTTTAACTCATTACCACATGATAAAATTTTAGACCTGTCAAAATTCAAAGAACTTGCAGACCACAATTTCAAGTTGATGAAATGTTCAAAATCCTTGCCTTTTTGGATAGAAAACATTATGGGTAATGGAGAAATTGCTTGTAATAAGCAATTTCTTCATTGTCTACAATGATTTCCAAAGCTTTTACATAGAGGGGCATTTAAAAGCTTTGTTTTCTGTGTTTTGGTTAAGACAAATAACAGACGACATTTCAAATTGTGCATTAGTTGAAAAATAATGACTTAATATGGTAGGAAATATTTGGAAGATAAATGGCTTGTTACAAACTATTTTTCCTTTATCCACAATGTTTTTCTTATTATTTTTTTCACAGGGGCTTCAAAAGGCATTAATGAATGGTTATGGGTTAACAGACATCTGTATGTGTATGTTCATGTCCAATTTTAATCATTCACACACAGCTCAAATTTTATACGCCCCTGGGGAAAAAAGCTTTGTAAAGCATTGTGGATTATGAAGCAAATGCTTATTACAAGCAATTTTTTCATTGTCCACCGATTTTCTACCAATTATTAGAAAAATTTACATAATTTCAACAACTGAAAATTGTTCTCAGCAACTTACTTCAATTTGATAATGGGTTAAGGAAATTTTTTACTGAGCTGAAACTAAACAAAAACAAACCTTTTCAGATGAATGTGACTCAGCATCTGTCCGACCATGAATTTTTAAAAAAATTCTCCTTAGAAAGTACTGACCAGAATTCAACCAAATCGCATAGAAATGATCCTTGGGTGACCTTTTATCAGGTTTGGTAAAGGAATTTTGATGGAATAAAAAGATGGCTCATTAATGGCGGAGCTAATTTCTATATAATGGTGAATATTTTGAAAATCTTCTCAGAAACCAGTTGATTGGCTTCAACCGAATTTCCTTAAGGGTGAGAGAAATATTGAATTTTATTAAAGAAATGAGGAAAATAATTTTTGTTTTCATGGAGGTATGAACGGAAAAACCTAATCACACTGTATGAATACAAAATATATTCTCTTCATTTCTTATAAACTAATAGTTTTGAGCGAAAAAAGTAAAAACTCTACATCTTTTGATACCTTTTTTATGGGACTATTTTGTGCAGAAGCTTATAAAACAGCTGCGTGCTCAAATTTTGTTCATGGAGTTATGAATAATTTTTTCGACCAATCAGAATGCCCGATTTTGATAGATGAAACTAAATATTAAATTTTTTTGACGAGAATCCAATACATTAGTATTTGTGTCCCTACCTCACAACAGTATTCCATGCACTATATATCTGCCAAAATAGATGATCAGAATGTAAAATTTGCCCAAAGTTAACATTTTTTATGATAATATTAACTTAATTCTGAGCTTTGTGTCACGGTCCCGGGAAAATGATGTCATCTTATGATATTGTATCAGTTCAGTACATTTTTGATACTATTTTTTTTCTGATGAGTATTATTTTGTCCTTGTGAAATACATCGAACTTATAAGGGAAATTGTTAGGTATATAATGAATAGGGAATACATGTATTATGTTACAATAGAGAGATACAAGATCTCGTATTTGCTTTGAACTGCGGAGGAAAAATTTAATATTTCACAAGACCAAAGGTAAAGTGAAATATAAAATTTCCTCTGCAGCTGGAAGCAAATACAAGATCTTGTATTGCAATTGTAACGTTATATTCCATTTATTATATACCTATTTTGTATTAAATAGATAACGATGAAATAATAAAGAAAATCTGTATTTTAAGAAGTTTTTCGCTTCTCCTATACCATTCTGATTATGTTTATTCGCATAGTGATGTCATATAAAGAATGAAAATGTCACCTTAGACTGCCTTATATCGAACCGTATTTGACACTGTCATAGACAGATTTTTTTCCTGACCTGTCCAATTTCGTCTGTGTGGAATGTATATATTTAACTAGAAATATTTTTAGATATAATTATGATAAACTTCCTTATTGGCTCCTTGTTAAAGTATCTTATAATTATTTTCTTTTCAGCACCACCACACAGACAGAAGCTGTCAGTTGCAAGCCTGGATTGTGATCATGTTCTATATGCTTTGGAAAATTTCTTCATGATTGATCCAGCTAAAATCCAACCAAATATGAAAGCAAGATTATCAAATGCTGAACAATCTACAAGATTAATAGAAGATGAAACAAGCTTCAGCAAACTCCCAAGAAGAAGGCTAATGAGCATGCCTGGTATAAAGTTGATGTCAAACTTTATAAAAACAGATGATGATAAAAATCTTCAAGAAGATGAAAAGGATCAAGAGAAAGCAGACTCTGGCAAATCTTTAGAAGATCTGATTAAGAAAAGAAGAGATGTTGTTGTGAATAAGTCAAAATCTTTTGATGGTATTGTAGAAGAGCATGAATTCACACCAGGTAAAGCATCAACTTCAAGTATCACAGTTGAAGTTGCTATTCATGGAGAAGAACATGATAATCCACCTGAAAATTTCGAGCAGGATAATATTGTAATGTCAGAAGATGGTTACAACAGAATGGGAGAGAATAATTGTTTTGATAATTGTTATAAGGAAGCCAATAGACAGAGAATTAAATATGAGTCAGAATTTTATACAGAGAGATGGATTTTTGATTCAGACGGACATGAGACTGTGAATGTTACTTCTGAAAGTAAAGGCAATACATTAGAGACAAATAACCATTTAGATATAAATAAAGAGTTGGATCTGTTAGAGGTACCATCTGATGAAAAACAACTACAAGAAATCAGACCTGAAATACTAGAACAGTCACAATGTAGAGAAAGTATTAATACTGTAGATGGAATAGATGAAAATACTACAGATGAAGGTCAAAAGCAACTAAAGATTGCTGAAGTGGAAGATGCTGTTATTGAAAATCTTGATGTGGATGATCTATCTATCAGTAAAAAGATGCAAACAGAGCCTCTGTCGTTCAAAGATCTTTTAAAACTAATGGGACAAACAACCTATAGTATTATGATTGTGTCTCTGGTATACATTGTTCTTGTGCTGGTATCATCATTTTATGCTATATTTATTGTTTCTGGAGGCAAGGAAAGTATGAAAAATGAGAAAAAAAACTTATTTGAAAATATTTCTGATGTGGGGCAAGTTGTTGCTGTACTTTTCTATGTTATTGCATTTGAAGTAAGGTTCAGATTATTCAAAAACAGAACAAGGAAATAGTTAATTATTCTTGAATGCTTTAACTCTTCAATGGATTGTCAAGTTTTTTGGTAGATTGTCTCATTTAATTTCACCTATAAACCAGTGTAGTTACAAAAATGATAAATTCACTTATCAGATGGCATATTTTCCTTATCATCGAATTCAAAGAAGTTGTAGACAACATTTTTAGCTCACCTGAGCACACCATGCTCAAGGTGAGCTGACACGATCACCCTGTATCAGTTGTATGTAGTCTGTAGTCCGTCATCTGTCGAAAAAATCTTTTCCTTTGTAACCATTGGGCCAGTTCCAACCAAACTTGGCAGAAATTATCCTTTGGTGACCCTTTTCAAAACTTGTTCTGTGAAATTTGATTTGCCAAAAAATAGGGGTGTGGTAGGGCAGGGCTTATCAGATTTAGAGAAATCAAAAAATAGTTCAACAAGTTTGCTGTGAAAGTTGTCACTATTCACATTTCTACTTTTTCATACATAATGTATTCAGTTACCCAATTTTTAGTAAAGGCCAGACGACCTATAGTGATGGCTCAGGCCTCCTAGTGAAACCTTAAAAAACATTCAAAACCTTTAATTTCAGAACAAACCTATAAAACCCTAACATTTCTTAAGATAACCTTTAAAACAAAAAATAGCCTGTAATTCTCACTTAAAACCTTAATATTTGCTCTGACTGCTTGATGTGCTAGCCAATAGCAAGTAATAATTTTTGTTATGCAATTTCCCTGCTTTTATGCGAGTTAAAACAGAAATAGGTACATGCATACATGTTAAATAAGGCTTGTATTACATTGCATAATTCAAATAGTATAAAACATTAAAAAATGACTCTGGTATGACTGTGGGTTTAATAAAGAAATGAGAACGAATGGACAAAAAATAACCTTTATTTACTCTTTAAATTTTAAATTCTACACTAAAAGGCCTTTATTTTCATACACTGGAGCCTTTTTAAAAGATATTTACTATTGTTTTCATCTGTTAGGAAACCGGATGGTGTTTTCCCATCCGTGCATCCGTATATCAAGTCGTCAGTCTGTCAAATTTTCTTTGTCAACGATCTAGAGTCCAAAATTTTCTTGCATTCTCTTCAACCTTTCTCCGAATGATTGTGCCATCATAAGGATCATTCCTATCCAAACTGGGTCAAATCCGTCAAGATACAGAAGAAGAGGGGCCTCAATAAAATTTAGTTAAAAAATGCCCGAGAACACTCTAGAGTCCCCAGTTTTCACCGGATTCCTTTCAAACTTTCATACAATTTTTGTGCCATTATAAGGACTGTTCCTTTTGAACCTGAAGTAATCAGATTCTCTTAAAAGATGATTGGAATAATTGTTGCAGGAAAGGGGTCTAGGTTACAGGTTATCATTCAAAACATTCTTGTTTATGTGATGAAGTCCACAATTACCATCAGTTTGTCTTTAAAATTTCACAGGACCATTATAGGGTTGTAAGAAAAGTTCCTTTTGGAAATGAAGTGGATCCATCAGAAAACACAGGAGAAGGGGCCTTATGGATTTTCACTCGAAACAATCCTGTTTATGTCATAATGACCACAATTATTATTAGATTCTGATGAAAATTTCACAGGATGATTGTATAGTCATAAGCAAACTCTCTTTTGGAAATGGAGTGGATCCACCATGGAAGGGGTGCCCCAAAATTTGTTGCTCAAAATGATATAAGTGGATAAAGTCCAATGTGTTATTTTCATTTTATGAATTCTTCTTTAACCAATTAACTTAGCCAGTAGAGCATCTCAGGTCCTCATGGGCCTCTAATTTAACTAATTTCCACACAAAAAAATCAAAGGTTTGAAAGCACTGGTAGTACTTGTTGTTCAGTTGTCAATTCTTCATTGAATTTCATAAGCAACTCTGGTTTTTAAAAAGGCAGACAGTCGGTGTAGGCTAAGATCAGAATACACTTATATGCAGTCTGATCTTTGTCTATGCCTCCTGCAAAAACCGGAATATTCCGGGTTGAGCATGACAAGGGTAAACATATGGTCCGTCCATCTGTCTGTTCAAAACTTACTTTTAGCTCTAGCCGCTGTCATAGCGCAGTTGGTAGCGCGTCGGACTGTCAATCTCAAGGTCCCGGGTTCGATCCCCGACGGCGGCACTCATCCTTTCCGACTATTTGTCTCTCACCAGTGGGTCGATAATCGTAGACCTATGTGGAATAGCAGCTGGAGGCTAGGAAAGGATGTAATGGTAGTACTGGTGTGAGAAATACTAGGATTCCATTGTTAGGTGCTCCAGCCGCCACGATATAAGTGAAAGATTGTTGAAAGCGGCGTAAAAACCCATTCAAACAAACAAACAAACTTTTAGCTCTAAATGCAGAAGGCCACTAGAGCTGTTGCAATGACTTTTTCCCATCCGGCATCTGTGCGTCCCTCCATCGGTCAGTCCGTCGTCCATCTGTTAAACTTTTCCTTGTTCACACTCTAGAGTCCACAGTTTTCATTTGATTCCCTTCAAACTTTCACAGAATGATTGTACCATCTTAAGGATCATTCCTTTCAAAATTGAGTCAGACTTGTCAAGAAACATTGGAAAAGGGGCCTAATTAAACTTTAGTAAAAAATCCTCATTAATAATCTAGAGTCAACAGTTTTCATGGATTCTCTTCAAACTTTCACAGAATGATTGCACCATCATAAGGATCATTTCTTTAAAATTGGGTATGATCCGTCAAGAAGCATAGGAAAAAGGGTCTAATTCAAATCTATTTAAAAACTCTTTGTTAACACTCTAGAGTCTACAGTTCTCATGGTATTCTCTTCAAACTTTCACAGATCATAAAGATTGTTCCTTTCAAAATTAGGTATGATCAGTCACGGACCATGGGAAAAGGGGGCCTTATAAAAATTTGATTAAAACAATCCTCGTAAACACAATAGAGTCCACAGTTTTCAACAAATTTTCTTCAAACATTCACAGAATGATTAAATGGATTGTTCCTTTCAAAAAGGGTTTGATTCATCAAGTTTCATGGGAAAAGGGGCCCTATGAAAATTTGATAAAAAAAATCTTAGTTAACACATCATGGCCCTAGATTTCACCTGATCGACTTCAAACTTTCACAGAATGATTGTACCATCATAAGGATTGTTCCTTTCAAAATGGGTATGATCCATCGAGAAACATAGGAAAAAGGGCCTTAGGAAAATTCATTTAAAAAAATCTTAATAAATGCTTTTAAGTCCACAGATTTCACGGGGTTGTCTTTGAACTCAAAGAAAATAAATACACTTTTGTAAGTAAAGTTCCCTTTGGAATTGGATCAGATCCATCAAGTAACATGGGAAAAGGAGATAATGAGAATTCAATTGAAAAATCCCTGTTAACACAATAAGGCCCACAGCTTTGATCAGATTTTGTTGAAATTTTCACAGAATGATAAGGTCATAACGATCATTCTTTTCATAACAGGGTTTGAACTGTCAAGAAACACGGGAAAAAGGGCCTTTTGAAAATTTCATTCATAAATCCTTGTTACCATGTCAAGAGCTTTCATTGTATTTTCTTTAAACATTCACAGAATAATTGTACAATAAAAATGATTGTTGATGTTGACATTAGACCTAATCTGTCAAGTATCACTGAAAAAGGAACATTATGAAATTTAATTTTAAAATCCTTGTACCACAATAAAGTCAAAAGTTTTCATCAGATTCGGTTTAAACTTTCAAAGAATGATTGTTCCATCATGAGGATTCTTTCTTTTCAAATTAGGCCTTATCTGTCTATTAACATGGGAATAGGGGCCTTTTAAGAAATTTTATCTATAATCCTTATAACCAAGTCCAGAGTTTTCATTGGATTTTCTTCAAATCTTCACTGAATCATTGTACAATAATTACGATTGTTGATGCTGACATGAGACCTGATCCATCAAGTATCACAGGAAAAGGAGCCTTATGAAAATTTTATTTTAAAATCTTTACACCAAGATAAAGTCTGCAGTTTCATTGGATTATGTTCAAACTTTCATAGAATGTTTGTACCATCATTAGGATTGTTCCTTTCCAAATTGGGTCTGATCTGTCTAGTATCATAGGAAAAAGGCTGTATGACAAATTATTACCAAATCCTCATTAACACAAGAATGTCCTCAGTCTTTATCAGAATCCTTTCAAACTTTAATAGAATGATTGTACTATCATTTGGATTGTTCCTTTTTAATTGGGTCTGATCAGTTAAGTGACACAAGAAAAGGGACCTTATGAAAAATTCGGACCAGTCTAAATTGTCAAAAACAGGAAAGGGTTAAAGAATGATTGTACCTTCATTAGAATTGTTCCTTTTGAAATTTGGTTTGTCCTGTAAAGTATCACGGGAAAAGGGGCCCTATGAAGATTTCACTATAAACTCATTAACACAATAAATTCCACAGATTACACAGATTGATTGTACCATCATTACAATTGTTGATTTTGACAGTGGATCTGATTGTGGCAAGTGTCACATAAAAAGGGGCCTTATGAAAAACTTTCTTGAATATTCTGGTTAACACAATGATGTCCCTTGATTTCAACTGATTCACTTCAAAATTTCACAGAATGATTGTACAATCACTTAAATGGTTCTTTTCAGAACTGGGTACAATCCATCAAGTATCATGTAAAAAGGGGCCATATGAATTTTCTAGTAATAATGAAGTCCCCATATTTCATCGGATTCACTTTTAACTTTCACAGAATATTAAAACCAACAGTAAAATATCACGGGAAAAGAAGCATTAGTATGAGAACTTGGTTTTAATATCTTTGTTAACACAATAAAGTCACAGTTTTATCGGATTCTCTTCGAAACAAAGGAAAAGGGGCCTTACAGATTCGAAACACAGGAAAAGGGGCCTTACAAATTATCATTCAAAACATTCTTGTGTATGTGATGAAGATCACAATCATTATCAAATTGTCTTTTAAATTTCACAGGACAATTGTAGGGTTGTAAGGAAAGTTCCTTTTGGAATGAAATTAATCTATCAGAAAACACAGGAAAAGGGGCCTTATTGATTTTCATTCAAAATAATCCTGTTTATGTGATAAAGTCCACAATTATAGTCAGATTCTGATGAAAATTTTACAGGATGATTGTAGGGTCATAAGGTAACTTTCTTTTGGAAATGGAGTGTATCTGTTATGAAACACGGGAAAAGGGACCTTGACGATTGTTGCTCAAAATAATAAGGGGATAAAGTCCTGTTTTTTTTTTATGCTTTCTTCTTTGAGTTAGTATTTTCCTTAAAAATCAGATTTCTTTAACAGAAAACTTAATTACCAGTAGAGCGTCTCAGGCCCTCATGGGCCTCTTGTTACATTTTTCTGTAATTTCTACTTCACACAGTCTCACACTTTCATGCTTTTTGACACCACTAAGGAATAAAGCTTATGGAAATATTGTTGGAAATGAAGAAATTGCTTGATACCTGCAATTTTCTCATTATCTACAGTGTTTTCTACCTCAAAAATTTAAAAAAAAAAAAATAAAAAAATTTCATCAACTATAAATTGTTGTCTTTAACATCTTTGAATTTGAGCCAGTCTTAAATTTTTTGCCTGGTTATAGGTTAACCCATTACCACACCCAAAACATAACCTGAATGCTTTATTAATTCAACTTAAAGATTTTAACCCTTCACCATACAATCCCAATTTTTAAGCCCACCCAAAAAAAAAGCTTTTGGAAATGTAAAAATTATGAAATACATTACCGGTATCAATATTCATTTTCTTACGAGAAACACAAAGATTACTTGAAATTATAATCTTCATTTTTAGGTCACCTGACAAAAGGTCATGGTAACAATTTTGCAATCGTATTTTGTCCATCATCTTGATTCATGCGTTTACTATTTGTCTTATTCTTAAGAACCATAGGATGGATTTCAACCAAACTTGACAGGAAGCATGCCCATTGGAAGGGGCCAGAAAAGGACTTAAAAGGGTTCTTCTATAAAAATCTTCTTGTCATGGAGAGGCTGTTTGATTGGATTCTTCTTTGGTATTTAGAGTCTTTCGGGCAAGGACTTTAAAGTTTGTACAAACAAATCCGTCAAGAAATGGCCGAGGTGGGGGGGTATTAAGCTTACATAGTGACAACTTTGAAAATCTTGTTCTACCAAACCAAAAGACCTACAGCTCTGATATTTGATATGTGTCATCATCTGATGGACTTCTTTCAAGATTGTATACATTATCACCCCAGGGTCATAATTAACTTGTTCCAGGACGTCACAAGTTTAACATAGGCTTGTATAGTGAAATCCTATTCTCCGAAACAAAATGGCCTAGAGCTTTGATATGGTACGTAGCATCATCTGGTGGACTTCTATCAAGATTTATGAAATATGGCCCCCGGCTCAAAATAAACTGTCCCCAAACATCAAAAGATTTACATGGGGCATATAGTGAAAATTTTAAAAATCTTCTTCTCCCAAACGGGACAGCCGTCCAAGTGCAGTAAGTAGCGCATCAGACTCCAAATCTTCAATTATGGGGTGTCATGGTTTCAATCTCTTGTGGCAGCACACATCCTTTCCGAAAATTGTCTCTCACCAATGGTTGGATAAGCTGTTCCTGGATGTCACAAGTTAAACAGATGTTTACATGACAGTGAAAACTTTAAAAAATATACTTCCCCAAAACAGAAAGGCCTAGAGCTTTGAAATTTGGTATGTAGCATCATCCTTTCCTCGCTACAAACTCCTTATCCTTGAATATCCCATTCCAACACAATGACACATTTTGATTCCCCTCAAGAAAAAACATTTGAGAAAACATTTTGTAAAACGAAGAAATTGCTTGCAACTAGCAATTTCTTCATTTTGTAAGTTTTCTATCAAGACAGCTGAACAAATTTAAAATTATATACTTGTTTAATTGTTGTCTGCAACTCGTTTCAATTTGGACTAGTCTAAACCTTTACCATGTTGTAATGGGTTATTGGGTGTCATGGGTTTGTTCCTGGGGGCTGTAGATTTCTTTTTCCAACATTTGTCTCTCAATAGGTGGGTAATCGTAAACCTAAGTGGGATAACAGCTGTAGGAGGCTAGGAAAGGATATAATGGTGGTACTGGTGTGAGATATACCAGGAATCCATTGCTAGGTGTCCTAGCTGTTACAATAAGACTGCAAAATTGTTAAAAGCAACATTAAACCCCATTCAAACAAACAAATCACCTTTTGATGCTACATATCATATGGTGAAGTTTGATTTGTATTATGCTCTTTGGACTCAGGTGACCAATAAGGCCCTATGGGCCTCTTGCCTTTGAATATTGAAAATCCCTCCCGAGTAAAACTTGGGAAAACATTATGGAAAAGGAAGAAATTGCTTGTCACAAGCAATTTCTTCA
The DNA here is from genome assembly GCA_946902895.1 of Fragum fragum. NCBI lineage: Eukaryota > Metazoa > Mollusca > Bivalvia > Cardiida > Cardiidae > Fragum > Fragum fragum. The sequence continues at coordinate 65,629,477 of OX336370.1, read as the reverse complement.
TTATCCACAGTATTTTCCTTAAAAAAGAGAAAGATTATTGAAATCAAATAACTGAAAATTGTTGTATGCAACTTTAATGTATTTGGACCATTCCAAAATGTTATCATTTTTAAGTTTGTTAAGCCATTGGAGATGACAGAATTGTAGACTGGTCCAAATTCTAAGAAGTTGTAAGTGACAATTTTATTTTATTGAAACTTAAAATCTATGTCATTTTGAGGAGAAAACTTTTGAAAACTTATTATAAGTAATGTCTTCATTTTCCACATTTGACATGGGAATAAAGAAGGAATAATTTGAATATCCTCTTCCCCTTAGCTATAAGGCCTAGCATTTTGATATTTTGTATTGATCATGACCCAATAAACCTCTACAAAAATTAGTCCTATTAAGTGTGATCCCAGATTTTACAAAGGAATAAAGATTGAAATCTTTTATAGATATTCTTCTCCCAAACTGATAGGCTTACTTTGTATTATTTTCCCCTAATGACCCTCTAATAAAGCACTAGCTTTGGTATTTTGCATCATGATTATCATCACCTATTAACCTTCTACAAAAATACTTTAACCCATTCCCTCACAATCCCTCCTTTTTATGTCCCTCAAGAAAAAAACTTTTGAAAACATTGTGGAAAATGAAGAAATTGCTTGTATCAAGCAATTTCTTCATTATCCACAATGCCTTCTATCCCAAAAGCCGAAAAAATTAAAATCCCATAAACTTGAAAATGTCGTCTGCAGCTGCTTTAAATTAGGACCAGTCTAAAATTTTGCTGTGTGGGAATGGGTCATAGAATTACTCTCTTTTGAAAATTTAAGGCATATGTTGTGGAACTCCAGATTTTATCAAGGAATAAAGAAAGAAATCTTTTAAAGGAGAATCTTCTATTGCAAAATTTATGTTTCTAGAGCCTTGAAAATTTTCATTTTTCTTTAAACTTTAATATTTTTTATATGAACAAGGTCCTACATTGTGGGATCATCATTGAAATAAAAAAAGAAAATCTTGTAAAATCTTCTTATTAACTGTGAAGCTTACAGCTTAGTTTTAAACCTATTTATTTTACATCAATTGGGAAATAAGTTCTTCCAACTTAAATTAATCCGTCTAGATTCTGATTCCTGGAAAATGCACCGGTACTTGGGCCGTAAGTGTGGACCAATGACAGAACCAAGATCGATAGCCGCTCACGAGAATCGAACTCAGGACCTCTTGATTGGGAAGCCGACACTCTACCTCTCGACCACGGACACCACAGCTTACAGCTTTCAGAATTAGTGTGTGACACTGCCTTATGGTCCTCTACCAAAATACTTCACAATATTGCTCTTGGATGAATAAAGCTCTATGTTATCAAATCCTGTACTTTTAATATGATACAATGTGAAAATCTTTAAGACTCTGACCATTAGACCTGGAGTGTTCACAGTTGCTACTCTAAGAATGAAATTAGGGAACTTTGCAAATCCCTGATTTTACAAAGAGATATAAGGAGAAAAATATACAATTTTCCCTCTTCTTCTGCCAAAATGATAGGCCTATTTCTTTCAAAAATATTTTTGCTTGCAGTATTGCCTTAAGATGGTCTATCAAAATAAGCTATCTGTCAGATCTGAGGCAGAATAATGTTGTAAAATTCAACATTTCATTGTATAAAGTAATGATGGATATCTTTATAAACTTCAAGTTCTGTAAAACATGGAGCTATCATACCCAGGTGAGCAATATCAACCTTTGTGTGTCTCAAAGATGCCTCAAAAGGTCAGCATATTAATATAGGAATGGTTAAAAGCTTTTAACCCTGATCATGCTGAATAAAATCCATTCCAAAATTGAATAAAAATCAAAGGGCTGAAAGTACTGCATATCATGTTTTTAGGTTTATATTTAGTTTGTAAATTGATTTTGTGAGCAGTTCTGGCTTAAAAGGATATAGGGGTGGTGTAGACTAAGATCAGACTGTGCATATGCACAGGCTGATCTTAGTCAAGGCCTCCTGCCAAAACAGAAATATTCTGGGTTCAGCATGACAAGGGTTAAAAGAAGATAGAATGTTTTCAAAAAATATATTTCTTCAGTGTGTAAAAATGTTGTAATGAATTCATTTCTGAAGTATAATTTGATAAACTGTGTCTGTAAATCATCGGGTCTTTATTTTAATCTAAAAGTCAGCAAACACATGTCATTTAACAATTACAAGATGACAAAATGTTAGACTGGTCTAAATTGAAAAATGTTTTCAAAGGACAATTTAAATTTTAAGTCTAAAAATTTTTAATTTTTTTCCAAGTTTATGGGTAGAAATCATTGGGTAAAATGAAGAAATTGATTGTTACGAGCAATTTCTTCATTTTACACAATGTTTTCCCAATTATTATATCTTGAGAGGTGTTCAAAAGTGGCATTGTTCGAGAATGGGTTAAATGACAGATCTCTGGCCATGCTACAGACCTCGGATAAGGGACAATTTATGAAAATAATGTTTTTAGACATCAATGGAAAAGTTCTTTGTTGGTGACCTTTTTAGCTCAATTGAGCACGAAGTGATCACCTTTTGTCTGGGGGCCGTCAGTTGTCTGTCCTCCATAGTGCGTCGTCCCTCAACAATTTCTTTGAAAAACATCTCCTCCCAAACTCCTGGGCCAATTTGAACCAAATTTGGACCAAATTTGAAATAGCTAAAAGAATTGAAAATCATTAAAAACTCTGGTTTCCATTGCAACTAAAGTGAAATTTTAAAATAATCTTTAAAAATCTTCTTTGTACCTCTTTCAAAATATGTAAAATCATGATTCTTGGGTTCCCAGGGGCGGAGCCCAATGGGGATTGGGTATATATTGAAAATAAGAACCAAATTTGGCAGAAATGTTCCTTAGGTGGTCCCCTTTGAAAATAGCTAAAAGAATTGAAATATGTTTAAAACTCTGATTGCCAAGGCAACAAAAATGAAATTTTAAAATAATCTTTAAAAATCTCCTCCTCCTGACCCAGAAGGGGTGGAGCTTCGATATTTTGCATGGAGCATCAGTATATTGACCTTTTTCAAAATAGCTAAAATTGTAATCCTTGGGTTCCCAGGGGTAGAGCCCCAGGGGGTTGGGTTATTTAGATATAAAGAACGATTTTTAAAGGACATCTCCTCCAAAACCACTTGGCCAATTTTAACCAAATTTCAGGAAATGGTTCTTAGGTCGTCCCCTTTGAAAATAGCTAAATGAATTGAAATATATTTAAAACTCTGATTGCCATGGCAACAAATTTGAAATTTTAAAATTATCTTTAAAAATCTTCTCCTCCTGACCCGAAGGCGTAGAGCATTGATATTTTGCATGGAGCACCAGTATATTGACCTTTTTGAAAATAGCTAAAATTGTGATCCTTAGGTTCCCAGCTGCAGAGCCCCGTGTGGATGGGGTATATATTTAAATTAATAATGCTTTTTAAACAGCATCTCCTCCCTAACCTCAGGGCCAATTTGGACCAAATTTTGCAGAAATGTTCCTTACGTGGTCCCCTTTAAAAATAGCTTAAAGCATTGAAATCTGTAAAAAAAACTCTGGTTGCCATGGCAACAAAAATGAAATTTTAAAATAATCTTTAAAAAATCTTCTCCTCCTGGCCAAGAAGGCGTAGAGCTTTGATATTTTGCAAGGAGCATCAGTATATTGTCATTTTCCAAAATAGGTAAAATCATGATTTTCAGGTTCCCAGTGGCAAAGCCTCAGGGGGATGGGGTATATATAGAAATTAAGAACGAATTTTAAACCACATCTCCTCCTAAACCACTGAGCCAATTTGGAGCAAATTTTGCACAAATGTTCCTTAGGTGGTCCCCTTTGAAAATAGCTTACAGCATTGATATCCGTTTAAAACTCTGGTTGCCATGGTAACAAAAGTGAAATTTTAAAATAACCTTTAAAAATCTTCTCCACCTTACCCAGAAGGTGATTAGAGCCTTGATATTTTGCATGAAGCATCAGTATATTGACCTCTTTCAAGATAGGTAAAATCATGATTCTCGGGTCCCCAGGGGTGGAGCGCTGGGAGGGGGGAATGTTATAGGCATGAAGCATCAGTTCACAGACTTCTTTCTTATTTCTGAAATTATAACCCATTGATCCAGAGGGAGGAAAAAGTGTTTTCCTTCTTTCAAATTTGCCCTTAAGCCTTGAAATCTGTAATTTAGACTTTTGGATCACCAGGTACATAATCTATATATGCATTAAGTATGGCCCAATTGTATCATTATCCTAATCTTAACATGAAATTAGACTGTTGAAAGAAAAAGAGCTTTTACCTCAGGTGAGCGCCCCAGGGCCAATGGCCCCCTTGTTATCAGTCTAGTATCTCGTGGCTAACTGTCACCTTCATTGTCATGGATTCTCATCACAAGTTTCATTTTCTTTATAAACCCAAGCGGCATGAGCAGGGCAAAGCATTCATTATTCGGGTTCAATCCCCAGCCAATATCCTTTCCGACATTTGTCTCCCATCAATGGATTGATAATTGTAAACCTTAGTGGGATGGGCTGCTTGGAAAGGAGGTAGTAATGACAGACATACAGGAATCCATGGTTAGGTACTAGAGTCGCTGCGATATGACTGAAATACTATTAAAAGTGGTGTTAAACCCCATTCAATCAATCATTTATTAATATTCAAAGCATTTTCATTACACATAAAAGTTATCTCGAATACCTAATTAAATGGTGATTGACCATCCAATTTAGCCCTATTCGTTGACCTTTAACCTACTCACTGATAATGAATAAATACTATTTCTGGAACAGTAAAATATCTGAAATAAAGGGGAAAAAAGTTGCCTTTCATATGTCAAATGAAATCTTTTACTTAGACATTTGACCTATTTTCTGAAATTTTGAATTATCAAATCTTTTGTTGTTTTATCTCAAATGCATAAGCAAATGGTGGTTGATTTTCATCTGACAATTAGCAATTGACCTTGATCTTAGACCTTTACCTGTAATTGTTAACTATTGTAGCTGGTGCTATATAATCTTTATCTTTGCATACAAAATGGGTTTCATCAATCATCATGTTGACCCATTCACCTATTGTGGTCACTTCCCATGTGTCGTCCATCCATCCATCAACAGTTTCTTTTAAAGTCATCTTCTCCTAAACCACCAAGCCAATAAGGCAGAAACTGTGTTGGAAGGTTCTTGGAAGCTCTACTAAAGTTATTAAAAGATTTAATTTTTGTCAAAAAACTCTGGTTTACATTAAATAGAAAGGATGAAACTGTATTAAACTGAGAAGGAAATCTTTAAAAACCTTCTCCTGCCCAAAGAAAGGGCATAGAGGTTTGAATTTTTGCATGTGTTATCATCTTGTTGCCGTCTAAATCTTTTGTCTAAAGAATGCCTCTGTGGGTAACTTTTCTGAAAAGCATTTGATTAATGAAGATGTAAAACAATATGTGATACCTGCTTTTCCATCTTGACAGTGACATTAAAAGATTCTCATTTTGTCCCAATTTCTTTGCACACTGACAATTCTAGAATTGAGCAATGTAGAAATTCTTCTTCTGATGGCAATTTCATGATCAATTTCAAGATAAAGTAGGCTGCCGTCATAGCGCGTCAGACTCCTAATCTTCAATCATGGGATGTCATGGGTTCGATCCCTGGCGGAGGCAAATATTCTTTCCAACATTTGTCTCTCACCAATGGGTGGATAATCGTAAACCTAAGTGGGATAGCAGCTGGAGGCTAGGAAAGAATGTAGCGGTAGTACTGGTATGAGAAATACCAGGAATTCATTGTTAGATGCTCCAGCCGCAGCGATATGACTGAAATACTGTTAAAAGCGGCGTTAAACCCCATTCAATCAATCAAGATAGAATCAACTTGTAATGAAAAATAATGCCTAAATAAACAATTGTCCTTTACATTTAGATATTAGATAAAATGCTGTATAATAGTATGTTTTTACACAGTGGTTGAAGTTAGTGCAGGCTGATCGTAGTCTATACACCTGCCACAACTATTGTCAAAACAGGAATTTTCTGGGGTCAGAATGACAAGGGTTAAATGCTGCACTACATTGAGGCTTGAAAAATCTAATAGTTCTTGATGATCAAGATACAACCAACTTGTACTAAACACATTGATTGTTTAATCGTTTTTAGCTCTACTGGCCGAAGGCCACTAGAGCTATAGCGATGGCTTTTTCCCGTCCGGCGTCCGTGCGTCCGTCTGTCTGTCCGTTGTCGGTCCGTTAAACTTTTCCTTGTTTACGCGATAAAGTCCACAGTTTTCATTGGAGTCTCTTCAAACTATCACAGAATGATTGTACCATCATAAGGATCGTTCCCTCCGAAATTGGGTCAGATCCGTCAAGAAACACGGGAAAAGGGGCCTAATTAAAACTTAATTAAAAATCCTTGTTTACGCGATAAAGTCCACAGTTTTTATCGGATTCTCTTCAAACTTTCTCAGAATGATTGTACCAACATAAGGATCGTTTCTTTCGAAAATGGGTATGATCTGTCAAGAAACACGGGAAAAGGGGCCTTATGAAAATTTAATTAAAAAATCCTCGTTTACGCGATAAAGTCCACAGTTCTCATCAGATTCTCTTCAAACTTTCACAGAATGATTGTACCAACATAAGGATCGTTCCTTTCGAAAATGGGTATGATCCGTCAAGAAACACGGGAAAAGGGGCCTTATGAAAATTCACTAAAAATTCAATTAAAAATCATCGTTTACGCGATAGAGTCCACAGTTTTCATCAGATTCTCTTCAAACTTTCACAGAATGATTGTACCAACATAAGGATTGTTCCTTTTGAAAATGGGTATGATCCGTCAAGAAACACGGGAAAAGGGGCCTTATAAAAATTAATTAAAAAATCCTCTTTAACGAGATAGAGTCCACAGTTTTCATCAGATTCTCTACAAACTTTCACAGAATGATTGTACCAACATAAGGATCGTTCCTATCGAAAATGGGTATGATCCGTCAAGAAACATGGGAAAAGGGGCCTTATGAAAATTTAATAAAAATTCAATTAAAAATCCTTGTTTACGCGATAGAGTCCACAGTCTTCATTGGATTCTCTTCAAACTTTCACAGAATGATTGTACCAACATAAGGATCGTTCCTTTCGAAATTGGGTATGATCCGTCAAGAAACAGGGGAAAAGGGGCCTTATGAAAATTCAATTAAAAACTCCATTAAAAATCCTCGTTTACACGATAGAGTCCACAGTTTTCATCGGATTCTCTTCAAACTTTCTCAGAATATTGTACAAGCATAAGGATCGTTCCTTTCGAAAATGGGTCTGATCTGTCATGAAACAGGGGAAAAGGGGCCTTTTTTAAAATTTAATAAAAAAATTCTTGTTAACACTCTAGAGTCCACAGTTTTCATCAGATTGTATTTAAACTTTCACAGAATGATTGTACCATCATAAGGATTGTTCCTTTGGAAATTTGGTCAGATCCATCTGGAAACACGGGAAAAGGGGCCTTATGAAAATTTAATCGAAAAATCTTTTAAGAAATACTCTTTAACACTCTGGAGTCAATAGTTTTCATCGGATTCCCTTCAAACTTTCACAGATTGATTGTACTATCATAAGGATTATTCCTTTTGAAATTAGGTATGATCCTTCAAGAAACACAGGAAAAAGGGGCCTTATGAAATGATTAATAAAAAATTCTCATTAATAATCTAGAGCCAACAATTTACAACGGATTCTCTTCAAACTTTCACAGAATGATTGTACCATCATAATGATTGTACCTTTTGGAATCGGATATGATTCCTCAAGAAACATAGGAAAAGGGGCCTTATTAAAATTTAATTCAAACATCTTTGTTAACACTCTAGAGTCCACAGTTTTCATCTGATTGACTTCAAACTTTCACAGAATGATTGTACCATCATAAGAATAGTTCCTTTCAAAATTTGGTATAATCAGTCAAGGACCACGGGAAAAGGGGCCCAATTAAAACTGGATTGAAAAAGTCCTCGTAAACACAATAGAGTCCATAGTTTTCAACAAATTCTCTTCAAACATTCCCAGAATAATTATTACATTATGTGGATTGTTCCTTTCGGAAGTAGGTTTGATCCATCAAGTTTCATGGGAAAAGGTGCCCCATGAAAATTTAATAAAAAAAATCTTAGTTAACACATAATGGCCTTAGATTTCACCTGATTGACTTCAAACTTTCACATAATGATTGTACCATCATAAGGATTGTTCCTTTCAAATTGGGTCTGATCCATTGAGAAACATAGGAAAAGGGGCCTTAGGAAAATTCAATTAAAAAAATCTTAATTCATGCTTGTAAGTCCACAGGTGAGATGGGGTTGTCTTTATACTCAAACAGAATAATTATACTTTTGTAAGAAGAGTTCCCTTTGGAATCGGTTCAGATCCATCAAGTAACATGGGAAAAGGGGCTATATGAAAATTCAATTAATAAAACCCTGTTAACACAATAAAGCCCACAGTTTTGATCAGATTTTGTTGAAACTTTCACAGAATGATTGGAAGGTCATAACTATCATTCTTTTCATAACAGGGTTTGAACTGTCAAGAAGCACAGGAATAGGGGCCTTATGAAAATTTCATTTATAAATCCTTGTTACAAAGTCCAGAGCTTTCATCGGATTTTCTTCAAACATTCACAGAATAATTGTACAATAATAATGATTGTTGATGTTTGCATTAGACCTGATCCGTCAAGTATCACAGGAAAAGGAGCATTATGAAATTTAATTTTAAAATCATTGTACCACAATAATGTCAACAGTTTTCATCAGATTCTGTTAAAACTTTCACAGAATGATTATTCCATCATGAGGATTCTTTCTTTTCAAATTAGGCGTGATCTGTCTAGTATCATGGGAAAAGGGGCCTTTAGAGAATTTTATTTATAATCCTTGTAACCAAGTCCAGAGCTTTCATTGGATTTTATTCAAACCTTCACAGAATCATTGTACAATAATCACGATTGTTGAGGCTGACATGAGACCTGATCCTTCAAGTATCACAGGAAAAGGAGCCTTATGAAAATTTTATTTTAAAAATTTGACACCAAGATAAAGTCTGCAGTTTTCATCAGATTCTGTTCAAACTTTCACAGAATGTTTGTACCATCATAAGGATTGTTTCTTTCCAAATTGGGCCTGATCTGTCTAGTATCATAGGAAAAGGGACTGTATGAAAAATTGTTACCAAATCCTCATAAACGCAACAATGCCCTCAGTCTTTATCAGAATCTCTTCAAACTTTAATAGAATGATTGTACCATCATTTGGATTGTTCCTTTGTAAATTAGGTCTGATTGGTTAAGTGACACAAGAAAAGGGACCTTATAAAAATTTTATTACAAAACATCATTATTACAATAAAGTCCTCAGTCTTTATCATTTTCTTCAAACTATCATTAGGATTGTTCCTTTGTACATTGGGTCTGATTTTTTAAGTTTCACGGGAAAAGGGGCCTTATGAAAATTTAGTTACAAAAATTCTTGACACAATTCAGTCCACTGTTTTCATTGATTCTCTTTAACTTTTAAAGAATGATTCTACCTTCATTAGAATTGTTCCTTTTGAAATTTGGTTTGTTCTGTAAAGTATCATGAGAAAAGGGGCCCTATGAATATTTCACTATAATTCATTAACACAATAAATTCCACAGATTAAACAGATTGATTGTACCATCATTCCAATTGTTGATTTTGACAGTGGATCTGACTATAGCAAGGGTCACATAAAAAGGGGCCTTATGAAAAACTCTCTTCAATATTCTGGTTAACACAATGATGTCCCTTGATTTCACCGGATTCACTTCAAAATTTCACAGAATGATTGTACAAATACTTAGATGGTTCTTTTCAGAACTGGGTACAATCCATCAAGTATCATGTAAAAAGGGGACATATGATTTTTTTTTAAATATTCTAGTAAACATAATGAATTCCCAATATTTCATCAGGTTCACTTTTAACTTTCATAGAATGATAAAACCAACAGTAAAATATCACGGGAAAAGGGGCCTTATGAGAACTAGAATTTAATATCTTTGTTAACACAATAAAGTCAACAGTTTTATTGGATTCTCTTCAAAGATGCATGGAATAATTGTGGCATTCGAAACACAGAAAAAGGGGCCTTACAGATTATCATTCAAAACATTCTTGTGTATGTGATGAAGATCACAATCATTATCAAGTTGTCTTTTAAATTTCACAGGACAATTGTCGGGTTGTAAGGAAAATTCCTTTTGGAATGAAATTGATCCATCAGAAAACACAGGAAAAGGGGCCTTATTGATTTTCATTCAAAACAATCCTGTTTATGTGATTAAGTCCACAATTATTGTCAGATTCTGATGAAATATTCACAGAATGATTGTAGGGTCATAAGGTAACTTTCTTTTGGAAATGGAGTGGATCCGTCATGAAACATGGGAAAAGGGGCCTTGAGGATTGTTGCTTAAAATGATAAAGGGGATAAAGCCCCTTTTTTTTTCTTTATGCATTCTTCATTGAGCAATTAACTTCCTTAAATATCAGATTTCTTTAACGGAAAACTTGATAACCAGTAGAGCGTCTCAGGCCCTCATTGGCCTCTTGTTCCTGTATATTTGAATTTTTGGCTTTAAGATACTTTGATATTATTATGCTCATGTTACAATTATCTTTATATTAGATGTATTAGATGTATGACACTTACTGTACTACATCAAAGTTTTACTATACCCATGCTACAAGTATCCTTCATATTAAGATTTGTTTGTTTGAATGGATTTTACGATGCTTTCAACAATCTTTCAGTTGTATTGCGGCAGCTGGAGCACCTAACAATGGAATCCTGGTATTTCTCACACCAGTAATACCATTACAGCCTTTCCTAGCCTCCAGCTGCTATCCCACATAGGTCTACGATTATCGACTCATTGGTGAGAGACAAATAGTCAGACAGGATGAGTGCCGCCGTCGGGGATCGAACCTGGGACCTCTAGATTGACAGTCAGACACGCTACCAACTGCGCTATGATGGCGGCTCTCATATCAAGATGCTTGACAGTTACTATACTAGATTATGGTATACTATGCTCAAGTTACAATATCCTTTATATTTAGATGTTGAACATTTACTATGATACATGGTGGTTTACAATTGTAGTTTACATTTAGATGTTGGACAGTAACTTTACTACATGATGGTTTTCTATACTCATACTCATGGTACATTTATTCTTAATATTTAGATGTTGAACATTTACTGTACTACATGATGGTTTACTATACTCATGTTACAATTATCCTATATATTTAGAATTTGGACAGTTACTGTAGTACATGATAGTTTACTAGGTATGTAACTTTACTACATGATGGTTTACTATACTCATGTAACAATTATCCTATATATTTAGAATTTGGACAGTTACTGTAATACATGATAGTTTACTAGGTATACCCATATTACAATTATTCTTTATATTTAGATGATGAACAGTCACTGCACTACATGATGGTTTATGATACGCATGTTACAATTATCCTTTGTATTTAGATGATGAACAGTTTCTGCACTACATGATGGTTTATTATACTCATGTTACAGTTATCCTTTATATTAAGATGATGAACAGTTACTGCACTACCTGATGGTTAACTATACTCATGTTACAATTATCCTTTATATTTAGATGTTGGACAGTTACTATACTACATGATGGTCTACTATACTGATGTTGATGTTCAAGATAAAGCCAAATTTTACTACTCTTTACTGGTTGGTGCTTCTGATTCAAAAGTAAGAGCAATAATTTTGTTTGAAAAAAAAATATTTTGAACACTAAGAATACTGCTTTGTTCTTATCGAAAATTTAACCCTTGTCATGCTGAACCCGGAATATTCCGGTTTTGGCAGGAGGTGTAGACTAAGATCAGACTGCACTTATGTGCAGGCTGATCTTAGTCTACACATCCTGCTTGTACTTTTCCTATTAGAGTTGTTTATGAAGTTGATTTCTTAAAGAAATATTGATTTTTGAACAACAAGTTCTATCAGTGTTTTCAGCCCTTTGATTTGACAGTAGTTCAGTAAGGTAATTTATACAGCATGACAAGGGTTAATATTGCAATATATTTATAGAATCTTTCATTCAAACTTTATTGAACTGGTATTCTGTGAGGCTGACCTACATGTCACTTTGACAAATCAGTGTATGACTGTGTGCTTCAGTTTATCCGAATTTGTTTGCAACATAACCCCTGTATTAATGTATGAATTTCAAAATAACTTGTCATGATTTTTCTATGTCATGAGTAGATTTGCCATTTGAAACAAAATGTTTGATAGTTCCAGCTCAAGGTCTCTCCTTTAACTCCTAGATTTAACCACTGCAGCCCAAACCCAATCACAGCTCCATTTCATCTGGAAGAACAAACTGACATGTAATGGCAACCACATGGTCATTATTTTATCATCTTTTTTTCATTCCTCATTTATCATTGTTTGTTTGTTGAAAGCTATTGCCATGGTGTTGTGTCTGTTGTGCGCACGTCCCTGCATGCATGTGTCCATAAACTTTTACTTTAGAAAATATTTTCCTCAGAAAGTACGGAACAAATTCAATAAAATTTTACAGAAATTATCCTTGGGTGACCCTTCATCAGATTCTTTAAAAGATTTAGATTGGATGAAAAATATGACTTTAATGGGTTTGGGCTAATTTCCATATATGGCGAAAGCTTTGGAAATCTTCTTCTCAGAAACCAGTTGAAAAGTTTAAGATATTAAAAGAATTCAGTAGCAAGATTTACTAGCCACACATGGTGTATATGATTTGATTTATATTGAATTCCTAAAATTGCGATTTGCCTTAGTCAGTACATTCAGAGTGATACAGGCATTCCAGCACCTCTAGTTAGCTTGGCTGTTTTCGGAGAAAATCGGAGGTATGGCGATAGCCTTGGTGTAATCATTGTCGTCCTTGTCATTGTCGTAGTCATGCGAAAACTTTGACATTTTGTAATATCTCTGGTTCTACTAATGTCATCCAATTGGATCTTGGCACACTTGTTTACTATCAAAAGAGCAACCTATACTATCAAGGGGGATAACTCTAGATGCATTTTGTCCACTATCAAGCACCAAACAGCTGAGTGTAGGCACCTGTAGGCGGTGCTCTTGTCTTTATATTTTTCTATATGTTTTGTGTAAAATTATCCTTATTTTTTTGCCAGCTTATTGACTACAGCTGTAAAGTAACACACCAATCAATCTATCACAGCTTAACCCATTCCCATACATTCTGGCTTTTTTATGCCCCTAAAAAAACATGATTGGGAAACATTCTGGATAATGAAGAAAATTAGCTTTAACAAGCAATTTTCTCCTTTTCCACTTGAAAGTTTTATACCATGACAGTTGGAAATATCTAAAATTTCATCAACTGCAACTCCTATCTAGATCTGTCAAAAATATTGTCATTTGGGATAGGGGTAAGGTCAAACATTCAAATTGAGCTTTCAAGAGCATACCCTACATTTGTGTATGGATTTCGAAATGTTTTTGGACACTTGTTCTCCATCAAACGTAGATGTGCCATTCGAAGAAAGTTTTCAGATAGCTTCAAGGTTTAGGTCACTGTTAAAGGTAGGTATCAATGTTTTTTCATGTCACAGATTTGGATTAGCCTTATTCCCTCTCATACACTATTTCAATACAATATTATGAAAAGTAGTTTTGCTAAAATCAGAGATCATTTATCAAATTAAACCAGGGTATTCCCCTAATAGCCTACGTAGGTTGTTAATATATTTTTAGATAAAGCCGACACAGTTGCAAAGAATATTAGGTAATTCCTGTGGTGCCTATAACCCTTGGAATCCCACATACAGTTTGAATTTGCTTAAACCAATGTCATCGTTACATCATCAGGAGTTATGTTTGCTAGCCGGTCTTCAATTCTGTAAAGATCAGTCCAAAACTGCCATAAGTGTCAATACAAATATAGACACTTATCCATAGTTTTGCGCTAACCATTTGGTGTGATATGATTTAGGACGTTGATTGTTTTGCTTGTCAATTTGTTACCTTCCATTGACTTTTGGTCATATGCAAATGAGCTCATGTGGTTTTGACCACTGAATTCTATGATATCTAAGAATAAACTGGAATCCTGCTGAATATTTCCTATATAACCAAATAAAGCCGATTTAAGTCTGTCAGATTACTGCAAAGACAATATCTGACTCAAATTTAAGTGTCAAGCTTCTGTTCAAGTTTATTTCTAGGCATTTTGTAAATTTTTCGTATCAAAGTTTAAGTAACATCTATTTTGTCTGAATTTTTTACGTGCCTAGCATTTCCAGAAATTACATGTTTATACCAAGTCAGGGTTCAACATGTGTGTTCACAGAGTCTGATTAGAGTCTTCACTAGGGCTCTACAGATAGATGCTGACTATTCCCTTAGTGCTTCATTTTACACAATGTTTTCTGCCCAGGAATCTAAAATTTCATAAACTTTGGAATGGTGTATGCAACTCCTTTCAATTAGACCAGTCTAAAATTTTGCCGTCTGGTAATGGGTTAAACAATCATTGATTATTTTACGTGCACTAAGTAGCTGTTCATGCTAGCCTCCTTTGCACTGGAAGCACATTGGTCATTGCCTAGTCACACACAGGCACATATTGGTTATATAATTATGGTTTCTCTACTTAACTAGATACAGTCTGTGTTAAAGGCAATGGTATATGATGCAACATCTGTCAACCAAACCATATCAGCTCTACTTCCAGGTATGATAGCGTAGTGCTTAATGCAATTCCATATAATCAGTCAGATAATTCAGTGTTAACCCTTTGTGACACTCTGCAAGAAAAATAAACTTTGGAAAACATTGTGGACAGTGGAAAAATTGCCTGTAACGAGCAATTTCTTCAATGTTCACATTGTTTTCTATCCTAAAAGGCTAAGATTTACTAAATTACTTCAACTTCAATTTTCATCTGTAAATTCTTACAAATTGAACATGTCTAAGTTTCGAGTTAAATGCTACAGTTTATGATGCAACATCTGTCAACCAAACCCTAGCATCTGTACTACCAAGGAAGATAGGGATATGTATTGAATTGTTGTAAAAGCCTATATTCATTGAAAGTATTTACTGCTGTTTTGAACTAACCTAAAGAAATATGTTCACAAGATTCAAACCTGACATACCCATTAAATACTACTGGTGTGGGAATTTTAAGAATTAGTACCATATAAGATAGAAACATTATGTGCAAAAAGATTACATCTCACAATCAACCAAACCTGTCTGTCAATCAAATAACCAGTCTACCAAGGAAATCATTCATTCAGATCAGAAAGGAGTTTTGAACTCTGACATTGGCAGCCATTTTAGTTAACGTTTTTTGTTGGATTGGCGACTTAAGCGTCATAACTACAGATTTTTCAAGCTGTAATTACTACGGTTAGGTCGCCTACCCAATATTCTACCTTTTTGTTACATGCTATGGGCTATAAATTTTTCAAAATAACACAGTTTAAAATCAAAGCAGGACTTCCTGTTTTAATCAGTGGGTGTGGCAAATGGAGTCAGTGGACTGGACCAGGAATTTGGTCAATTTCTTGAACATAGGCCAAATTTGACAGACTTTGATTTCATTGCAGGAAGTATACAAGGGAAGCGTTTGTCAAAAATTACCCATTTAGAAGAAAGTATATTTACATGGGAGAGGTATGATAAGCACTCCTTTATCTTAACCCTTGTCACGCTGAACCCGGAATATTTCTGTTTGGGCAGGAGGTACAATGTATAAACAATGATCAGCATGCACATACGTGCAAATTGATCTTAGACTTCACCATCTACTTGTCCCTTTCAAGCTAGAATTGTTAATGGAATCAGTTTTCAAATAGAATATTGACATGCAACAAGTGCTTCTAGTGCTTTCAGTTCTTTGATTTTAGTGCAGTTATAAACAGGGTTTTATTCAACATCACAAAGGTTAACCCTTTCCTATTTAATCCCTGGTTTTATATCCCTTCTATTTTTATACTTGAGAAAATATTGTGGAAAAAGAAGAAATTGCTTGTGACAAGCCATTTCTTCTTTTTTCCACAATATTTTTCAACCTACTAAGTTATTAATTTTCAAATAAATTCAACTTTGAATTGTCGTCTGCAAAACCTTTGAATTTGGACAGGTCTAAAATTGTACAAAACAGGAAAGGGTTAATTTATAAAGCAATTGTTATGTCCAGAAAGAATGTTATACCATATTTTTCATGATAAAGGCGTTCAATCACTATGCAAAATATAAGCAAGAATCTATCAAAACTAAGAAAAGTTTATATTTCTTTGACTCATTACCAGATAATAAAATTTTACACTTGACCAAATTTTAAAAAAAAGGAGACTACAATATAATTTGATGAAATCTTAAAAAAATAATATTTACAATAGAAATATTGAGGTAAAGAAAAATGCTTGTGACAAGCAATTACTTCATTGTCCTCAATACTTTCCAGAGCTTATTTCTTTAGATGCATCACAAAGCAGGATTGTGTGGGAATGGGTTAATGCAAACAATCAATAGTATTTGAAATATCTAAGGGATATATCAAGAAAAATTTGTCATTTTGCATGTAATAATGTAAAAATTAAGTGATTTCATCAGTGTTTTTTTGGTCAAACTAAGTTCATGTTCTGCAGAGCAACATGAACAATGACAGGGTAAGAACAACCCAAAATAGTGTGATTAACATTTTGTTATTTCAGAATAATAGGTGGATTGCGGCTATCAATCAAAAAAATTGACAGACCAATCAAATTAACCCATTACCACACAATAAGATTTTAGACTTGTCCAAATTCTAAGAAGTTGCAGACTACAATTTTAAGTTGATGAAATCTTTAAAATCTTTGTCTTATTGGGTAGAAAACATTGTGGACAATTAAGAAATTGCATGTAACAAGCAGTTTCTTCAATTTCCACAATTGTTTTCCAAAGCTTTTATATTGAGAGGTGTTTAAAAGTGTCATTGTGTGGGAATGGGTTAAATAAAAGTTGAACTCCCACATTGGTTGAGATTTAGGTAAAACATTTTTTTCAAGCTGGTCTAAACATTGAGGTCATCAACCAACTATTCCTTTTTTAACCCATTACCAGACAACAAATTTTAGACTGGTCCAAATTGAAAGAAATTGCAGACAACAATTTAAAGTAATGAAAGTTAATATTTTTTCAACTTACTGGATAGAAAACAGTGTAAAAAGTGAAGAAATATCTTAATACAAGCAGTTTCTTAATTGTACGCAATCTTTTTCTCAATTGTTTTTCTTGAGGGGCGTCTTAAAGCATTGCTGTGTGGGAATAGGAAAATGCTTTACTAACTGTGAATTTTGAATCAAAGTTTCTGTGTATGTTTAACCCATTCCCACACATTGACGCTTTTGGGTGTCCCTCAAGAAAAATAAATGGGAACACATTGTGTAAAATAAAGAAATTCCTTGCAACAAGCAATTTCTTCATTTTACACATTCATTTCTACCCAGAAAGTTGAAAAATCTAAATTTTGTCAAACTTTAAATTGTTGTCTGCAACTTCTTTGAATTTAGACTGGTCTAAAATTTTGCTGTGTGGTAATGGGTCAAGATGCTCAGTTTTTGTTCTTAATGCACAGGCTCTAATTAATAGAACGCTTTCCCACCGACCTTCCTCAAACAGAAAATTTGATATCAAATAGTTTTTTTCCAAAATTATTGTCCATGTTATAAACATGATGCAATGGTTGGCAACCTCAATGTTGTAACTACATCTTGAATAATCTGTTGGTACAACATTTAGCCCTTACCTGTACAAACCGGGTTTTACGTCCCTATGATTTTATCATTGAAAAAACATTGTGGAACAAGGTGAAATTGCTTGTCACAAGCAATTTCTCCTTTTTCCACAATATTTTCTTCCACATATGATGGCTTCATTTTGAATTGCATCCAATTTTCATTGTTGTCAGCAGCCTTTATCAATTTTGACCTGTCTAAAATTTCTGATAATGGGAAAGGGTTAAGTAGCCATACCAACAAAAGTGTTAAACATTATTGTTGGCCAATGACAGAGTTCAAAGTTCATTTTCTGTCTAAATGTATGATTTGATCCGTCTATGGATCTTTAGACGTAAAGTTGTGATACATCAATTATAAATATTCATAATGTATATTACAGAATTTCAGTGTGTATGAAGACTGTAGGAAAAGTTAAAAGAGATCATATTGAGGAAAGAAAAGGTGAATTAGTTCACTGAATTCTAATTTTGAAATTTGTACAGTACAGAACAATCGTTAATTCGACAATCATTTCAATCACATTCTGGGCAATCACTTTCAATCAGTGTTAGCAAATAATGAGGTTGCAATCGCGGTTTTTCAATCTGCTTTCAATCGAGCCTTAAACAAAATCATTTAATCTACAGCCTTCAATCATTGCTATAATTTACATAGCCATATTTGTTTTTGTGATAGATATTTTGTTGAAATTAAATTCAGTAGTTCAAATTTAAGAAAAGATAATATTTTTGTTCAAGATGATTTCTGATATTTAAGGGATTGAAAGAAATTTGCAATGATTGAACGATCACGTATAAACATCATCTTCTCAGAGTAAAATAGCGATAAGTACTCAATCACTATCATGTCATCATGATCACGTAGCATTCAGCATTCAATCCAGTTATAATCAGATTGTCAAATTAACTATATTCTGTTAACTGTAACAAAGAATAATAGAAAACCAGCTACCCAAAAGATGGGAGACTTTCAAGTTATCCGACATCAACATGCTCACATTAAGGTATTGTGATACTTGAATGTCCATCGTCAGACTGCCACTCATTCCTTGTAAAGTATTGAATAACAGATTTGTTGAAAATGTGTTCTAAGTCTTCAGGACGATCCGTATTAAATGGTTTGTATGGTTTTTAGGATGTTCTAGTAAAAATGTTGACTTTCTGTTCAATACCAAGGGAAAGGGGCCCTTAATGCCTTGTTACCATTCTTGATCTTTAATAATAATAACTTTTGCTTTATCTGAAATATATTTATGGTCATTGGGAAGATCCCAAATGAAAATGGTGACATTCCAATTAATGTCAAGGAGAAAGAGCTTAAACAAAAAAAAATTTCCTTATTACTACTTGGTATGTTGTGTTTTGGTTCGTTCGTTGCTAAGGTTCCGGGTTCGATCCCTGACCGCGGCACTCATCCTTTCTGACTATTTGTCTCCCACCAATGGATAATCCTAGACCTATGTGGGATAGCAGTTGGAGGCTAGGAAGGGATGTGATGGCGGTTCTGGTGTGATAAATACCAGGAATCAAATGTAAGGAGCTTCAGCCGCCGTGATATAACTGAAAGATTGTTGAAAGCGGTGTAAAATCCCATTCAAACAAACAAACAAATCGTTAGTTGCTACAAATGAAATTTTGCTAAAATAATTGTATTTCTTTGAGTATATTGATTTGCCATCAAATATAAAGTAAAAGGGGAATAGGTCACAATATCAGGTCACAATATCAGTGTTATTGAATGCTGGTGCTTGAAAGTCAGTTGATTGAATTAAGAAAATTGTTGCCTTTTAGGTTATAAAACATTGTGGACATTGAAGAAATTGTTACAAGCAAATTCTTCTCTCACAATATCTTTTCAAAGTTTTTTTCTTGAAGGGCATAAAAAAGTAGGATTGAGTGGTAATGGATCAAAGAGAAGTGGGTCACAACTATTCAGTATTTATTTTATGTTATGTTTTATTTACAGAGAATGATGTACTTCAACAATACCAGAGATATCTAGACGGGTTGGATGTTGTCGTGGAAATCAAATGTAGACTCAAACTGGTAATTAGTTATGCTTATGTTAGCTCAACTAAGCATGAAGTACGCTGGTGTGCTATTGTGATTTGCTCATCGTTTGTCGTCTACATGTGTGTCTGTTTGTCCCTCCATCTCTATGGCAATGAATTATTACAAAAAATTCTTCTTTTAACCCATTACCAGACTGCAAAATTTTAGACTGGCCCGCATTGAAATCAGTTACGGACGACATTTCAAAGTTAATGAATTTTTTTTTCTCAAATTTCTGGTAAGAAAACATTGTGTAAAATGAATAAATTGCTTGTAACAAGCAATTTCTTCATTTTCCACATTGTTTCCAAAACTTTTTTTCTTGGGGGCGTCTAAAGGCGTCACTGAATGGGAATTGGTTAACCCATTCCCACATGATGCTTTTTGATACCCCTCAAGAAAAACACTTGGGAAAACATTATGTAAAATTAAGGAATTTGCTTGTTACAAGCAATTTCTTCATTTAACGCCATGTTTTGTACCTGAAAAGTTGAAAAAAATTAGAAATTGAATGTCGAGTTTGAATTTTGGACCATTCAAAAATTTTGCCGTCTGGTAATTGGTTAAACTAGACTAGAGATTCTCACAGAAATGATTTGTATGTCTAACTCATTTCCTTACAAACTATGAAGTATACTGGTCTCTTACTTTACATGTAGCATTACCAGGTTACCCCTTTCAAAGTTTGTTAAAAGAATGGCCACGGTTGCGAGCAATTTCTTCATTTTCAAAATGTTTTCTTAATGATTTTCTTAGGAAGTGTCCAAAAGCATCACTGTGTGGTAATGGGTTAAGCAATTTCTTCATTTGTTTTGTTTTCTACCCACAAAGACAAAGATTTTTAACATTTCATCAATTTGAATTTGTCTTTTTTATCTTCTTACAGTTTGGACCAGTCGAATATTTTCTTGTGTGGTAATGAGTTAAATGGCTCATATAATGTACTGTGTCTCACTTTGGGTGCTATTGACCCTTTCCTGGTTAATCCCTGGATTTTACTTCCCTGAGTTTTTATACGTGAGAAAATATTATGGGATAAGAAGCGATTTCTTCTTATCCCACAATATTTTCTAGCCTACAGGTTGGTTACTTTTCAAATTGCACTCACTTCTAGTTGTCGTCTGCAACTTCTTTGAAATTGGAAAAGTCCAAAATGTTGAAAAACAGGAAAGGGTTATTCTATTAACAGATGACAAAATTTTAGACTGGTCCAAAATAAGATAAGTAGCAAACAACAATTTTTTGTGAAGAAAACATTTTTGACAAAACAGAAAGCTTGTTACAAGCTATTTCTTCATTTTCCACAAAGTTTTTTCTTAAGGGGCATCAAAATTCGGTTTGTGTTGGAATTGGTCGATTAGTATACTGTATACATGTGTAATGATATTTGTAATTATTCATTTAAACTTCATCCTTTTATACCATAACATAAAAGCAAACATACATAATCTATATTTAAATTTCCCTTTTATAAGTTAAAATATGATATTTTGTATCAATGTTTAGATGAAGTCTTGTAACAGTTATCCTAGCAATTTTAGATTTATTGATTTGGGTATAACACAGCTTTTAACAGTATTTCAGTAATGCTGGAAACCTAACGATAGATTACTGGTATTTCTCACACTAGTACTACCACTACATCCTTTCCTAGCCTCCAGCTGCTATCCCACTTAGGTTTACGATTATCCATCTGTTGGTAGGAGACAAATGTCGGAAAGAATATGTGCCGCCACAGGGGATCGAATCCATGACATCCCATGATTGAAGATTAGGAGTCTGATGCGCTGCCAAATGCCCTATGATGGCGGCTTCTAACAATTTTAGAATTTTAGACTGATCCACATAGTTCTCCAAAGCTTTTTTCTATAAGGGCGTAAAAAGGTGTGATTGTGCTGATGCATGGAACCTGTCAACATTCAGAAATATTTTTACATTTTGATTAGTTTATGGGAAAACACAAAAATATTGGTGGTTGATTAAATTTGGTGCAACAAAAATCAACCTTTAAAGCAAAAATAAAAACAATCACCAATAAAACTCTGTTATAGTACTATTGGAATTAAATACAAAACTATGATCTCAACTTTCAGATTGAACAGTCAAAGTTGTCGACAGTTCATGCTCTCTGTATAAAAATTACCCCAACTCAAGCATGTGGTCATATTCCAGGTAAGATGATTCACAAATTGTAAGTTCCACTTGAAACAGCTCTCCAATAGAGCACATATTTATGAATATATTAATTTCTAGGTCCTCTGGCCAAGGGCCAGCAAGGTTATTGTCATGGCATTGTGTCAGTCATGCAGGCATTCATCTGTACGTAAACTTTTTTCTTTAAAATTCTTCTTTTCAGAAATAATTTGATGAATTTCAACCAAATTTTACAGCAATGATCCTTGGGTGACCCTTTATCAGATTCCTTCAAAGAATTTTGATCAGATGATAAACATTGCTTTATTGGGCTTAGCTAATTCCATATATGGTGAAACCTCTAAAAATCTTCTTTTCAGAAATCCTTAAACAGATTTCGACCAAATTTTTTTAAAAATGATACTTGGGTGACCCTTTAATAGATTCTGATTGGATTATGGCTTTAATTGGCGGTGAATTTCCATGTAGGGTGAAACCTCTAAAGTCATCTTCCCACAAACCCTTTCCTGGATTTCAACCAAATTTTACAGGAATGATCTATGGGTGATCCTTATCCGATTCCTTCAAAGAATTCTGATTGGATTAAATTTATGGCTTTAATGGGCGTGGTGAATTTCCATATATGGTAAAACCTCTACAAATCTTCTTCTCAACTATTGAACAGGTTCCAACCAAATTTATTAGATTATATAAAAGAATCTTAATCAGATGAAAAACATGGCTTTAATGGTCGGGGCTAATTTCCATATATGGTATATAGTGAAATTTAAGAAAATAATTATTTTCATAGAAACCATTTGATTGATTTCAACCAAATTTCAATGGAATTATACTTTGGTGACCCTTTATTGGATTTCTTCAATGAATTTAATTGGATGAAAATCATGGATTTTAGGTGGGGCAGAATTTATTTCCATATACATGTATGGAATATATTCTGAAAATTTTGAAAATCATCTGATGAGAAAACTGTTAAAGGGATTTCAACCAAATATTGCAGGAGTAATCCTCAGGTGAGTCTTTGTCAGCTTCCTCCATATAAATTTGGTTTGTTGAAAAAGCATGGCTTTTATTGTCATGGCTTATGTCGATATTTGATCAACAGGGAAGAATTCACTTTTTCATCTAAGTTAGTAAATGTTAGTAAATGAATTTTATATAACCCAACTTAACTATTGTAAATCAGTGAAAACTTTTAAATGCTTCCCTAGAACTATTTCAAAGGTTTTAGTGCCCAGATTTATTTGCCAGGTATTGCAAAGACGATTCAGTTTGTATTGAATTCCTGAAAATACAATTTGATTAATCATTAAATTCAGGCCTGTGGAGTGATAAAAGTGCTCAATTGCCTCTAGTTTCAAAACAATGCTGCTCACCTGAGCACAAAGTCATCAATTGTAATTATTCGATGTCTGGTGTCTGTTTACGATAACAAAAGAATCTTTTAAACCTATCATGATATTTCAAACAGAATTCATTCTAATAATTCTTAGGTAGTGCTCTTTCAAAATACTGCAAAGAGTTTATATCCATGTAAAGCTCTGGTTGCTATGGCATCATATTGAAAAAGATTTTAAAAAATTCTTCTCCAAAACCAATCCCAGATTTTACATAGTAATAAAGAGGGAATCTTTAAAAAATATCTATAAAAAATTCTCTACTCTCAAAATTAGCCCGTTGTTGAAGGACGGAAATTTTGAAATAAGCTTTAGAAATTATCTCCTACAGAACAAGAAGGCATAGTGTCTTGATATTTTGCATGAAGCATCAGTACATTGACCTCTTTCAGAATTGCTAAAGTCATCATCCTTGGATTGCTAGGGGCATAGTCCCAGAGGGGGATAGGGCTTATATAACAATTGAATGGGATTTTCAAAGGGACATCTCCTCCTAAACCACATGGCAGATTTCAACCAAATATTGCAGTAATGTTCCTTGGGTGGTGGCCTTTAAGAATTGCTAAAAAGAATTGAAATCGTTTGAAAACTTGGGTTGCCATAGCAAACAAAGCTTAAAGTTTGATAAATACTTTAACAATTATCTCTCCTGACCCAAAAGGCATAGAGTCTTGATATTATGTATGAAGTATCAGTACATTTACCTCTTCCAAAGTGCTATAATCATCACCCTCTGGTCCCCAGGGGCAGAGCCCTAGGGGGGGTGGGGCTTATAAAGAAATTAAGAAGGATTCTTAAAACCACTTGGCCAATTTAAACAAAAGAATTTAGATCACTTGAAAACTCTGGTTGTTATGACAACAAGAGTTGAATTAAAACTTGACAAGTCTATTGTTCTGTTGTCAGAATCTTATGGTGGTCTATTAAAGTAAATCAATCTATCACTCTTACTTCAATTTTAGGTCACCTGACCGAATGGTCATGGTGACCTATTGCAATCATCGCTTGTCTGTCGTCATGCGTCGTCCATCGTCCGTTAACTTTTAAACAATTTCATCTTCTTCTCAAGAACTTCTGGGCGGATTTCAACCAAACTTGGTAGAAAGCATCATTGGGGGATGCCAATACAAGTTTGTGAAAATAGGGGTTCTGGGGTCATAGGGGCCCCAATCGGGGGCAAAAAGGGGTAATTTTTGGTTCTTCTTTAAAAATCTTCTTCTAATAAACCGTTAATGCCAGAGCTTAAATATTTTGTGTGCATGACAACTAGGACAGGTATATTATAAATTGTGAAATTCATGCCCCTGGGGTCATGTATGGGGCCACACCCACAGGTCAAAGTTCATCATGTTAAAAAATTCACATTTTCATCTTCTTCTGATGAAGTACAAAGCCAATTTCAAACAAACTTGGTGAAAAGCATCATTTGGTAATGGTTATTCGGATTTGTGAAAATTAAAAGACTGGGGGGTCAGGGGGCCCTAAAATGGGGACCAAAAGGGGGTAATTTTTGGTAACTTTTAAATATTTCATCTTCTTCTCAAGAACTACTGGGGGGATTTCAACCAAACTTGGTAGAAAGCATCATTGGGGGATGCCAATTCAAGTTTGTGAAAATAGGGGTTCTGGGGGTCAAAGGGGCCCTAATAGGGGGCAAAAAGGGGTAATTTTTGGTACTTCTTTAAAAATCTTCTTCTAATAAACCGTTAATGCCAGAGCTTAAATATTTTGCCAATTCCAGTTTGTGAAAAGAGGTTGGGGGGGCTTGGGGTAAAAGGGGCCCAAGTCGGGGGCAGAAAGGGGTAAATTTTTGTACTTCTTAAAAAATCTTTTTCTAATAAACCTTAAATGCAAGAGATTAAATATGATATGTGCTTGACTGGTAGGACAGGTATACTAAAGTTTGTGAAATTTATGTACCTGGGGTCATGTATTGGGCTACGCCCAGGGTTCAAAGTTCATCATGTTAAGAAATTCATAATTTAGGTCACCACCAAATGGTCATGGTGACCTATTGCAATCATCGTTTGTCCGTTGTCTATTAACTTTTAAACATTTTTTATCCTTTTCTCAAGAACCACTGGGCAGCTTGGCTTAGAGTTTTTATATTTTGTCCGTAGCAACCATCATCTAGAAGACTTCTAGCAAGATTTTTTAAATTATGGTACAGGGCTCAAAAGTATGCCATCATTTGAAACTAACTCTGAAGATGATGGAGCTTTGATATTTGGTATGTAGTATCATCACATGGATATTTCTCTTGTTTACACAATAAAGTCCACATTTTCAGCTACACTAACCAAAGGCCAGCGGGGCTATTGTCGTGGTCCTGTGTCCGTCGTGCATCTGTGCATGCGTAAACTTTTCTTTAAACAACTATATCTTGAAAAATACTGGGCCAATTTTTAACCAAACTTAACAGGGGTGTTCCTTGCACAATCCTCTTCCAAACTGCTAAAAATAATTTTGTTCCATGAACTCTTGTTGCTATGGAAACAAAATTAATTTCTAACATAAATTTTGATTGCAAAATTCTTTAAAACTACTAGGTAGATTCTAATCAAATTTCACATGAATGTTCCTTTGGTGGACCTTTTTCTAATTCTTTCAAACAAAATCACTTGTCTTGATGCTCTTTTACTCAGGTGACCGTTAAGGCCCACTGGGCCTCTTGTTGTTGTAGAATAAACTACTGTACAAAGTTATACATATGGAAATCTTGTAAAAACCTTAAACTCCATCAAGCCTAGAGCTATCATACTCAGGTTAGCGATATAGGACCATCATAATCCTCTTCTTCTTAGTTCACCTGAGCACGAAGTGCTCATTGTGAGGTATTTTGATCATCCTCTATCCGTCGTGTTTCAACAATCTTAAAATGACATTTTATCCCAAACCACATGGCTGATTTCAACCGAATTTGGCAGGAATGTTCCTTGGGTGGTGCCCTTTAAAAATTGCTAAAGAATTGAAATCCATTAAAAACTCTGGTTGCTAAGGCAACAAAACTGAAAGTTTAATGAAAACTTTAAAAATTATCTCCTTCTGACCCAGAAGGCGTAGATCCTTGATATTTGGCATGAAGCATCAGTACAATGACCTCTTTCAGAATTGCTAAAATCATCACCCTCTGGTTGCAAGGGACTGTGCCCCAGGGTTGGTGGGGCTTATAAAGAAATAAAGAAGGATTTTTAAAACAGCATCTCCTCCCAAATTGCTTCGCAGATTTCAACCAAATTTGGCTGGAATGTTCATTGATGCCCTTTAAAAAATGCTAAAAGAATTGAAATCCCTTAAAAACTCTGGTTGTCATAGTTACAAATCTGAAATTTTAAAATAATCTTTAAAAATTATCTCTTCCTGACCCAGAAGGCCTATAGCCCTGATATTTATCACCTTCGGATACCCAGGGGCAGAGCCCTTGGATGGGTAGGCTAATATGGAAATAAAGAGGGGTTTTTAGAATGACATCTTCTCCCAAACCACAGGGCGGATTTTCACTTAATTTGGCAGAAATGTTCCTTTGGTGGTGCCCTATGAAAATTGCTAAAAGAATTGAAATCCATCAAAAACTCTGCTTGCCATGATAACAAAATTGAAATTTAAATAAAATCTTTAAAAATTATCTCCTCCTAACTCAGAGGGCCTAGGGTCTTGATATTACGCACGAAGCATCAGTACATTAATCTCTTTTAGAATTGCTAAAATCATCAACCTCGGGCCCCCAGGGGCCGAGCCCCAGGGGTTGGTGGGGCTTATACAGAAATAGAGAAGGATTTTTAAAAGGACATCTCCTCCCAAACCACTTGGCTGATTTCAAACAAAGAATTTAATCAATTGAAAACTCTGGCTGCTATGATATTTAGATTAAAATTGGGGGAAAAAAACATCTCCTCCTGACCTTGAAGGTGAAGAATCTTGAATTTTGCATGAAGCATCAGTACATTGAATCAATTGATGAAATTTTAGTGCCACATGGTGATTTCCACATGGAAAAGAGCCTTATTTCAGGTGAGCACCTGGGTCCTCTTGTTTAATGACAGAGATGTAAGTGAAAATATAGCTTATATTGCTCATAAAATTGAAAATTAAAACAATTTTTACATATGTATTGAACAATTTTTCTATTTCTTCAACACATTGCCAGACAAAAAACTTTAGACTGGTCCAAATTGAAAGACAATAATTTAACCCATTCCAACTCAATCCCTCCTTTTTACGCCCCTCAAGAAAAAAGCTTTGGAAAACATTGTGGAAAATGAAGAAATTGCTTGTATAAAGCAATTTCTTCATTATCCACAATGTTTTCTACCCAAAATGATGAAAAAATTAAAAATTCTATCAACTTGAAATTGTCGTCTGCAGCTCCTTTCAATTTGGACCAGTCTAAAATTCCACTGTGTTGGAATGGGTTAAAGTTAGTGAAATTTCAGATTTTGTCAGCATTCTGTTTGGAGGAAACATTGTGGAAAATGAAGAAATTGCTTGTTGCTTTTGACAATTGTTTTTCTTGAGGGGCATCAAAAGGGTCATGGTGTTGGAATGGGTTAAAGCAAAATGGTATTTTTTTTCCAAACAAAACTTCTGTAAGATTGTTATTTTGCATGTGATTTACATGCAACCTGGTTATATCATGAGTTTCTTTTGTCCTCTGTGCAACCAATACTCTGGCTGATAGCTGGCCATGCACACTGACTTCTTACAAGATAGTTCAACTGAGTTAGCAAACATCATTTCTCTTTATGCCCTATCGTCAGGGATAAAAGAAAAATAAAGATATTTTTTGTAAGGTGACTCAAAGATTTTAGTAACAGCATATGTGGTTACAAAGTTTTGCTAATCCACCAACCAAATGGTTTTAATCTCCAATGAATGGCCAAAAGGCAACTGAAGCTATTGCATTGTGTGTGTAGTCGGTTAATCTATTCTTATGAACTTGCCCAAGCATTTTGAATAGTGCCAGAATTGAAAAATAAGTGCAGAAAACATTTTGAGAAAAGGAGAAATTGCTTGTTACAAGCAATTCCTCATTTTCCCACAAAGTATACTATTATTATATTCCTTCAGGACATCAGAAAGCTTCAATATATGGTAGTGGGTCATACCATTCCCACAAAATGATGCTTTTTGACACCCCTAAATAAAAATGCTTGAGTAAACATTGTTGACATTGAAGAAATTGCTTGTAGCAATCAATTTCTTCAATGTCCTCAATGTTTTCTACCATAAAAGGCAATGAATTTCTATATTCCTTTAAACTGATCTTTGAATTTGGTCCAGTCTATAACATTGTCATGTGGTAATGGGTTGAGATAAATTCAGAAGATTCTCAATGAAGTAGTCATTGGATTGATCATCCAATTTTTTTATTGACAACAGCTAGTCCTCATTTCATATAAACAATATTGCTTTCAAAATTAAGACTGGTCGTAACTGAAGGAAAGTTTCAGACAACAAGGAGTGTGCAGTTAACTATACTGTCATGAATTTTAGGCTGTGTCACAGAGAAAGGGTATTAATGCAAAAGATTAGCGTATATTGTGACTATGGCACTCTTGATAACTCATTCCAACTTAGCAAATTTTAGACTAGACCAAGTTAAAAGAAGTTAACAGTCTGAAGTTTATGGAATTTTGGGTTTTTTCATCTTTCTTTCTAGAAAAAATGTAAAATTGAAGAAATTGCTGATTCATTCTTCTTGAAGGGGGAAGTCAATAACATCATAGTGTGGTTATTGGTTAAGTTTCATATATTCATATTAAGGAAATTCAAACACCTATTGTGATTTTGAATATTTCAAGAGATATGGAAAATCTGAATCTGAAGCCCTGAATGAATCAACTTCAATATAGTTGCTTATTTATATAAAAACATGTGAACCATCTTTAATTTTCAGATAACTTTATAACAGTGCTGTCATCAAACGGTATGTTTATATTATATATATATATATATATTATATTCTTATAACCATTTATTATCATAAATCCTAAAGTATAAAGTGACAAGGAAAGAGTAAATAATGTTAACCCATTACCAGACAGCAAAAGTTTAGACTTTTCCAAATCTAATGTAGTTACAGATGATAATTAGAATTTGATTAATCTAAATTAATCTGGTTTTTGGATAGTAAATATTGCTGATAATGAAGAAATTGCTCTTAAGTAATTCTGACTAATTCCAATGTTGTTTGACCTTGGTAGATGTATTAATGATTTAATTTTTAGTCTCGTCTATCAAAAAAGGTGATCTGATTGGTCAAAAAAAGTTATTCATTACACCATGAACAAAATTTTAGCATGCAGTAATTTTGTAAGATTCCACACAAAATAGTTCCACACAAAAAGGTATCAAAATTTGTAAAGTTTTTCCTTTTTTCGCTGGATGCTATTAAAGTATAAGAAATGAGGAGAATATTGTTTGTTTTCATGGAGGTATGAACCGAAAAAACTAATCATACTTATGTATGAATCCACTTTGCGTATTCATAGTGTGATTAATTTTTTCAGTTCATACCTACATGAAAACAAAAAATGTTCTCTTCATCTCTTAAACAACAGAGGGTTTGGTTATTAATAGAAACAGTTTATAAATGCATTCTCCTGTACAGAGATTTCCGCCTCAGAGAAGGGACATTTGAAATAGTAAAAGGCAGCTTGATCAAGATTTTTGCTTAAGAAATATAATTGTACATATGGATGGTCCTTTTATTCCTAGGCAGCTTTGTAATTGATCAATTATTGGCCCAAACCCTATTACTCTTGAGTGGCAAAATTTATAGCCACCATCATGTATTAAAAAGTAGATTAGTATAGATTAGTTAGTTTGGGACCTAAACGTTGTAACTACTGCTAGAATAAGCTGTAGTTACGACATTTAAGTTGTCAAACCAACAAAAATGTTTCACACTTTTGGCAGCTAATGTCGAAATTAATTCCAGAATAAACTATTTGATTGGTCGTTTGATGCCTTGATTGACAGCCATGATATATGACGCTTTAAAACGCCCCTCAATATAAAAGCTTTTGAAAACATTGTGGAAATGGACAAGCAATTTCTTCATTATCCACAATGTTTTCTATCAAAAAAAAAAAGAAATTTAGAACTTCATCAACTTGGAATTGTAGTCTGCAGCTTCTTTCAATTTAGACCAGTCTAAAATTTCACTGTGTGGGAATGGGTTAAATCAGTTTTCTGATGAAGTGTATTTACAATGATAAATCAAGGATTTATGTACAGGGAAGTATCGAGAGGGGATTGTCTTACAGAACGAAATTATACAAGCAGTCTCAACCTTAGAGGAAGAATAATGTGTAATTTTAAAATTAAACTAATGTTGGGATTTCTCTGGTGATGTAATATTTATAGCTATTTAAATAGCTAGCAAAAGCTAACAACAGGGTAATATTGTCATAAAAGGAAATGTTTGGCAAGATAGCCAATCACTTCAGATGTTGGCACAATTTCAAAATTGTACATTATGCTTCCTTTTCCTTAATTCTTTCCTGTTTTGCAAAATTTTAGACCTATCCATATTCAAAAGTTTTGCCAGACAAAAATGTAAAGTAGATTCAATCGAAAAAAACCCAGCTTTTAGTAGGGTAGAAAATATTGTGGAAAAAGAAGAAATTGCTTGTTACAGGCAATTTCTTCTTTTTCTACAATCATTTCTCAATTATAAATTACAGGAAGGTAAAAACCAAGGATTGAACAGGAAAGGATTAAGTTGAGACTGCTGGTGTAATTTGGTACTGAGGTCTGGAATGTGAATTTATCGTATCATGTTTTTAACAGGACAAGCTGATGTTGTATTAAAGATGCACCCATATCTACCAGTGCCTCAAACTCTCTCAGGAAGGTAGGATGATTTAGATTGTATAAGTGGGTACCCTAATTTAAATTGATCATATGATTCTTCTAGCCACTTATACAGCTCATTAGCTCATCTAAATACAACATGCTCATGGTGAATTGATATGATCTTTGAATATCCGAGGAGCATCAGTGGGGCATATTCAATTTAATTGTTTACACTCTAGACGCCACAATTTTAGTTAAATTATTCTAAAAAATGGTCGAATTGTTTGATAGGTCATTTGAAAGTGGTATCATTTTGTTTTAAAATACAGGAAAAGGGACTTAAAATGACAAAAACTTTTTGTACACTCTAGAATGATCAGAATGTTTTCAGTACATTTGGATTTACCCTATTGACAATGGGAAGATTCTATGTGAAAATGGGAAAAAGGGCAGTAATAACAATTTCTTTGTTTTATACTCTAGAGGCGTTAATTTGCCATCCATCTACATAAAACATGGTCAAAAAATTTGTCATATCATTAGGCTGAACTCTATTGAATATATTTGTTTACACTTGATTTATTCAACTTAGTCACTGTTTTTGACTAGTAATAAGGATCAACCCGTTTGAAATTCAAAATGTACTGTTGGAAAACACAGGAAAAAGGGCCTTTTGAAAATGGAAGTGTTCTGTATGAAGACACAGGAGTAGGAGCATATATGATAACTTTTAACCCATTCCCACACTATGACACTCTTTGACGCCCTTCAAGAAAAACAATTAGGAAAACATTGTTGAAAATGAAGTGTCAAAAAGCGTCCCTGTGAGGGAATAGGCAAAAGTTTATAAAATTTCAGAATTTCAATTTTATGAGTGGAAAACCTTGTTCAAAATGAAGAAATTGCATTTTCCACAATGTTTTCCAAAACTTTTTTTCTTGGGGGGTATCAAATACAAACATTGTGTGGGAATGGATTAATAAGTCTTGTGTACTGCATTCTGTCTTCACTTATGAGATCTGATTTGAGGTTTCAGTTTCAGGTTTCTTTGATAAATAAAGAACTTAGGTGAGATATCTTAGTTGTGCCTGTTGTTTACTTCTGCTCGAAGATGATTTTCTTAAACTCAATACCTAATTTTGACATGTTTTAGGTAAATAAGCTGCAGAAAATAATTTCAAATTGATAAAGTTTAAAAAAGGTTTGACTTTCCAGATTAAAAATGATAAAGTTGCTTGCTAAAAGCAATTTCTTCATTTTCCACAATGTTTTCAGAAATGAAGCAATAGCTTGCTTAAATTTAGGGGTTCATTTACATGTGTGTCGACACTCCAATAGTAGAATTTGTGATATCATGGCTCTAAATCAATGATTAAGTTTTAATTTTTAGGAGGAAATGTAATGATATTCATTTATTTCCCTCTAACCCATTCCCACTGAATCACGCTATAAGACACCCCCAAGGGAAGAAGCTCAGGAAAATATTGTGGAAAATGAAGAAATTGCTTGTTATAAGCAATTTCTTCATTATCTACAATATTTTACCATACGGAAAGTAGAAAAACTAAAATTTAATAATCTTTAAATTGTTGTCTGCAACTCCTTCAAGTTTTGACCAGTCTAACTTTTTATATGCCGCCGGAGGCGGTCGTATATTGGCGTCATCTTCTCCGTGTGTCCGTCCGTCCATAAGAAGTATGTACTTCCACTTTTCTCGTGAGCGCAACTTCTCCTAAGTTTCTGGCTGCATCTTTTTGAAACTTGGTCAATGTTATCACCTTAATTGGTAGATGTGCATGAAGCAAGGATTTTATGGTTCATTGATTTTTGCCTCAGTTATGCCCCCTTTAATCTTAGTCTCTGTTGCTCATTGAAATTGCAGCCTTGTGAATGCAACTCCTCCTAAGTTTCTGGCTGGATCTTTTTGAAACTTGGTCAATATTATCACCTTAATTGGTAGATGTGCATGAAGTAAGAGTTTTATTGTTCATTGATTTTTGCCTCAGTTATGCCCCCTTAAAACTTAGTCTCTGGGGCTTATTGAAATTGCAGCCTTGTGAACACAACTCCTCCTAAGTTTCTGGCTGGATCTAAAGGAAACTTGGTTGATGTTATCACCTTAATTGGTAGATATGCATGAAGTAAGGATTTTATGGTTCATTGATTTTTGCCTGATGCCTGATGGGGCTTATTGAAATTGCAGCCTTGTGAATGCAACTCCTCCTAACTTTTTGTCTTGATTCAAATGAAACTTGGTCAATGTCATCACCATAATTTGTAGGTGTACATTGATCAAGGATTTTATGATTCATTGATTTTTGCAAGAGTCATGCCCCTTGACACTTAGTCTCTGGGCCCATTCAATCAATCAATCATAACAAATAGTTTGAACTTGACAATTTAAAAAGGTAGTCTGCAAATGTTTTCAATTTGGTTCTGTCAAATTAAGTAGTGTCTACAACTATTTTTCGTGAAACAGCAGCAAAGTGGCGGCTTATATTGTGACTATGGCACTCTTGTTGTCATCTAGTAATGATTTTAAAAAATCTTTGATTATAATTTTCCTCTTGAATCAAGAAAAAGAAAGAATTTTATTCTCATAATTCTAATATAAGCATACAAAAATAATAAAAGTGACTTTATTCATTTGAGTATGCTTTTTATAAAAGCTCTTTATAAAATAGCTACAATCATTTTACGGAATTTGCTATATCCAGTTGTTTATCAATTCCCACTCAGTGATGCTTTTAGACGCCCCAAAGGATAAAAGCTTTAGAAAACGTGAAAAATGAAGAAGTAGCTTGTCAATCAATTTCTTTCGTTTTCAACAATGGTTTCTATACAGAAAGTTGAAAAAATCTTTAAATTGTCGTCTGCAACTTCTTTCAATTTGGGCCAGTCTAAAATATTGCCGTCTGGTAATGGGTAATGGGTAGTCACTTCATCAAAAGGATTTGACGCTATTTAATTCCCGATCATGCAATAAGAAATTGTTAAACCAATACCTCGAGACAAATACCTTTACAAAGCAGACAGCATAGATTTAGATTTCCCAGTAGTCCAAACTGAAAGAAATTACAGATGACATTTTGAAGAAGGTAGAACTTTAAATATTTCTGTCTTTCTTGTCAGAGAAACTGTGTACAATAAAAAAATTGCTTTTGACAAGCAATGTCTTTATTTTTCCACATCATTTCCCTAAACACCTCTCTTGAGGGTAAAAATATTGTAATGTTTTGGAATAGTTGATTAACCCTTTGCTGGTTTTTTCAAAGTTTTAAACTTGTCCAGACTTTTAGCAAATAACTTTGGAAAGTAAGTACCATACTCAACCAAATTTTAGACTGGTCCAAATTCAAAGAAGTTGCAGATGGAAATGTTTATTTTAGAGAATTTTAAAAAACTCAGTATTTTCGGGTAGAAAACAGTGTGGATAATGAAGAAATTGCTTGTAACAAACAATTTCTTCATTTTCCACAATGTTTTCCAAAACATTTTTTGAAGTTCGTCAAAAAGTGTCATTGAGTGGGAATGGGTTAAAGTAACCATCCCTACGATAGAAAACATTGAAGGAAAATAAGGAATTGCTTATCACAAGCAATTTCTTCTTTTTCAAAAATATTTTTTCAAGTATAATGCAATAAGGAGGTAAATTCATCATCTTTGTTTCAGCGTTAGTTTTACCTGTGCCACGAAAGAAACATTTGATGCCAATCTAACTGATATCAGTGTCACCTTTGGTCATATGATGATGTCATTACCATGGCAACCAGATAAAGATACATGTAGTTCAAAAGAATTTTTCCAATGTCTTTGGAAATGGACTGTTGGAGGGTCTGACAAAGAAAGGTAGGGACATCTGAGGACAGATCACTTTATTCAAATAGAATGTCAGCAATTGTAATGCTGAAAAAATCCTCAAATCTATTACAGTAAAACCCCTCTAATACGACCACTTGCGGTACTTTCTGAAAGTGGTCGTAATAGCGGGGTGGTCGTAATACTGAGGTTTGGTCGTTTGTTGTCAAGTTATTCATGTTTATTTTATTTTTTTGTTATTTGAAAATATTAATACTATACATACAAAAATGAAACTATAAGAACATGTTTTACAGCGAAATCTCATGTCATTTTCAATTTACGATCTTTGGTAAGTTGCACTTTCTCTATTCTCCATTTGGATCTGATTCAGAAGGCTGACCTCAGATTATTTATTCGTAAGTACAGGTTCAAAGTGACAAACTGTCGATATCATATCTTCTTTAATGCGAATACCAAGCATCAATTACCAAGACTAATCGTAACTTCTCGGATACGTTTTCACTTTCGAATTTATTACTGGAGTCAAAACCTGTGACACATTCAAATAACAATTGAAAATAATACAAGCTATAATTTCTTGAGGTGATCGGCCACTTTAATCATAACACCTTTTATAATAAGGGTTCGATATCACATAATCAAAAATCCGATAATGTATTTACAATGTATTCGCACCCAATTAGTGTCGCTCTTATCAAGTGTGAAATTCGGGTGGTCGGTCTCAATATGTGAAAATACTGGTCGTTTTAGTGGGGTTCAAAATAGTGTATGAGCTATAGTTGGTACTGAATTTAGTGGTCGTAATTCGGAATAGCGGGGTGCCCGTTTTAGAGGGGTTTGCGACCATTGAAATAAAGAACAAAAAATTCCGTTCTGTAAAAATTCGGTCGTAATAGCGGGGTGCCCGTATTTCCGGGGTGGTCGTAAGGAGGGGTTTTATTGTAAATCCAAAACCTGAAAGCGCAGAAAGTAATAATTTTGGGTAATGATAATTTTGAAATTTTACCTGAAAAAAAATCCGCTTTAAAGTGATAAGCAGGAGGTCTAGACAAAGATCAGATTGCACACATTTGCAGGCTGATCTTTGTCTGTACCTCCTGTGCAAATAGGAAAATTCTGGGTTCAGCATGACAAGGATTAAGGGCCATGTGTTTTAAAGCACTGCTGGGTAAATAGATCAGATGATAGTTTTGTATTTTAACATTTTGTTTAATATTAAATGAAACATTGAAAACCAATTTGTAAGTTCTATCAGTTCAAGGTCATTGTTTAATCAAAAGCTTGAATTGTAAATGATGGGGCTTCTTTTGTCCTAATCATAATGCATTGTCACGGGTAGAGTTTGCAAACTCATTTTCAAATATCAAGGTCACTTGTACAAAAATTACAGAGTTTAGTAATCTCTTTTTTAGGTTTGGTGTTGAATCACTGAAGCTTTTTGATCTCCCACTGACAAAGTTCAAGACAAAAAATGCTGAAAGACTAGGAAAGTTTGAAATGAAAGATCATCATTCAGGTATCATTTCTTGCTTATACTCCCGTATTTGTTAGGCCAAAATCAATGGAAATCAAAGTAAAGGCCAAAGAATACCAAACAGAGTGTTTTGACTGCCAAAAAATGCAATCTTATTTTAACCCTTTACTGTATTTCAAATTTGAGACATGTCCGAATTCATTTTGCAGATGACAATCTGAAAGCAATTTCATTTGAAAATAATTATTCAGCAGGGTAGAATATTTTTTGAAAACAAATAGAAATTGCTTGTTACAAGCAGTTTCGTCTTTTTCACAATGTTTTCTCAGCTATATATTTTGGTCATCATTGTATCCCCGCTCTGAAGAAGAGGGGGGTATAATGGTTTTCCCCTATCCATCTGTCTGTCAGTAGCTAATATTTTCGTCACATTTTTCTCAATGACTATTCATAGCATTGTCTGGAAATTTGGTGTAGAGGTTGATCAAGGGGTCCTACATGGCACTTACCGAATTTAGATCCACAACTTTTTTACTTCCAGTTTACAACTTTGTTTATATTCAGACATTGACTTGTACACTGGTATATTTTTGTTGTACTTTTCACAGCAACTATTCATAGCGTTGTTTTGAAACTTGGTTTGGGGGTTCATCTAGGGGTTCTATATGGTGCTTACTAAATTTAGGTCAGCAAGTAAACTACTTCCTGTTTTACAACTTTGTATATATTCGGACATGGACTGGTATTTTCGCTGTAACTAATTCAATTTGAAACTTGGTGTTGAGGTTTATCTAGGGATCCTTCATTTCACTTACTGAAATTAGGACAGCAAGATAACTAATTCCTGTATAGTGATATGATTTTGTCACATTTATCTCAGCAACTATTCATAGCATTGACTTGAAACTTGGTGTGGGGGACCATCTAGGGGTCCTACATTGTGCACTCAGAATTAAGGTGTGCAGGATAACTACTTCCTGTTTTACAACTTTCTTTTACAACTTGCCTTTCTCTGCAAATATTCATAGCATTGATTTGAAACTTGATGTGGAGGTTCATCTTTGGGCCCTCCATTGTGCTTACAAAATCAAGGTCCATGATTTATCCACATCCTGTTTTAGAATGTGGATAGATTTCAGACATAGCCTAGTAAAGTGGTCTAATTTTGTTACATTTCATGACCAAATATTCACTATTGACTTAAAATTTCGTTTGTAGGTTCAGCTAGGGTTAAACATGGGGCTTATTGAACTTAGGTCAGTAACTTAACTACTTCCTGTCCTTTAACCTAGTTTATTCTTGGAAATTGCCTGGTATAGTTGTATATTTTCAACATATTTTTCTCAACAACTATTAAAAGTATTGACTTTAAACGTCCATGGTCCTTATCAAGTTTAGATCTGCATATCATAAACTTCTTCCTGTGTTCTTACTTAGTTTATCTTCAGCCAATAGTTTATTTTTGGACATTGCCTGGTTTGGTGGTATTGTTTCAATGCTTGATGTGAAGATGCAGCTAGGTGCTTTCCAAATATGTTCCATTGATTGTGAATTCCATTTTCACTATACGTATGGTAGTGCATGCTGGGGTATACTCAGTGAATTTTGACTCACATATTTCTTGTTATACCCTGGCAAAACAATTTTTTTTCGGGGGTATACCGGAATCACCCTGTCTGTCTGTACAAAATACTACCAATTTTGT
The DNA here is from genome assembly GCA_946902895.1 of Fragum fragum. Lineage (NCBI taxonomy): Eukaryota > Metazoa > Mollusca > Bivalvia > Cardiida > Cardiidae > Fragum > Fragum fragum. Next base: position 65,591,207 of record OX336370.1, on the reverse strand, counting down.
GTGGCGAACTCCTCCTTTAGTTTTGCTTCAATACCATTGAAACTTTATATAAAGATTAACCACATGTTGAAGTTTTGTAAGACTCAATTTTGAAGTCTTAATTCCCCCTGGTTCAACAATTATCTCCCCTTGAACTTGGACATTATTTATGCTTTGTAGACATATACAGCTAATTATACTACCAATTTTAGGTTGCGAACTCCTCCTTTCTAGAAAAGCAAAGTCAGTAGCTATGTTCTTGTATTGTTAAAGCTCTCATTACACTGAAAGCACGTGCGAGGGTATTAAGTCACATACTGTGAAAAGTTCTAGTTCATCCTAGGGTGTTCATATTTCACTTTTGCATTCATCAGGGTATGAGGCAATGACTCTGACTCTGTGACCATGTACCCTTAACCTTTAACCCTATTGTAAAAAGCAGAAGGGTGAGCTGTGATGTCTGAAGACAATTTTTGTTTCAACATGTTTTCTTTAATTGAGTCAAAATCCAGGATTTAGTGGGATTATGCTTAATCCCAATTTATTCTCAATATAAGCCAATGATGTTGAAACTAACTGATGCATTATTCATTATTCTGAGGTCAAAAGATTAACGTTTCTGTTAAATGTAACTCAGACGTTCTTAACCCTTTCCTGTACAAATCTGGGATTTTGCATCACTATGATTTTTATACTGAAGAAACATTGCAGAAAAAGAAGAAATTGCTTAAAGAAGAAATTGCTTATAAGAAGCAATTTCTCCTTTTCCACAATATTTTCTACCACATAGGATAGTTTCATTTCAAAATGCATCCAATAATCATTGTTGTCTCAAACCCTTTCGACTAGTCTTAACTTTCAAAAAACAGGATAGGGTTAAACTACACATGTATTGAAAGAAGTATAGTACTCATTTATGTACTGTGGCAAAACATTTAGTAATTTTGGTCAGTCTCCAAATTGGTCATCTGCTTGAAAGTTAAAACCCAGAGTAGGTGATTGGAAAATGTTATACACACATTTTGTACTTCTCTTATTTTCCAGATAAAGAAAGTTTCTATGTGATATTTATGCCTCCTAAGCACCATATATTACTTCACTGTAAGGACCAAAGGGACCAAGTTGTAGTTGCCATGGCGATGGATGACTGGTCGCTGCTACCTCATGTGGACAAATTTCTCATGAATACTTAACCTGTCACCTTAAAATACAATTTTAGGCTCATCAGATGTGAAGAAGAAGCAAAAATACTTTAACTTATTACTGGTCACCAACATTTTAAACTGTTCAAAATTCAAAGTGGTTGCAGACAAGAATTCAAAGAAAAATAAAAATAAAGGAAAAATGGATAGAAAATATTTTATGCAAAGGAGAAACTGCTTTTTACAAGCATTTTCTCTTTCTCCCACATTAGAATCAATGCTACATTTTTCCAGTGTGTCAAAATGTGAAGTTACAAAAAGGCAAAACTTTAGACTGGTCTCAATTGTAAGGAGTTGAAGATGACAATTTATTGTTTAAGATTTTGAAAAAAAATCAACTTTGTGGGTAGAAAACATTGTGTAAAATGAAAAAATTGCTTTTTGCAAGCAATTTTACATTTTACGCAATGTTCTTTGGGGGCATCAGAAAACATCATTGTGTCGTAATGGGTTAAAAGCTAGTTTCCTCAGATGGCAAATTTGGAAGTATACTTCTTTACAGATGTCTAACTGACCACCCATCTGTCTGTCTCTCTGCTGAGAACTTAAACTTTAACAGAATGAATCTTGATAGATAAAAATAAATTGAATCATTTCACACAGGCCTGTGTGTGATATTTTCCACAAGTTCATGTTCATTGGGCAGCCTAGATAGCCACATGATGCATTAAGAATTTTTGTCTGTTGGCAAAAGACACAAGAGATGAAGACAATTTTTTTTCATGCAGGTGTGAACCAAAGAAAACTTATCACGCTGTATGAATACACCAAGCTGATAAGATAAGATTTAGGTTTATTTCTGTTTAAAATATTACAACATAAAAAACATTATACATGATATGGTAATAAAATGGCATGATATGATGATGGTTATGTAACTATATATACAATGGATAACACAATAAAGGGAACCATACATAAGTGTGATTAGATTCTTTTGTTTCATACCTCCATGAAAACAAAAATGTTCTCTTCCTTTCCTATAATTTAATAACATCGATGATATAAAACTTCATGGTGAGCAATATTATATTTGACAGTGCATATAGTTATTGTATGAATATGAAGCTAAAAAAGTCAGCTTTAACATGGAAATGGAGGCTATTTTCTTATCAGTCCCTTAACTGAATCCAACACCATGACGCTTTTTGACTCCTTCCAGAAAAGTTTTGGAAAACATTGTGGAAAATGAAGGAATTGCTTGAAACTGTGCTTGAAACAAGCTATTTCTTCATTATCCGCATTATTTTCAACCGCAAAAGACAAAAATATTTCAACATTTCATCAACTAAAAACATTCGTCTTCAACTTCTTTCAATTTGGACCAGTCTAAAATTTTGTCATCTGGTAATGGGTTAATAAAATATATTAAAGTTAATTATGCATGGGATAAAACTGTCTATTGTGAGTTATTATGTACGTTCAAAACAATTATTTTGTCAAAATTAACTTCTTCAATGTGGTTCTAGAATACCGATATGCAGTAATGCTGTTATATTTTTAATGTTAACATAATTATTTTAAATAAATTATTTTGAAATATTCATTGACTGTGGTTCATTTAATCAAATAATATCCATGAGGAGACGTTGTGTTGCTAATGAAGACGCTAGAGCTGGACACAGTCGATATTGAAAAAATCCGTGTTATCTTTTGATCATCATGTGAATCGTATTATGAGGATACCCTAGCCTTTTTGGCGTTCATCATAAAATCCTACAGCTTGGAAATTTATGTACCTCTGTGAATAGATGCGGTCTTAATAAACAAAAAATCGTACAGTATATCGTCGGCGGGCTTGAATAAATCTAGCCACGACAATTTTGGTCACCCAACGATGATATCTAATATCAAAGATTTTTTGATAAAATTTGGATTAAGTTTTCATTTTTTCTCAGTATATTTTGTTTCCTATATGAGATCGGGTCGGGACACATGTATTACCACTTAGATTTTGAACAGGCAGTGTTGAGAAGGAAGTAGAAGATTGACGAATATCCCCCACTGCAGCCTACCTTTAATTGAGGCCATATTGTTATCATTAAAATGTTGGCCATTCATGATTTATCAAGTTTACAAATTTTACGTCAATGAGGGGCAATGACTGTGTAAAGAATATGGATTTTGTTAAACATTGAAGAAGGAAATTATGGATTTCGTGCAACGTGGAACATGGCGTTTATGTTCTGGAATAAACATGTGAACCACTTTTATTTTTAGCTCACCTGAGCACGAAGTGTTCTGGGGGAGCTATTGTGATCGGTCATCGTCCGTCGTCCGTCCGTCCGTCCGTTCACAATTACAAAAGAATCTACTCCTCCTAAATTTCAACAAAACTTCACAGAAATGATCCTAAGGTCATGCTCTTTCAAAAAACTTCAAAGAATTAAAATCCATGAAGAACTCTGGTTGCCATGGCAACAGAGTGGAAAACCCTAAACAGTCTTCTCCTCCGAAGGCCTAGAGCTTTGATATTTGGTACAAATCATCATCTATTGACCCTCTACCAAAATACTTCAAAGAATTACCGTATTATGAAAATTAGCCCTTTTCTGGGCGATCCCTGATTTTACATAGAAATAAAGAAGGAAATCTTTAAAAATCTTCTTCACCCAAACTATAAGGCCTAGAGCTTTGATATTTGGTATACGTCATCATCTATTGACCCTCTACCAAAATACTTCAAAGAATTACCGTATTCTTAAAATCAGCCCTTTTCTTTGTGAGCCATGATTTTACATAGAAATAAAGAAGGAAATCTTTCAAAATCTTCTTCTCCCAAACCATAAGGCCTAGAGCTTTGATAATTGGTATACATCATCATCGATTGACCCTCTACCAAATACTTCAAACAATTACCGTATTCTGAATATTAGCCCTTTTCAGGGCAATCCCTGATTTTACATAGAAATAAAGAAGGAAATCTTTTAAAATCTTCTTCTCCTAAACCATAAAGCCTAGAGCTTTGATATTTGGTACAAATCATCATCTATTGACCCTCTACCAAAATACTTCAAAGAATTACCGTATTCTGAAAATTAGCCCTTTTCTTGGCAATCCCTGATTTTACTTAGAAACATAGAAGGAAATCTTTAAAAATCTTCTTCTCCCAAACCATATGGCCCAGAGCTTTGATATTCGGTACAAATCATCATCAATTGACCCTCTACCAAAATACTTCAAAGAATTACCGTATTCTGAAAAATAGCCCTCTTCTTTGTGATCCCTGATTTTACATGGAAATAAAGAAGGAAATCTTTAACCCATTCCCACAAAATGACACTTTTAAACGACTATCAATATAAAAGCTTTGGAAAACATTGGGAAAATGCAGAAATTGCTTGTATCAAGCAATTTCTTCATTATCCACAATGTTTTCTATCCCAAAATGAAAAAAAAAATAAAATTCTGTTAACTTTAAATTGTCGTCTGCAGCTTCTTTCACTTTTGACCAGTCTAAGATTTTGTTGTGTGAGAATCGGTTAAAATCTTCTTTTCCCAAACCATAAGGCCTAGAGCTTTGATATTTGGTACAAATCATCATCGATTGACCCTCTACCAAAATACTTCAAAGAATTACCGTATTCTGAAAATTAGCCCTTTTCTGTCCGATCCCAGGACCCTGATTTTACAAAGGAGTAAAGAAGGAAATCTTTGAAAATCTTTTTCTCCCAAACCATAAAGCCTAGAGCTTTGATATTTGGTACAAATCATCAGCCATTGATCCTCTACCAAATTTCTTAAAAAATTAGCCCTTTTCTGTGTAATCCCTAATTTTAGTTAGGAATAAATAATGATGTATTTGAAAACCTTCTTCTCCTAAACCATTAGGCCTAGAGCTTTTATACTTGGTATGTATAAATGTCTATACTTCAAAGCATTACCATAATCAGGAAATTAGTGCGATATCGTGGGATAATCAATATACCTAGGATTAAAAAAGAAATCATTAAACATCTTCTCCAAAATAATTAGACAGAGGGCTTTGCTATTTTGTTTATATCATAAAGCCATGAACCATCATACTCAGGAGAGCGATTTTGGACCATCATGGTCCTCATGGCCCTCTTGTAAACCTGTTCAGGAGTTATGATTTATTCTCTATTCATTTCATATGAGAAAATAAATCAAAGGGGCATAACTCCTGAAACAGTTGATTAATCATAATGAAAATTGCAGGAGCACAAGTTCCAATGCAAGGAAGATTTCGGTAAAGTTTCAGCAAAATTTGTTTGGAGATGTGGGAGGAGATGAGGACACAAAATTATGTATCGGACAGACAGACGGACAACCTAAACCCAGTATATCCCCCATAACTTCGTACATGTAAACCACTTTTATTTTTTTGATCTGTCAGCCTGTGCAGGGGTTATCATTTATTATCTATAAATTGTATATAAGAAAATAAATCAAAGGTGCATAACTCCTGGACCAATTGATTTATCATAATAAAAAATGCAGGTGCATAAGTTGCCATTGCAAGGCAGATTTCGGTAAAGTTTCCGCAAAATTGGTCGGGAAATGTGGGAGGAGATGAGGACACAAAATTATGTCCACGGACGGACAGACGGACAACCTGAGGCCAGTATACCCCCATAACTTCGTTTTGGGGGGGTTTAAAGAGAAGATTGGATTTTGACGGTTATCAATCATAAAACCCCTACTTGTATAAGTAAACCCTATAAAGTTGTAAAAAAAGCTACATGTTATATTATGTCAGTTAAACATGTCTAACTATTTAATGTATAATTGTACCGCCTCTATGAGAACACACGTTTTAGCAGTGTCTAGATTCATATCGCCGAAGAGCGTTCTGTATCTAGAGGGTGTAAAGTTGTTGTTGTTTAGAATAAAGAAATTCCTATGTCAGGTTATTTCATACATCTGAGAAATATGCTGCACTTTCAATAACATTTTTACCCTTGCAACAAGGGTCTAGTCTCGGATGGTTTGCAAGAGGTCGCAAATCTGGTTTCTGCATCAATTTCTTAGTTTTGCTTGAACAATAGGAAAACGTATATTCTTGGCAAATGAAAAAAAAAATGGTACAATTCTTGGATGGCGAATTCTTGTAAAAGTCGATTCGAAAGAACTGAAAGAACGATACCATGAATATCGGGGGCAAACATTGTACTTACGGTCTATATGAAGAACTTGATGGTGATTCCATTTCTTGATTTACGGCACCGTCATTCAAAACATCGATTTGGTAACTTTTTTTAAGACCAGAAATAAATTTTAGGCGCATTGATCGTTTTACAGGTCTTAATCTTTTACTGTTTTTCAAAAAGTTAGATTTGTCGAAATTCAAAGAGGAAGTATGCGTCATTATGAATCAAGCACAATTCAAAAGGTAGCCATCCTAAATGATAGAAAGAAATTTCTTCTTTTTCCACAATGTTTTCTCAAATATAACATCACGGGGATTTAAAAAATAAGAATTGCACGGGACAGGGTTAACTTACCGATAAAGGCATTAAGTCATATATACAGAAATCAGTACAATTCCCGACATTTTTGTTAAGCATTTTGTTGGTTCGGTGACAGTAACATCATAACTAAAGGTTATTCAAGTTGTAGTTACGACGTTTAGGCCGCCAACCAACCGTTTTATGTTTTATTACATGCTACTGACCAAAAGGTTTTGCAATATAACGTCGTTTAATATCGAAGTGGAGCTAGAGGCCAATGGGCGCGGCCAGCAATCTATCAATCAGCAAAATGTCTCTGTCAAAAACCATTTATTTATTCTAGGGCTGCGACGTTTATCTCCGACGCCTTATAACCCTTCCCACGTAATGACGTTTTTTGACGCATCTCAAGAAGAGCAATTAGGAAAACACGGTGGATTTTGAAGAAATTGCTTGTGACAAGCATTTCTTCATTATCCAAAATATTATCTCCCATAAAAGATAAAGATTTTTAAATTATCATCAACTATAAATTGTCGCCTGCAACTTCTTTCAGTTTGGTTTCAATATGGAACAGTTTAAAATTTTGCCGTCTGGTATTGAGTTGAAGGTATTTCATAGATTTGCGACCAAATTGTCCTACCTATAGTTTCTTTTTAAAAGTAGTAGTTACCGCGTCAAAGTCGCATACTGAGTTTTTAGCTCACCTGAGCACAAAGTGTAAGATGAGCTATTGTTATCAGTCTTTGTCCATCCGTCTCTCCCTCCACATTTTCTTTATAAATCTTCTCCTCCAGTAAGCTTATCAAGCTGAAACTTAGGAGGAATGTTCTAAAAAGTCGTGAAAAGAACGTAATTATATGAAAAACCGGTTGCCATGGCGTTTGAAAATAGGAAATTTTACTTAAGCTTTTAAAATAGTTTTTTTCTTCAAAAACTACTAGGCTGGGGACATTCATATTTTATATAGAGATTGTTCACCACCAAATTTGCTTAATCAGACCCTAGGGGTCAGAATATCCCGCCCAGAGGACCAATTGCAAAACGCCCAATGACAACAAATTAAACCCATTACCAGACAACAGAATTTTAGACTTGTCCATATTTAAAGATATTACAGACGGCATTATTTAGTTTATGAAATTCTATCTTTTTAGTCTTTTAAGGTTGAAAACAGTGTGGATAATAAAAGAATTGTTTATAATAAGCTATTTCTTCATTGTCCACAATATTTTAAGAAGCCGTTTTTTCTTGATGCGTCAAAAAGCGTCGCTGTGTGGGAATGGGATAAAAGTCTTTTCCTCCTAAACTTTAAACCCCTAGGTCATTGATTATAGTAGGTAGAATAACAAGATGATCTTGCATAATGTAACTTGTAAATATGCCTCCTGGGTAAAAAAAAGGCCCTGTCCCGGAAGGCCAAAATTTGGAAAAAAACTAAATTCGAGCGAGCTAAAAAAATATTATTTTCAACTATGAGACCTAAGACATACATACTTGGAATAAAGCATAACCCGTTAGTTATCTATCATGTTTGATGAAATTGTGCCCCTGGGCTCAAAAATGGCCCTGGGGTCCAAAGCTTGGAAAAACATCCAATAAGAGTAAGTTGAAAGACTTCTCATCCAAAAACTATAAGTATTATTGTTTTCATATTTATTTTGTAGCATAAAAAGGCTGTTTTGTACTTAGTTCCAAGATATTAAGCCCCTAGTGTCAAAAAGACCCTGCCCAAGGAGTCAAAAGTTGGGATAGGCTCAATTAGAATTATGCCCATCGGGTCAAAAACAGCTTTGTGTCAGGGCGCAAAGCTAGGAAGAGCAACTTCAAACATCGTCTCGTCAAAACTTTTGAGATTTATATTTAGTTTGTAGTATTATCAGATGGGTTTATTCTATTTGTGGTGAGGTTATGATCTTCTGATAAGAAACGGTTCAGTCTTGGGAGTATAAATTATTGAAAATATCTGCCTGTCCATCAAGCCATCCAAGATTTCTTTATAAGCTTCTGCTAAACCGATAGGCAAATTGACCAATCGCTAGCCCCGATCCACTTACGCGGTTGTCCCCGCCCATTGACTCCCATAGGAAGTCCCGCTTCCGTTTTGAACGGCGATATTCTGCAAAATTCGTGGCCTGTAGCATGCTAGTAGCAAAACAGTAAAATGGTTGGTTGGCGACTTAAACTTCGTAACTACAGCTTGAATAAGCTGTATTAACGATGTTTAAATCGCCAAACTAACAAAAATGCTTTACAAAAACGTCGGGGCTTACAATAAAAGCTATTTTAAAATGAGGCCTAGTCAGGCTTCATATTTTGCATGATTTACATGGTGACCCTCTTCGAAAGTTGGTAACTTGATGAATTAAGGCCCCTAGAGTCCCACTTGGGCTCTATTTTGGCAAACCCTATATAGAAAAAAACAAGGAAATCTTAAAATAATCTTCTTACAACAAACAACTAGGTTTAATGGTTCCGTTAATTGCAGATGGCATCATCTTTTGACTGTTTACGAAAGTTGCTTCTTTTCTAGACAAAAACGTACTTTAATTAGCTGATGACTCTGGTGGGTGATTCATTCACTGTCCTCTTGCTTATATCAACTCATGTTGTTGAAATTAAGCTAGGCTGATGACAAGGTATCTTGTATCGTGCTTATCATATGTGCACCCGTAAATTTTTCTATTTAAATAATGGTAGGATTTCACAGGAATGACCCGTGGGTGACCTTCTATCAGATTACTTCAAATAAATTGGTTCTGAGATAGGATGTTTCTTTTTTTTACCATGGTTATATTTCTTCATATTATATCAAGTAAAAGATATGAAGACTTTCTCATTTGAAAAAAGATGCTGCTTTCTTTATAAGCCATCTGGTGAAAAAGTTAATCGCTGAACGTATAATCTCGACAAAATATTGAAGCGAAAAACAACTGAATGTATGCCTTATAACTTTAAGAAATTATTCTGTCCTGAATGACTAAGTTAAAGCGGGTCTTGCACAAATTATGAAAGAAACAGTTTGGTTCTCAATTTTCAAATTTTTAACTGTAATGATTTCAGATATTTGTAAGTAGGTGATTAAGCTGATTTTGGCTGTTCATAACTTTAGAAAAGAAAGACGCCAAATAAGTAAGTGAAGTACGGCCCGAATGGACCCGGAATGTATCGGGTAAATACGTCGTCTGTCTACTGCACCGAAAACTACCTTATTTGTGGTTTCCATGACATATCATTTACGTCAACTGCTTCCGCTAGCAATACAGTCGTTATCAATAATTCCCGAAGACGACGACCTCATCCGATAAATTGCGACATTTCTATGTTGGGCATAGGGAAATTAAAGTGAATTATGTAGATTTATCACAAAGAAAAATTTTTTTTATCCTGAAACGACAATAGTAACCATTGGGAATGCAGATATTTTTTCTTCGTCAAATTTTCGCGAAAATCTGTATATGGTGAACTATCATGGTGAAGATCTTCTTTTCAGAAAACAGTTCATGGATTTTAACTATAGGAATGATCGTTTGGTGACTTTTTATAAGCTTCCTTAAAAATGATCTGATGAATAACATGGCTTTTATGGACGGGGCTACACTCCTTAAACGGTATGAAGTGTGATCGGGGGGGGGGGTTCTTAGAAACGAGCACATGGATTTCATTTAGATTTTGACTCTATTTGAATGGAGTTTAACACCACTTTTAACAGTATTTCAGTCATAATGCGGCGGCTGGAGCACTTACCTATGGATTCATGGTAACTCTCACACCATTACTACCACTACATCCTTTCCAAGCCTCCAGCTTGCCGCGACAGGGGATCGAACCCGCTATCCCATGAATAGGATTCCGACGCGCTACCCACTGCGTAATGGTCGCGACCCCAATCAAATTTCACAGGAATGATCTTTAGTGATTATTCATCAGATTCCTTCGTAGAACTTTGGTGGGTTAAAGAACATGTTTTTTATGGCTGGGTCTGATATTCATAAATTGTATAGAGTAAAATTATGAAAATCATATTCTCCAAAACGGGAGGATAGTTTTCAACCGAATTTCAAAGAATGATCTTTTGGTGATCCAATTGATCATATTGTTTGAAGAAATTTACATAGTTCTAATAATAAAGCTTTGGTGGATTTGCAAAAAAAGCAGGTAGAGACCAGATGGCGATGCAAGGGAAATAACTGATACCGCTGAGAATAAGTTGCCTATCTTAAAGTAAATTTGAGAGAGGGAGGGGGGGGGGGGGGGGAAGAAGGAGTAATCCCTTAAGAAAATTTCGGACGCGTCTCTAGTTATTATTAATATATTTTTCGAATTCCTATCAAACACTGTAATGAAATAACTGGTGTAACTAGGTTCATTCGCGATTAGATTATTTTATTGAATTCTTTATAAGACTTATCGCCTTTATCGGTAAGCCCGCAAAAACGAATCATTATTTCAGAGGGATTTATCGTTTATGCAAACGAAATCCGTCGCGCAAAAGGGGACCTTCTTTGATTTCGAAAACCAAATGATTACTTAAACAGAATCAAAGCGCTGAAAGCCCTCATGTATACACGAGATATATAACCTGGGCAGAAAAAGTTTAGGATTACCGGAGGATTATTCGAGGTGTCACTTTCTACCTAAATCTAATTCGATTTTGCACAGACCTGCCAATTTGTGCGCTAGGGGACATAAACTCCGTCAATGATTTTCTTCCCGCTTTTGAGGTATTGTAACGATATATCGAAATGTATATATAGTTACATATTTTTCACCCGATCAAAATGCTTTGAAGGAATCTGATAAAGGTCATCCAAGGATCTTTCCTGTGAATTTTGGTTGAATTCTGTTTAGCACTTTCTGAGAAAAAGATTTTTAAAGTGAAAGTTGACGGACGGACGGACATCACATTATGAAAAAAGCCGGCTTGCTTTAAGCCAGTTGAGCTAGAGAGAGAGGGGGGGGGGGGAGAGAGAAACCTAGAGATAGAGCTAGAGTGAGAGCTAGAGAGATAGGGGGAGAAATAGAGCGTGTAGCGAGGTTCGAACTAGGAGGTTCTTGCGTGCGATGCGAGTATTCTACCACACAGACCTATTTCGTTATGCAAATATGCTTTATCTCGAAGTAAAGAGAGCGAGATAGGGCGGGGTCATTTACAAGGCCTTTTTCTGGCTGGCACTAACGTTCCTACTATAGTAGATTCAATCGGTTACCTCGATCAATTCTACGAATCAATTTAGAGTTTACATGGGGGTTAGAGGTTAAATGATGTCATTTTGGTAGCTATTATACTTGTTCGACTGGCACATTAGCTAAAGTGGTAGGAAATTTGGTCCTAGTCGAAAAAGGCCTAAGTTTCCATAATTATGTACCCATCTCAAAAGCGATATGCAGAGGTTGCTGTTACATGTATTACCTATGGGTTGAATTCGGAGGTAAATATGTATAGACACAAAATCCGAGCACGACCAAATTGTTTGCAGACAGTGCGAATATGATCCTTTGAATGATCAATAACAGAAGTAGAAGCCAATGGGTTAAAGCTCTGATCAATATAAGTTCTTGAAGTATTGCGGACTGCTTGTGTCTTCCAGAATAAGCTCGCTCTGAAGTTTCACGTTTTTTGGTCAATTAAAACAGCTGAACTATCTAGGGTCATCTTTGCCGTTTTGTTTTTGTTATTTATGTATTTTTCTGTCAAGGCATGCGAATTTCCGAAAACAAAGCAACCAGATCTCAGTTTCCGGGCGATAGCCCGTCCATATAGCCATGCGTTTGTCCGCAAAGTTTAATTAAAAGGAATCTATATCAAGATTTATTACGAAATTTTGATCGGTTGAATAATGTGGCATTTAATACCGAGATTATTTCCATGATGGTAATCAGTGAAGCTTTAAACTTTATTCTTCATGTAACTGCCAAGTTTATCTAAAAAATGCTCTGTCTATTTCGTAATTTTTTATCTTTTTGGAGGACAATAGAAGTGTCCTCCAGTATCAAGATTGCATGCTTATATTTAGAATCCTGTATTACTCTTTGTCATTTGACAAAGTACTATTCAGTTAAACTTTTTTTTATCAACTACGAGTGCTTTGTTTCACCAACAAACTTTGTAAATTAAAGTACAACTTAAGAAAAATCAAAATAATCTACATGTAGCGGGAACATGACTTTTCATACTGATGGTTTGAAATCGATTTACTTGACAACATTAGATAAAAGTCATCTTGGTATGCGTTTACTTTTATCAAAATTAAAAAAAACGCATATAAATAGTATAACTAGCTAACTGCTTGTGTTGTTGGCTGGTATGAGGTACCGTTTAGTCAAAAGTCCGAATTTAGGAGGAAAAGCATAGAAAAACAAGATGTGTTTGTGAAACACTATGCCCCCGAAACAGGAATTCTTTAGAAACGGGTGATTTTTGGTTTTTTTTTCTTTGTTTAGGGAAAAGGGTTAAAATTTTGACATTGTCTTTGATGAAATGACCTTCCCCAGTTGCGCCTTGTTGAGACGTATCTACATACCAAATATTAGCACTGTAACTTAATTAAGGATGAAGTCATAGGAAAATGTTTAGTTGGCAGGTTAAGTTTTTGAGTAACGTTTTAGGGAAAAGGGTTAAAATTTTGACCTTGTCCTTGTTGAAATGACCTTCCCCAGTTGCGCCTTGTTGAGACCTATCTGCATACCGCATATTAACATTGTAACTTAATCAGGGTTGAAGTTATAGGAAAATGTTTAGTTGGCAGGTTAAGTTTTGCAGATAGACAGACAGACGGACAGACAGACAGACGACACCGGTAAAACAATATGCCCCCGATCTATCGATGCGGGGGCATAAAAACGCTATTACGCGGTAAAAAACGCATTTCCACCCGTAAAAAATACATATGTAGGTGCGCGCTCAAAAATGATCGTGCATACGTATTCATCTAGTGTATGCTCAATTTTAAGCGCACACGCTATAAAGCAAGCATCTTCATTTTGTGCGCACACTTGTAATTTTATGCCCTTGTGCATATTTTTACGCTCTAATGCTCAATTTTTGAGTGCGCGCGCCTGGTATTATGGATATACATTTATTACATACGCGTACACGAGTTCTTTTAGAGTGCACCATTGAAAGTTGACTGTTGACCCGTTTAGTGCGCCATAGGTTTGTGATGTACTTGTTTGAAAACCGACAGTAATAACGAATAGGTGCAACAGCCTTCGCAAAATAACTGACTTTTGAGCTCACCTGAGCACAACGTGCTGAAGGTGAGCTATTGTGATCGGGAATCGTTCGGCGTCCGTCTGTCCGTCCGTAAAGAATTATCAAAAAATCTTCTTCTCCTAAATCATAAGGGTTAGAGCTTTAATAATTGGTACATATTATTGACCCTCCACCAAAACACTTCAAAGAATTGCTGTACTCTTGAAATTAGCCCTTTTCTGTGCGATCCCTGATTTTAAAATCTTTGAAAACCTCCTAAACCACAAGGCGTAGAGCTTTGATATTTGGTACATTTCATCACCTATTGACCCTATTGCAAAACACTTCAAAGAACTATCGTATTCTGAAAATTAGCTCTTTTCTGTGCGATCCCTGATTTACAAAGTAATTAAGAAGGGAATCTTTGTAAAACTTCTACACCCAAACGATAAGGCCTAAACCTTTTATATTTGGTACATATCATCAGCTATTGACCTTCTACCAAAATACTTCAAGGAATATTCATACTCTGAAAATTAGCCGTTTTCTGTGCGATCCCTGATTTTTCAAAGGAATAAAGAAGGGAATCTTGAAAATCTTCTTCTCCCAAACGATAAGGTCTAGAGCTTTGATATTTGGTACACATCATCCCCTATTGACCATCTACAAAATTCTTCAAAGAATTACCGTAATCTGAAAATAAGGCCTTTTCTGTGTGATCCCTGATTTTACAAAGGAAAAAAGAAGGAAATTTATTAAAGTCTTCTTCTCCCAAACTATTAGGCCTAGAGCTTTTATATTTAGTATGTATCATCAACTATTGGCCCTCTACAAAAATACTCAAAGAGGGCTTTGCTATTTTGTATATATCATAAAGCCATTAACCATCATACTCAGGGGAGCAATTTAGGACCATCATGGTCCTCTTGTCTAAAAGTACGTGATCTCCATAAGACATCCAGCTACACCTGTTTAAGTTGTACATTGTATTTATTGTAAATGATTGGGTAGTTCTTATCAGGATATGGGATAATGGATTCATTTATTACCATGTTAAATGTTTTTAACTTCCTGTATCATGCAAAACCGGCAGTGGGATTCGATTTTCTATTGAGACCAACCGTTAAGATATTTTAGTTGTTCTGTGCGTGTTATCATGTACAAATCTATGTATCGCAGGTGTCAAAAACTAGATTGACCATTATAATGGTTAATATGAAACTGAAGTCATCTTTAAACTCCGACATGGGCTGGCATTCATGTGAAGCAATTTTGTTGGTTAGGCAACTTAAACATCGTAAATAAAGTTTATTTCAGCTGTAGTGACGATGCTTAGGTCGCCAGTCAACGATTGAACACTTTTTGACATGTGACTAACCTAAAAATTTGCAAAAACAAAACGAAAACGCCGTTTAACTTCGAAGAGGCTCTTCTTGTTGGAGTTAATTGGCAGAGTTGGTGGACGGGGCAAGCGATCTGCCATTTACCGAAGTCTGCTCTAGTATAAGACAATTGATACTATTTCACGAGTTTTTGTTTCTTTTTTTTTATCTTTTTTATGGTGTTTTCATAAAGGCAAGAAAGGTAATGGAGGTTTCATACAAGTCCGATATGAAAATAAACCTGATTTAACCGAGGCATACACTGTAAAATTCCACTAATCAGAAGATCGTGCTACGTTGAAAGTATTATTCCCTCAAATGAGCAAGAGTACAAATTTTTTACACAAAATTTTCACCTAGATATCAATAGAGATTCAAGAGAAATTAACCAATCTGGACGAACGAGATTAATTACTAGAAAAAGACACCAGCTTTTAAATTGTCATTTATCTGTTCTAGATCGGCCATTTGAAATAGTAAAAAAAAAAAAAATATATATATATATATATCATTTGGTAGAAAAAAACATTAAGAAAATTGGGAATTTGCTTTTCACAATGTTTAATGTATTTATCCTAGGGAGATGGGTCTTTTTACCGTAAGTACATGTATAAAATGTATTTGTGAATAAATACGGATGTCCTTCGTTCCTCTTTTCCCACAATCTTTTGCTTGATTATCGCTTCGGGACCTTGAAAAGTAGGCGTGGTTTAGGACAGGATAAAACTATTAAGGCAATAATATCGTGCCTCTTATTTAACAAATATCATAGGCTAAAAAAATATGGCCATCCGCCAATTGACCAATCGCGGATGATAAGCAAATAACCAGGCGACCAATGAAATCATTTATTAAGCTAAGAAGTGAGTTATGAACTCCAACATTTGACGCCATTTTTTCCCTTTTTTTCAGCTGGTTTGGGCGACTTAAACGCTACTTGCCAAAAAGTTTGCAAAATAACGCCGTTAAATACCGAAGTAGAACTTCCTGTCGGCGTCAATGGGCGGGTCCGATTGACTAAGTGTGCGAGGCCAGCGATTGGTCAATTTGCCACAGTGGTCAATCTATCCGGTCTTCAGTACCCGCATCATAGACAAGAATGGGTATACTACCCACAGAGGTGCCGTGCTGCTAGCAAATTATTCATTTATGGTGGCATAAAGGAAAGGTTGCATAGATTGTATATTTAATACGATGTCTTTGGATAGTAACCAAAACCCGTAACAATAGCTTATTGAAGGTTGTATTTATTTAGTTGTATCAATAAAACGACATACATTGATCCCTAACATGAAGGTTTGGCAGAGATTCTAAACGACAGTTTATGCAATAAATGACCAGAGAAACAAAACAGAAGTTAAATCGGTGGTTGGCAATCTCTACCCCTTAAGTACAGCTTAGCTTGAATAATCTGTACTTACGACATTTAAATCGCCAAATCAATAAGGAACTTTGTATTAATGTTGGAGATAAACATACACTTCAGGTTTAAAAGATTGATTTAATTGATCCAACGGTCTTAAGCTCACCTGAACACAACGTGCTTAAGGAGAGTTTAAGGAGAGTTTTTTGGATGATTCAATGTCCGTCGTCAACATTTTCTTTAAACATCTTCTCCTCCTAAAACACGTAGCTATTTTGACCACTCAAGATAAAGACCTGGGAAAACATTTTGTAATTTGACCAATACGAATTCCAGCAACCATATTCAACGTTTCTGTAGTAAGGGTGACGGTGTTCTATGGCCAAATCATGTAAAAAGTACGGATTACGGTGTTCTATGGCCAAAGCAGGCAAAAAGTAAGGGTGATGGTGTTCTAGGACCAAAGCAGACATAAAGTAAGGGTGACTGTCTTCTAGGGACAAATCAAGCAAAAAGTAAAATAGAGGATAATCAACTGGTTATTTTTGATATGAAAAATCTCTCACGAGAATGCGTTGTTAGGCGTTGAAAAACGAGTCCGAAGGACGAGTTTTTCTAACGCATAGCAACGTATTCGAGTGAGAGATTTTCATATAAAAAATAACCAGTTGATTATTCTATTTATTAAATTCGAAACAGTTTTTATTTTTCAATAGTTGCTGATTTATTTCAATCATATGCGACAGCATCGGCCCTAGAAACCGTGCGCATTAATATCAAAGGATTTTGTAATTCAATAATTTATGTTCGCCATCTTGGATTTTTTTTCCAAGCGGGCGAGTTTTTCAAAGGAATGCTTTAGGAAAAGGCCGTATTTTAAGACACTTAGAGATTTGCAGTGTCAGGCACAAATATAATTTAGGCGAAACGTATACTGTATCTAAGGGCGACAATCTGATCGCCGATCTAAAGGCCTCGGGATATTTCGAACATCGATCGACGATTCATGACTTGGACTTGGACAGAATTATAGGATAGGTAGTCTGTGGTCACTGTGGTCACTTAATCACTTGGGCGTACAAAACAAGCTCATGCGGGTTATGTTTGAGTGTTTATCACTTTAACTGCAGTGTCATCAGTACTCGAGGAATAATTTTGGACGTTACGGAAAATTATGCATTTGTTTGAGTCATCTGTGACAACACAAACATCGGTTTTGGTTTGGTTTAAACATATTTTATTGCTATACATTCTTTTACATCATAACATAATATTCATAGTGATAAAATACAGTTTTTTAGCAATAGGGTCTGGCCACAAGTTCTCACAACTTAGATTAGGCCATTCCCTATACTGAATATACTTAGTTTTCAGTCTTCATTTTCAACTAAAGAGTATATTTCTTATTCTATATGCAGAGCATTGAAGACATTTTTAGTTCCAGTTATAGAGAAATTACTAGCAATAATTATTCGATTATTCATTTGAAAAAGAAAAGATTATAATAGGTAGTATAGAATAAATATGATGTAAGACTTGTTATGATGCGAAGAGAAGACAGAAGAGATAAGAGTAAGATCCTGACGCCAGTCGTAAATGGGGACATGGATAGACTAAATGCTTCATTGCGAATCTTTTAGATTCCTTGATGAATTTTTGTACGGAGATAAAGATATATGAGTTGTCTCCATAGTCTAGTCGTTCAGATCCAAATAGGAGTAATTTTAACGATAAAGGATGAAAACGGTGTAACGCTCGAAACATCTTTATACGTTGTTATGTGAACATTGGGCACCGGAAAAAGTAATGTTCGGCGTTTTCAAGAAGACATCCACAAGTGCATGTAGGTGAATCAGATAGGTGATTAGAGTAGAGATCAAAGTTTAGGTTGCTACAATTGTTTCGGAGTCTCGTGTGTAATACAGACATGTGTCTAGGTCCTACGAGATAGTATTTAGGCACAGTTGGAACCGAAAAAGTTCTTAGGATTCGAGATTTGAAAAGAGACAGGGATTGTATGGACCTTATTTCTTCAGGGAGTTCATTCCAAAGAAAAACTGCCGATGGAATGAATGAACTTGCAAATAGCTCAGTGCGACATCTAACTACATCAGTATCATCGGCGTTTCTCAAATTGTAGGCAGTTCTATTGCTAACATTAGATGGGAAAATATCTTGCAGATAATTAGGAGAGAATCCGTTTATGATTTTATAGATACATATAAGTTTATGGTATTTGCGTCTATCTTCAAGCGCCATCCACCCGATTTCCCTATATATGTTGTTGAGAGATGCTGATCTGGTGATGCCTGTAACAATCCTCGCAGCTTCGTTTTGGATTTTTTCGATGGTTTCTTTTTCGCGGTTTGTGCAGTTGTCCCAGACTACTGAGGTATATTCTAGAATTGGTCTCAAGAAAGATATATATATTTGTTGGAGAGATTCTCTTGTAAGTCTAAATTTTAAAGTTCTCATAATACCAAGAATTTTTGAGGATGATTTTGCAATGTTATTGATATGGTCGCCCCATTTTGCATTACTACTCAGTGTTAGACCTAGATGTTTATTGCTATCAACAAATTGTATAGGAACATCATTGAAATGGAGTATAGGGGGTTGAAGATTCTTTTTTGATATGAACATTGCAGTGGTTTTGGATGGGTTAAAGGTAACAAGCCATTTATCGGCCCATTGGGATATCATTTCTAAATCATGGTTAAGCATACCTTCAAAACCATGAGAATGAGTTGCAGTGCAAGCTAAGGAAGTATCATATGCAAAGAGTCTAGCTATACTCAATAAGTTTTCTGTGATGTCGTTTACATATATTAAGTATAATAACGGACCGAGAACAGAGCCTTGAGGAACCCCTGCGTTAATTGACATTGACCTTGCCGATTTAATTATGACTGATTGTTTTCTGGACGATAATTAATCTGTGAACCATTCAAGGAGTGAACCAGTTATTCCTAGTTGGTGTAATTTAAAGATGAGACCTTTATGCCAGACCCTATCAAATTCTTTTGATATATCACAAAATACCATACACGTGCTTTGTTTTGCATCTAGAGACGAGACGACTTGGTGATATATCTCGAGCAGTTGATGAACAGGTGAATGGCTTTTTAAAAAGCCCGACTGTTTCTCATAGATTAAACGATTTTGCAAGAGGTAATTGTAAACGTGTTTATAGACGCATCTCTCCATTAGTTTTCCTTGACAGCTTAGTAACGAAATAGGACGGTAATTGCTAACGGAAGATTTGTCCCCTTTTTTGAAAATTGGATTGATGATTGATTATTTCCATTTACATGGAAATTTAGTAACATTAAGAGATTTATTAAAAAGTTTGGTTAAGGGTTTTGATATACTGTTTTTTACAATTTTAAGAAGTTTATGGCTAATAAGGTCCGGTCCCGCAGCTTTGTTGGTACCAAGGTTATTTATGAAGTTTCCAACTTCTTCAATTGTGATAGTTAATTGATTTAATCTACTGTTAGTCTTAAAATCAAATGGTGGTAAATTTGCATCGAAATCGTTTAGCGTCGAAATTGAGGAAAAGAATTGATTTAGACAGTCAGCCTTTTCTGCGTCAGTGTAAAAAAAGTTGTCTTGTCCATTGTCTGAAGTTTTTAAAATTGGAATATAATCACTAGTTTTATTCATGTTGACCAAGATGCGAAGATTTTTCCAAAAATTTTGCGGACAGTCGTTGCGTTGATTTAATAGATTTTCATTAATATTGCTGAAATAACTTTGTTTGGCTTTTTTGATAAGGTTGTTTACTTTATTTCGAACAGATTTGTATTTCCCCAATATCCTCGTCGTCCATGTTTTGTAACTAATTTTTTAAGTCTATCTCGATTTCTACTCAGTCGTCTTATTTTTGTGTCGTACCAAGGTCTGTCGTTGGGTCTAATGGTTACTACAGAGAATATCAATTTTGTGGAGAAGACTGTTGAATCTATGTCTGCTACATCTGAATCCATAATGGGCTCGTCTGTCAGTCCTAGTTATATCCCTGTCACTTACGTCTCACTGACTAATGAAAGTATAATTCAAATCACCAACATAGTACAGGGCGTAGTACAGGAATCACTAAAAGTTCAACTCCCTATGATGGTAACAAGTATTACCACAGGGGTATTGCTTGGCCTACAAAAAAATTTGATACGTTGGAAAATGAAAATAAAGAGCTAAAATCCCAAATAAAGGTGCTAAAAGCAAAAATGGATAAGGCCGAGCAATATAGCAGGAGAAACTGCCTTAGGCTATCTGGTATTTTAGAATCAGACGGCGAATCAGTGGACAATAAAGTGATGGAAGTTGCGGATGCTATTCGGGCTGTTATCAACATTGGAGATATTGATCGTGCCCACCGTCTAGGGAAAAAAGGGTTTCCGATAGACCGCGTGATATCATAATCAAATTCATAAGCTATCGGTCACGCCAAAAAGTGTTCGTAAATAAAAAAAATCTCAAAAAAAGTGATTTCAAAAATGTGTATCTAAATGAACATCTCACCTCCATAAGGGATAAGATTCTGTACTATACTAGGTTATTGTCGAAGGAAAAGTCAATTCTAGGGACATGGACCCAAGATGGTGTCATTTTAGTCCAAGACACTACCGAAAAGCTCCACAGGATAAAAACCATGGACGAGCTCGAAGTTGTATAGTTGTATACCTTAATAATTTGATACACTATACCCGAAATAATGTGTCTAAAAATAGAGCCGATTGATGTAAACCAATTCCTACTAAACTATATAAACTTCTTTATCAATTACCAGACGAATAAACATTGAGTGGCTTGTACAAGAAAGGTTACAGATGTCATATGCCCGTGTGATTAATTTTGAAATAATATATCAATAAAATAACAAAGTACCCATACTTACATCAAAACTCCTATATTTGTTTTAGCATGTAAATCCAAACATACGTCGGTAAACGCCAAAAGTCCCTTATTTTGTTTCTAGTTCGGAGCATACAATCTCTGAACCCACGAGATTGACAGACAATCTTTCAGAGGCTTAAAAAAGATTTTCTGATAAATGTGTACCACGTCCAAACTTCTACAATTTGTTTCTCAGTTCCGTAAAGGCAGAATAAGTGTTTGTGACTGAGCGGCCAGCTGAGACCGTGATCCAAACAATGGTAGCAAATGTTAAAGTCATATCTTCCCCAAAACATACAGCCAAATTAATAAGAAAACCATACTTGAAGGCCAAAAGCATAAATCAATGTGACGATTGGAATTATAAGACGAACTAATTCTACAATGCATGAAAGAAGTTTCAATAATTCAAATTGTGACCCACCACAATTTAAGATTTGTTTACATAAAACTTAGACGTCAGTGATAACGTTTTAACCTTCGTTAGTCTTTCAATCAACTTGCTCGTTCACGGAGATTAACGAAATCATCCGTAAAGTTTAGTAATAATCACCTGTGCATATAACAGTCAATGCCGATGATTATACGGTGAAAATCGGATGCTGTCGTCTATCCAAAATTTAATCAAACACGACTTTAAAGTTATATGAAAAAAACACAGAATCCTCTTTCCAGAGAACTTCTCTCGTACCCTCCTTTTACATATTAATGTCAAGAAGGCTATTGTTTGATTTAGTAACCAAATAAACGGTAGATTGTTTAAACCTTTCTTTCCTCCTCGAGGGGGAAGATATGGCTTTAAAGCTTTTGTCAACAAAATTGTCTGGTAGCTTTGGTGGAGATAGCAAACAACTTTGGCATCGGTAAGGCATCGCTATACAAGATTGTACACGAACACCTAGGCAGGAGCAACTTAAATGCCAGGTAGGTGCCCAGACAGCAGCCCGCAGATCAAAAGGCAAACAGAGTAACCAATACAAAGGAGCATTTAAGTCGTTTAAATTGTGAAGGAGATAAGTTTTTGAACCGCATTATCACTGGAGATGAGATGTGGGTTCATTATTCCGAACCTGAGACAAAAGCTCAGCTAAAGCAGTGGAAACGAGTTGGTCCCCTAACTCCTAAAAGTTTAAGCTCTTTCCTTCGGCTGTAAAAGTCATGCTTCTTGCCTTTTTAGATTCACGAGAAATAATACTTACTCATTACATGCCGTAAGGTCACTGCCAGTAAAGTAATTTTGAAAAAAATTTAGAGAAACGCTCAAGCAAATGCGTCCCGAGTTATCACAGAAAATGTCCTCCTTTTTCACGATAACGCCCCCTCCATACCGCCGGTAATAGTGGGATATTAGCTTGAGGCTAGGAAAGGATGTAGTGGTAGTACAGGTGTGAGAAATACCAGGAATCCATTGGTAGGCTCTCCAGCCGCCGCGATGTGACTTAGATACTGTTAAAGTGGCGTTAAACCCAAATCAAACAATCAATCCATACCGCCGCAGTTACAGTGGAGGTTATCAACTCTTACAAATGACAATTGTCGTCTAACCCTCATTATAGCTCAGACCTCGCGCCCTGTGACTTTTATTTGTTTCGGAACTGAAAAAATTGCTTGATGGAAAGAAATATAAGACCAAGGACTGCTTTGATATCTGCTGCTACGAAGTACTTATACATAAATATACGTCAGGGTTCACAGAGGGAATAAAAAAGCTCCCACGAAGATGGCAAAAGTGCGTAAACATAGGTGGAGAATATTTTTGAAAAAGAGTAGAAAGATTTCTTTTTTATATGCTGAACGGTTTCCGAGAACTAGTCAAAGGTCCGGATATTTTCTGACCGCCCATCTTATTTACACTCTGTGCAAAAATTATTGACCTTATAAAACCCCATCCGTCAACAATTCACATAGACAAATTACACATCTCAAACTTCATGAAATAAGGGCACCAAACTCATCAACCTCACCTCATAAAGAAGGTACTGACATTTTTCGGATCCAAAAATCATATAGGGGTCCTTCATAAAAAGCCTGTTATAAATGGTACATTTACAGTGGCATCTATGTCACAAGTTGAATCTCGTAGACAACTGCGCTAGGACATTCAGGAAAGCCAATTCCTTTCTCTTCTAAGAAAGACATGAATATTTCACCAACCTGCAATCTAGTTATATATTGATAACTGATTCATTTTTGTTAAGATCTTCATCATCAGAGTCAATGTTCCACCCTTTGCCCGCTTTTTGTATGGTATCCTAGGCAAATCTATTTCCTAGATATTCATATGAGCTTTTATTTAATTCTCCATATCCACCGAATCATGTATAAAAAATGCTTCCTTTGTTATTCTTTGCTACAATTACAATTAATGTTGGCAGTTCTTGTAATCTTGCAAACAATCCAAAAAGTCTAAATCCATCGGTTACAAACTCTCGGATTGCGTTTAAAGGTTCTGAAACCATTATAAGGAAAAAATGTCATTTGCCGAAACATACGCTCGAAAGGACTTTTAACACTTAAATCTGAGTCAAATATTGTATTCGCAGGCTAATAAAGTGGCTTTTGTGGTTACATAGGAATGGTTCAGAGGAATTCCAGGTTATCTTTAGATATCATGGAATTCGGATTTTGACACCGCCTGACCTCATTTACATATGACCCAAAGTCAACGGAAGGTAACAAAATTGACAAGCGAAACAAGTAACATCCTAAATCATGTCACACCAAATGGTAAGCGCAAAACTACGGAAAGTGTTTTTATTAGTATCGAGCTTAAGGCAGTTTAGACTGACCTTTACAGAATTGAGCACCGACTAGCGAACATAACTCCTGAATGCTGGATTCCGACGGTTATACGCACCGCGTGAATTACCCAATATTCTTTGCAGTTGACTCAGCTTAATCTAAAAATAGATTAACAGCCTACATAGGCTATTTGGGAAATGCCCTGTTTTATTGTGATTATCGATTTCTGATCTTCGCAAAACTACTTTTCAGAAAATTATATTGAAATAGAGTTTATGAGAGGGAATAAGAATAATAAAAATATGTGACATAAAAAAAACAACAAAAAACATCGATACCTAGTTAAGGGTAGGTATCGATCCTTTTTTTCATGTCACAGATTTTAATTACTTTTATTCCCCTCATATACTATTTGAATACAATATTCTGAAAAGTAGTTTTGTGAAAATAAGAGCTCGCATACCAGAAAAAAACAGGATATACCCCTAAAATCACACGTATGCTATTAATCAATATTTAGATTTAGTCGAGATAGATGCAATGAATATAGGGTCATTCATATGGTGCGGATAACCGTTTGAAACTCGAAATAAGTTTGAATTTCATTAATCCAATGTCATCATTACGTCGTCAAGATCGAGTTATGTTCGCTAGCAATCGAATTCTGTAATATCTAAAAATAACCTGGAATTCCGCTGAACCTTTCCGATATAACCACAAAAAGCCTCTTTAGGCCTATTAGATTACCGCCACGACCTTACCTGACTGAAATTTAAGTATTAAATGTTCGTTTGAGCGTAATTTCCGACAATTGGTAAAATGTTCTAATCCAGGTTTCAGAAACATCGATACCTGCCTTTAAAGGTAGATAATAGATATCCTCAAGTTACGAAATTCTAACTGATATGTATTCTAACATTTGAAAGATGGAGATGTGGAATCAATCGGGTAAATACATGATATTCGAGCTCACCAAACAATGACTCACTAGTACTTTCTATGACGTATCAATTAAGTCATTGGCTTCCGCTTGTAATACAGTCGTTATCGACATTACCAAAAGACTTACGACTATAACCGATAAACTCCGATATTTCAAAGTAGGGCATAAGGAATATGCAACATTAAAGTAATAGCGAATTCAGTTTATCAACACGAAGAAAGAAAGTATATCGTAAAAATAACTGAAAATTCTATTAAAAAGGCAGACATTCTTCCTTTATGAAACTTCCATTATATCTGTTTAAGAGCCGCTTAAAAAAGAAACAGACAAAAAACTAACCCTTTTCCGGTTCTGAGTCTCTCAAAATGATAAAGGATAGGAAAGGAAAGAAAAGAAATAGGGAAGAAACTTAACTAAAACGAAAGCAAGAGCAGGAAACCAATTGTAAAGAGCGAGAAGAAGCGAACATCCGCAAAACAGGGGAATGGGATGAGAAATGAAAAAGACAAAGAGGGGAATGAATTAGGCTAAAGCAGCAGTCATCAATAGACATGGCTGAGGATTAAACATCAGAGTCAGATTGTAATATACGATTATATACGATTATAAAGTCAAACATTCTTAAGAGATATCATGACATTTGAGGCGGAAACGTAACACCTAAAGTACAAAAAAGGTATTTCGAAGAGTTTTTCTAATGACCTTCTTTTTCAAACCGCGTGGCCGAATATAGATCTTGATCATATATTATGCGGAATAATATTTTGACCAAATATCAAGAAATTAGGCAAAATGTGCTCTCTAGGAAGCTCACAAGTTATTTCTAAGATTTAAACTAGTCACTTTATAGCTCGGCTGTTTTCGGAGAAAACCTGAGGTTTTGTCATCACCTGAGCGTCGTTCGCGTCGGCGTAGGCGTTGGCGTGACAAACTTTAACCCTGCCGTTATCTCTGCCGTCTAGCATCTAATTTTCATAATATTTCACGCAAATACACATTTTGACGAGAGGAAGTGATTTATCCAGGATTCAGACGTTTTTCCCGAAGGTCAAGATCACAGCAGAAGGTCAAAGGTCAAATTTTGAACTTGCCTTTATCTCTGCTGTCTATGATCAAATTTCTTAATATTTCACACTCTTACACTTTTTTATGAGAGGAAGTGATGTATCCAGGATTCAGTCGACTATTTTGAAAGTCAAGGTCACAGCAGAAGGTCAAGTGTAAAATTTTGACCTTGCCTATATCGCTGCAGTCTAGCATCCAATTTGCTCAATATTTCACACACATACACTTTTTGACAAGAGGAAGTGATAAATCAAGGATTCAGACGACTATTTTGAATTTCAAGGTCACAGCAGAAAGTCAAGGGTCAAATTTTGACCTTGTCTATATCTATGCGGGCTATGAACCAATTTTCATGATATTTAACACACTTACACATCTTCACAGGACAAAGTGATTTATCTAGGATTCATACATTTTTCTGAAGGTCAAGGTCACAGCAGAAGGTCAAATTTTGACGTTGACTATATATATGCAGTCTACGATCCAATTTTCATAATATTTAACACACATACACATCTTCACAAGAGATGTGATTTATCCAGGATTCACATATCTATCCTGAAGGTCAAGGTCTCAGCAAAAGGTCAAATTTTTACCT
Organism: Fragum fragum; assembly: GCA_946902895.1. Classification (NCBI taxonomy): domain Eukaryota; kingdom Metazoa; phylum Mollusca; class Bivalvia; order Cardiida; family Cardiidae; genus Fragum; species Fragum fragum. Next base: position 65,564,428 of record OX336370.1, on the reverse strand, counting down.
TGACTTTATCTCTGAAGTTTATGCTCAAATTTTCATAATATTTCACACACACATACACATCTTCACAAGAGGAAGGGATTTAGGCTTGATTCAGACGTTTATTCTAAGGTCAAGGTCACAGCAGATTGTCAAAGGTCGAATTTGACTTTCACTTTATCAGTCCATGAACTTTGCCCCACCAAATTTGTAGTTCATTCTTTCTCTGTCTAGCACGGTTGTTTTAGGAGAAAACCCGAGGTATTGTCATCACCTGAGCGACGTTGACGTTTGTGTTGGCGTGAAAAACTTTAACCTTGGTCATATCTGTGATGTTATTGAAGATATCCTCATGAAACTTGGCATGTATATTGACCATCACAAGAGCTATCTATACTATCAAGGGGTATAACTCTAAAAGTGTTTTTGTAACACTTATGCACCTTTTTCGACTTAGATTTTTTGTATTATCCAGCACCTGCAGCCGAGCGTTGGCACCCGATGGCGGTGCTCTTGTTTTATCCTATGTAATACAACATCGAACTTGATCGAGATATAGACACAAACCTGCAGGCAAAATATCAAGACACTTGAGGCTGAAATATAGCCTTCAGAGTGCACAAAGGGATTTTCCAAATTGATTTGACATTGTGACCACCTTTTTATCCGAATTCGAAACAGAAACACTCTGACAAAATTTCAAGACATTTCATATGCACCAAAGGCATTCCTAGGATTCGGCCTAGCGACCTTGTTTTGACCCCTACGTGATCCAATATCGAATTTGACCGATAAATAATGAACTCAATCATTCTGACCAAATATCAAGACATTAAAGTAAAAATGTGACCTCAGAGTGCACATGAGATATTTCTAAAATTTAACTTACTGACCTAGTTTTAACCCCATGAGATCCAAGGCGGAATCTTGTCCGAGGTTTACATTATAAAGTTTCCAAGACATTTGAGCTAATATTTTGGAACGTGAAGGACACATCTAGATCACAAAAAGTCACCTTGAGCCACGTGCTCAGGCGAGATAAAAGCAGACCCTCCTGGGCTATATCTTTGCTGAATACCAATGGTATATTTACAGTTTAGTTGTCTAGATTACTATTACTGTCTAGATTCTTTTCCCTCATTATAGCAAAACCAAGGTTACATGTACCAACTTTATAGGCTACTAGCTATATCTATAGCTGGACCTGATACTGATTGAATCGAATCAATTTATTTCGTCGGTGGGCACCGATTATTTTTTCCCGACTTATCTCATGTAATAATTGATCATTTTTATCTTTATTTCTGCCTTGTAGCAGATAGGACCTTGACGTGTAAACATATTTGGTGATAACGGATTATATGCATTGTTGACATTTAAAACGCACTATCATAATTTGGATATAAATCGTATTTTGCCGGGGTATGTCGGTCTATTTTCTCTCTTTTCTGATAAGACTTGGGAATACTTAGAATTGATCAATCTATACGTAACACCTTTTTAGTTTATAACCTTATACAACTTTTAATAATCTACAGTTTCGGGGAGATTGAAAACCTCATAGCCTAGGGCGGACATAGATCTCGTATAGACATACCATTTGATGTCTACGTAGATGACATATGATCTGTAGGATTTTTTTCTCTGTTATTTGACAGAATTCGATTCGCTAATGAATCTACTATAAACTATTCAAAACAAACGGAAAACGTTGGTCATCGTGTGGTTATTCGCTAATGAATCGAATTTAAACTATTAAAAACAAATGGACAACGTTGGTCATCTTGTTGTTATTCAATACCTTTACCCCTCCCCTCCCAAGGCTTATCGCCTAAGGAAATTAACGAGTACATGACATGTCTCATGTTATAACATATTGATAAAATTGGTCTCTGAACTTAAATGCAGTAGCGAAAGTCTTGTAGATGACTCCATCCTGATAGAACCCCGAGTGTCACCTCAAAAGAAACTATTAGTAGTATTAATAAAATCCATGATACAGTTTTGATAGATAGGCAGTACATGGTTACACATTTAGGTATCTCACAAGACGAGTCCGTGCAATCATCAAACTGTTACTCAAATGTCAAAGGCTAATGTCAGATGGATCAAATAGCTTCTGAGTGTTGAACAAAAACTAGCTCGGTACAACACATCCAAAGATAACCTTGTCATGTTTCTGCGGATTCCGGAGAAATTTCTAATTAAAAAGGAGTTTGTAACTGTTGATAATACGTAAGTTCGCCTCATCAAACCGAAGATATAGCCACAGTAAAAAATAGTGGAAACATGGATAAATGCCTCCGAAATAGGCGGAGTCAACGACATCCGCTGGTAAAGTGATGGTCACAATTCTGGGGAATGCAAAAAGTGCTGCTATTTGATTTTAGTAAAAAAAATCACATTATGACCGCGAGGTATTATGCTGACCTCACGAGGCAGCTTCATGAAAAAATGAGGAGAAAATGCATTGAAATTGGTCATTAAGCGTGCTCTGTAGCATCAAGTTTAACAATAAAAACATTTTTTACAATAGATCAAAATTCGTTGCCATAACAAAATTTTGTTACAATTCAGTCCATAGCGGGATTTGCAATTCAGTCCATAACCCGATTTGCAATCAAGAAATGCAATCTTTCATCAGGACAAGCTCATCAAACCTAAGATATAGCCACAGTAAAAATAGTGGAAACCTGGATAAACGCCCCCGAAATAGGCGGAGTCAACGGCATCCGCTGGTAAGGTGATGGTCACAACTCTGGGGAATGCAAAAAGTGCTGCTATTGGATTTTAGTAAAAAAAAATCACAATATGACCGTGAGGTATTATGCTGACCTCACGAGGTAGCTTCATGAAAAAATGAGAAGAAAATGCATTGAAATTTGTCATTAAGCGTGCTCTGTAGCAACAAGTTTAACAATAAAACCAGTTTTTACAATAGATCAAAATTCGTTGCCATAACAAAATTTTGTTACAATTCAGTCCATAACGGGATTTGCAATTCAGTCCATAACCCGATTTGCAATCAAGAAATGCAATCTTTCATCAGGACAAGCTCAGCAAAACAAAGTCCACTGTTGCCATGGCCACTATTCAGGAATGTGGTTTTTAACTGGTTGATCATCCAAAAAGAACTCAGCAGCCACCATTTCTGCACTGACGAAGACGTCATATAAGCTTTTAACGCAGTCTTGGAGCGCTTCAAATACTACATTCAAAGTATCGAAATGTTTCACCACCGTTGGACAAAGCGTGTAAGCTTCCAAGGTGACTACGTTGTAAAATAAATATTTATCATGTAACACTAAACAATGTTACATACGTTACACTTTTTTTATACCCTTCCCGTCTTGATTATGAAAGAACTATGTCTGACACCTATTTCACCATTAGATGTCAATGAATTAAACTTTTGAATATTCTTTGCTACAATCTAAAAAGAAATTTAAATGTCTTCCAAAACATTTTAATAGCAATACCCTGTTTGTTTAAAAAAAATGTCTTCGAATACAGTTGCCATAGTCCTATGAGTAGTAAATGAAACAAGATTCTTTACGTCAGAAAGTATAAAATGCAGTGACGTGTATTCATTTCAATATATATCACTTGTCATAATAGATTTATTTTCCCTCTTTAAAAAGCGGTCTTATGCACTATTCTAATTGCGAAAAAATGATACAAGAGGCTACCTTTGTGGCCGACAGATTAAGGTGCTAGCTATGGTAAGGGGTCATGGTGTGTTCAAAGACGATAAGCCAACACGCCCAAATCTACCCTGCAGTTTGATAGGGTAGCAACAGGTTTAAGCCAGTGTCAACCTCTCTCAAGGATGTTGGTGAGAGTTCGAGAAAGCCCCAATAAGTTTAAAGCTTTCACCGCAATCAAAAGAAAAGGGATGTGTAAACTAAAGATATATGTATTATCGAAACATTGACCTTTCTTTTTTAGCTCTACTGGCCGAAGGCCACTAGAGCTATAGCGATGGCTTTTTCCCGTCCGGCGTCCGTCCGTCCGTCCGTTAAACTTTACCTTGTTTACGCGATAAAGTCCAAAGTTTTCATCGGATTCTCTTCAATCTTTCACAGAATGATTGTACCTTCATAAGGAGCGTTCCTTTCGAAAATGGGTCAGATCCGTCAAGAAACACGGGAAAAGGGGCCTAATAAAAACTTAATTAAAAAATCTTCGTTTACGCGATAAAGTCCACAGTTTTCATCGGATTCTCTTCAAACTTTCTCAGAATGATTGTACCATCATAAGGATCATTCCTTTCGAAAATTGGTATGATCCGTCAAGAAACACGGGAAAAGGGGCCTTATGAAAATTTAATTAAAAATTCAATTAAAAATCCTTGTTAACGCGATAGAGTCCACAGTTTTCATCGAATTCTCTTCAAACTTTCTCAGAATGATTGTACCATCATAAGGATCGTTCCTTTCGAAAATGGGTCTGATCCGTCAAGAAACACGGGAAAAGGGGCCTTATGAAAATTTAATTAAAAAATCTTCGTTTACGCGATAAAGTCCACAGTTTTCATCGGATTCTCTTCAAACTTTCACAGAATGATTGTACCATCATAAGGATCGTTCCTTTCGAAAATGGATATGATCCTTCAAGAAACACGGGAAAAGGGGCCTTATGAAAATTTAATTAAAAGTTCAATTAAAAATCCTCGTTTACGCGATAGAGTCCACAGTTTTCATCGGATTCTCTTCAAACTTTCTCAGAATGATTGTACCATCATAAGGATCGTTCCTTTCGAAAATGGGTCTTATCCGTCAAGAAACACGGGAAAAGGGGCCTTATGAAAATTTAATTAAAAAATCCTCGTTTACGCGATAAAGTCCACAGTTCTCATCAGATTCTCTTCAAACTTTTACAGAATGATTGTACCATCATAAGGATCGTTCCTTTCGAAAATGGGTATGATCAGTCACGTAACACGGGAAAAGAGGCCTTATGAAAATTCATTAAAAATTCAATTAAAAATCCTCGTTTACGCGATAGAGTCCACAGTTTTAATCAGATTCTCTTCAAACTTTCACAGAATGATTGTACCAACATAAGGATCGTTCCTTCCGAAATTTGGTATGATCCGTCAAGAAACATGGGAAAAGGGGCCTTATGAAAATTTAATTAAAATTCCATTAAAAATCCTTGTTTACGCGATAGAGTCCACAGTTCTCATCAGATTCTCTTCAAACTTTCACAGAATGATTGTACCATCATAAGGATCGTTCCTTTCGTAATTTGGTATGATCCTTCAAGAAACACAGGAAAAAGGGGCCTTATGAAATGTTTAATAAAAAATTCTGATTAATAACCTAGAGCCAACAATTTTCAACGGATTCTCTTCAAACTTTCACAGAATGATTGTACCATCATAAGGATTGTACCTTTTGGAATCGGATATGATTCCTGAAGAAACATAGGAAAAGGGGCCTTATTAAAATTTAATTCAAAGATCTTTGTTAACACTCTAGAGTCCACAGTTTTCATCTGATTGACTTCAAACTTTCACAGAATGATTGTACCATCATAAGAATTGTTCCTTTCAAAATTTGGTATGATCAGTCAAGGACCACGGGAAAAAGGGGCCCGATAAAAACTGGATTGAAAAAGTCCTCATAAACACAATAGAAGCCATAGTTTTCAACAAATTCTCTTCAAACATTCCCAGAATTATTATTACATTAAATGGATTGTTCCTTTCGGAAGTAGCTTTGATCCATCAAGTTTCATGGGAAAAGGGGCCCTATGAAAATTTAATAAAAAAAATCTTAGTTAACACGTAATGGCCCTAGATTTCACCTGATTGACTTCAAACTTTCACATAATGATTGTACCATCATAAGGATTGTTCCTTTCAAATTGGGTCTGATCCATTGAGAAACATAGGAAAAGAGGCCTTAGGAAAATTCAATTAAAAAAAATCTTAATTAATGCTTGTAAGCCCACAGATGAGATGGGGGTGTCTTTATACTCAAACAGAATAATTATACTTTTGTAAGAAGAGTTCCCTTTGGAATTGGTTCAGATCCATCAAGTAACATGGGAAAAGGGGCTAAATGAAAATTCAATTAATAAAACCCTGTTAACACAATAAAGCCCACAGCTTTGATCAGATTTTGTTGAAACTTTCACAGAATGATTGGAAGGTCATAACTATCATTCTTTTCATAACAGGGTTTGAACTGTAAAGAAGCACAGGAAAAGGGGCCTTATGAAAATTTCATTTATAAATCCTTGTCACTAAGTCCAGAGCTTTCATCGGATTTTCTTCAAACATTCACAGAATAATTGTACAATAATAATGATTGTTGATGTTTGCATTAGACCTGATCCGCCAAGTATCACAGGAAAAGGAGCATTATGAAATTTAATTTTAAAATCATTGTACCACAATAAAGTCAACAGTTTTCATCAGATTCTGTTAAAACTTTCACAGAATGATTATTCCATCATGAGGATTCTTTCTTTTCAAATTAGGCGTGATCTGTCTGGTATCATGGGAAAAGGGGCCTTTAGATAATTTTATCTATAATCCTTGTAACTAAGTCCAGAGCTTTCATTGGATTTTACTCAAACCTTCACAGAATCATTGTACAATAATCACGATTGTTGATGCTGACATGAGACCTGATCCTTCAAGTATCACAGGAAAAGGAGCCTTATGAAATTTTAATTTAAAGATTTGACACCAAGATAAAGTCTGCAATTTTCATCAGATTCTGTTCAAACTTTCACAGAATGTTTGTACCATCATTAGGATTGTTTCTTTCCAAATTGGGCCTGATCTGTCTAGTATCATAGGAAAAGGGGCTGTATAAAAAATTATTACCAAATCCTCATAAACACAACAATGCCCTCAGTCTTTATCATTTTCTTCAAACTTTAATAGAATGATTGTACCATCATTTGGATTGTTCCTTTGTAAATTAGGTCTGATTGGTTAAGTGACACAAGAAAAGGGACCTTATAAACATTTTATTACAAAACATCATTATTACACTAAAGTCCTCAGTCTTTATCATTTTCTTCATTAGGATTGTTCCTTTGTACATTGGGTCTGATTTGTTAAGTTTCACGGAAAAAGGGGCTTTATGAAAATTTAGTTACAAAAATTCTTGACACAATTCAGTCCACTATTTTCATTGATTCTCTTTAACTTTTAAAGAATGATTGTACCTTCACTAGAATTGTTCCTTTTGAAATTTGGTTTGTTCTGTAAAGTATCATGAGAAAAGGGGCCCTATGAAGATTTCACTATAAACTCATTAACACAATAAATTCCACAGATTAAACAGATTGATTGTACCATCATTCCAATTGCTGATTTTGACAGTGGATCTGACTATAGCAAGGGTCACATAAAAAGGGGCCTTATGAAAAACTCTCTTAAATATTCTGGTTAACACAATGATGCCCCTTGATTTCACCGGATTCACTTCAAAATTTCACAGAATGATTGTACAAATACTTAGATGGTTCTTTTCAGAACTGGGTACAATCCATCAAGTATCATGTAAAAAGGGGACATATGATTTTTTTAAAATATTCTAGTAAACATAATGAATTCCAAACATTTCATTGGATTCACTTTTAACTTTCATAGAATGATAAAACCAACAGTAAAATATCACGGGAAAAGGGGCCTTATGAGAACTTGAATTTAATATCTTTGCTAACACAATAAAGTCAACAGTTTTATTGGATTCTCTTCAAAGATGCATGGAATAATTGTGGCATTTGAAACACAGGAAAAGGGGACTTACAGATTATCATTCAAAACATTCATGTGTATGTGATGAAGATCACAATCATTATCAAGTTGTCTTTTAAATTTCACAGGACAATTGTCGGGTTGTCAGAAAACACAGGTAAAGGGGCCTTATTGATTTTCATTCAAAACAATCCTGTTTATGTGATAAAGTCAACAATTATTGTCCGATTCTGATGAAATATTCACAGAATGATTGTAGGGTCATAAGGTAACTTTCTTTTGGAAATGGAGTGGATCCGTATGAAACATGGGAAAAGGGGCCTTGGGGATTGTTGCTTAAAATGATAAAGGGGATAAAGCCCCTTTTTTTCTTTATGCATTCTTCTTTGAGCAATTAACTTCCTTGAATACCAGATTTCTTTAACGGAAAACTTGATAACCAGTAGAGCGTCTCAGGCCCTCATGGGCCTCTTGTTTTTCTTTTTTCTTCTAAAACTCTGTCTCTGTTTCCTATCCAAAATACACTTCCAAAATGCTATTATGTGAATAAATTCTTACTGTTCAAAGTGGAAATTCTTACTTCGCTACGTAGAATAATTCTCGAACTGAACCAATTCTAACTTAGCAAAGAATATATATATATATTTATAATGTGTAAATTGCATGATTTTATGAATTACGTTTAATAAGTCATCCTGGACAGTTTGGCAAACATGCTTTGCTTTCAATTCTATTTCAAGATTGTTTGTCCCTATTCTGATGATTATCTTGCTTCTCTTCCCAAATTCGGTGGGCTACAAGGCTTCAATGAAAAAGGGCCTGATGAAAAAAATGAAATCCTGAATTTCTGCAGTGAGCATTTGCATTTTAGGGTCATCGTCTACAAAATCAAAGTGACGATTTTTTATATCTAATCTCAAACGAAACTCATATCATTAGATGGTGATACTGGTTAAAATTGGAATTGTCACATGTGAGTCATTTCGTAAGACCAATTGCTTGCCCCGCCCATTTACTTTGTTAGCCCTGCCCATTGACTCCGACAGGAAGTCCCGCTTCGATTTTAAATGGCGATATTTTGAAAAACTTATAGCTAGTAGCATGAAACAAATATGAAAAATGTTTGGTTGACGACTTAAACGTCGTAATAACAGTTTGAATAAGCTGTAGTTAATACGTTTAAGTCGCCAAACAAACAATAAAGTTAACAAAAATGACGGCTAATGTCGGAGTTCAAAACTCATTTCAGATATGAATGAATGATTTTATTGGTCGACTGATTGACAGCCGCGATTAATAAATTGTAAATACATGTATACAAGATCATGGTTCAAATTGTTAACATATGTAGTATATTAAAAATCCTCTCTGAGTAATACAAAACAAATTAAGTTATGACAACAACATATTTACAAATTTCTTAAGCAGATCCTTACTCAAAATATCAGTACCATTGTATTGGTCGCTTTATGAAATGGCTGATTTGCGAGCAAAAGTAAGGTATTTAACAGTCATATTTGGTTAAATGTCTAATGCGGTATCCAAATGGTACTTAAAAGAATAATTGCATTTAAAGTTTTTTTTGAAAAAAAAAAAAAAAAAAAAAAAGATGATACACTTGGTATTCAAATTTGCAAAATTGTTAAGAACATAAGATTATGATGTATTTCTGTATACTGAAACTTATACATATGCTTTACCAAAGATAGACTAATTGCACTCTAATATCAGATCTGTAATAAAAGACTGGTGTAGAGTATTTACGTTGACACATGGGACTCAAAAATAGTTATTTGCTTCCTAAAAGTGAGTAGAATCTGTTTTATGTACTTTTAACGTATGTAACAACATGTAACTTGAGTAATATATTTCCTTTTGTGGCACAATCTCAAATAAACCGCCTTTCATGTAAATAGCCTCATAGAAAGTACACAAGATGTGTGTATACAGTTAGGTACATTGATTATTTCGAATTCAGCAAATCAGCCAAGACTAAGAATCATAAGCTCTGATCAGCCTGCGCATTTAGTATAGGCTGACCAGAGTTGGTATTTTTCGTATTGCCAAGAACGGGTCATAGATTTAACATGTGGGTTAAAGGGCTCACACATTATCAACAATATTGACAACTATATTGAACAAATATATAGGGAATATTATGTTACGATAGAGATATAATATCTTGTATTTGCTTTGAGCTGCGAAGGAAAATTTTGATATTTCATGAGACCGAAGGAGTTGTATTGCAATCGTAATGTAATAATCCAATTATAATGTACCTATTTTTACTAATTGAATTTGATGTAACAATGGAAAAATTCTGTATTTCTTCAAGTATTTCTGTTCATTTTTTTTGCCATTCTAATTACGTTTATTAACATTATGAAGTCATATACAGAACGTAAATGACTTCATCTAAGACTACCTTATATGGAACCGTATTTGACAATGTCAGATGCGGATTTTTTTTCTAACGTGTCCGATTTTGTCTGTGTGAAATGTATATAAATTACTTGAAATATTTATAGATATGTAATTAAATCATATCTCTAATATCATAATGGACGAGTGCCTGGACCTGTCCAGATTTTACCCATCCCTACATAATGACGCTCTCGGACGCCCCTCAAGTAAATAAATTGGGAAAACATTGTGTAAAATGAAGAAATTGCGGATGACAAGTAATTTCTTCATGTTATACATTGTTTTTACCCATTAAGCTAAGAAAAATAAAATTTCATTGTCGTCTGCAACTCCTTTGATTTTGAACCAGTCAGAAATTATGCCCTCTTGTAATGGGTTAATGTAGGATTTCAATCGTTATTTTTAGTTTGTTGAAGATTTCATTAAATATCGTATTAAAAGCGGTTACACGTTATCTTAAAAGGTAAAGATACGCTATTATAAGATAAAGGGAGATTAAGAGGAAATCGCCATATCATAAAGTGCGGACGGTTTTACATTTAATAAACGCAAAATAAATTACAGCTTCGTTTTGATTAGATTGCAAACCGGATATTTACCAAGTATAAATACACAAAACTTCACGACAGCTCGTATTTCTGAAACTACTGTTATCCCCGTTTTTCCCTATACGGTCTACAATCTTGAGTTTTTTAGTTTTTTTTTAAATTTCACAAGAAAACTTGCATGGAATGTAGAATCGCACTGTTCTTTAGGCTAGTGAAATTTCGGATGACTTCAAAAGTGAAATCTTGAAATATGACCCTTTTCTAAGCCACGCTAGCAATGAAGTTACTGCGCTTGCATATTTAGCTCTATACTGGCCAAAGGCCAATAGAGCTATAGCGTTGGCTTTGTCCCGTCCGGCGTCCGTGCGTTAACTTTTCCTTGTTTACGCGATAGAGTCCACAGTTTTCATCGGATTCTCTTAAAACTATCTCAGAATTATTGTATCATCATGAGGATCTTTCCTTTCGAAACTCTGTCACATCCGTCAAGAAACATTGTAAAGGGGGCCTTCCGAAAATCTCGATAAATTAATCAAAGAATGATTGTACAATAATAATCATTGTTGATGTTGACATTAGACCTGATACGTCAAGTATCAGAGAAAAAGGAGTCTTATGAAATTTCATTTTAAACTCCTTGCACCACAATAAAGTCCACAGTTTTCATAGGATTCTGTTCAAACTTTCAAAGAATGTTGTACTGATATAAGAATAGTTTCTTTTCAAATTGTGTCTGATCTGTCTAATATCGGGGGAAAAGGGACCTCATGAAAATTTCATTTATAATCCTCGTTATCAATTTCAGACCTTTCATCAGAATGATTTTCGTTACACTATCACAGAATGATTGTACATTGATAATAATTGTTGATGTTGACATAAGACCTGATACGCCAAGTATCACAGGAAAAGCAGTCTTATGAAATTTAAATTAAAACTCCTTGTACCACAATAAAGTCCGTAGTTTTCATCGGATTCTGTTCAAACTTTCACAGAATGTTTGTACTATCATTAGAATAGTATCTTTCCAAATTGGGTCTGATCTGTCTAGTATCAGGGGAAAAGGGGCCTTATGAAAATTCATGATTGATAATCCTTGTTACCAATTCCAGAGCTTTCATCAGAATGATGTTCTTAAAACTATCACAGAATGATTGTACATTAATTACGATTGTTGATGTTGACATTAGACATGATCCTTCAAATTTCACAAGAAAAGGAGCTTTATGAAATTTATTTTTAAAATCCACAATAAAGTCCGTAGTTTTCATCGGATTCTGTTTAAACTTTCACAGAGTGTTTGAACCATCATGAAGATTGTTTCTTTTCAAATTTGGCCTGATCTGTCTATTATCACAGGAATAGGGGCTGTATGAAAAAATGATACTAAATCCTCATTAACACAAGAATGTCCTCAGTCTTTATCAGTTTCAATGAAAACTTTAATAGGATGATTGTACCATCATTTTGATTGTTCCTTTGTAATTTGAGTCTGATCTGTTAAAAAGGGGCCTTATGAAATTTTTATGGCAAAAACATCAATAGCACAATAAAGTCCTCAGACTTTACCGTTTTCTTCAAACTGTAACAGGAAAAGGGGCCTTATGAAAAATTTATTTCAAAAAATCATTGACACAATTCAGTCCACTGTTTTCATTGATTCTCATTGAACTTTTACAGAATGATTGTTCCTTCATTAGAATTGTTTGTTTTGAAATTTGGTTTGTTCTGTAAATTATTATGGGAAAAGGGGACCTATGAAAATTTAACCATAAAATCCTCATTAACATGATATATTCCATAGATTACAAAGATTGCTTTTACCATCATTATAATTGTTGATTTTGACAGTGGATCTAATACGGCAAGTATCACATGAAAAGGGGCCTTGTGAAAAACTTTCTTAAATATTCTAATGATGTCCCTAAATTTCTCGGGATTCACTTCAAATATCACAAAATGATTGTGGTTCATTTCAGAATTGGGTACAATCTGCCAAGTATCATGTAAAATGAGGCCATATGATTTTTTTTTTAAATATTCTAGTTAACATAATGTAGTCCCCCTTATTTCAACGGAATCACTTTAAACTTTCACAGATTGACTAAACCAACAATAAAGTATCACGGGAAAAGGGGCTTTATGAGAACTTAATTGAAATATGTACGTTAACACAATACAGTCCACAGTTTTCTCTTAAGAGATGCAAGGAATAATTGTGGCATTGGAAACACAGGAAAAGGGGCCTTACAGATAATTATTCAAAACATTCTTGTTTATGTGATGAAGTTCACATTTATTATCAGATTGTCTTTAAAATTTCACAGAGGACTATTGAATGGTCGTAAGTTCCTTTTGGAAATGAAATGGATCCACCAGAAAACACAAGAAAATGGGCCTTATGGAATTTCACTCAAAACAGTCTTGTTTACGTGATAAAGTCCACAATTATTATCGGATTCTGATGAAAAATTCACAGTATAATTGTAGTGTCATATTTCCAGTTGGAATGAAGTGGATCTGTCATGAAACACAGGATACGAGGCCTTAAATGTTGTTGCTCACAATTATAAAGGATAAAGTCCACTTTGTTGATTTTTTTATGCATTTTTCTTTAAACAATTATCTTCCTTAAATATACGATTTCTTTAACAGAAAACTTGATAACCAGTAGAGCGTCTCAGACCCTCAGGGGCCTCATGTTCATTTATTGCGAAACTAGTGGTTCTCATTGACACTGAGAGATAATCGGAGTGCATTTGTACTATTTGTCGACAGAAAGTTCAATAGGCGTAGCTATAAGTTTAAGGATTCTGAATCTAGAAGTTATGAATTCGAACCAGATGTAATCAGATTTTCTTTTTTCTCGTTCGTATATATATGAATATTGTAAAGAAAGGCCGTTTAAATGTCTTGTGTGTTGATTAGTATTTAGTAGTTAGTGATAAGTCGCCCTACTGGGACGGTATGGTCACACATGTAAAGTATGGTTTGCACCTCAATCCATTATCCGTTATTCAGATCGACGAAAACCGAAGTAAATCGCAAATTGAGGAAAATCATATGCGGCTGATACTACAAATACCTGCGATAGAATAAGGGGGGTTACTGCTGTTGCCTTGGACTACATGCAGGCATCTTTGCACGAGGTTAGATAGAATTAGTAGGATGAACAAAACGGGTTTTACAACAACCTACTAATCGTATCTTACCGTGTACAAAAATCATGCATGTACTCTAAGGCAACGCCACCTCAGCCTATTGTAGTATCAACCGTTTATGATCGAGAGTTTGTTACTACAATCGGGACTCCTCTCTCAGTAATCTTAGATGTACATCGTAAAACTTTAGGTGACAATCTTCGCTATCCGTTATGCAAAGTAACTGTTGTAAAATGTGTCTCATATCGTTTCTATAAGAACTATATTTGGTTTTCAAGCGATAGAAGAGCAGAACAATGAAAAATATAAAACAACGAAAGCAAATTAAGCTTTTCAGTCATTTTGAGACTTCCAAATCACCGGCTTGACCGAAATTACGCACTACAGTTTCATACATTGTTTCCGGATAAAATAACACACCGATTTGTTACATAATGCTCCGTGTGAGGTCTGTTCCGAATTTTAATTTGAATGGCCGAGAATGTTCTGATTGATACATAGTAAAACCGATTTGTGTAAACCAGAGATTCCACCGTCCTTTCGTTTCATTTTTTTAATCGTAATAGCCGCATAGTTTTTAGGCAAATTCACTCCAACGTAGCCGTACTAGGGATATTTCTTATTTACGGTAAAACTCAAGTACGACTTACTAGGAAGGACGGGGTCATAGAAGGGCATACTAGAAGGTAATTGGTTAAAACATAGCGTCTTGTCAGTTCTACTTCCTTATGTTATCAGCAAACGTATTTTGTATATCGTCGTTGTCGTTCTAAAACGTCGTAACTACAGCTTGATTCAAGCTGTAGTTACCTCGTTTTAGAACGACGACGACGATATACTTATAGTTGACAATAACACTTCATCAAACTTTTATTTGAGGGCCAACAGACATTTGATTAAACAAACTGTCCTCTCCCTACTGAAATAAAGGCTTGTAAGCTTTACATAATTCAATGTGATTTGCAAACCACGTTACTACAGCTTAATAAACGATGTGTACAGGTACTTTGGTTAACTGACAGTGGAAGAAATTCCATTCAAATCTACTTTTTAGTTCAAATATATCAAAAGCTACTTCAAAACAAACACTCATTAAAATACTTTATAAAAGAAAGAAATGAAACCAAGGAGACATCCAGGTCGAAAGAAAATGGAAATTTTATAATTCTTTCTATAATTTTATCATCATGATGGTACTTATCAAATACATCCAACTATGTTAACTCCGAGTTGTCGTCTGACTCCGTTATGTTGTTTATCTATACGCATCTTTCATATAAATTGACTTGATAATTTTGAATTGATTTGTCACAAATTAGTCACATGTTGTTTTATTTTTCAACGACAGGCTTTTGTTTGTTTGTTTGTTTAAATGGGGACTTAAGAGAATTTCTGTCATATCGTGGCGGCTGGAGCATCTAGATTATTGGTATTTCTAAAACCAGTACTGCTACTTCATCCTTTTTGAGCCTTCAGCTGCTCATCCCACGTGGGTTTGCGATTGCCCATTTAAATCGTTCCCATTCAAATTCAGATGTGCAATTTGAAAGAAATGTCCGCATACCTTAAGATCAAGGTCACACACCGAGGCCAAAGATAAAACTTAGCTTGAATAAGTAGTGCAATCTGAGACAGTTTTCTGATAAGAACAAGTTCAGTTTCTCACGTTAAGGTCAAATATTTAGAAAGGCATAAATATAGCCTTTCTGTAGTACAGCTCCTACAAGATATTCAGTCGAGGGCCGAACACAAAATGTCCTTGGTTAACCATTCCAATGTGACAAACAATTCCTCCTTTTCTAACATTGTTTTCTACTCTTTCTGGTGCTGAACTTTTAACTAAAACAAGCTACAAGCTTTGAATTACCATCTGCAACTGCTTTCTAATTGGACCAGTAAAATAATATGTCCTGTGGAAGTCGCTTAACTATCAGTCCTAACAATATCGCAGATAAGTTCAGTGCTCTAAATTTGCTATATGGGTAGAAAAGTGGATAAGGCTAGTATGTTTATCAAGGACAACCTGTCTAAATGCTGTATTTGATCTCCAACTTTGACCTTAAAAATAATTAAATGATTTAAAGAAAAGAAGGTATAAATTGCACTACACATGTACATGTAGTTTATACGAAAAATTACGATGTAAGAGCGGAAGAGTTGTAGCAGTTCTACAATTTGTCCTTAAGTCAGTCAGCAGTGAAAGTACGAGGCGTACGTACGGGGGTCAATGGAAGGTAAAGGCACTGAAATACCTCTATTTTTTACATTCAATCAAACATTTAATTAGCCAACGAATCATTAATTTATTTACGATTAACAAAACGAAACATAAAATAATACTAACATGTACCAACAATAGTTTACTCATTTAATCGACTGGTTACATCCAATGGGAACGTCTAGGTCGCGATGCACTCTTGTTACTTACCATTATTTTCTTCTGGGTAATAGTATATACCACTAAGTAAATGGCGATTACTTCTTATTTCAGCAAAATTGCTTACATTTCTAGTGAATGATTAGCATGAGGTTTCTTCGTTTCCTTGTATTTATTTGTTTATTTATTTTTACTAGAGAGTGGCCAAAGCGCTGTTGGGCGAAGGTAGGATGAGAATCATACGGTCGATGATTCGCCCTTGGAGCGCAAACATTCTTTCCGACTCGTAGTTTGTATTTCTGGAATGGATTTAATCGACTAAAGTTAAATGTGCTGCTCGAGATGCGAATCATGTTGTGGTTATATTAGAATGAGAAACGATAGAAAGGTGAAAAAATCTCGCCTCGCTTTGACCGGAATATTGTTGCGTATTACTCTACACAATGTATCTACGCAATGTAGTTATTCCCATTCAAAAGTCGTTTTATGTTGTACCTGTAATAGAGAAACCAAATACTTAAATATCGGTTGATCATTCGATATTGCCCTCGCGTAAACATCGAAAATGAGAACTTAACTTAGAAGTCATTTATGAGAATGACGTAATCGAAGGATTAATTTGTATTTTAATACATTTTTGTAGAGGACTTGCAACAATAAATTTTTATTTATTCGATATTTCGAAATTGACGTTGTGATGTTGTATTGCATTTAAAGATTAGACCCGTGTCTGGCGACTTTTTTTAAAAAAGAATACTTGTATACATAATTATGTATCAAAGGGAAATATTTTTCTCCTTAAAGAATGAATGATTGTTATGAGTTTAATTGCACCAGACTATCTTTAATACTTTTTGTTTCAACTTATTTTTTGTAAATGTTGGCAATTCAAATATAATGATTTCTAATACCCATTCTCAAGTCTTATCCTTGTTGGCTGCCCCTCTCAAATTATACTGGATATCGGGATTATAAAAGTCCAAATGTCAAAAAGGCTTTGATCGGCCCGGATCATTAATGATCGTAAACGACTCGCTAATATCCTACGAAAACTTAGCGAATTTGAGAAGGAATTTTTTTTCTAGATATTTTCTGACAGAAATCCCCTTTCATTCAATTCGATCTTTGTATTTTTACACATTGGCAAGTCATCACAATCCATCCACTGATGTCTAATTATACACATTTTTTTTAATTTTAGATCCCTAAGGAAGACTCGACCTTTGAGGCACAGACCCTAGAATTTCATTGACTTATTGTTGATATTGCTATGTCCCTCAAGAAAAAAAGAGCTTTGGATAACATAATGGATAATGAAGAAAATACACATTGAAAGGAATTTATTCAATATCCACATTGTTTTCCACCCCAAAATACAGATTTTTGAAATTTTCATTAACTAGAAATTGTCGTATGGAATTTCTTTTCATTTGAACCAGTCTAAAATTGTGTTGTCTGGTAACACCACCGGCAACACCACCGACCTAGACAGGAAGTTCTCTTTCGATATTAAACGGCGTTATTTCACAACAAAAAGTAAAGCGGTGGGTTGGCTCCCTTAACGCATTCCCACTCAATGACGCTTTTAAACGCCTCACAATATGAAAGCTTTGGAAAACATTGTGACAAATGAAGAAATTGCTTGTAACAAGCAATTTCTTCATTATCCACAATGTGTTCTACCCTAATAGAAAAGATTTTAAAGATATCATTAATTTTAAATTGTCTTCTGCAACTTCTTTGAATTTGGACTGGTCTTAAGTTCTATCGTGTGGGAATGGGTTAAGCTTATAGCAACATTATTACGGTCAAAGCGAGGTGGCTTTATCACCTAACTTTTGCTTCCTGGTATTTCTCATACCAGTATAACCATCGTAAACACTGCTTTGATAAGTTGCATTAACGACAATTAAGTCGCAAAATGAACAAAAAAGCTTCACGTGAATGTTGACCAATGTTGGAGGTCAAAGTTCGCTTACGTTTAAATGAATGATTTGATTTGTAGATTGATTCTTTGATTGTTTGATTGCCAGCCGCGATTTGTCAATTGAATAATGTACAAAAATAGTTGTATCTTTGTCAGTTTTAAGATGTTGACATTCTTTTTCCAAATTTTTGAGTCTGAAAAGTAGTTTATTCTAAAATTTGAAGAAAAAAAAACTCAAGTTTTCCTAGTAAACGTATTATTTTCGAAAAACTAGTACACGAACCTGTAAGCGCTCTTACAGTTCAGGCATTGTCGTTTTGTAGATGGTTTAAAGCTTTACATTTTGTTGATTTTTAATGGCAGTCCAAATAGAACACTAGGAACAACTTATATAACAAGAGCAAACAAGAGCACCACACACGGATGCCCATACTCGCCTGTTCAATTGTTTGAAAGGGGGTCGAATTTCTAAGTAAAAGAAGGGGGGCATTTTTCACGAAATGATTTTTTTTTACATTTTTTCTGTTATAATTTGTAAAGGGTAAATGCGTTATACTTGAAATGCATGTAGAAAGTCACAAAATGTGTTCATGGTACTCTTCAATGCTGTAAAAACTTTTAGAATTATACCTGACACTTTTATTATAGAGATAAAAAGATACTTGTTATTTCAAGATGGTGTGTTTACGAGACATGAATTCCCCCAAATTCTCAATTAATCTTAATACTGGCGGTAACCTGGACCTAAGGCTAACCACATGACACATTGTCTTATAGTAGTGTACATGATGCCAAGTTATTTCAAAATCTATGTAATAGTTATGGAGTTGACACAAAAATAGTACCCTTATTTAGGGATTTAAGTTAAACTTGAAAATTGGAATTTAATGTTTGCGAATTTCCAATCGAGTCTTGTTGATGAACAGATCATTTAGGCTATGTAGAAGTCCGTGCAAGAATCTAAAATATTGCTAGGAAGGCAGTGACGGATACATAAATGCCTACCTTGTCGAGCATAAAACAAGGTTTTGATATTACAGGCTGGTAGCCAAATAGAATATTTTGCTCAGAAGGATTCGCACAGTCAAGGCGGTATTTAACAAGTATACCCGCAGCATATCACTAGATCATATTCCTAACTCTTGCCCTACTGAACCCTTAATATTACTTCTTTTGCAGGAAGCATAGACAAGGATTATTCTGCACATATGTGCATACCTGTTTGTCACTTTTATGCCGAAGTTGTTCGTTAAATCAATTTTGTAAAAGAATACTTGCTCATTATCAGACATTCAAGTGCGTCCAGTCCTTTGATTTTAGTGCACTTGTGCAGTATGACAAGTGTTAATGATGTGACAGAAGCTAGAGGAAGCTGCACTATAAACAAGGTGAGTTAGTGGTTGTCTGATTTGATATGATTTGATATAAGAATATAAACTTGTGTGAGAAGACTATCGAAGAAGAAAAAAGCAAATACTTCATCAAGATGGTTCAAAGGCAGTCTTAGCGTATTGGCCTTACTGATTCAACGAGTTTTGAATGAAAATTGAAGATCACTTAATAAGGTCGACTGGTTTTTGCTCGACACGGCGGGGATACAAGCACGTGAGTTTTACAACCATCCATTTCAGTCACTATCTCGGTACAAGGAATTTGATCAAGGCTAACACTAGCACTTATACCATGTATAAATTATGGGCCCATGGTCAGAATTACCCCGTTCCTAGACGTCACAAGTTTAACATAGGGCTAATATAGTGAAAATTTTGAAAATCTAGAGTTTTGATATTTGGAATACAGCATCATCTGGATATCTATCAAAATGTATAAATTATTGTCCCAGGATCAAAATTAGACCGTATCCGGACGTCACAAGTTTAACATAGTCTTTTATAGTGAAAACTTTAAAAAATCTTTTTCTCCTAAACAGAAGGGCCTAAAGCTTTGATATTTGGTATGTAGCATCACCTAGTAGACTTTTATCTGTTTTTGGGCTCTTTTGACTCAGGTGACCGATAAGGCCCCGTGGGCCTCTCGTTATCAAAATTTGCTTTTCTATCGAATTTAACCTCTTGCTCGACTAATATTCGGTCAAGCTTTGCTATGTACATGCTTATGTATACGATTTGACCCAAAGTAAATGAAAATCTAAGGAACTCCAACCATTACAAACCAGACCGATACTCTTGACTAAAACAGGCTGTTGATTGACTTTTGTGTAGTCAATTTGTCAGGCCAAGTTACCTTCTTTATGTGCCTCCTGGTTATCGCTAGTCCTAGGTTAGAGAATTGTCCAAGAACATAACGAAGTAACCAGTGACGCAGCCGGGATTCGCACATATGACCACCAATTTCTCTCTGATCTCGAATCCGGCACCCTCACCACCATGTAGACAACAAATGCTCTTTTGAACGATGGGTGAATTAACTTCCTTTTCCTAAACGACTTTCCGACTGAAGGTTAATCTATATATCTTATCATACAGAAATGTATGGAATAAGATTACCAACATCGAGAGTACAAATATTGTGGGCCCTAATTAGACAGCACCGAAAACACGATTTTCTTGAATAATGAGTTTATGACCATGTTGCTATCATTAGCAAGTACTAATCGTAGTCGGCCTGTGCTAGATCCAATTACCCTTTCAAATATTTGAAGTGAGGAAATTCCATATAGGCGAAGGACTAGCAAACCCTCATAACTACATTATTAATGCTGAAGTAACGATGTTTTCGGTTGTTTATAGCTAACCCGCAGTTACCTACAGCCGGCCATGAGGTCCTCGTAAAATTGATACGGGAATTATAAACAGATAAATGAGCTTGAATATGATATTCAAAAATTGACTAATCACGATGTCAATCAAATAATAGGTCAGCCAATGGAATCATTCATTTAGATTTGAAATTTAACTTGAACTTCGGCATTCGCCGCCATTTTGGTGAATCGTTTTTGTTGGTTTGGCGACTTAAACGTCGTAACAACAGCTTATTCAAGCTTCAGTTACGACGTTTAGGTCGCCAACCAACCATTTTAGTTATTTGTAATATGCTAGTAGCCCAAAATTTGGCAAAATAACGCCGTTAAAAACCGGAGTTTAACTTCCTATCGGAGTGAATGGGCGGGCTAGCGATTAGTCATTGGTGACCCTTGGACGTCTCGCGAAATGAATATACAAAAAAGAGATCGGATCTAGGCTAAGCAATTCGCAGATTGTGTTTTTCTAAAATAAAGCCATAGTAAACCAAGACGAAATGATAACTCTAGATAAAAAAAAATCAGCCGAGCTCGCTGCATAACATGCACATGCTGACAAGTGTCAATAATCTATGCACTTCAGAGAAAGTTTCTGCTGACTTATTTCAGATATGAAGGTTTTTGTTTTTTTCATGGGCATACCGACCGAAAAAACTAATCGCACTGTATGAATAAGCAAAAGAAAAAAATATTCTCTTCATTTCTTATATTTCATTAGCAAAAAAAAGCAAAAGATTTACGAATTGTGAAATTCTTAGAGTGGGACTTATTTGTGCGGGAGCATACGAACTAGCTGCGTGCTCAAAATTTTGTTCGTGAGGTATGGATAAATTTTTTCGACCAATCAGAACGCCCGTTTTTGATAGACGAAACTAAAATTTTAATTATTACAAATTCACAGAAACCGTTGATACACCATTGACACAGTGTATTCAGAATGTTCGCTAGCTGTCTCTTAGTGAATTTTGTGTCAGTATCTACTAAATGTGTGCTAGATACTGACACCAAAATAGCCTTTGAGTCAGTATTTATCTAAATCTTTGCTGGCTGTCTCTTTAAACTAAGCTTACATAATCGCCACGACTCGAGCCCGTCACCTCCAGATCAACAAGCAAGCACTCTTACCACTCAGGCAGTCAGAACAGAGTGCAGCGTAAAAACTCAAGACAGATACATTGCCTAGGCTAAACAGTGTCTTGAATAGTTGAGCGCTGGTTCAAATATAATACGATGATCTCAAGATTTGACATGATCTGATTCGACAGGTCCGAAATGATTTTAGTCAATATTTTAATCGTTTGTCTGTTTGAACGGGGTTTATCGTCACTAATCCTTTCTCAACGCAAAGCTGCTCATTCCCATACACTTGGGACAACGATTAGCCACCCATTGGTGGGAGACAAATGCCGCGACCGAGGAATTATACCCTGGACCTGATGATTGAGAGTCCGACGTGCTAGCAATCGACCAATTTCGTCTGTCAGTCAAGGAAAAAACCGACCGATCAAATAATCTATTCAGCCCGGACCTGAGCTTTTCAACTCCAACATTGGTTGCCATTTTTGTTAAACTTTATTGTTGGTTTGGCGACTAAAACGTCGTGACTATAGCTCATTCAAGCTGTAGTCACGACGCTTAGGTCACCAACCAACCATTTTACTTTTTTGCTACATGCTACTGGCCATAGATTTCGCAAAATAAGACCGTTAAAAATCGAAGCGGGACTTTCTGTCGGAGTCGGTAGGTGTGGCTAACGACGTAAGTGGGCGGGGCCAGCTCACTTATTTCGTTAGCCCCGCCTATTGACACCTACAGGAAGTCCCGCTTCGATTTTAAACGGCGTTATTTTGAAAATTTGATGGGCAGAAGCATGTAAAAAAATAAGTATAGTTGGTTGGCTACCTAAACGTTGTAACTGCAGCTTATTTATTAAGTCGCCAAACCAACGGAAAGGGGTAACAAAAGTGGCGGCCAATTAAACTCATTTCTGGACTCAATGAATGATTTCATTGCTCGAATGGTTATTTGATTGATAGTCCCGATTGGTCAATTGCGCTATGGCCGTAGTCTCCATTATCGTAGAGTGAATCATGGTTGTTGGAGCATTGAAATATTGTTGAAAGTATGTCTGGAGATTATTGAATGTGTAGTTAAACAGCATGTAACACGTGGTCACGTGGTAAAGATATGCTACTTTAAGATAAAGGCAGATTACGGGAAAATCTCCATATCATACGACATCGATCAGTTGTCGATCGTCTTACATTCAATTAGATCGTATGAAATAGAAGGGTTCAGTCTATCAATTTATCATTTGACAACCAAACCCCATGCATCGAAATAAAGGCTTTGGAAAACATCGTGGTCGATGAAGAAATTGCTTGTAATTTACAAGCAATTTCTTCATTATACATGATGTTTTCTACCATGACAGACACGGGTTTTTAGATTCATCCAACACAAAATTGTCGTCTGCAACAACTAAAAATTTGAAGCAGTCTGAATTTTATCGCTTGGTAATGGGTTAAGGTTACCAACCGTTATCGATAGATCTAGGGGTTTTAACCCTGTCTTGTATCGATAGACCTAGGTGCTGTAACCCAGTCTAGTGTCGATGATCTACGGGCTGTAACTTAGTCCAGCCATCCCTACTGACCCCGACAGAAAGTTCCGCTTCGAAATTTAACGGCTTTTTTTGTAAAACTTATGATCAGTAACATGAAACAAAGAACTAAAATCTGTGACCGGTGATTTAAACCTCGAAACTAAAGCTTGTTGATTGTGTCTTTAATAGACAGCTCGATTCGTCAAGTATCACTAATTGACGTAAATGTAACCTTTATTGTTGGAATGATTTGAAAGAGATAAACAAAACAAAAATCGTATAAATCCTGTTTACTGCTCAATTCTTCAAAACATTTAAACAATTTCAAGCAATAGACACATCTTCTTTCGTCAATTTAGATCTCGGGTAACCAATCTAGGGATATCTTGACTGTCTTCTGTTCTGGAAATTCAAAATTATTTAGACATTAGACCATTTTTGGCACTTATAATGATATCCAATTATTCGAATGTTGAAATTGTTCAACGAAAATATTGTACCCTTGGTAGCGATTTTATAAAGGTTTCACTGCTAAAATACGTCAAAGAACAAGGAGGTCACATTGGGTAAACAAAATCTCCCACACAATCTAACCTTTTCACGCGTCTCAAAAACATACTTGGGAAAGGATTGAAGAAGATGAAAAAAATTGATTGAAACAAGCACTTTCTTCATGTCCCACACTATTTTCTACAAAGGAAGACGATACTCTTTAGAATTTCATCAACCAAACACTATCGTCTACAAATTCTACAAGTTTAAGATGTTGTCTCTGGTGATGGGTTTAAAATCAAAAATACTGCAAGTAAAAATCTTGGATATGTAAAGGTATTTATGAAAGTTTCTCTCAAAGAACCGAAATGATATGTAGAATAAAAAAAAAAAAAAAAAAAAACAGATATAAGGGCTTTGTCCAATAAGCATTGTTTTGATAAGCCACGTGAATTTCCGAGGAATTAGATACCTATACGCCACAAGATTTGAAAAAATGCACTATAAAGTTTTATCAAAATTGGTTATGTTTAGTAACAAAGAAAAAACTTCAAACGCATTTATCATTCTCTAAAAAATGTGGCAAACCAGCATGGAAGGTACCACTAAAAGAACATTCTTTGCATATTAGTGTTATGACACTGTAATGTATGATTATGACAATAAGGAAACATCGTGTCTTAAAGGGATATACCGATGTTTCTCAAACACTGATAGGGGAAATTTGAAAACTATCTAAAAACGACTAAACGCTTAACGCTTAAACTAATTTGATTCAGAAACAGCCTTGAGGTAATCTGATAGACTTAAAGTGGTTATATAGGAAAGGTTAAGCGGACATCCAGGTTACTTTATATGTCACGAAATTCGTTTGTCGACACCGCAAGACCTCATTTGCATATGACCTAAAGTCAACTGAAGATAACAAATGGACAAGCGAAACAACCAACGTCCTAAAACATCTCACACCAAATGATTAGCGCAAAACTACGGTAAGTGTCTGTATTCGTATTGACGCTTACGGTAGTTTTGGACTTTACAGAATTGAAGACCGGCTAGCGATCATAATTCCTGATGACGTAACGATGACGTTCGTTTGTGCAAATCTACGGTTAAACGCACCGCGTGAATTTGCAATTGTCTAGGCTTAATGTAAAAATAGACTCAAAGCCTACGTATGCTATTAGGAAAATACCCTGGTTTATTCTGATAAACGACCTCTGATTTTCGCAAAACTACTTTTCAGAATATTTTTTGAGAGGTAATTAGAATAATCAATATCTGTGACATGAAAAACACCGATACCTATCTTTAGGAAAACAAAAATTGAATGTCTTATAAAGAAGTTTCGGTATTTGAATTTGTGCCGAAACACAAGTTAAGATTTTTCACAAAATGATTACGTCAGTGATGACGTTTTTGCTTCCGCTACCCATTTGAACAACAAACGTACAATGGAGATTTATCCAAATCGTCTACATATAACGGTTTATTCCGAAGATAAGCAAATATTTTCGGTGAAGAATCTGGTGCATTTTACTCGAGCTCAAAATGTAAATAACACGAGTTGAAATCGAACATAAAACCTCAAAATACACCTTCCAAAGAACTTCGCTCATGTCCTCCTTTTGTATATTGATAACAATGCCCTTGTTTGCATTAACGACCAAATACACCTTATGGATTGTTCAAACTAGTGTCCCGTTCCTCGGAGGGAAGATCTGCCGCCAAGCCATTTTCACGTACGTTGTCTGATCAATGTTATTTAATCAAATACGTGGTCAGTCCTGAAATGACAAAACTCTAACGAATGTCCATGTTCAACAAATGTGCAACTGAAAAGTGAGGTGCATTTCTAAACGACAGCTAATGTTTTGCCACACTTAACACAGAGTAGGAAAAATTAGACCAACCCAAAGTTGAAGGCTGTGGATAGAGTTTATAGTTGATTTATATATAGAAATAAGTACAGAAGGCTTGGTTATATCAAGCTGCTCATCATGTGCAAGTTTTCATTTCCCCAAACATTCTTTAACATGTAAGGAGATGTTAGAATGCCTTTCATTTTTTCATGTATTGAGATTTATCTAAGATCATAGACAAAATCATTCGATTGTCAGAACTGGTTTGAAGGGTGTCCTGGATTAGAAGAGTATTATCGTTTTGTTACAAATGATTTTGGATTGCGGAAAATCTGTTTTTTAACGGATTTGAACTTTAACATGTTAGGGGATGTTAGAATGCCTTTCATTTTTTCATGTATTGAGATTTATCTAAGATCATAGACAAAATCATTCGATTGTCAGAACTGGTTTGAAGGGTGTCCTGGATTAGAAGAGTATTATCGTTTTGTTAGAAATGATTTTGGATTGCGGAAAATCTGTTTTTTAACGGATTTGAACTTTAACATGTTAGGGGATGTTAGAATGCCTTTCATTTTTTCATGTATTGAGATTTATCTAAGATCATAGACAAAGTCATTTGATTGTCAGAACTGGTTTGAAGGGTGTCCTGGATTAGAAGAGTATTATCGATTTGTTACAAATGATTTTGGATTACGGAAAATCTGCTTTTTTAACGGCTTTGAACTAAGGGTATGATAATCCAAGAGTTCCATTTAAAATGATGTATAGTTTTAGGTTGATTTCCTTTAATATTTAAGATCTCCCAAACTGGAAAAGACACGATGAAGGACAAACATGCTATTTCATCAACAAAAATAACAACATACACAAATGAAATCAACAACAATAAAATAAAACGATTATTACAGATCGTCAACTTTTCTCGATCATGGATTTATGAGGTTAATACTTTTTGACCACAGAATCAATATAATCCATTATCCAGATTTCAGACCGATAAATGTGAATTCGCTGATCCAAGGAATGCAAATCTGAATTATTTAGAATCATTATGTGAAAATTCTGATATACCTGACAGGGGATAATGAATGGATTTTCTTCTTCTTTTATCAGCTAAAGTATTTGTTGATAGTATGATAGTAATTTGAATATAGTGTTATATATCCGAATAGATCATCGAAGATGTTGATGTACGTGGGTTGCTTTTGAGGACAAAGTCAGAAATTTATACACCGTCCATCACAGCGATTAACAGCGACTTGAAAAGACAATATGAAACGAATCTAAGCAGATATGTGAGGTGTATTACACTATAAACCAGTTGTTTATAATGTTCCAAAGAATTTCTCCGGCCCCGCGACGGAAATAAAATCATTTTTAAAACAGAGACGGAATGAAATATCGATTGACCATATGAAAAAAATCAACCTATAATTTCGACAAACAAAAATTAAATATTAAACAAGAAGTGTCTAAAAAGTATCAATGTCTACGCGGATTGTGCATGTAAACAAGATTTGAAACTTGGTATCAGTTGAAGTTTGTTCTGAATCAAAACTGATAATGAGTATTTTTCAAAATATTGTGTTTGAATGACCGCTGCAGGAACCGATCGCCTTTACAAGTATTTTTGTCTCGAAATTCGCTCTTTTTCGCATGGGGCCTAATATTCATAAAACGGATATATTTGGGCAGAGGTCAAAAAACTAACCAAAGGAAAGCTGAAAAAAATATACTTCAAATTTTGAATTCGTTATTCGTTGTCATGGTGACGGATAACAAAGATTCTATTTAAGAAATGGATTTATTGAATTTTATCTATTCGTTTATGTATTTGGATAGCCGCCATTTTGGCATATTCTACATTTCAATGTGTCAGCAGTAGAATTTCGACTCTCTGTTATCACTGCAGAACATTGCTTAACCCATTCCAACACAACACAATTTAGACTTGTCCAAATTGAAACAGGTCGCAGACGACAAAACAATGTTGGCTTATATTTAAAATCAAGGGCCTCGTGAATTGGGAAACATTGTGAGCAAAGAAGAAATTGCTTGCCACAAGCAATTTCTTCTTTTCTCACAATGTTTTAAATATTTCCTTGCTGTGTAGAAATGCAATATTATGTGGTAATGGGTTGATAAGAAATTCTTTAGATCTGGTAACCGAATGAGATTATTCGCTAGCATTTTAATGTCATTCTATACATGGATGGGGGTCCTTATGTTTTTTAGTTTCAGAAAGTTTAATTTTTGCTATCTAATTAAGTTATGTTTACAATTAAAGCAGCTCTTTCAGATAATGAAAGGAAGGATTTGGCCCTCAATTTTCAAATTTCTAACTGTGATGCTTTCTTGCATGTATTGTTCAGTTCATATCACAATGATTTAATTTTTCGTTTTGTCTATCAAAAACGGACGTTCCGATATGTCGAAAAAGTTAATTAATACCCCCGTGTACAAAATTTTGAGTAAGCAGCTATTTTTTATGCTTCCGCACAAAATAGTGTCATACAAAAGAATTAAATTTGTAAAGTTGTTGCTTTTTTTTTTGCTCGATGCTATTAAATCAGAAGAAATGAAAAGAACATTTTTTGTTTTCATGGAGGTATGAACCGAAAAACCTAATCACACTTATGTGTGGATCCGATTCGCGTATTCATAAAGTGCGATTAGGTTTTTCGGTATATACCTCCGTGAAAACAAAAAATATTCTCCTAATCTCTCAAAGAAATTAAACAAACAAAATGCATTTTTTCAGCCACATGCTTATTAAAATACATTTTATCACATCAACTTAATTGGATTCTATTCTTTTAAAGAGCTAAATTTTCTCACTCTCACCTCCCACCTGAAAGCAAGGGCAATTTGGTAATTACTTTATCTTACATTTTATAGACTCTTTATTTATTTATCCTAACATCATAAATTATGAAAAATGAAACATCTTTATTGCAGTCAAGTGGCGGATTAATGAACGCGCCCTCTGAACTTTAACAGAAACTTCGACTTAGATATTTTATACCTTTACTTCGCAAAATATGTGGTCGTTATCACGTAACAAAAAAAGATTGTTGTTTGATTGGCTTTCATAAGCTGTAGTTAAGACGTTTAAGTCACCAAGCCAATCAGACGGCTCACCCATATATTTCAGACGCTGTAACTCATCCATTCATCAAAAAATGTTTCACCCATTCCCACAAAATGATGCAATTTGATGCCCTCTAAAAAGACAATTCGGAATACATTGTGGAAAATGAAGAAATGCTTGCAACAAGCAATTTTCCACAATATCTTTTACCCATTTTGTTGAATTAAAACTTCGATTTCAAAAACTTTGTAATTGTAGTCTGCACCTTTTTTGAATTTGGACTAGTCTAAAAGTTTACTGCGTGGCAATGGGTTTAAATAATTTTGCAAATTTCTCATCACCATGAGTCGACGTGTCCCTCACCAAATTTTGGTGTGTAGATCAATGTAACACTTACAGACCAGAGATAAAATATGGGAAAGAAGGGATATTTTACACCATACCCAACGATCATGTTTAGTAAAAATATCTTGTCTTGAAATTAAAGGTCATGGTGACATTGAAATGTCAAAAGTCAAGTTTGGGGTATGGTGGTAGTGCATTCTTCATTACTCCAATACAAACTGGTAGATTTTCAAATGGTAGAATATTTTATTACCACGAGACAATATGTGCAATTTTTATGCGTGTGTCCAAGGTTACGGTCACAGTCAAAAAGATATTTCATAGACGAGTGTAATTGCAATTTTCACCCAATTTTCACTCTTACATAGATTAGTGGATTTTCAAATAACTTTGTAGAAATGATCACGTCATGAGACAATGTGTCGTGTCTAAACTTCGTGTCAGTGATTTCAATGTAAAGTGGTCAAACATTAAAAACAAGTGTCGTCTCTATTTCTCTATTTTTCTAATGTACATGGATGGATTAACAAAAAAATGAGAAAACTTGATAATTGTTCATAAATCTGAGTCGACTTGCTATGTGTAGAAGATCCCCTGTCCCTCAATGTAATGGCAAGGTCATGGGATCATGGTGAAATACATGTCACAGAGTCTTAAATGGCTGGTAGGCACAAGATTCTATACGTTTTGGACTGTGTCCGAAGTTACACGACACTGAATTCCTCTTCAAGTGTTAAGGTTCCAATTTAACTTAAGGAAGTGTTGATCATGCAGATGTAGGCGAAGATTGATTCTCGAGGTCATTCAATTTAAACTGGTATAAATCTAGCATGTTTAGCACCGCTTATTCTTCTCTCTCCTGAAATAAGAGTATATAAGCTGTAAGATTTTTTTTCTTTATTTTTGACATCTTAAACACTTGTTTAGATAGAATTAAGGTCAATGCATATCTTTATTTCTTATTTACCTTTTCCATTGAGTAAAGTAAGTGTTCAAATTATTTGTTATGTTTTGTTTGTTTTTTAATATACGACGTATGATCAAAATTGAAGTTCTTATACAAGTTAAGATTATTTGACCATCAAAACTTCAATTTTGACATAGTTTGAAATATGACTTAAACAGCGAATGCCAAGGCCACTATCTCGAATCACCAATCATTCACGACTTTCTTCTGAATCGTGTAAAAAATATTATAGAACTCTTTTATTTTGTGGCGCTTCTGCTACGCTCTTTTTTCGATTTTACCCGAACCTTTTTTGGCCACAATCTCGATATCATTTTTTAGCATGTTCAAGATAAGTTCGGTCACGTTTTGTTCGTAGTAGAAGCGGCGTCTATTTGTTAATGGAGAGCTAAAGCATTTCTTGCATCACAGTTATTCAGGGCAAATAAAGCAAGTAATCCCTCTCGATTCTGGTTCCTGGAGAATACATCAGTACCCGTGCCTAAAATGTGGGCAAATAACAGAACCAAGATAGAGTGTGGCTCCCGGGAATCGAACTCATGACTTCTTGATCGGGAAGCCGAGCTCTACCACTCGACCTCGGACAAAACAAAAGAAGTTTGGTAATGACCTGTAAATTTTGTACGATACCAGGTACCAGGCTTTGCTGAAGACGAGAGCGGTACCTTGCTTTATTAAAGTCTACCGGGTACCTGTCTACAAACGAAAAGGATAAGTGAAAAATCAAAGATGTAAACTGATGAGGACAATACTTTTACCCATTCCCACAAAATGACGCTTTTGACGCCCCTTAAGAAAAGGAATTGGGAAAAATGGTGTTAAATAAAGAAATTGCTTGTTACAAGTCGTTTCTTCATTTTCCACAATTTTTTCTACCCTGAAATCTGAAAAAATCTAAAATTTCATTAACTTTAGATTGTCGTCTGCAACTTCTTTCAATTTGGACCAGTCTATTTTTTCTGTCTGATAATGGGCTAATCACTTGTCACTCACTGAGCGAAAAATGACCACTTGACCTATGTTATGATACCAACTCATAGTATTGGTTTGATGGCTTATGTTGTTGTTGCCCTTGTTTCCTAGTGTATCCGTTTAACGGAATTTAGGTATAGTTCCTTTATTACATGGCATGACACTATTCAATTCGTTGTCATTATTGACAAAAAAAGCTCTATTTCATTTTTGCGCGCTATAAATTGTGAAAAGAATGCCCCTAGGCTTAAATGAAGTTTTCACTATTTTCATTATTTCTCGACACCTGTGAATCAATAATATTCAAAAGTAATTATTACTTTCATAGAGAGTTTATATAGGCGATACTAGTACGTGCAAGCTATCCCGCATCTTTTTTGAGATTACATGCATATGTGTAAGGATCAAAGTCGTACTCTAGTTGAAATGTGTTTTTTTAATTAAATTCTTACACACATCTTGAATCTTGTGTATGCGTGACCATATGTGCGCCACGTGGCGTACGTTGGCCAACCACAGCTGTCAATCAAAGTATTAATCAACCAATCAAATAATTCTTTAGATCAGAAGTGAACTCTGTCATTGGCCGCCATTTATGTGAAGTTTTTTTGCTGGTTTGACGACCTTGTCGGCGTAAGTACATTTTATTTAAGCTGAGGCGCGATCCAACGTTTTTATATTTTTGTTGCATAGTACCATGGCCATTTTTTTCAAAATCACGATGTTTGAAACCTAAGTTGAATTTTGTTTGAGTTGTTTTGCGTCGCTCAAAAGCTCAAAATGTCGTATGGTCGTAAGGTCCCTGTCGAACATAATGCCACTCTGAAAATCATGAATGGAATAGAGCCTTAGTGACATTTCCTTGTAACTGTTCTGCAAGCTAACATTGCTGGCCCAGTCTTTCTCAAAATTGTTTTTTATACAGGGGGAAAGCCTTAGCAACTTTTTCTTGTCATCTCTCTACGGACAATCTTTTACGTATATACAGAGGAGTTTATTTACCCTTTCACGTTTTATTTTAAATTCTAGACCGGTCCAAATTGAAAGAGGTTGCAGACGACAATCAAAATTGAATGCAATTTGAAATGGACCATCCTATGTGGTGGAAAATATTGTGAGAAAAGGAGAAATGCTTAAAAACAAACAATTTCTCTTTTTCCACAATGTTTTCTCAAGTTCGAAGTCACGGCAACGTAAAATCCCGGATTTGTACAAGAAATGGTCAAACGAGTTATTTATATAAATAGGTAAAACCGAGACGTTGCCGAGTTTTTATGTTTTTAGTTGACAAGATAAAAAATTCTGCACTCCTTTATGCCGTAAGTTTTGATATTAAGCGACAAAATACCTGCACTTTATTGATTCAAGATATTCAGAAAAACATTTAACGTTAACGTCGTTTGTGAAATTACGTTATTTCATACATTGCGTGACGTTAGTTTCACGGTAACGCGTTACCACAGGCTTCAGTTCATGTACATAATTATTACACTAGTGTAACATCGCCCATGTAATATAAAAAAAATACTCGACGGATTTACTTCACTCGAAAGTCGCAGGTCATGTTATAAACATTCATTTTGAAATATCTGTACTTTAGCGAGGAAGATCTAATGTTAAATTGGGTCATCGTATTTCTAATATCAAAGAAAAGGGACCGAAATATGAACACCTCCTTGACACAGGTCATGATTTTCGCTCAGATTATATATACCTGCTGAAAAAAAGCTGTCTTGTGAAAGATTACTATAAAAAATGACGAGGGTTCATCAAATACGGACTAAAATTGGTGCTTAGTAGCGAATCAGCGTTGTCGCTCATCCAATAAAAATTACTGGTCTTGATATTCATTATACTTTCTGCTTATATATAGAGGGTAATTGTGTGTTTCAGTGTTAAATCAATTTCTCTTTCCTTGAGTGAACAACAAAGGTTAGACTTTCACGAGTGGTGGAGAAACGAGTCGAAATATGCTTTTGTTGTTCACAAAATGAAAATAAGAATAATAAAATAAAAATAAAAAAAAAGAAATAAAAAACGAGAGGTGATCGTGTTATTGAGACATAAAAACCCTAAACATCAAAAGTATGCAAATTTCTACCCATGCTTCTTACGCGTTCTACCCCAAATTAATTGACCAATCACTTCTGTCAATTAAGAAATAAACCGACCAATCAAATTATTTATTCAGCTCGAACCCCAGCTTATCAATTCGCCGCCATTTTGTTATTCAAGCTGTCGTTACGACGTTTAGGTCACCAACCAACCATTTTACTTATTTTTGCTCGCTACTGGCCATACATTTTGCAAAATAACGCTGTTAATAATTGAAGCGGAACTTCCTGTCAAAGTCAATGGGCGGGGCCTAGGGAGTCAGTGGGCGGAGCCAGCGATTGGTCATTTATGAAGTGACTGCTCATCAAATGTATCTGAAATATTCAACTATGCAACCTTTGCTCTCAGATTATATAGATAATGTGACAACATGACATTCCGTCGTCTGGCGAGCAAAATGTATCTATAACTTTATTCAAGCTGTAGTTACGACATTTTGCAAGACCAACGACGATTTATTGGTCCTTAATCAACACATTAAAACCTGTCTAAAATTTGTTTACAAACATACATTTATACGGGTCCGACTATGTGGAAAAGACATGAAATATCGGCCAGTTTTATATCCGAATGCCACTGGCGAACGCTTCAGAATGAATGTCACCCACTTCAATTAACCAAATCGCTGACCGCGCCCATTGACTCCGACAGGAAGTCTCATTATCTCAATTCCGGGCTGAATGAATAATTTGATTAGTCGATATATACCTTGATTGACATCCACGATTGGTCAATTTGACAGAGTCCTGGCCCCGCCAACTGATCTCCACAGAAAGTTCAACTTCGGAATCAAACGTTTTTGTTTTGTATTTCAATTTAAAGCTTGAATAAACTGTTGTTTCTTTACTAACCAAACAAATTGCTTCACAGAAATGTTTGCAAATGTTGGAGTTCAAAGTTCACTTTCGGTCAAAGTGGATGATTACATTGGTCGATTTATTCTTTGATTGACAACGCGAGCCGCCATTTGTTTTCAGTGTTACATGAATCACCTTGAAATAGCTCTTCTCTGTTTACTAAAGTTCTTCTTCTTCGGTACATTAGGATTGAACATCGACTTGGAAACAATTCTATTCAACTTAGTTTAAACCTGGAGAATACACCAGTGCTTGGGCCGATTATCAGGGTCAATGAAGAACCAAGATCGATAGGCGCTCCCATGAATCTAACTCGGGACTTCTTGATCTTTTTGTAACTTGCCCATATTGAATAAATTGTATACTTGGGTATAATAAAAGATACGTTATGTTATGTTATATTATGATCGGAAAGCTGACGCTCCAGTGAAGGGTTAAAACTATAGTGAACATTAATCTTATAAACGATTCTTGGTTGAGGGAGACAAATCGGGGTTGTAGACTAAGATCAGACCGCACACATGTGCAGGCTGATCTTTGTCAATACCTCCTGCCAATACAGGAATGTTTTGGGTTCAGTATGACAAGGATTAAAACAATTTACTCGTGTATTTGTCTCTTTTCTTATTTTGTTTATTTATTTGTTTTCTTTTTTTTTTCAATTTCCTATGCTTGTCACCACTGGATCTGGGGCAATTTTTTAGTCCAGTTCATTAGATTCAATTTATATCATTTTAATTTTAGTGTCGTCTAATGAAACCACATTGGGATAGATTGCATATTGCCGATTTAAATTCGCAGTCAATATTAAAAACTGCGTTGCTCAAATTAAATTTTCCACTCAATATCAGAATCTATTTAAAATCATTTAGTTATGCACACGGGACGTCATCCTAAGATAATTTCGAAAATATACCTGGTTACTCCCTAATGTATCGAAACGCCCTTCATGGATCTATATATAACGTTTGAACCAGTTCAATAAATTAATTCATAAGACTGGTTAACAGTTTTATTCAAGAGAGAAAGATTTTTTTCAATGAAAACAAATAATAGTCTATCGATGTACTTGATTTAACATCAAAGATATCAAATCAGCATCAAATTCACCAGATTGAGACAATTTGTTAAATAACTACTTTTCTCTCGCATATTAAAAACAGTTCCGTAAACATTTAATTTCATGGAGGTATGAAACTAGGTTTCCCCAGATAGTTAGAATGAAGTAAGATTGACATACGGTACTTAAATTTAATGATGTAATTTTGAAAATAAAATCAACACAAAAAAAATCTACAAGCAAGCAATGGCGTCAATAAGGATTGAGAGGGTTAATAAATCGAAAAAGGACGATAAAGGAATGGCGAAACAATCCATCCTAGTGAGACTCCATAGTCTGGGCAGGCTACTCAGGATAGAACATTTTGATAATTGGTGGATAACAGGCCGCACTCTCTATATAAGCTCCAACTGGAAGGTCCGCTTCGATATTACTCGGCGTCATTTTGCGAAATTTAAAGTCAGTGGTATGAAAAAAAGTTGTATCGTTGGTTAACGACCTAAACGTCGTAACTACAGCTTGAATAAGCTGTTGTTACGATGTTTAAGTCGCCAAACCGACAGAAATACTTCACATAATATTGGCCAATGTTGAAGTTCAAGGTTCACTTCTTAATAATTTATTTGATTGGTCGAATGGTTCTTTGATTGACAACCGTTAGCCGTCAAATAGCAGATTGACTGTATTTAGAAAAGTTCTATCTACCTCATTCTTATCTTCTTCTTTCTTTTATTGTAATCATATTTAGTTTATTCAAATTCAGTTAGGACATACGTTGCAATCTAACAGAGCTGTCCTCGATCCAACACATATTCATTTATCCCATTCCCACACTTTGACGCTTCATTTTCCCCCGATGTTTTCTTTCCAGGTAGTTACACTTCTGATTGTTGTCTGCAATTCCTTTCAATTTGGACCAGTCTAAAATTCACTTGTGTGTTAATGGGGTATGCAGCTGAGTAAATCGGGTCTTGTTGTTACCTTTCGTGTCCATGAACGCCCCTGTCGACGGTACGGCTCGAACCTGTGACCTTCAGAACACCAGTCGATCCTAGTTTGCCTTTGCTGTGTCATATATCATTTTAGAATTGAAGATAAGTTGGTGTTTGTTTGTTTTGTTTTTCCACTCGAGTATGATTTGCTTGAATTGGGGTTTTCAGTCATATCGCGCGGCTGGAGCACCTAACAATTAATTCCTGTTATTTCTCATACCAGTACTACCATTACATCCTTTCCTAGCCTCCAGCTTCTATCCCAGATAGGTCTACGATTATCGACCCATTGGTGCGAGACATATTGTCGGAAAGGATGAGTGCCGCTCTCGGGAATCGAACCCGGGACCTCTAGATTGACAGTCCGACGCTCTACCAACTGTGCTATGACGGCGGCTGACTCGAATATGAACCTAAAAACTTAATCACAATGTTTGACTACACGAGGCGGCTTCACACATTAGATTATTTAATTGTTTTAGTTTCATGTCCCAATAAAAACAAAATAATATAGTTGTCCCTTTATTTATCAAAATGTCATGCAATCGAGCAAAACAATGGGAGATTTTACAAAATAGTTGCGTGCTCAATATTTTTTCGCGGAAGTATAGGAAGATTCAGCAAATTAGTACGCTGGAATCTTAACCCTTGTCATGCTGAACCCGGGATATTCCTTTATTTGGCAGGAGGAATGGACAAAGATCAGACTGCACATAAGACAACAAGTTTTGTACATTGCATAATGAACAATCTTTGTCAATTGGGGTAGAAAACACTGCGGATAATGAAAAATATTTCATTTTCCGCAATGTTTACCAAAGCCCCCTTTTTCAGGAGCATCTAAAAGCGTCTAAGTGTGGGAAAGGGTTTAGAGTTGAATGAGGGTATTTTATGGTCGTGGTATTTTTACAATTTTTAGGAAATTCGATCAGCGTGACCATTTCAACACAAAAGTCGTTTCATGACTGTAACTATGGTATTCAGTTTTTGAGGATTAACTACAGAGCTACAGATAAAGAGTGTAATTCGTATTTCAAGTTTGAATTTTTCAACAAGGCTGTCATAAACACTATGTTGTGGGTACTCATTTGAATCGTCTCGACAAGAGTACCGACAACATAGGGTTTTGTTGAGAAATACGGATTTTATAATACTGTTACCCCCCTCTTACCTAAACCTTTGTTTACGGTTAACCCATTCCCACATTGAGGTCAAGGAATAAAAGCTTCTAAAAACAATGTTGAAAATAAATACATTACTTATTACAATCAGTTTTTTTTTCATTGTCAACTATGTTGTTTACCCCACAATACAAAGAATTTGTAAAAGTTTATCAAATAGAAAGTGACACCTGCAACCTCTTTGAATTTGGACCAGTCTTGAATTTTGTCGGATAAACTACTGATATGAAAAAGTTGAAAAGTCGGTTAACCCATATCCACACAGTAGTGTTTGTTTCACCTTGCAAAAGTACGATTATGGAGGACATTGTGCGAAAATGAGAAATTGCTTGTAACATTTACTTTTGCCCTTTACAACGATTTCTGTCTTATTTGACACCTAAAATTCCAACTTGAAGGTAAATTTAACTGGTGTCGGCAACTTCTTTAAATTTGGGCTAGTCTATTTTTTCCGTCTGATAGTAAATGATTATTTTTTTCAAAATGTAAGAAAAAAATCCCCGTCGCTGAGAAAAAAAACCAGAAGGTGTAGAAGTGCCTTAACTCAGTTTTTCGTGATTTTTTTTTTCTAATCGTCAATTCTTACATTTTCATTTCCCCCTTAAAGTACCTGAAGAACGAAGTCCGGTAAGGTTGCAGTAACATCAAAAGGTGTCCATTCGTAAAGCGAGGACGATGTTTGTTATTAAAGTAAAATCAAAAAGTACCCATTTGTATAGGGTGGACGATGATTGTCTTTGAAAAAACATCAAAAAGTAACCATTTGTATAGTTTGGACGATGTCTGTAATGAGAGTAACATCAAAAAGTAACCATTTGTATAGGGAAGATGATGTTTGTCATTGGAGTAACATAAAAAAGTAACCATTTGTATAGGGCGGATGATGTTTGTAGTTGAAGTAATATCAAAAGTATCCATTTGTATAAGGAGGACGATGTTTTTAGTTGAAGTAATATCAACAGTATCCATTTGTATAGGGGGGCGGTGTTTGTCATTGAAGTAACATTAATTAGTATCCATTTGAATAGGGAGAAGTATTATTGCCATTGAAGTAACATCGAAAAGTAGCCATTTGAATGGGGAGTAGGATGTTATCTCATTGAAGTAACATAAAAAAGTATACATTTGTATAGGGAGGACGGTGTTTGTCATTGAAGTAACATTAAAAAGTATCCATTCGTAAAGGGTTGACGATGTTTATGACTGCAGTAACAGCAAAAAGTATCTAATTTTTTTAGATCACTCTTTGTGACAAGACGCTGTCCAAGAAATGTTATACGAGTAAGCCACCCTTGCCGAGGCGCGCGAAGACGTAGTCTTAATAGACGTTGGCAAAAAAAAAAACATCAAAAATATCCATTTGTATATGGAGGACGCTGTTTGTGAATGCAGTATCATCAAAAAGTATCCATTTGTATATGGAGAGCGATCTTTATGACCAAATGCTGTCCAAAAATGTCACATGAGTAAACCATCCTTGGCTGAGACCCGTCGAAAGACGTGGTCTTTATAGAAGGTGGCAATAAAAAAATGTCGATTGGCCATTCAAATCGTTCATTTAGACCGGAATTATAATGTCGACCTGGATAACTTATATCAAACAAAAGCGGGCGTATCAAGCGGTGCGTTGAATTACTAATCACTGCAATATTTTCAAAGAAGTTAGACCATCCTAATAACTCATTATGATCGGAATTAAAGTCTAATCTCCAATATTTATGTCAGGCATTTTCATCGGTTTTGCGACTTACGCATAAACAACCAAACAAATAAACCTACTTAAATCAGCTGTAGCTACGTTGATTTAGACACCAGTCTAAATTAATAGTTTGATTGGTAGATCGATTTGTTTTTAGCTAGCAAAGCGTCAGCTTTGATAGCTTAAGTAAACAGACGAAATTTTGAGGTCGTCTCAGAGTTCAAACGAGTGCAAACTGCCACTGGAGGCTGAACCACTAAATCCATTAAATGCTTACGCCCTTAGAAAATAGTTCTTATGGGTCTTTTCAGAGTTTTCACTCAGCGCACTGCTTTGTATGGCCATATGAATTAACTTTAATCAGATTGTAGAGGACTCCCTCAAAAACATGCTATTCAACACATTC
Organism: Fragum fragum; assembly: GCA_946902895.1. Lineage (NCBI taxonomy): Eukaryota > Metazoa > Mollusca > Bivalvia > Cardiida > Cardiidae > Fragum > Fragum fragum. The sequence continues at coordinate 65,524,884 of OX336370.1, read as the reverse complement.
CCACTCATTCCCGATTTATAAGCACCCCAAGAAAAAGCTTTGGAAAAAATTATGGACAATGAAGAAATTGCTTGTAACAAGCAATTTCTTCAATGTCCACAATATTTTCTACCCTACAAGGCGAATATTCCACCAGGTTGAATTTATTTATCTTGATAACCTTTGAAAAAGAAGAAAATCTAACAAAATTATGCTTTGCTAGCTTACAGTACTTTCAGTACTTTGATTATTAACAGCGACGGACAGTAATTTATGGCGCTTTATTCCGAAACGGGGCTCAAATATAGATTGATGAACATATATCCTTATAAAACAATGCGTAGCCAAGTTAGTTTCGTTCATATTTATCAGTGTAATGGATCTATATTAACTACGGAAATTCGTTCACGGTACCCACTTGAATATATAGGATCTTACTGCCTAGTTCGGTATTATCGGGTTTTGTAAAATAAAATGTGAGTATTTCTGTTTTTAGATATGTTTGGTAGCCCGGTCAATAATGTTCATATATATGTTATATTTGGAATGGTTTCCTATCGGTCGACACTCCTTTCCGACTATTTGTCTCTCACCAATGGGTCGATAATCGTAGACCTATGTGGGATAGCAGCTGGAGGCTAGGAAAGGATGTAATGGTAGTACTGGTGTGAGAAATACCAGGATTCCATTGTTAGGTGCTCCAGCCGCCGCGATATAACTGAAAGATTGTTGAAAGCGGCGTAAAACCCCGTTCAAACAAACAAACTATCGGTCGAAGATAAATCGTTATTTAGGAACTGCTAGAAGTAACGAGGTATCGCCAATTGACCAATTGCTGGCCCCGCCCACTTATTGTATTGGCCACGCCCATTGACTCGGATAGGAAGTTCCGTTTCGATTTTTAACGTTGTTTTTTTAAAGCAATTTATGGCTAGTAGCGCACACAAAAAGAAGAATAGTTTGCTGGCGACTTAAATATCCTAACTACAGCTTGAAAAGGCTATAGTTATGACGTTTAAGTCGCAAAAGCATAAACAAGGTGAACAAAAAATGGGGGCCAATGTCGGAGTGAAAATCTTAATTCTGGAAAAAAGAAATGATTTGATTGGATATTATATTCCTTGATTGACAGCCGTGATTGGTCAATTGGTCAATCAAATAATCGGTCGACAAATGAAATCATTCATTTGGACTAGAGGTCAGTTTTGAACTCCACGGCTGGCCGCCATTTATAAAGCTATTAATGGGTTTGCGAAGTAAAAGTCGCAACTAAAACTTCAATATATGCGCTGAGTTCGTCAACCAACCATTCTACTTTCTTATTGCATGCTACTAGCCATTTAATTGCAAAATAAAGCCATTTGAAATCGATGTTGAACTGCCATATTGGAGTCGATGGGCGGGGCCATCGGAGTATGTTGGTGGGGTCAGCTATTGGTCAATCATATGCTGGATCGATGCTGTGAAAGCTAAGTTGTTCTTTATACTGATAACATGATTCTAGGGCTATTACACAAGGGAGAAAAGAAACCATGTTCAATTGTGATTCTAACTCGTTCTATTTATATATTTTAACGAAAGAAATAATCAATTAACTCAAAACCATTTTGACTTAGTAGCATTTGCTCGATCTAAGGTATCTTGTCCTGAGACTCTGAACGCCCCCATTAAGGTCGAATCTGTAACCATAAACCCATTATCAGAATGAATTTGCATAAGACAAATCATAGTTGATCGAAATTAAAGAATCTTCCCCTTTTTGGGTAGATAACATTGTCACAAGCAATTTCTTAATTTTCCACCCCCCTTTTTTGTTTCTTCCATTGCGTCAAAGAGCGTCATTGTGTGAGAATGGGTTAATCGCGATTCCACTGTGCTTATAACTGAGCTGACGACAAGTTCTTATTCTGCACTTGCTTTTTTAATCGAAACAATTGAATATCCAATGACGGTCGAGTTGTTAATGTACAGAAATACTCAAATATTCTATTGTTTCTTTAGCTAGGTCCGATACAATATAATTGTCGGTGTGTGAGCAAAATGTCGTAAAAACAGCTTCATTAGAGCTGCATTTACGACATTTATGCTCGCACAACGACGATATGCCTAATTCCCACACCACAAACATTTTCTGAAATAATGCACAGGAAGGCAAAGGAAATAAATTCGTCATCGAAGGGCTGAGCATATATTGTATCTCAAGTTACTTCAAGCTGTAGTTACCACATTATGTTTGCAAACCCATCATTTGAGAAGGAAGTATCGCGTGTACTGATAACTGAAGTATCCGTCAAACATAAAGGAGTCATCTCAAATATAACTTAACCCTTACCCGAGAAAACCTGTCTAAATAACGTTACTTTATGAATTTAAAGAATCCGAGTGTTTAGATGACTGCACAATTTTCAGATAACTTCTACGTCCATCAAGAAAAACTCTTTCAGAAACATTTTAGAAATTAAAGAGGTTGCTTGTTCCAGTATTTTCTTCCATGCCCACAATATTTTCAACCCAAAGATACAGATTTTAAAATTGCTCTTAAAATTGCTTTATGTCTTTCTTCAGCTTATGTTGAAATGAAAAAAGAAATCACTGGTCGGAAAAATGGGCCTAGGGTGCACTGTTGAGCTTTAGAAACATTTATCATTTATTGATATGTTGTCAGTGGGATTCGAAAGAAAACCCACTACGTGTCTTATTTTCTTTAATAGGAAGTTGAGGGCAATTATTAGACGATTGTAATTTCAATTTCGCTGTCGTTCTAAAACGTCGTAACTACAGCTTGATTCAAGCTGTAGTTACGACGTTTTAGAACGACAACGACGAATTATTAACGGACATGTTTACTTCAGAAATTGGAGTATCAAGAATATCATTTGTATTTAAAAGCGAATAATTGAACAAGTATTCGAGGTTTTGTAGAAGTATTAAACTTAAGATAATGAAGTGGCTATGGACCACCGTGGCATCAGTGAATGGAGTAGCTGGCCAATCGCGGCTGTCAGTCAAACAAAAAATCGACCAATCAAATCACTTAGACCGGAAGTGAAGTTTGAACTCCGATATTGCCCACCATAAATGTTAATAATATAATTGGTTTGGCGACTTAAACGTCGTAAGCTTATAAAAGATGTAGTTACGACGTCTAGGTCGCAAACCAAACATTCTACTTTTTTGTTATATGCAGCTGGTTAAAAATCTAAAATGATTATGATTTAATAAAGGTTAAAATCGAAGTGGAACTTCCTGTTGGAGTCGACAGGCGGGACGAACGGAGTACATGGGCGTGGTCAGCCAGCGATTGGTCAAATATAAAGGTTGACAACTAGACCTCAGATACGGAAAGAAACGTACCGATATCTAGTATGAACTAGATAATGCTGTAAGTCATTACGAGACGACAAAGTGTTGGACTAGTCCAAATTCAAACAAGTTGCAGACGATAACTTTTTGTTGATGATTGTCTTTATTTTTCTTAAATTTCTTTTTCATTTATTCATATTTTTTGTCTTTGGGGTATAATACAGTGTGTATATCGAATAAATTTCTTGTAACTAGCAATTTCTTCAGTTTACACTATGTTTCCAAAAGGTTATTGTTTCATTGGGGCGTCAATAAGCGTCAATGTGTAGAAATGGGTCAATCCAATGGGAAACCTCTCAAGACAAGGAAAGTATTGTGTAAAATGAAGTGTCTTCATTTTACACAATGTTGTTTTCTCGAAATGTTGAGGAAAAATTAAATAATTTCATAAAGTCCAAAATTGTCGTCTGCAACTCTTGTTTATTTGGAATAGTCTAAAATTGTATCGATTGGTAATTGGCTAAGCCAAGCATCGACTAGCTAGACATTCAGGTTATATAGAGCGACCATTGTGAGAGCGTAAAAAATATGGACCATAATCAAAAATGCACAGACCGACCAGGGTCGATTCCATTAACAATTGCATGTTTTGGCCCCGCCTATTTATTCCATTGGCTACTCCCACTCACTCGAACAGGAAGTCCTGCTTTGATTTCTAAAGGCGTTATTTTGCAAAGTTAATGGCCGGTAGCATGCGACAAAACATTAGAATAGTTGGTTTGCAACCTAAACGTCATAACTAAAGCTTGTATAAGCTGTAGCTACGACGTTTAAGGCACCACACATACAAAAGAAGTTAACAAAAACAAACGCAAATGCCGGTGTTCTAATCTTATTTCTGGTCTGAATGAACGATTTAATTGGCCGACTGGTTATTTGAATGACCAACGCGATTGATCAATTCTGGTTCATCTGATCGGTTTTAAATCTTTGTTCAAATATTTTCTTTACTCAGTTTATACTGGATGAGTCACAAACGAAAAAATGTTCCTGTTGATCACATCGAAGACGCAGAAGGAGTGTGTGTATCAGTCATGGATACGAAACTGTTACATTTATACATATATATTCCAAATCTGAACAAACACCAAAATGAAATTTATGAACTTGTTTATTTCTTTGAAAAAAAATAGTGATCATGATGATTGTTTGTATTATTAAAAACCGAGTCATGGATACGAAACTGTGACATGAATATTCGAAGTCTGCACAATTTAAAAATCATGGCCTTGTTTATTTCTTTAGAAAAAAAACAAACAAAAGATATTGATCATGATGTTCCATCGATTCATTCAACAATTCACCCTCTCATTCATCTATCCATCCGTCAATCCATTCATCCATCCATCCGTCAATCCATTCATCCGTTCATCAATCGATCCATTCACCCATCTATTCATTTAATAATCTATCTATTCTCCAAGTCATTCACCCATCCATTCACCCGTCAATTCATCCTTCTATTCATCCATCGATCCATTCACCCATCAATTCATCCTTCTATTCATCCATCGATCCATTAACCCATCAATTCATCCTTCTATTCATCCATCAATCCATTAACCCATCAATTCATCCTTCTATTCATCCATCGATCCATTCACCCGTCAATTCATCCTTCTATTCATCCATCGATCCATTAACCCATCAATTCATCCTTCTATTCATCCATCGATCCATTCACCCGTCAATTCATCCTTCTATTCATCCATCGATCCATTCACCCGTCAATTCATCCTTCTATTCATCCATCGATCCATTAACCCATCAATTCATCCTTCTATTCATCCATCGATCCATTAACCCATCAATCCATCCTTCTATTCATCCATCGATCCATTAACCCATCAATCCATCTATTCTTCCACCCATTCATAAATGCATCCATTTATTCACCTTTCCATCCATCAATCCATGCATTCACCATTCCACTCATCCTCCCATTCATTCATTGATCGATTCACCCATCCATTCATCTATCCTTCCATCCATTCATACATCCATTCATTCATCCACACATCTACTCATCAATACATTCATCCATCCATCCATTCTTCCATCCACCCATTTATCCATCCACCTTTCCTTCCATTCATTCATCCATTCACCTATCCTTTCATCCATCCATCCATCCATCCATCCATCCATCCATCCATCCATCCATCCATCCATCCATCCATCCATCCATCCATCCATCCATCCATCCATCCATCCATCTATCTATCTATCTATCTATCTATCTATCTATCTATCTATCTATCTATCTATCTATCTATCTATCTATACATACATACAAACATACATATATACATACATACATACATACATACATACATACATACATATATACATACATACTTACAAACATACATACATACATTCACCAATCAATTCATCAATCTATAAAATCCACCCATCCATCCATCAACCAACAAAACTATCAATCAATTGATAAATCAATCAAATAAGCAATTGGTGAATCAACCGATCGATCGACCAATCAATCGATAGGTCAATGAATCAATTAATCAATCACATTCAATCAAACAATTAATCAATCGGACCGCGTTCCCGCCCGTTCTTTCATCCATATATCCACCCAACAATTTGTTTAATTGCAAGTTTGTGCTGTTTTTGTTTTACCCGCTTTTGACCTCATAATTCTGATTTGAAAATCGGACATCTGGTCAATAGATCCCGGGATCATTTCTCGGTAGAGGCTATCGATATTCACCTTATGAAATATTCACGAGGTAGAATAAAAAGGCTTTAATATTGTCCACCGGTGCAAGAAAAGTAAACGAAACAATCGACATTTTGAAATCTAGAAAGGTGAACACGTTTAGATGGATAACCCAACCCTACATAAACCATCTCATATAACAAACCTGTTTCAATAACCCATTACTAGATGACAAAATTTCAGAGTTGTCCAAATTTATAGAAGTTGTAGACGACAATTTTTAGCTGATGAAATTTCAAAAATGTCTTCTTTTGTGGTTGAAAACAGTGTGGTCAGTGAAGAAATTACTTGTGGCAATAGTAAAAAAAAAATACAAAATTATACAAGCTCTAAATTATCGTCTGCATTTCCTTTCAATTTGGACCAGTCCAAAATTTTGCCGACTGGTAATGGGTGAATGGAAGAGAGGTCAAGCGAACTGTATTTATGCTGAACCACGGGAAGAGTAAGGTTGGGGGATTTTATTCGTTAAAAATTCATCTATTTAGCTTAAACTTCAAAACGAACAAAATTATTCATTCAATAGAGAAACCAACTTAGTTTTTAAAATGCGTGACCTGTCACGAAAAGGGGGGAAACCATTTGGGTAAATGTTGACACAGGCATCTAATAATGAGGGAGAAATTGCTAGAAACTTTCGGGGTTTTTTACAATGAGCACTCTTATTTACTTTATATTTTTTGTGATTGTGCAACATTTACTTAACTAGGTCATTTTAACTCTTTCCCGTTTTATTTCAAATTCTAGACTGGTTCAAATTGAAATAGGTTACAGACTACGATGAAAATTGGATGCAATTTGAACTGAAATAATCCTGTATGGTAAAGAATATTGTGTTACAAAAATTTCTTCTATTTCCACAACAATTTCTCAAATTTGGAAAATCACAGGGACTTAAAAACCAGGTTTTGAACAGGAAAGTGTTAAGTACGAAATACCCGGGAAGTCTCTTTGTGTGTGAGGTTAGAATTACCATCCTTAGCCAGAATAATTATTCGTCACAGTGGAAAGGTTTCGACCATATTCAGTCCATAAATAGACACAGTTTGATATTGGTCATTTTTTACGCTTTACCGAGAGGTTTTCCTTTTTATCGTCGGATCTATAGTATCGAAGAGCGAAATAAATAAAGTAACTAAATGACTGATCGCCGCCGCCAATCAAAATGTCGACTGACTAATTGAAGTATTAACTAAGACCGGAATGGGATTTAGAACTCCAACATTAACGTTAAGCATTTTTGTTGGCCTATTGACCCTCTTACGTGTTTTGAAATTTTAGACTGGTCAATTTTGAAAGAGGTCGCAGATGCATGTAATTCGAAATAAAACCATCCTGTTTGGTATAAGATATTACGGGTAAAGGAGAAATTGCTTGTGACAACCAAATCCTCCTTTTCCTACAATGTTTTCTCAAGTTTGATATCACAGTGATTTAAAATCGCGAGTTTGTAAATGAAATAGTTAAACATCGCAAATACAGACAATTCAAGCTTTTGTTACGACGTTTAGTCCGCCAACCATCGATTTGTTGTTTATTTCTGGTTCCTGATCAAACAAATAACTCAGAAAATAATACCGTTTATTATCTCATTTGATCTTCATCGTAATAGGTGAGAGGGCGTGGTCAAAGATCTGTCAATTGACCAATCGCGGCTGTCAATCAAAGAATTTACTCGACCAATGAAATCATTCATTTAGACTAGAAGTTCAGTTTGAGCTCCAACATTGGTCGACAATTTTGTGAATCAATATTGTTGGTTTTGCGACTTAAACGTCGTAACTGGAGCTTATTCAAGCTAGGTTACGACGGTAAGGTCGCCAACCAACGATTCAACCTATCTGTAACATACTACTTGTAATAAATTTTGCAAAATAACACCGTTAAAAGCGAAACTGAACTTCCTATTGGAGTCCATAGGCGGAGCCAAATGAGTCGGTGGGCCGGGCCAGCGATTGGTCAATTTCTCTAACGTTTGGGAAATGGATAACTCGATGTAAGAGTGAGAACTCAGATCTACGTATCAGCAGTGACATCGATGATATTTTCTCAGGATAAATAAAGCTTCCATAATACGTTCCGGGCTCACAATCAATCAAAGTACTGAAGCATTGATAGATTCGAGTAAGATCAACGCAATGGCTATTGCATTTTATTGTGAAACCTTGTCATTCCAAATCGGCGGTCTAATTCTAAAACCTCGTAACTACAGCTTGAATCAAGATGTAGTAAGGAGGTTTCAGAAATAATCCGACGATGTGTTCAAAAGGATCCAAAATATGATATTGGGTCAATCCTTTCTATAGCTATGTCTATGCTCGAGATTAACCCATTACGAGACAAAAAATAAACTGGTCCATGATGAAAGAAATTGCATATGACATTTCATGTTGATATAGTTCTAGATATCGTTGTCCTTTTGGATAGAAAGCAATGTGAAAAAAAAGTAATTGACTGTAACAAGGAACCTCCACTTTCCATATTGTGTTTGAGTTGTTTGTTGGTCCTATAGAATAAGTATGCCCATTTGAGGTGTTTGTTGGTCTTATAAAATAAGTATGCTCATTTGAGGTGTTGGTTGGTCTTATGGAATAATTATGCTCATTTGAGGTGTTTGTTGGTCCTATAGAATAATTATGCTCATTTGAGGTGTTTGTTGGTCTTATGGACTAGTTTTGCTCATTTGAGGTGTTTGTTGGTCCTGTAGATTAGTGTGCTCATTTGAGGTGATTGTTGGTCCTATGGAAATATTATGTTCGTTTGAGGTGTTTGTTGTTCCTATAGAATAATTATGCTCATTTGAGGTGTTTGTTGGTCATATAGAATAATTATGCGCATTTGAGGTGTTTGTTGGTCCTGTAGATTAGTGTGCTCATTTGAGGTGATTGTTGGTCCTATGGAAATATTATGTTCGTTTGAGGTGTTTTTTGTTCCTATAGAATAATTATGCTCATTTGAGGTGTTTGTTGGTCATATAGAATAATTATGCGCATTTGAGGTGTTTGTTGGTCCTATAGAATAATTATACTCATTTGAGGTGATTGTTGGTCCTATGGAAATATTATGTTCATTTGAGGTGTTTTTTGTTCCTATAGAATAGTTATGCTCATTTGAGGTGTTTGTTGGTCATATAGAATAATTATGCGCATTGGAGGTGTTTGTTGGTCCTATAGAATAATTATACTCATTTGAGGTGATTGTTGGTACTATGGAAATATTATGTTCGTTTGAGGTGTTTGTTGTCCCTATAGAATAATTATGCGCATTTGAGTTGTTTGTTGTTTCTATGGAATAATTATGCTCATTTGAGGTGTTTGTTTGTCCTATAGAATAATAATGCCCTTTAGAGTTGTTTGGTGGCCCTGAAGAATAATTATTCTTATTTTAGGGTGTTTGTAGGTTCTATGGAATAATTATGCTCATTTTAGGTATTTGGTGGCTTTATAGAATAATTATGCCCATTTGTGGTGTTTATTTGTCCTTTACAATAATTATGCTCATTCGAGGTGTTTGTACGTCCTATAGAATAATCATGCTCGTTGTGCCCTGCGTGATTTTATCTGTGAGAGTTTAATACAGTGTCAGATTGCATATCATGTTAAAACAAAGAATCAGGAAAATTAATAATTGAAACATCCCCACTTCAATCCTTCTTTTTATGCCCGTCACAAAAAAGGGCTTTGGAAATCAATGTCGGATATGAAGAAATCGTTTGTATCAAGCAATTTCTTCATTATCCTCAATATTTTCTATCCAAAAAAATGAAAACTTTAAAATTCAATACACTTGACATTGTCGTCTGCAGCTTTTTTCAAATTGGACCAGACTATAATTTTGTCGTAAGGGAATGGGTTAATGTTGTTTACATCCTGGTTATTAACGAGGTAATTCTTTGACAAAGCCTATTCATGACTTATTTATTCATTAAACGGGGATCTTTCTATGACAATCATTTCAAGCCATACAATTAATGTTGACATAACAACGACCAAACTTAACACAATACTGAAAATTTTATCATATCCCAATAAGAATGGGGCAAGCATCTCTTTCAGCATATAACCATGATACGAAACTGAAAGTCGCTCGACAAACTTCATTTCGTCTAAACTAGCAATTAAGTTTGCCAGTAAGATAGCGCGATAGACACGCGGCAAGGATTTGACATTGATCTATTACCTTCAAAGTTAAGCAGATAAGCGCTCAATTACACAACAATTCCTTTAAACGCATCTAAATATTAAAGCTCTGGAAAACATTGTGGATATTAAAAAAAAAATGCTTGTTACAGGCAATTACTTCATTATCCACAATGGTTTCAACCCCGAAATAAATTCTTTGAATTTGAACTGGTCTCAAATTCTATCGTGTGGTGATAGGTTAAACAAGTGTGTGAAATTACAATCAAATCGGCTGAATATACAGCTACAGATATTCTATAGAGACACGGAATATGTCTAACTCTAACCCTTGTCATAATGAATATAATCTTCTGTTTGGAATAACTTGAAAATAAAATGACCGAAAGAACGGGATGCAATAATTGGTCTTTATTTCTTTTGAAAATTGAAACTACTCTGACTTGAGAGGGACAAGTATGCGGTGTAGACTGAAATAAGACTCCATGTGTGTGCAGGCTGATCTTTGTCTGTACCCTTTACCTTAACTACATCTTATCTAAGTTGCGGTGTGGACGTTTAGGTAGCAAACCAACCATTGTAATATTTTGTTACATCTTACAGGTCATATATTTTTGCAAATTAACACCATTACATATCAAACTTGTGCTCCTGTCGGAGTTCAGTGGGCGTGATCAACGATCCATCAAGAAACAAGCCCTGTGTTTGTTAAATAAAAACTCAATTTTGAAATTAAAATAAAAGTCACCGAAAATACTAGTATTGGATCCTAACCAGATGAATTTATTGTAAAGATAAGCCGAGCAGAAGTAAACATGGTATGATGTAATTTTCAAATGGCTGATAAAATTGATAACAGAGGGACTTCAGTTACATGTAAGAATTTCATTTTATAAAGCCATGAGGAATGTTATCGCATCCCAACTTAAAAAGGGCCAGTCAAATACACAAATGGCGTTTAACGTTTATTTTACTCCAATGGTATAATATTTCAGTGCATTAATTATACTAGAATAGAAGGATGGCGGGCATATAGAAGAATCCAACTTAAGGCAAACAAAACGAACCATAAGCATTATATTTCATTTTATATATTAATAAGACGATAAGAAATGCTAGTCTTAATTTAATAAATACCATGTTAAGTAGCAAATATAGTGAGATTGGGGATATTTCTTGTTACATAAACAAGAGCCATGTCGGACATGGCCATCCCCCGCCGTAAAAGCTTGATAGTAAACTGAAGCCAAAAAAGCTTGATAGTAAACTGAAGCCAGTTAGATTTAGGCTTCTTGTGCACTGCATTTCTTCTCAATGAGTTCGATAATAGCTATTATAATTTCAAAGCATTTTTGTCTCTTAAACTATCACCCTAAAAAACGCGAATAAATCTAATATTCTATTATGTTTCCTCTACATTAGGCCTGAGAGAAATATTGAAGGACGTTATCTCACTTCAAGTTTATGTTTTCTGGTATCTAAGTGTCAACAGTCTTTTTACTATAGTAACAGAATGGCGAAATCTGCAAGAGAGCCTCTTAGCGGTTGTGGTTATAGTTTAAGTTGTTTATTTGAGTCTCATCCATGTACATAACATACTCATATCAATAGCTAAAATACCTATCTTAGTCTAAAAGTATACGGTCAATAATTATTCATAACTCCATGAACAAATTTTTGAGCACGCAGCGATTTTGTATGCTTCCGCACTAAATAGTCCCATACAAAAAGGTATCAAAATTTGTAAAGCTTTTGTTTTTTCGCTCGATGTTATAAAATTATAAGAAATGAAGAGCATTTTTTTTTTTTGTTTTCATGGAGGTATGAATGAAAAACCCAATCACACAATGAATGAATCCGCTTCGAGTATTCTTACAGTGTGATTAGTTTTTTTCGGTTCAAACCTCCATGAAAGCACAAAATATTCTTTTCATCTCTTTATTTTAATTATAAGAGACTGTTCAATGAGTAAAATATTTCACAATACTTTTCATTTTTACTAAAATAATGTTTCTTGTAAAATTTAGATAAGAGAAGGTTATAGAGGCGAATGACTTTACACATTGAGCTCACTCATAAGTCGAAAACATTTTTTCCTGAAATAAATCACAAAAACTAACAAATTTCTTAATTTAGATAAAAATACCATCTAAAAAGTTTCAAAATATTCACCACCAGTCGATGCTTTTCGCTTTTATGTAATGATCTTAATGAGTTATGGTCTTTTTATCTTACTTATTTTACCATTCGAGTTCGATTTCTACAGCTGTTCGGTTAACAGAAGTTCTGCGAATGCGCCGTTTCGCGTGACGGGTCGCAGGTTTTAATACATGAATTGACGGTCTGCTTGATTGAATTGTAAGCTCGATTTAATTTTGAATAGAATCGTTTTTATTTCTTCCTCAATAAACGTCATAACAAATTTATAGTTTCAGCTTTTGTTATATGCACAATATTGTAAGGAGTGGGCCAACTTTAAGCTAAAAAGTCTATATTTTGATCAAAAACGTGATTCGTTTCCATGTAACTCTTTTATGTAAAGTTTGATCCGTAACTATGATCTGTGGTAAGTTTTAAATACTCTGTGATTTCCCATTATCTTCAGCAAGAATCGACTGGATGCCGACGGCTTGGCGTCAAGAATGTAACATTGCCCTATACGCAGAACCAAGAAAATTTCTCAAAATGTTAACGACATCGATACAATAATGGAAAACACAAATACCATTCGGGGTATCGATTAATGTGGGCTTGTCTAGAGTTCTGTCAAAAATTCCGGTCGACAGAAATTCAGAAATTTATTCCTGTAGATATACTCGTTTTTTTAATAAGAGCAACAGGGCGGATGAATAGCAGTTAAGAAACATTTTGTAGATTTTTCTCCTTTTTTCCATACTGTTTTAACCCGTTCCCTGCAGTGACGCTTTAAGACATTTTTCATTTTCCATGTTGTTTTCTACCCAGAAAGTTGTAAAAATTCTAAATTTCACAACGTTAAAATTTTCGTCTGCAACTTCTTTCAATTTAGACTACTCTAGAATGTTGCCGTCTGGTAAGGGGTTAAAAAGTGTCACAGAAAATGTTCAGAAATAAAAAGCGGTCTTTTAAAGCGTAACTGTTTTCAATAAAGCTCAAACTACTTAGTGCTGAAATCGTGTGTCATTATTGAACAAGAAAACTGATACGGATATTAATCAAGATTACCTTCCAGTTAATCGATTGATAAATCTCAAAGTGTACATAGTGATACAGGACTAAGGTTGTTCCGGATTTAGCGCCCCGCCGCTAAAGAACGTAAAATAATCATTTTTTATTATTATTATTTTTTCTTTAATTCTCTTATACTCCGTATGCTCGTCTTTCAAACCACACGTCCATTTCTTGTTAACACAAATCCGTCTAAATTCCCTACAGATTGAAATAGCTTCTGCAGAATAGTTGTCAATGTGTGATGCTTCGAATAATGTTCATACAAATGTGTCAAAAAGTAAATCTGTGTACTGTTTCGGTTAACATAACGCCTCAAAACACTGTTTGGACGGAGCTAAATCTCGTAGCTTCAGCTTTAACTAAAGTTGTACTTAGAACGTTTTTCTCGCGCATCGACGATTTGTCAGTGTGTGACCGATTGCATTACAATTTTTCGGTTCGCCATTTAATCTACATGTGGGCAATGCAGTTCCTTACTACCGCCACGTCACCTACATCAGATATAATTTCTCGGACTTTGATCACATTTTGAACGACAAACTTGTGTCTTTCATATTTACGGGTATAAAGAAATAGTTGATTGTTATCCAGTTGTATTGGACTCGAGCTAGTAAAAGTTCGGGATTTTAAGACATCGGAGACCCAGTCCAAACGGCAAAATTTAACACCAAATTCAAAGATTTTGTAGACGACAGTTCTTGGTTGTTGAAATTTGTTAATCTTTTTTTTCTTTGGGGATCGTAAACAATTAGGATGATGGAGAAATTACTAGTGATCAGTTGTTTCTTCATTTACCACAATATTTTCCAAAGCTTTTTTAATTCTTGAGGGGATCAAAAAGCGTTATTCTGTTGGTTTAAATGTGAAGAAATAGATGAAGCTTGACTTACATTTTATTGTTGCAAATTTTAGGGTTTGCAAATTTGTACTTTGAAATTCGAGTATACGGTTTGTGGTAGATTTATTACATGTACCTTGTATGTGCTGTATTCTGTTCAATATGACCTTTGTTCAACCCTTATTACGTTCCGTCTCGTAGAAAAACAGTTGTCTTTTTCTCAAAAGATTTGGTTATACATGTATAATTGTGAGAGTGTAATGATGTAAATTCAGAGGTCTAGATAAGAGGGGGGAAACAGCATTCTTACATCCTTATTTCTCAATGAAACTCTATGTTGTTGGTACTCATTTGAATTGTCTCATCGAGACGATTCAAATTCAAATAAGTGCATACAATATAGCGTTTATTGCAGTATTTATGACATAATTAGATCTTAAATACGAATTATGCCCTATATTTATTTGTAGCTCTGGTGTTGTGGAAAAAACGATCATCATTTTCTCAAAAGGTTTAGCTATACATGTTTTGTTGGAAGAGTGTAATGATGAAATTCAGAGGTCAATATAAGAAGGGATAACAGTATTCTAAAATCCTTATATCTCGACGAAATCTTATGTTGCGGGTACTCGTCAAGACTATTCAGAAGAGTACCTACAACATAGGGTTTATGGCAGTATTGATGAAATAATTAAATCTGAAATACTAATGTATGTAGCTCTTGATATGATCTGAAAGTCCCCAATTGAAACTGTAACTGGACAAATTACTTTCTGTTGGCAAATAAAAGGAGAAAGAAATGGAGTGAAGAGAAAAAAATAGCTTCTCACTAACCGTATAGAAATATCGATTGAATTTATAGCTCGGAAACAGTACAACAGAACTTTATGAGATGCTAGGGATATGTGAATCTGAGAATGTGGTAAAACCCTGGTAATACTTTAATCTTCATTAGGCTTTAGAAACTTCATACTTTTACGTTATTATGTAACAAAAATTTATCGTTGAATTTAAAAACGCACGAAGATTACGTAATATGTACCCGAGTGTCAAAGTGTCTAAGGCTGATAAAACTGAATTCAAAACTGAAAGAGACATGTTAATTAAGTTAATTATCAATTGGTTATTTAAAGCCGGGCCTTCCCTCCAGGGGAGGAAAAAACTCTTTAAACAATCTATCGTTTATTTGGTCACTTAAGCAAACAAGAGCCTTCTTATTATCAATATGCAAAAAGAGGCCATGAGTGAAGTTTATCGGAGAGTCTATTTTGTGTTTTACATTTTCAGATCGAGTCGAATACACCCGAATTCTAACCGGAAATGTTCGCTAATCTTCGGCATTGACCGTTATATGCACTGGCACTAATGACAAAGCTTTACGGACGATCGAAAATCTTCGTGACCGAACGGAATTTACCAATCGCGGCTGTCAATCAAATAACCAGTCGACCAATCAAATCATTCATTCAGGCCAATGACTTTCGAACTTCAAGATTGGCCGCCGTTTTTGTTAACTTTTTGTTAGTTTGGCGACTGAAACGTCGTAACTACAACTTATATTGGCTGTAGTTATGACGTTTAAATCACAAACCAACCATTTTGCATTTTCGTTTCATGCTACTATCCATTTTTTTTATCAGGGAGGGGGGGGGGGCAACAGGTGAATATTTTTCGAAGTACACCCAGCCTTCATACTGATCATTATAAAAGTTTGCATATGCTATCGAAAACCAATTGTATAGAAAATGTGCCTTTTTGAAGAAACGAGAAACAAACTTTCTCTATTTGATTTTGCAAACTATCGAATAAAAATTAAAGGAAACGAATTGCAGCCATAAAGGTAAGCATATTTCTTTGAAACGAGTGCTATTTTAAGGCAAAACTGCAATTCTTATCAATACTAGAAATACAACCCCTATTGAATTTCTAAAAACGGTTTTAACCCTTGCCATGCTGAGCCCGTAATATTCATGTTTAGCAGGAGGTAAAGACAAAGATCAGCCTGCACATAAGTGCAGTCTGATCTTTGTCTTTACCACATGATTGTCCCTTTCATATCAGGGTTGCTTGTAAAATTCAATTTTCAAAATAAATATAAACCTACAGGTAGTAAGTACTTCCAATCCTTTGATTTTCATGCTATTTTTGAAAAGGATTTGATTCAGCATGACAAGGATTACCATTCAGATTAGTAATTACTTTCAAGACTTAGGCTTATAAGTAAATGTCGCTAGTACTGTTTTTCTGTAAAACGCATTTTAAATGTCTGATAAAAGGATGGAAAATTAAGTTATTTTCTAAACATTTTTACAATTGTTTGAAACATTCATTTGTTTGTTTGTTTGTTTGTTTTTGTTTTTTTTTTTTCCTTCTTTCTTTTGTTTTTTGTTGTTGTTTTTTTTTCTGTTAGAATCATTACTAAGGATATCGCATGGTTTATTCATTAGAAATGAATTTTAAATTGGCCACCTTATTGATGAGCTAAATGCAATTTTGACAAAAAAGAAAACTTTTACTTAAAGTATAAAAAGGGGTATGAGCAAAATCATAGTCTATAGACCCATACTATTGTTTTGCCCTTTGCCCTCGATATGTCTTGAATCTTTGAAATGATTTAAAACTTAAACAATTCTGTTTTTTAACAGCTGACAGATCCTCGGGGTCAAAATCACTCAATGGGGAAACTTTATCAATTCATTGAAATAAAGTTCGTGTAAAGCGGTAGCCTTCAATGGATTATTTTAGTTCTAGCAATATATATTGTAAACTGATACTATTTCTGTTCAAGGAAAATGCCATTACAACACAACGTAAATGTCATCTCTTCGTAGAGGCATCGATCGATACACGTCTCGTGGAGTGAATTAGTAAGGCCTGTAATATTGGGCAAAGAAGGATATCTGACTTAATATTGCCTTTACTGCCAGGGTCATTAATTGATTTCTAATTCAGAATAAAGCACCCCATGCTGATTAATTAAGTATAATAAACTCGTGGTTATTTTGACTTTATACCGCGAAGGGTGGTTGTTATCGGCAATAAATTTTGGAATGTCTTCGTTAAAATTGACCATTCAAGGCTATAAATCAAAGAAGGAGAAAAAAGGCCAATCAAGTAATTCCTTTTGTCCAGAGTCGGAATTTAAATTCCGGCATTTGCCGGCTTTTTTGAAGCCTTTTGTTTGTTTGGTGACTTTTCCCGTCCTTTTTTTATTCATCTCTGTGACTACATATTTTAACGAAATGAAATTTATAGTAAATACAGCTTGACTGGTGCTGACTGTTTAACCTATTTCCACACAATCCCGCATTTTTAAGCACCAAGGAAATATATCTAATGGAAACACTTTGAAAAAAAAAAAGAAAAGAAAAAGAAAAAAATCTCGTAGCAAGCAATTTCTTCATTTCTCAAAATGTTTTCCACCACATATGACCGTTATTTTTCATTCTGACCTAACTTTGTTTTTTGTCTGCAGCCTCTTTCAATTTAGACCAGTCTAAAGTCTTGCCGTTTGGGAATGGATTAAGGTAATACAGGTAATACAGGCTCGAGAAGTCATATAATATTGGATGAAGGTGTCTTTCTTGCACTTACAAATCAGTATTTCTAAGTAGTTATACTGATTTTTTAAAGAATGTATAAAGAGCCGGCCTACGCATTCGAACCAATCTTAGCTTTTGTTTCGACTTTGAACCATTTGTGTGAAACATTTTTGTTGTTTTTTTTTTTTTTCGACTTAAACGTCGTTCCTGCAGCTGATTCGAGCTTTACTAACTACGTTTAAATCGCCGACCATTTTTTTTTTTTTACATTTTACTGGCTACAGATTTTGCAAAATAACGCTGTTCTAAATCGAAGCGAGCCTCCTGTCGGAGTGAATGGGCGAGGCCAACGGAATAGGCAGGGCCAGCGATTGGTCAATTGCCACTAATTCTGTTTTCTTTACAATAAGGAAAAAAAGATTATAGCGCGGACAGTCATTCTCTGTAAGCAAAAAGCATTTTTGGCATGCATAAAATATAGTAACCAATTGGCTCAGGATGGACGAGATTATTTGTATGTAATAATGTCGAATATTCTTTTTCAGATAAATGAATGGACTTTGCAGCATTCATTCAAAGCAACATTAAAGCAGCTATTCAACAGATTAAGGATAGGTATTTGGGTCTTATTTTCTTGTTTTTGTACTTTGATGTTTATGATTTTTTACTTTGATGTTTTTAGACAATTAAAAGAAGGGGATCAAGCTGAAAAGGACTGTTCCTGACTTTTAAGAATACAAAAAATGAAGCAAGCTTTTGGCGCCCTTAACGCTGAATTTATAAGCCTCATCTTTAACGGAGTAGAACCCAAATTCGATTATCTTTCGATTTCACCGAACATTAACTTATTTGTGTTTTCCATAATGCTTCAATTACGTTACTGGCTTCTGCTATCAATTCAGTAGTTACCGACTTCAACCGAAGAACCTCATTGGATAAATTCCGATGTTTCAAATTAGGGCTTGAGAAGAACACTGTATTGAATTGCAATAGTGAGTGATATAGTATAGAATTTATACATGTACAAAGGAAGAAAATTTTCGCGAAAAGAACGTTAATAACTGTTATAAAGCAGAAAAACAATTAACGCATACACAAACAAAAGTCTTTTTCTGCAGACTTGGTCGCCAAGGAAAAAGGCAGGAAATCGTTATTTACTTGCGGAACAAGATTTTTGTCAAAAGTATTTATTTGTTTTTAATTTCTAAGCTGCAATTATACGGAATACTAAGAAAACAAATATTTTTTTTCACAAACAACATTTTTCACTCTTCAATTTCAATAGAAAATATCTCAATTTTTCAGCAGAATCAGTTTCAACACTATATCATTTTAACCCCTACTCCGATTATCATATTTCACATAATTGTGCATCTTGAAATAAGATTAAATAAGAAAAAAATGAATCCGTCTGCCCTTGCATATTTTGTTGCCATAGGAACTTTTTCCCACTTTGTGCCCCTTGTGTCATAAATGGCATGCGTCATATTTAGTATAAAAGCACATGAGATCTTCAAAACTCTTCAAAAAATCTCAAAGTACTGATAAACGGTAACATGCACCACCCTTAGTTAACTTTTTGACATTTTGTTAAGGTGAGTTTACAGTGGTCATAAAGGTACTCGACTCATCTTAGAAATAAATTTAGAAAACAATCTTTTATCAAACAAGAAAGTTTAAAGATGTAGTATCTCCTCTCCAAATTTGGTTAATGTAATTTATGACATTTGGACCATGTTTGAGCATACCCTTAAAGGTAGGTATCGATGTTTTTTTCATGTCACAGATTTAATTTTTTTTTGTTTCCTCTCGTATACTATTTGAATACAATATGCCGAAAAGAAGTTTTGCTAAAATCTGAGGTCGCTTATCAGAAAAAAGCAGGGTATTTCCTTAATAGCCTACGTAGGCTATTAATCTATTTTTGGATTAATCCGAGACAGTTGCGAAGATAACATGATCACTCACGTGATGCGAATAACCGTTTGAACTTTGAATTTAGTTTAAATTACAACACACATACGTCATCAGGAGTTATGTTCGCTAGCCGGTCTTTAATTCTGTAATGATAAGTCCAAAACTGTCGTAAGTGTTATTACGAATATTTACACTTACCGTAGTTTTGCGCTTACCCTTTCATGTGACCTGAATTAGGACGTTTGCTGTTTCGCTAGTCAATTTGTTACCTTCAGTTGACTTTGGGTCATATGCAAATGAGGTCATTCGATATCGTCAGCCGAATTCCGTGATATCTAAAAATAACCTGGAATTTAGCTGAACCTTTCCGATATAACCACTAAAAGCCACTTTGGGCCTATTAGATTACCACCAATACAATACCTGACTCAACTTAAAGTATTAAATGTTCGTTTGAGTATATTTTTCGACAATTGATAATTTTTTCTTATCTAGGTTTCAGAAACATCGATACCTCCCTTTAAAGCCGCATCCTCCCTCCCAGGAAGGAAAAAAGTGTAAATAGTGTATTGTTTATTTGGTCACTGAAGCAAACAAGGACCTTCTTTATATCAATATACAAAAGAAGGGTTAGAGAGAATTTGTGTTTTTCTGATCAATTTCAACTCGTTTTCAATTAAATTTGAGATCGATACGAGTACACCCGATTCTTCACCGGAAATATTAGCTTATCTTCGGCATTGACTATTGTATGGACAAGTGCTGATGTCTAAACTTTATGAACGATTTCGCAAATCTCCGTGGCAGAGCGGTTTGTTTGAATGAATAGCGAAAGTTTAAAAACATCATCACTGATGTCGTGATTTTATGTGAACAAACCTTAAATTGTGGTGAGTCACTATTTAAAACATCGAAACTTCTTTCGTAGTTGTAGGCTTGTTGTTTCGGGGGAAGGTTAGGCTTTATAAAGAGGTATCGATGTTTCTTAATATAGATAAGAAACATTACCTGAGTGACTAAAATACGCTCAAATGATGATTTAATAGTTAATTTGGAGTCAGGCGTTGTCTTCACGGTAAATTGATAGGCTAAAAATAGCTTTTTGTGGTTATCTAAGAAACGTTCTGCGGGAATCCACGTTATTTTTAGAAATCACGGCATTCGGTTGCCGACACAGCATGATTTCATTTGCATATGGCTAAAATTCAACAGAAGATTCATAGTGAAATGTGGACCAACCAGCATTCCGCAATATGTCAAATAAAACGGTTGGGGCACAAATGAATTAAGTGTTTTATCTAATCTTTTCATAATTGAGAATCGGCTAGCGAATATATCTCCTGAAGACGTCACGAAGACGTTGGTTTGAGCAAATTCAAACTGAATACGTGATTCGATCGCGTGTATGTCCCAGTGTTCATTGTTGTTGTCTCGGTGTAGTCTAAAAATGAATTCAAAGCATATTACGGAAATATCCTACTTTATTATACGCCCGAAGGGTGGTATAATGTTATGGCCCCGGTGGTCCGTCCGTCTGTCTGTCCGTCTATCTGTCCGTCTGTCCGTCCGTTAGCAATTTTTTGTGTGCGTAACTCCCCCTAACCTATCAATGGGAATGAGCTAAAACTTGGCACAATTACTCCCCATGATGTCTTGTTGTGCATAAGACCTTTGCAATTCAAATTGCTAAAGTCATTATTGAGTTATTTTGAATTATCTGCCCTTGAATTGAACGACTTCACTGTTTATTGTATGCGCAACTCCTTCTAAACTATCGATAAGAGTAAGCTGAAACTTGGCACAATTACTCCCTATAATGTCTAGTTATGCATAAGACCTTTGAGTTATCTTGAATCATCTGCCTCTGATTGAACGAAAATCACTGTTTATTGTGTGCGCAACTCCTTCTAAACTATCAATGGGAATGAGCTGAAACTTGGCACAATTACTCCCTATGATGTCTAGTTGTGCATGAGACCTTTGAAATTCAAATTGCTCCAGTCCATCTTGAGTTATCTTGAATAATGTGCCCTTGAATTGAACAAAAAAAACCTTTATTTCTTGTGAGCTTTATTTCTCCTACATTTTGAATGGGAATGAACTGAAACTTGCTACAATGACTCTGTGTGATTTCTAGTTGTGCTTAGAACTAATATTTGTTTGATATGTCAAGTTGTTACTGAATTATCTGCCCTTTACTTAACAATATAGCTTAAAATTACAGGGTTTTTTTTGTGTGTGTGTGTGTGCACAACTCCTAAAACTTCTATTGGATTGAACTGAATCTTGTCATAATGTATCTCTGATATTTAGTTGAGCATAAGACTCACTTCAGAAATTCAAAAAACTTGGGTCTTTCCTTAATTATCTGCCCTGGAATTGATTGAATTCAAATGTCAAGGTCATTTTGAGCTTTGAAAAACTTAAACTGAACCATTGTAATTCATTTGGCGAGATCAGTTTTTCAAGATCATATTTTTATTGCTTGTGATAATTACTTTCTGTTGAAACTTGTTTCAAGGTCATTGGTCAAGAACGTTTTTTTATGTCAATTGTATTCAAATTATAGAATTTAACTATTGTACATAATGTTGAATGATAAGTTATTATAAAGCTGTCTTGTTTCTCAAGTGTAAACATAGTAATTTAGGTGATAAGATCTTTTTTTTTTTTTTTGGACAAAAATCATTAGCTATTATTCAAGCTCAGGTTAATGAAAAGCAAAGGTTAATGACAAGCCCCTTCGGGCGTATATGCGCCGCTCTGCGAAGCTCTTGTTTTGATAATTGGCGTCTCGATTTCGCAAAATTACTTGTATTCGTATGAATTGTATTCTAATAAAATATTTTAGGAAATTAAATAAATAAAATCTGTGACGTGAAAAAAATATCCCTTTAAAATCTTTTGTTATATATAGGGAGGATAGTTTGTTAAAATGTAAGTGTGTTGTGTAATCGAATTATGGATTCGAGTTCAGTGTTGATACTTTTATTCCAAATCGTCATTAAGAAACATTTGTCGTAACCTTTCAGGCGGAAATACTTTCAGCTTGTTATGTTCCGAATAAGAAAATTTGGGAACATATTCTTTTAAATATTCTGTTTCTTCTCCATACCTTAATTATTCTTTATTTGCCTTTCACCAGAGCTCTCGAGGTCGTTAATGCGATCCTATTGAAACTTTGTATAGGATAAAGAACGTTAGGGGGATCTACAGAGGTCAATAAGGTCAATATTTTGAAAATGACGGCGTCGAAAGGAATATGGAACTAGCCTAGATCTTAACTAGAATTTGAAGGAGTTCCTTGAATTTTCGTTAACCCTTTCCTGTCCAATCCCTAGTTTTCATGTCCCTGTGGTTTTATAATTGAGAAAACATTGAAGAATCAGAAAAAATGCTTATAACAAGTAATTTCTTCTTTTTCAACGATATTTCTGCCGTACTAATTGGATATTTTTCAAATTTAATCTACTTCATAATATTGTCTGTTAAACATTTGAAATTGAACAGGTCTAAAATTGTGAAAAATAGGACAGGGTTAATATGCTTTTCGATCAAATAATCAAAACGGCGGCCATCTTCAAATTTGCTGCCATTTTCAAAGTTACTGGTATTTTAGGACATTTTGGTCGGGTTTCTATCTTTGACATTTCATATAAATTAGGTTTATCTGACAAGTATCACTATTCTACCGAATCTATGAAAAAAAAGAGGTAAAGATAGCCATTTTTTTCAAAATGACTGACATCGAAGAAAATCGACGGTGTTCTACGACAACCTCGTAACTACAGCTTATTCTAAGCTGTAGTTACGAGGTTTTTGTAGAACACCGACGAAATGTTAGTTCGGTTAACTTGTATATCTCTGGCACTGCAAGATTTCATGAAAGATTTGTCCAGTGTAGCTCACAACTTACCGATCGCGGCTGTCAATCAAATAACCAGCCGACCAATGAAATCATTCATAAAGGTCAGAAATGAGTTATGATCTGCAACATTGGCCGAACCCTCTTTGTTTGTTTGTTCGGCGACTTTAACGGCGTAACTACAGCTTATTCAGGGTATAGTTACGACGTTTAGGTCGCCAACCAACGATTCTATTTTTTGTTGCATGTTACTGACTATAGTTTTTGCAAAAAAAAGCCGTTAAAAATCGAAGCGGGACTTCCTGTCGGAGTCGATAGGCGTTGCAAATTAAGTAAGTGGGCGGGGCCAGGAAGTTGTAGTTAACGCCATGGTGATATTCAAGGTTGATAGTTAGTGACCCAAGTAGGTAGTGGTATTTCAAACGGTAACAAATATCTCTCATCTTGTTCTAAACTTTTGGTACCATATGCTAAACCAACTATACGCTTATATCAAACATATTACTCCACTATCAAATATTAACTTAGAAATCGTTTATATCGTCAAATACTAATGTACTTTGTGATGCGCGCAGAAATAATGATAATCGTCAACTTAAAGTATCAACGTACTCATTCAAGCATATATATAGCTTATTAATGCATGTCCGACAAACATATCTAAAGTAACATCTTAAAAATATATATAAATGACCGATCGCTTGCCCCACCCACCTACTCCATTTGCCACGCCCATCGATTTCTACAGGAAGCCCCGATTTGATTTTAAACGGAGTTAGTTTGCCAAATTGATAGCAAGTAGCATGTAACAAAAAACTAGAATCGTTGGATGGCGACCTAAACATCGTAACTACAGCTTGAAAAGCTGTAGTTACGACGTTTAAGTCACTAAACAAATAAAAAAGCTGACTTAAAAGGAGGTCAATGTCGGAGATCATAACTCATTTCTGGTCCAAATGAATGATACCATTAGTCGACTGGTTATTTGGTTGACAGCCGCGATTGTATAATCGATCATTTGTGTGCTAAAGTCTTTTTGAATACCTCTGTATTTCAACAAAATAGTCACGATTAGGTTTTACCGACACAGTTTCGGAAAAGAACATACTAACAAGTATAAATAAAGAGATATTTGTGGATATACGCAAATGTGCACTTTATCAATACATGTAGAAGTGTCTCGCAGTCGATTGAATAGCTAAAGGCTCGGAACGTATGCTGCCGTTGTGCTTAAATAAGGAACGGCATGAAGCCATTCTCTAGCCATCGTCATATAACTGAGATAGATACTTCTGTATTAGGCGTTAAAGCCCTCACCATCCTTGGATATTTAAGGTATTTTTTCCATTTCAAGTATTTTGTGCTTTTCTTCGTAACTGACGAGTATGCTAGAAGAAAATTAAATACCGTATGTTAGGGGTAGCGGTTTGCATTTGTTTTTGTTGTTGTTTGTAAAATTCACAAAAATATATAATATTTGTTGTATTCCAGATTATCGGTCAATTATATTGAGGTTGTTAATAGAAGTATAACGTTATAGATTTGTTTTACTCTGGATGAATACCAACATCCTAGAAGAGGTAAAAAGTACAAGATGCTGGGTTAATTAATGAAATTCGAATTTTAATTTTCCCAGTTGTTGGTGAGAAGAGAGGGTACAAGATTTTTCATAAAAAGGCAATAACTCTGGGAAAGGCTAATTGCATAAGATATATATGCACCTCTTCGATTGATACCTATCTGTATAGTTTAACTCTTTCCTGTTCAATCTCGGGTGCTTTCGTCTCTTTGATAATTGAGAAAACATTGTAAAAAAAAAAAAAGAAGAAATTGCTTGTAACAAGCTATTTCCTCTTTTTCCACAATATTTTCTACCCTGCTGAATGGTTATCTTTCAAATTAAATCCACTTTAAATTTTCCTATGTAAAACCTTTGAATTTGGACAGGTCTAGATTTTTGCAAAACAGGAAAGGGTTAAAACAAAACAAAACTGTACAAGAGTTAAAGATTCTTCACTTACATTGATATCTTTTCCGGGGGTATGTTTTGCATCAAGACAAGTCCATTCTTAATTTCTGGTGAAAGAATTGGATACATAATCACGATTAAAGTTTTGAGCTTAGTTAAAAATTAAATCATTTCCAACGAGTTTCAAAAAAATAATTCAACAGTTTTTCAAAAGATTTATAGTAAATATATTTCCTTTCTTTAAAACCTTTCAATCCTTAGGAGTTGATGCGAAAAAAGTTTCATTAAAGAACCATAGCTCTGTGAAAAATCAAGTGACCGTTTCGAAAAAACAAAACAAAACAACAACAACATGCACATATGTTCATGGTGATGATTCTAAACGAGAAGTTCACCAAGTAGTTGTTGAGAAATTGAGCAGACAAGCTAACATGCTGACGGACAAAATAATTCCAATAACCCTTACATGTTTCGAGTGGGGGCGATAAAGACGAAAAACCTAAAAAAAAATAATTATATTACATGTACTTGGTGATTCAAAAATAACCTTACTTTCCATAGTTATCGTGCCTATATAATTTAGTTTTTAGTTTCGTCTATCAAAACCGGGCGTTCTGATTGGTCGAAAAAATTAATTCATACCTCCGTTGAACATTTGGTGATTCAACATTTGGTTGTACTTGGTGATTCAAAAATAACCTGACTTTCCACAGTTATCATGCCTATATAATTAAGTTTTTAGTTTCGTCTATCAAAACCGGGCGTTCTGATTGGTCGAAAAAATTAATTCATACCTCCGTTGAACATTTTGAGTACGCAGCTATTTCGTATGCTTCCCCACAAAATAGTCCCAGAGAAAAAAAGTATCGAATTTGACCAGTTTTTTATTTTTTCGCTCGATGCTATTAAATTATGAGAAATGAAGAGAATATTTTTGTTTTCATGGAGGTATGAACCGAAATACCTAATCACACAATGTATGAATCCGCTTCGAGTATTCATACAGTGTGATTAGTTTTTCGGTTCATACCTCCATGAAAACAAAAACATTCTCTTCATCTATTAAATATTTTAGTACGTTTTATCTAAATAACAGTAGTGAGCCCTATTCAATAAATATGTTGGAAATATTAACCCGTCAATCCCTGATTTTTACGTCCAAGTGCTTTTATACATGTCTTTTTCCACAATATTTTCTACCCTGTTGAATGATTATATTTCAAATAAAATTAACCTTAAACTGTCGTCTGCAAAACCTTTCGATTTGGACAAGTCTAAAATTTTGAAAAACGGGAAAGGGTTAAGTATTACAGAATACCACTTTTGTCAATTGAACTTTCCATCGTAACTTTTTCTTTTTTTCCAATTTTGCACTTTTGTCACAATGGTGGATCCAAGATTACTGTAAAGGGTGTTTAAACTTACCAATGGTTGGTTCGTTTTCCTGTTACAATAAATGTTGTATTAAGCGACCACCAAAGGGACGACCAAAAAGTGGTCGCTGAAGGGAGTTGTCGCTTGGGTTTTTTTTTTTTGCCAAAGATATGAAGGATTGCCTTAACTGCATAAATATATTATTACAGGATTCCCGCCTAAATCCTATGTTGTTGGAACTCAGTAGAAACGTATGATTGAGGCGGCCATTGAGTTCTAATAACACAGGATTTTGTTTTAACTTTTCCTTTTTTTGATTTTTTGGACTAAGTCAAGATTGAAAGATGTTGAATGTAACAATGAAAATTGGATGCAATTTGAAATGAAACTATCCTATGTGGTAAAAAATATTGTGGGAAAAGGTGAAATTGCTTGTGACAAGCAATTTCTTCTTTTATAACAATATTTTTTTAAAGTTTAAAATCACAGTGCAGTAAAATCCCGAGTTTGCACAGGAAAGGGTAAAAAAGAAGTGGTTAGTTTTCAACTTTCACAAGTTTTTGACGAAATTACCAAGGTTTTTTTTTCAATACTTTGATTTTACGTGATGTGCGCTCATGATAGACCATACATTTTGTACCTAATTTCTAAATATACGGGGGTTTACTTAAATAAATTTAAACCGCATCTGCTAGTAAACAATTCAATAGACCAAGTAGAATACATCTAAATCATTAATGAAAAGATGCACATTAAAAGAATATATCGATGGCTTAGAACAAAAACATAGTATGGCTCCATATATTGTATAGAGCCATACTAATTTTTTTCTCTAAGCCCTCTATATGATGAAACTTTGGAATGAGGATGAACAATTGGGAAATGATGGACCAAATGATAAGAAGACCTTTTCAAAGTGTTAAAGCTTCCTTGGCGAATCTAGAAATAGCAAAAAGTTCAGGTTCATATGTTGAACAAATAAGTTGAATGTATTTGAATACTGATGGGCGGTTGTAAAATTTAGGTTTGAATAAACGTTTTCTTAATTCTAAAAAGCATTTGCTGACACAAATAAAAGTGATGCTCGTCTTGTACATCGGGTTCTTTACAGCATTGACGATATCTTAAATCATGCGGAATTACGTCTCTTCAAATTTTGCCTGCTTTGATTCTCAGTGAATTGCTACACGTTCGTAATTTAGTAGAAAATAATCTGTATGATTAAGGCAACATATCTAAATAAGGCTCCTAACCAAATGTAGTTTTAGAACGTCTATAAATATCTAAGACGGGACTGACGTTAACTGGCCTAAACCTCTGTAAAGAAGGAATCTAAAACTCTGCATTTTTTTTTAGAAATATGTCTACTTCCATGTTTTCATAAGATAGAAAAATATTCGAAAACCTATATCTATCGAGTAACGATTTAACATCATTTACTCAATTCGATAAGCCGTGTTAACTATCATTCAGTGCACACTGATAAACTGTATTTAACAAGACGATGTTTCTCAAACCTAGTCGAGAAAAATTGCCCAGTGTCGAAAGATACAATCCAACGAAAATCTAAAGGGATGGTATCGATGTTTCTCAAACCTAGTCAACAAAAGTTGCCAAGTGTCGAAAGGTACAATCCAACGAACATTTAATACTTAATTTTGAGTCAGCTATTGTCTTGACGATAATCTTAAAGGTTTAAAGTAGCTTTTTGTGGTTTTAAAAGAAGGGTTCGGCGGAATTCCATGTTATTAATAGATACCTTGGAATTCAGTTGCCGTCACCGCATTACCTCATTTGCATATAACCAATTGACTAGCGAAACAACCAACACACTAAATCATATCACATCAAATGGTTAGATCTAAACTACGGTAGGTGTTTAGATGCGTAATAACGCTTATGACAGTTTTAGACTGATCTTTATAAATTAAAGACCGGCTAGCGAACATTACTCCTGATGACGTAACGATGACGTTGGTTTGATGTACAATTCAAACTAAATGCGAGATTCCAACGGTTATTCGCACCACGTGAATGACCCTTTATTGTTTGAAACTGTCTCGGGTTAATCTAAAAATAGATTAAAAATAGCCTACGTAGGCTATTGAGGAAATACCATGTTTTTCTCTGATAAACGACTTCTAATTTTCGCAAAACTACTTTCAGAATATTGTATTCAAATAGTGTATGGAAGGGAATAAGAATAATTAAAATCTTTGACATGGAAAAAACAACGATACATACTTTAAAGCTATATCCCCCCCCCCCCAAAAAAAAACACTATAAGAAGTATAAATAAATATGACGATTGAAATCTAGGAAGTTACGATATTTTGAAATATGACCCACCACAATGTAAGGGTGGTTTACATCAAATTATGACGTCAGTAATGACGTTTTAACTTTCGCTAGTCATTCAAACAACTAGCTAGGTCTCGAAGGAGCCCTGTGCGTATAACAGTCAATGCCGAAGATAAGCGACGATTTCCGGTGAAGAATCGGGTGCATTCGTCTCAATTTCAAAATGTAAATAAACACAAATGGAAATCGACAAGAACAACACAAAATACTCTTTGCACAGTACATCAGTTATACCCTGCTTTTTGCATATCGATATCAAGAAGGCCCTAGCTGGTTTGCTTTCGTTTGCTTAAGCGATAGATTATTTCAACAGTTTTTTTTTCTTCCTTATGGCTTTAAGCACGGGTGTCTCGTAACAAACTTTATACTGAACTTGCAAATAAAGGCTAGAACTTATGAAATGGGCTTAGTACAGTGGATTTATAGAATAACACTTCATAATAGATTTTTTTCAAAGTTTTTCACTTTTATTCAATGAGGTGTCATTGGTTCGATCCCCGGCGGCGGCATATATCCTTTCCGACATTTGTCTCTCGCCATTGGGTGGACAATCGTAAACTTAAGTGGGATAGCAGCTGGAGGCTAGGAAAAGGTGTAATGGTTGTACTGGTGCGAGATATACCAGGAATACATTGTTAAGTGCCCTAGCCGCCGCGATATGACTGAAAAATGTTAAAATCGGCGGTAAATCCAATTCAACACACAAACCATTTTTTTCCTTTTCAGGGGGTTAACTGCTGAAGGAAAAGGTTTTCTATGTTATTTAAATCCGAAGGAGAATTATCAACATCTTCAAAAAAGGGGATATAAATAGCCTAGAGGACCGAAATTATCCGTACAGTTTTCCATTGAATTTTCTGACTTTACCGCACAGTCAATCTGCAGCTTAGTAAGAATTTGAATGCATAACTATATATATGCAGTCGATCTGGTTTATTTTGAAAAATATTTTTTCTTTTTCACCTTCTATTTAAAATGCGATCTTAAATTGTCTGCAACATTTTTCAAAAGGACCAGTGTAAAATTATTTTGTCCAGAAATGGGTTTATGAAACAGATTGTGCTAAAGATTTAAAACAGTATTCTTTTAAAATTCTTAACCCTTGTGATGCTAAACCGGAATATTCCTGCTTTGGCAGGAGGTATAGAAAAAGATCAGCTTGGACAAATATGCAGTCTGATCTTAGTCAGCACCACCTGGTTGTCCTTCTAAAGCCAGAACTCTTTATAAGATAATTCTCCATAAATAATGTTAACCTACAATTGGTGCTTCCAGTCCTTTCAGCCCTTTGTTTTTAATGGAAATCTGCAGAAGATTTATAATTCAGTATGACAAGGGTTAATTTATACATTTAAGTCCGAAAATAGGATATCACCACTTGATAAACATATTTAAAATCTTCAGCATGACAAGGGTTAATATATACATAAAAGTCAGACAATAGGATATTACCACTTGATAAACATACTTAAAATTCAATTATTACAGGACGAAACAGTAACACAGATCGCGGAATAGGAAGTCTATCACAATGCGAAAGGAAGCTACCGTGACCTTGTGTCTGATTACTGCTATGGCAGTGCTGTGTATCCTCACAATATCTCAGACCCAGGATTTAACTACAGTCACCAACCAAAAAGCTATCAAGTTCATACGAGATTTAGTTCCATCGATAAATCGATCATATTCAAGTGAAAGAAGATTTCCTGTCGTTAAGAAAACACCGCATCCTTTCCCTGGATATAAAACAGACGTTTTTTTGGTAAGTAATCTTCGACAGAGATTTTAACCGACTCCAAATCCTCTTAATGACAGCTTTAATAACCTATAGTATCAATTTTATCAAAATTTATAAAATACTGGGGATTGGGTGGGGTTCGCTTGATTTCATCATTATAAGAAATGAAGGGAATATTTTTGTTGTTGTTGTTGTTTTCGTAGAGGAATGAAGCGAAAAGAACTATTCACACCTATGTATTAATCCGCTTCGCGTTTTCATACAACGTGATTAGCCTTTTCGTTACGAACCTCCGTGAAAACAAAACAAAAAATATATATATATACCCTTCATATCTTAAGTGTAAGAAACTCCTCACTGTCGAGATCCAAAGGTTCTCCTGTTGTTTGTCGCCTTGTCTCATGGATTTGCTCAGTTAATGTCCATATCTCGATTCTAATATGCCACAGTCGTGAAATCACACATGTAACTTAATTTACGGATCGCGTCTGCCAATCAAAATTAAGATCAATCTACTAATCAAATTATTCATTTAGATCGAAAGTAAGGTTTGAATCCCCAATTTTGATGATCATTAATATGAAGCACTTTTCTTGCTTTGGCGACTTAAACGACTTAAACGCCATAACCTTTTTTTAAACTAAAGTAACGATATGTAGGTAGCCAACACGCCACTGGTCATAGATCTTGGAAAATAATGCCGTTTAATATCGAAGTTGAACTTTCTGTTGAGCTCAGTAGGCATTAGCAGGGATCAGTCAATTGTTAGAGTAATTGGGTAGATGTAAAGGGTGTAAGTAATTAACCCGCGTTTTGTTTCAATAACCAGTTACCAGATGACAAAATTTTAGACTGATCTAAATTCAAAGATGTTGCAGACGACAATTTTTAATGGCCAAAATTTAAAAAGAAAAAGAATATTTGCATTTCTCCATTTTCCACATTTTTTTCTAAAGCTTTTTCCTTAGGGCGCCAAAAAAGCGTCTTCGTGTGGAAATGGGTTAGTTTGGGCGTTTGCCTATAGTAAAAGTAGGAGTAAAAATAATTGATATTATTAGGAAGCTTACTACATTAACATATTAGCAAAACATTCTGAGTTCATGTACAATTTTATACCTTTCCAGAACTTCAACACAAGTAGATACGTCGATTCTGATGGACGAATCTACATTCCAAATGAGACTGTCATTAACAATATGACCCTCGACGAATTAGAGGAACTTTATTACAGGTACAGTATACAAAGATGATATTGAATGGTTGGCGTTGTATGGGCATGTCATGTGTATTTCCGTTTATTCATCATCGCTACCGTAGCACATTCCCATATGAGCGACGCCCCCAGAAGACGGTTAGTTGTTACGGGGGATAGTGCAAGGATACAGGACGGAACTGCTGAGAGCCCCGCCTGGTTCTTTAACGTGCTCGGTGGATAGCACCGTCACACGAGGCCGCGGTTAACGTCTCATCCGAAAGACAATTAGTTGGTTAGTTGATATGGTCAGCCAAGGGCTCGAACCCATGATCTTGAGGTTTGAAGTCAAGTGCTAGATACCAAATGAGCTAATCGGGCTGACATGTCAAATTCTCCGAAGATTGACCCGTCTTCGGGACTGTATCACTTATCCAGATTGGGATAAATATAACTACGTCGTACGCATAACTCCATATTATACCGCCAGAAGTAGCAAGTGGAGAATTTCAATGAAAGCTACAATTGTGGCGAAATCAAACTTAATTAGAAAAGTAATTATTTTTGAATTTCTTAAAAGTATTTATTCCTTACCTCTGCTCAAAGAAGAGGCATCACAATTTGGAAACGAGCATTTTATGGGCGCTGACATTTTGAATGTAGTTCGACGGAATCGGCCGAGTTGTCACGAATGGCACTACCAAGAATGCTCAAATTAGATAGGTCAGTATTTGAAAAACGCCACCTATCGGAAGATAACAGAATGGTTGGTCTTGAAATAACGATTTTATTAACCCTTTCCTGGATAAACCCGGGATTTTACGTCACTGTGATTTTATATTTGAGAAAACACTGTGGAAAAAGTAGAAATTGCTTATGATAAGCAATTTCTCCTTTTCCCACAGTGCTTTCTACCACATAGGGTGGTTCTATTTGGAATTGCATCCAATTTTCATTGTCGTCTGTATCCTCTTTCAATTTGGACCAGTCTAAAATTTCAGAAACCAGGAAAGGGTTAAACGAGTCATCTCTAAACAGATAAAAACCAGGTTTTGGTCGAGTTTTTATCTGTTTTAGATGACAAGTTTAATAAACGCTTTATTTAGGGAACATAAATTTTATGTTCTATATAACACGAACTTAATCTTTGAGATGATTCAATAAAATTCTTGAATTTTAATGATTTTCGATATTCCGCGAAACATGTTACACCGATGTTGAATGACGTCATTACATCCATTACGTGACGTCATTCTCTTCGTGCACAATACCATAGACTTCAAACCAATTGCATAGTTATGTCACTAGTGTAATATCACCCATGTAATATAAAGAATATTTGACGGGTTTATTTTTGTGAAGGCCCTGTTATAAGTCACGTTTAATACATTTCCATACTCCAATAGTCAAAAATGGCAGAATTGAAATAATAAGTTTATAGAGTGTAATTAGATTAGTAAGTAGATCTATTATAAAGATAAATAAATATTGTTGGAAAAAGATAGTTTGCATGAAACTATCAAGACAGTCGAACAGTCATCTATACGAATCAATAATCACACAGTAAACTCATTACCACTGAACGCCCTGCAAATATATGACTTTGGAAAAACATTGTGGGAAAGGGAGAAATTGCTTGTAACAAACAATTTCCATTATTCTCTCAAAGTTTTCTAAAATTTTTGACACTTCTTTTTACAAACTTGGTCCACTTTGAAATGTTGTCTGCAAATTATTTTAATTCGGTCGTCTGATGATAGGATAAAGAATGTCCGCTACCTCGAGGCCGCACTTTAACCCATTCCAACACAGTGGAATTTTAGACTGGTCCAAATTGAGAGGAGCTGCAGACGACAATTTCAAGTTGATGGAATTTTAATTTTTTTCGTCTTTTTGGATAGAAAACATTGTGGGTAATGATGAAATTGCTTGATCCAAGCAATTTCTCCTTTTTCCACAATGTTTTCCAAAGCCTTTTCGTTGAGGGGCGTAAAAGGAGGGATTGAGTGGGAATGGGTTAACAAGGAATCTAAGAAGGTTTCAAGGTTGAGTAAATAACTGAACCAAATTCATTAATTTCAAAAATAACCAAAACCCAAAAAGTATTATAATGATAAGAGAGAACGAAAGAAAGAAAGAAAGACATCCAAACTATCTATTGACGATTTTTGCAATGCTGATTGGTTGATTGATTGGTTGATTGAATGAGGTTTAACTCCGCTTTTAACAGTATTTCAGTCATATCGCGGCGACTGGAGCACAATGGATTCCTGGTATTTCTCACACCAGTACTACCACTACATCCTTTCCCAGCCTCCAGCTGCTGTCCCACTTAGGTTTACGATTATCCACCCATTGGTGATAAACAAATGTCAAAAAGAATATGTGCCGCCGTCGCCGGGGATCGAACCCATGACACCCCATGTTTGAAGATTAGAGGTGCGTTCTTTTCGTCGAGATTCTTAAGATTCTTATTTAGATTTTTAAGATAAAGCGTTCTTTAGATTAAGATTTTTAAGCCGCTAAGTAAGAATCTTAAGAATTCTCAATGAGGAATTTAAGCGTACTCAGCATTGGCTTAAACGAGTAGCCATGACGTCGTCGAATATTGTCACCCAAAATAACAAAAATCGTTCTTTATGACGTCTTAAAAATCTTATTTAGCGGGATTTTTCATCTCGACGAAAAGAACGCACCTCAAGAGTCTGGCGCGCTACTGACTGCGCTATGACGGCAGCTTTTGCAATGCTGAAAAGACAATAGATATCCCATTCAATTCATTCTGAAAATAAATAAAATAGATAAATAAATAAATCTCACAATATTTTATTTTACTAAAACAATCGACATATATTATTCTTTTATTTTTCAGATACGTAGAAAATATTCAAGTTATTTGTCCCAGAATGAGACATATTGGAGACGACCATGATGGCGGTTATCATGTTTGTGAACCTGTCATGCCACGTGATTGTCTGGCTTATTCTTTTGGGTACGTCATCATTTCTTTTAAATTGACACAATCAAATGGCGAATGTCAAATTCTGCTATATTAGAGACGACCATGATGGCGGTTATCATGTTTGTAAACCTATCATGCCACGTGATGGATGTATTCCTTTAGGTAAATGGACAATTTTAGTCACAGTTCCTCTACATAGTGACGTATATACCTAACATATTGAGAGAAATCCGCATCATCGTACCGTCATTGTGCGACTTAAATCTCGTAACTACAGCTTGAATAACCTGGGGTTAGGAAGTTTTGGTCACACACCCACGATACCTTGTTTGTGAACCCCTCATGTTAATGGCGTATTTTTGGAGATGTAAGATAAACAATCAAATGGCGAATATGCCAACATGCTGGAGACAACCAGGAAGGCGGGTATAGTTGGTTTGCGACTTAAACCTCGCAACTACAGCTTGAATAATATAAACCATTGCGATCTCTCTGAGTTTCCATAAGGTAGCTATATTTACCATATGAGCGCGTGCGTGACATTTCCAACCATTACACATGTGCGCCAAGTAAAGACTCAGATCAGCCTGTGCATCCGCCCAGTCTAATAAGAGTCTTCACTCTGCGCTCTGTAGATAGATACTGACCCAAAGCTTCTTTAAACAATCAGCAAATATTATAATTGCCCCGAATGGCTGTCCAGGGTGCTCAAGGTGTGCAAGTCACGCACATTCGAAATTGTTGGAAATGTCACTCACAGGCTCAATTATAATTTTGATGTTTACTATGTCTACATTATGAATAAAGGTAACGGAGGGTAGGCCTAATTTCTACTTACGTATCATCGCCGTCAATCAAAGACTAATAGACCAATCAAATCATACATTTAGACCGGAAGTTAACTTCAAAATGCGACATCGGTTGGTATTTATGTGAAGCGGTTTTGTTGGTTTCGCAAATTAAACGTTGTGACTATAGCTTATTCTCATTGATAGTAATGAGAAAGTAAATACTTTTTCTTTTTTATATATCGTTAAAAAATAATTAGAATTCATTTATATCGTTTTCAAGAGATGAAGAGAATATTATTTGTTTTTATGGAAGTATGAAACGAAAAACCTAATCACACTTATGTATGAATCCACATCGAGTGAAAAAAGCAAATATTTTACAAATTTCGATACTATTTGTACTGAACTATTTTATGCGGAAGCATACAAATTAGCTGCGTGACCAGAATTGTGTTCATGGGAGTATAAAAAAATTCAGCCACTTAGAGCGCTGTTTTTTTACGTCCGTAACTAAAAATTGAAATATTCAAGAATCTAGAAATATAACCCGGTTTTTTATTATTATTTATTTTTATTTATCTATTTATTTGACTTTACAATTACCAATTTTTTTACAGCGATGGCGATATAAGTTTTTACAACTAATAGTTCAGAGGTTTCCGATCAAATAAAACATTTCCCCCTTTCTTTTCAGAAATAGAAAAGAATACTCGTTTGACGATGGTTTAGCGTTCCACTATAACTGCGAGGTTCATTCCTTTGATCCCAAGTGAGTAAATCGATTATTTCTTTCAAAGATTGAGTAAATCGATTATTTCTTTCAAGGACTGAGTAAATCTATTATTTCTTTCAATGACTGAGTAAATCAATTATTTCTTTCAAGGACTGAGTAAATCGATTATTTCTTTCAAGGACTGAGTAAATCGATTATTTCTTTCAAGGACTGAGTAAATCGATTATTTCTTTAATCCATTCCCATGCACACAATAACGCTTTTGGGCGCCCCTCAATAAGGACAAAGGGGAAACATTGTGTAAAATGAAGAAATTGCTTGTATCAAGCAATTTCTTCATTTAACACAATGTTTTCTACCCAGAAAGTTAAGAAAAAATCTAAAAGTTTATGAACTTTATATTGTCGTCTGCAACTCCTTTCAATTTGGACAGGTCTAAAATTTTGCTTTGCGGGATTGGGTTTAACGTTGAGATTGGTGTTCAAGTAATTGACCAATGGCGACTGTCAATCAAAGATGAATTTTGAACTCCAAGATTGACCGACATTTTTTTGTATATTATTTTTTGATTACTGAAACGGTGTAACTACAGCTTTTTCAAGCTTACTATGTTGATGTCGCCAAACAACTATTTCATAAAAAAAATACATGTAACTGTCCATAAATTTGGAATACAAATGTTGCCCACGTCGCGATGAAAAAAAAATCTTATAATGTTTCTATTTTCAGCGATGGACAACCCGACCACCAGCACGGTGAACTTGTTGAATTTCATAAACTTGGTATAGGTGGGAAGGATGAGAAAACGCCCCAAAACTGGAATCTGAAAACTTTGGATTCAATTCGAAATATGCTAGGACACGTAAATGTAAGCTTAAACACTTAATCCATTCCCAAACAACCGCGTTTATTTCACTTCCTTTGAGATTAAAAAATGCAAAATATTGCGGAAAATGGAGAAATTGCTTGTCACAAACGTTTTCTTCATTTCCCATGTTAACTATCCCATTGAACAAAACGTTTTCAAAATTTGATCCGATTTGTTGTAATAGGTTAACCCATTACCACACAACAAAATTTTAGAAAAGGTCACATTCTAACAGTCGATCTTGCTCAATGACCACTTCAATGAAGAAACCACATCAATGACCATATTCGATTTTTACAACAAAAGCTGCTAGCAAGTAAAGGCATTTTTCTGAAAAGTAAAATTATTACGAAATCCTATCTCATAGAAATTATTTGAATCGTCCCAATGTGACGATTCTAATGAGTCCAAACAACATACGATTAAACGAGAATTATGTATGCGATCGAATCAATCCGTCATATCCTTCGCAAAAAGATATATAAAGCGACCATTCTCTTAACCCATTCCAACACAAGAAAATTTTAGACTGGTCTAAATTGAAAGAAGTTGCAGACGACAATTTCAAGTTGGTGGAATTTCAATTTTTTTTCTTCTTTTGGGATAGAAAACATTGTGGATAATGAAGAAATTGCTTGTTACAAGCAATTTCTTCATTGCCCACAATATTTTCTAAAGCTTTTTCTTGTGGGGCGTAAAAAGGAGGGCTTGAGTTGGAATGGGTTAAGCGACTACTTTTTTTGCTCTATTAAGCGACCATTTTTGGTCTTGAGCGGTCACTTAATGTAAGATGCATTGTCTTTCTATTAATTAATGCCTCGTAGCAGTTGCATTCCTAGTTTTTCACAATTGTAAAGAGAGAAAATAACTGTACATAACCCCGCATTTTCTTGTCAGTAGTTGGCAGATGATCTTAATTGATTACTTGTAACAAGTATTATCAGCTATTTCACGCCTCATAATGCTACTCGAGTATTTCCGTTTGCTTAAAGTCGCTTCCATAGCAGATGCCAATATGAGCGACTTCCTAAGAAGACGGTAAGTTGTTAAAGGGGATACTGCAAGGATGAAACTGCTGATAGACCCGACTAGCTTATAAGCTGCTCGATGGATAACACCCGTCACACGGAGCCTCGGTTTAACGTCTCATCCGAAAGAGAATAAGATTTTTAGTTTGGTCTGCCCGGGAATCGAACCGTCGATCTCAAGGTTTGAAGTCACACGCTGTACGAACAGAGATAATGGGGCTTACATGCTACTCGTCACTCTCTTGTACTCGGTCCCCTGTAATGGGTTAGGCAAATATTCCGCCTATACGATATCATTTCAGCACATGACTTGGCACACCTCAACTGATTTCCATTTAAAAACTGTCGCATGAATATCGCAGGGTTTTCCTTTAGCTTTTGAAACGATATTAAAACAAAGGTAGAAGGTTGGTTTACTGGTAAATTATCAAGTCTTAATGCACATATAATGTATATTGAATCATATTTAATTATTATGTAGAAACCGTTTTATTTCTCGTGAATCCATTACAAGAATCTTATCATTTGCCGAGAGGAACGAACGACAACTCTGCTCGGACATTGGCTACTCGTAATTGATATCATTGGTTTTGGGTATGGGGGGGGGGGCACTCCATATCTTGTGTAAACCTGGCAAACCCATAAACAAACTATGAATTTGTAGACTGGCCCGAATTCAAAGAAATTGCAGAAAACAATTGTTTGTGGGTGGGTGAAATTTTTGTTTAATTTTGATTTATTGATTGATTTATTGATGTGTGTGGATTTGTGTGTCTTTAGAGGTGCAAACATTGTCGATAATGAATAAATTGCTTGTGACAAGTAATTTCTTCATTTTCCACAATGTTTCCTTTAGTCAAAAGGCGTGACTGTATTGATATGTTTTAAGGATGCCATCTTTTTTGGCTTGATGCCATCTTTTTTTTGTTGTTGTTGTTGTTGTTCTTCTTCATACTATGGTGTGGTTTCTGCTCTGCTTTGCCTTCGTACTTCAGTGATGGTGTGTTCAATTAACGCATACCCACACAATCCCGCTTTTTGACGCCCCTTAAGAAAATGCTTTGGAAAACATCGTGGACAATGAAGAAATTGCTTGTCACAAGCATTTTCTCCATTATACACAGTGTTTTTACCCACAAGGTTGTTTAAAATTGCATCACATAAAACTCATCGTCTTCATCTTCTTTCAGTTTTGAGCAGTCTAAAATTTTGTAGACTGGTTATAGCTTAATCAATTGTTACTTTTTCAAGTTCGAAAGAACTTCTTGGTGATTTTTCTCTCGTTTCAGAGACCTCTTGATTTATTAAAGATAGATATCGAGGGAGGTGAATGGAGCTGCCTTCCTCAAATCATAAAAACAAACGGTCTGGAGAGAGCACATGTTAAACTCTTAATTGTGGAATTCCATATTTTGTTTACAAAACAGGATCTCCAAGCCTACTTATTGGGTCTTCATACATTACGAGACATTCATGCAGCTGGTTTTAGAATTTATTATTTTAGAATATGGACAGAGTATTGTCATATAAAAAACAAGAAAACTGGTAAATTGAGGGCGTTTTGCCACGAGGTTCATTTTGTGAGGGTATCAGAATAACAAGGTACTGTGGTAATTCGTCCTTTGAAATAAAACATCGATTGACCAATCAAATCATTATTTCAGTCCGGAAATGAACTTTGAACCCCAACATTTGTGTTGAATTTTTTTGATTGTTTGGCGACTAAAACATAGTTATTCTTATTCAAGTTGTAGTTACGATCCTTAGCTTGCTAAGGAATCATTCTATTCGTTTCACGTGTTACTGACCAAAAATTTGCGAAATAACGCCGTTAGATATCTTGGTCGATCTTGTTGTAGGAGGTCAGTGGGCGTGGTCAGCGACCTGTTTGTTGGGGCTGAAATTGGGGGCTAGACATTAGATAGTGGGGAAGATATAAATCGTTAAAACCTTTCTGTAATCTTCTATTATCTCTTTATGAGATATTTTAAATGAGGATATTGAAATAGGGTTTACAGGATGATTACTGAATTTACGCATTAACCCTTTCAATTTCAATCCCTACTTTTTACGTCCCTGTGATTTTATGGTAGAGAAAACATTGTAGAAAAAGAAGAAATTGCTTGTAACAAGCAATTTTTCCTTTTCCACGATATTTTCTACCCTACTGAATGGTTATTTTTTTTTTTTAAATTAAACCCACTTTAAATTTTCGTCTGCAAAACCTGAGAATAGGCACAGATCTAAAATTTTGTAAAATTGGAAAGGGTTAAAAAAAACAACAACAACAACAACAAAAAAAAAACACTTCGTCTTTTAGGAGCTCAAATAAGGAGAGGTATAAGGAACACCAAGAAATAATTTCCCACCTCACTCAAACAATCGTCCATCACCCAATTGACGGAATCGCGACTGTTGTAATTACATCTTATTTAAACTGTTGCGACATTTAGGTCCTACCAACCATTCTACGATTTTGTTACATGCTACTGACCATATATTTTCTAACATAAAGCCGTTAAATATCGAAGCGGAACTTCTTGCTGTATTCGATGGGTATGAGCGACGGAGTAAGGAGGCGGAGTCAGGGATTGGTCAATTGATGGATCACGTGGTCAGTCAAAGACTCAATCGACCAATCAGGTTATTCATTTAGCCAATATGTGAACTTTGAACTCCGACACTGGCCGATTTAAGGTGAAACATTTTCACTCTTTGGCGACTTAAACGTCGTAACTGTAGCCTTTTAAAGCAGTAGTTACCACGTTTAGATCGCCATCCAATCATTTTACTTTTTTGTTATTTAGTATACCCATAAAAATAAGACCATTGAATATAGAAGTCGAGCTTCCTGTTAAAGCTCTGTGTGCGGGATCTCCCATCATCCAATAGACAATCATTTGAAATTTCCCGCGAATTTATTTATATTGATGGAAATATACAGCGATCGATATTGTGTTTTGCCTAATTCGTCCGAATCTGTTTATAGAACAGTGCAAACTATAGGAAAGGTGGAAACAGGGACAGAGTGAAATAGATTCGAAAAGTGATACACATTGTCTCGTTTTCCTGTAATATTGTTCATTTCATTCGAAACGCTGTACCTTTCAAGATTTGCTCATTCCATTCAGTTAATTCTATCACTGACTTTGTAAATTTATTTATATAGTCAACGTATGTAAAGAGACGTAGTCACATTTTATTCAACATAAGCTGACTCATTATACGCCTGTGCTCGAGCAAAATGTCGTAAATACAGCTTTACTAATACTGTAGTTAACACATTTCGCTAGTACAACGACGTATAGCTTCTAGTCATAAAAGAACGTACAAAACAAATACATACAAACAAAATACTTGGCAAGGTAAGAATTTCACATGTATAAGACAAACATTGAAGAATTTAATGCTTCCATTTGAACAAGAAATTTCTATCTATCTTTCACAATAATCCTTCTCTTTCGTGTAATGTTGATATCTATGAAGCCTTCATTTTGTGGACAAGAAAAATAGATGCTTGCTCGTGTCTCCGTTATCCGTCGCAGTATAGCTTTTCTAGTCCATTTAATGAAAACTATATACTGCGGCGGTGTGACTGAAAAATTGTTAAAAGCGGTGTTAAACCCCATTCAAACAAACAGGCAATTTTATGAAATACACACTGAAATAAACTTTTCCCCTTTACCTACTTTGACCCTTGTCGTGCTTAACCCGGTATATTCCTGTTTCGGCAGGGGATATAGACAAAGATCAGCCTGCATATGCGTGCAGTCTGATCTTAGTCTACACCATCTGCTTGTCCCTTTCAAGCCAGAATTGTTTATAGAATAAGTTTTTTTAATGAAATAATGACCTGCAACTATTGCTTCCAATGATTTCAGTCCTTTGCTTTTTGTGCAATTCTCAATATAATTCTTATTTTTAGCATGACAAGAGTAAATAAACGTAACAAATAAAATGGAGCACTTTTTAAGCTTCGTACTTCGTATCTCTATGCGTTCCCCTTTTTTCTAAAGGCTATTCAAGAAGAATTGGCAATAAGTCACTGGAGTTACAGACACATAACATGAACGGGTATTTTATTGATTCGCGTCTGAAGTAAATACCAAAAAAGACAGGAGCAAATGTAAAATGCTTGCTTCATATGAAGACCTTTAAAACACGTTTTGTCTCAAACTGTTCATTTGATTTCAATACTCGTTAGCACATATATTCCTTGCGTTAAGGTCAACCTTTTCTATAAAATTATGCAAAGTGGTCAAACACGGCTTTATGGATGGGGCTTTCCCCCAATATAGAGATTAAACAGTTTCGGGCGTTGTTGTTGTTTTCTTTTCACAAGTAACGCATTTTACTTACACGAATACTTACTATATTTTGTTTTAGAGAAATGGAACATGTATGCTTTTCCTTTTCCCCATCTCCTTGTATCTACATCATGATAAAAAAGTTCGACTGTTTCGTATGAATTCTGTCCCCGAGATGTATGTTACGGCCTCTGCCATGTTACATCAATAAAATGCGCCTGCACGCTTTCCAGACAGTAATGTTGTCACAGATTCTCTACCAAAACTCGTTTTAACCCTTTCCTGTTGTTTTTTCTTATTTTAGACCTGCCCATATTTAAAGGATTTGTAGACTAAATTTAAAATGGATTTAATTTGAAAAAATAAGCAGTAAGTCAGGTTGTAGAACATGTTGTGGAAAAAGAAGAAATTGCTTGGTACAAGCTATTTCTTCTTTTTCTACATTTTTTTCTCAAATCATAACTCACAGGGGCATAAAACCAGGAATTAAACAGGAAAGGGTTATAGAAAGAACAAGAGTCGCGCTCAAGATCCCCGCCGTAACATAGTTCTCGTGGAGTGGAAGCTCCGCCCTTTTCCATTGTTTTTAATAATATACGATAGATCAGTTAAGGGGTATTTAGCTACAATACTTCGACAACTCCGAATCCTCTTTTAACTAAACACTTGAAACTTATCAATTCATTAATTCGTGTTAAAAGTTTGTTTTGTTTGCGGTTTTTCGGGGTTTTTTGTTGTTTGTTTTTTTTTTTTTGTTTTTTTTTTTTGCCTTTTTTTTTATGCTTGCCCGGATAGAGATTCTACTGCTCATATCTATTTTATCTATTTATAGTGCCATGATTATTGTGTTGCAATAAAAGCC
Organism: Fragum fragum; assembly: GCA_946902895.1. Classification (NCBI taxonomy): domain Eukaryota; kingdom Metazoa; phylum Mollusca; class Bivalvia; order Cardiida; family Cardiidae; genus Fragum; species Fragum fragum. The sequence goes on along the minus strand of OX336370.1, from coordinate 65,481,103 downwards.
TTTATTCTTTTAATGTTGTTTATTGGTCTTTATTCAACTTTCCGCGTGAAAAACTGAGAAGATACATTTATTATACCCAAAATTAAACAACGTAACAACGAGGCACACAACATTAACCCATTCCGACACATGCACCCATTTAACGCCCCTCAAGAAAAAAGTATGGAAACATTGAGGAAAATGAGGAAATTGCTTGTCTCAAGCTAATTCTTTATTATTCACAATGTTTTCCATCCAGGAAGACGAAAGATCCATAAAATAGAAACTGTCGTCCGCTGGTTTTATCAATTTTGACCTGTCTAAAATTTTGTTGTGTGGAAAAAACGAAGAAAGGGCAACTATTTCACCCTCCAAGAAGTTACAGGCGACAATTTGAGTGCGATTAATTAAAGAAAACACACTGAAACTACTCCCATCCAATTACGTTTTTTGACAGCTCCAAGAGAAAAGCTTTTGAAAACATTTAAGAAAATAAAGAAATTGCTTATGATAAGCAATTTCTTCATTACACACAGTGTTTTTTAACGAAAAGGAAAATCCTTTTTTTTGTCGACTGCGGCTTCTTTAAATTTGGACCTTTCTAAAATTGTGGTGTCCGATAATGCGTAAAAAGGTAAAAAATGTATTTTACATATTAAAAAGGATCTTACTTTAATTGTTCAACTAGGAGCTTAATCTGGCTATTTACCAAGTAGTTACACACTATCATATGCCCCTCTGTATTTGAGTTCTTGGGCTGCTTCAGTTATGCTAGCTTAGTGTAGCGGTTATTTTCCCCATTTCCACACAGTGACGATTTTGAATGCCCCCCCCCCCTCCCCCCAGGTAAAACAATTGGGAAAACATTGTGTAAAATGAAGAAACTGCTCGTTACACCCATTCCCACACAATGACGCTTTTTGACGCCCTTAATCCTTTCCCGTTTTTGGTAATTTTAGACCAGTCCAAATTGAAAGAGGTTGCAGACGACAATAAAAACTGGATGCCATTTGAAATGAACCATCATATGTGATAGAAAATATTGTGGAATTAGGAGAAATTGCTTGTTACAAATAAAAAAATCACAGGAACTTAAAATCCCGTATTTGAACAGGAAAGGATTAAAGAAATAAAAAACGGAAAAACACAGTTTAAAATGAAGAAATTGCTTGTTACAAGCAATTTCGTCATTTTACACAATGTTTTCTACACAGAAAGTTGAAAAAAATCTAAAATTTCATTAATTTTAAATTGTCGACTGCAACTCCTTTGAATTTGAACCAGTCTAAAATTTTGTCTCGTGGGAGAACCACACCAGCCATTTCATTATCTCTACCCGAGTCTTTCAAAATTGACGACTGTAATGATAAGTAGAAAACTTTCTTGCGTTCCTCCGTGAAAGAAAACCCTGAGTATGAACTATAATGTATTCTCAAAGTACACAAGTGGTTTAATTGAAATATATCTATGGTGTATGCTAAGATGATATCACATTGTAAAAGAAATAAGGGAATATTTTAGATTTACATTTCCAGTAATGCTACAGCGATTTTATTATAAACACTAGTTACGTTTCGCAAACTGTCCAAATGTTTGTTGAATTAATATTTCACCGAGCGGTCTTCAAGGCTTCAACTATTCAACACAAATATATTTGGGGTCACTATAACGGCACAACCTTTCTAATCTAAATATCGTCAATTCAAAAAAAAAAAAAAAAAAAAAAATACCTAAACAAAACTATGGTCACGGAAAGTCAGCGGTTTCCAAACAAAAATACATGTATGATTTCAATAGTTACCCCATAGTTTGTAAGTTTTTAACTAAAGGTCAGGATTTCTTTTATCTACCGCGATAGACATAACTGAGCCCAGGACACAGCTTCAAGTGCACTGGGTCTGCAGTACCAACAATTACGGGAAAAAATTGTTGGGTTATATGTTAAATGTTAGTAGTATTTATGTAAATAAAGTTCAATACTCTCTCAAATATTGAACCTTTATCCCTTTACTGTTTTTTAAAAATGTTTACTTGTCAAAATTCAAATGGGTAGCAGACGACAGTATAAATTAGTACAATTAAAAAAGCAACCATCCTTTATGATAGAAAATTTTGTGGGAAAAGAAGAACTTGCTTGTTACGAATATTTCTTCTTCTTTTACCAAAATGTTTTCTCATGTATGCTATCAGAGAGACGTGAAAATCAGGGATTGTCCGGAAAAGGGTCAAATATCTCTCTCTTAACCCATTCCTTCACAAACCTTCTTTTTGCGCCCCACAAGAAAAAAGCTTTGGAAAACATTGTAGAAAATTCCTCATTATCTACAATGTTTTCTATCCAAAAAGACGAAAGAATTTGAAATTCCACCAACTTGAAATTGTCGTCTGCAGCTGCTTTCAATTTGGACCAGTCTAAAATTTATATGGGAATGGGTTAATCTATAACCCCACATTTTGTTAGACTGGTCAAAATTGAAAGTAGTTGCAGATGACAATTTCAAGTTGGTGCAATTTAGAAAATTTTCACCTTTTAGGATAGAGAAGATTGCAGACATTGAAGCACATTGCTTGTCACACGTGATTTCTTCATTGTCCAATATGTATTTTTTTTCCAAAGCCTCTTTCTTAAAAGGGCGTCAAAAAGCGCCACTGTGTGGGAATGGGTCAACCACAAAATCCCGCATTTTATGCTTGATATGATCGTGGAAAACATTTTTGGAAATGGACAAATCGAGCATGTCACCAGGAATTTTCCTTTTCTCACGTTTCCCTGTGGTGCTGATTTTAATTTGGTGCGCAATTTGAATTGCCTTCTGCATTCTCTTTAACTCTTGTCATATTGAACCTCGAATATTCCCGTTTTGGCAAGAGGTAAAGACAGAGCTCAGCTTGCATAAAAGTACAGTCTGATTTTGATCTACACCTCCTGCTTGTCCCTTTTAACCCTTGTCTTGCTGATCCCGGAATATTCCGGTTTTGACAGGAGATGTAGACAAAGATCAGCCTGCACATAAGTGCAGTCTGATCTTGGTCTACACCTCCTGCTTGTAATTTTCCTGCCAGAGCTGTTTTATGAAATTGATTTCCAAAAGAAATACTGATTTTTTTTCAACAAGTTCTATCAATGCTTTCAGCCCTTTGATTTTACAGCAATTCAGCAAGGTAATTTATACAGCATGAGAAGGGTTAAGACAAGAGTTGTATATAAAGATAAATGTTCAAAAGAATCATTAACCCTCAATGTTTGCATCTAGTGCTGTCAGCACTTTTATTTTCTTTGAAAATCAAAAATCGATAGTCCTATCAAAGCATTCATTTTTATTGGCCATGAACTTTGAAATTCGACCGTCGTCTAAATTTATTCGAAGCATATTTGTTGGTTTTGAGGCTTTAACGTCGTAACTTAAGCTTATGTAGTATGTAGCTACGATGTTTAGGCCGCTAACCAACCATTTCATTTTTTTGTTACGTGTTAATGACTATAAATTGTAAGATAAGGTCGTTTAACCCATTCCCATACAACAAAATTTTAGACTGGTCCAACTTGAAAGAAGTTGCAGACGACAATCAAAAGTTGATGGAATTTTAGTTTTCTTCGTCTTTATGGGTAGAAAACATTGTGGACAATGAAGAAGAAGTTTCTTGATACAAGCAATTTCTTCATTTTCCACAATGTTTTCCAAAGCTCTTTAATTGGGGAGCGTAAAAAGGAGGGCTCGAGTTGGAATGGGTTAAGTGGAACTTCCTGTTGGAGCTCAGTGGGCGTGGCCAGCAATTCGTTATTTTCTCTTTTTACACGATTTCTACCATATATGATATACCAATGATATTCAATTTATTCACAATTTCAATTGCCGCCTGAATCATAATTGAATTTTGACCAGGCTGAATTGTACGTAGAGTATATATGTTGGGGAATGTTTAAATTTCGTTTGTACAGAATCCTCGTGATATACATAGTTTATCTTAACAAACGTTCTCCGACAAGCCAAAAGAACAGAATAGAGCATAAGTTTATTAAAGACGTTGAGCATATAAGCTCATTGTCCAAATAATAACTTATAACAAAATATGCAATGGAATAAAACCCAAAACAAGTCAAATAAATAAACAATATTAATTATACCATGTAAATAACGAGAGCATCACAATGTAGCGTAAAATGAACAAGTCATGGAACGCCCTTTCCGGGCCCACAAAAACATTGCAAACACAGCTTATCTCTAGCTGTTTTTACCCCCCAAACGGTACCTTGGATAAATTTGAATATATTTATTTAGACTCGATCGAGTAAAAGTTTCTTCTCATCTGTGAGGCATTTAAATAGAATGGTGACAGTTTTATAAGTTGCTGTTTATTATCATTATTAAGTAATGTGGTAAATTTATACAAATAAGGATGTTTATGGCAAAAAGTAGGGATATACTTAGATATTAAATCCTTATAATATGGACAAATAATTTGACATCTCATTTCTCAATCTAAGGTTACGAAACAAAACTAGGGAGACCAACTGTATATTCCCTTAAATAAATGCTTGAAAACGACAACGGACCATCTACAGGCCAATTGAAATATAAATGTTTAATTATATTTATGTAAAAATTAGAACAATCAAATACTTTATCAAATTATTTTCCGAAAAAAAAAATCTAATTCTATCCTACATGCACTTATAAATGAAATGTCTAACATAAACAGTTAAAATCTTTGGACTTTCAAAAGTGAGAGAATTACTACAAAAAATGGATTTTATGATGTATGGTTATTTTCAGAATCAGTCAATCTAAAGGCTTCTTTGCCTATTCTTCGTAACAGATAATTCGATATTTATATTCGTGAATGGTTTCAGGATATTAGCAGCTGATCATCTTTATCAATTTTCAGAAATTTAAAAGATAGTTTTTATTGTTCTGCTTATATAATCAAAATGAAAATACCAACTTATAGAATTGCTTGATCACGTTACGCTTATCCGCCCACCAGCTTTTAATTAAAACGGGACGCCATAGAAACATTGCCAGAAACGAGAGAATTAGTGAACTATGTAACTTGAATCAGTTAGAAGACGAATTTCACTTTCTGCTGGTATTCCCGGCATATAAAGAAATTAGGAAATTATATTTGAAAAATACTATTTGAATAAGCCGAATATGTTAAAATTTATAGAATTGTTGAATTAAAAAAACATGAAAACTTTTAATGGCATTGGAATTTATTATACTAAAGCAAGGCATAAAAGAAACAAGAGTGCCAGAATGGCCCTAAAATCGCTCACCTGACTAATTTAAGATGATTAAAAAAAAACAAAAAAAAAAAACTTGAAAGAACACAGACATGTTTGACCTCGAGCTGTGACATTGGGGTTATCTGAAAATTTCTTTCAAATGTTACATCTACTCGAGATTGAGATTAATTGTGACATTTTATTTTTAGCAAACAAAATTGATCTTCACAAATATGGACTAAGGCACATACACCAACTTGTCATAAAGACAACTTTGTCTTTCTCACTACAAGTAGGCTTGACAAAAAGAAAGTATTAAAATCTTAAAACTCGTCCAGTTTGCTAAACACTGGAGATCAGTTGTTGTATCTCACTTGTGCATACCACTTGTATTTTGCCCATTGGTGGCAGGCAAAATGTACTTGACACAATCATTGTGCCAAATGTCCGATGAAAGTTGACCAAGTCGTTTTTAACAATTTTTCAGACATATTGCGGAGCATTAAACAATTGATTCCTGATATTTCTCGCACAAGTATTACCAATACATACTTTCCTAGCCTTCAGCTGCGATCCCATATTGGTTTAGGATCATCTACCCACTGGGGAGACGAAATGCGGTAAAGGATATGTGCTGCCACCGAGATTCAATCCCACGACACCCAGGGTTCCCACAATTTTCTGCTTGCAAAATTCAAGACTTTTACCAGGATATTTTTTCTAAAATTCAAGATTTTTTTTTCGTAGACAAAAATCACCGATATACCTCAAAGGTTTTAACATGCATCTTTTATTCTTATGAAACTGTGGTTGCTCCCTCTAGTGGAGGAACAACAGTACCCATACAGAACAGCAAACAATTGCTCTGGTATGCAATAGACCACATTACATAGTTTAAGCAAGAATTATTTTGACACTGATTGTTGAGTCCCCGAGACCCCATTTTACTGATGTCAAACTAAAACCCTGAACTCTGTTTAGAAAACTACAATAATATAAAATAATTGATAAATTTGATTTCTTCTACACGTGTAGATTTTCAAAACGTTAATGATAATAAATTTCGATGTCTACTTACGCAGAGTTCACTTTTTCATTGAATTGGAGGCCATTTGTTATCGTCAATGTACCTAAAGTCGCGATGAACGTTGATTCGCGGTCATGTTTGTTTACATCCGGGACATCTAACCCAAAGTTTAAAGGTACTGTTTTTTGGACCGAATTATTTACATATGCATGGCACATCTCAACAGGTCCGAAGTTTTAATTAGAAAAGAATTCATTAGACAGTTTATGATTTTGAACAGAGGAGGTGCAAAAAAGGTTCATTTCACTTAAACCTAGTTCTGTTCATGAAACAAGAGCACCGCCTACGATTGCCTACGCTCGTCTGTTGGGTGCTGGATAGTGGACAAAATGCAGTTATCCCCCTTGATAGTATATGTTGCTCTTTTGAAAGTGAACAAGTGTGCCAAGTTTCAAGTGAATGCGTTTAATAGAACCAGCTAGAATTAACTTTATTTGCATAATTCATTCACAAACGGGAGTCACTCGAAAAGGCTAAAGGACCAGCTCGGAAGTTGAACAAGGTAAAATATATCAATCCGCGATCTAAGTACATGTCAACAATCTAGGGTCATAGTTCATTCTAATTTGCATTTTTTTTTGTATTTGATCGTTTGTAACATTGGTGTACTTAATTTTTTGACAGATTTACAAAATAGAATTAATTCTAGATATATTTTGAGATGTGACAATGTCTTATGCCAACTGCTTCTTTCACTTGCTTAAATTTCTTATATCTGCTTAAGGTCGCGAACCTACGTTCATCGCGGATACTATCGTATCCAAATTCAATTCATGTCCGGTTACTGGTACACTAAAGATGTTGATTTGGATTTTCTCCTAAATATTTGTTTTATGTACTATAACCATATATTTTGTAAAATGGACACCTACTTCCCATCCTAGCAGAAAATTAAGTACCATGCCTTTATTATTTGGTGAAACAAATACCAGTTTGTCTTTCTCGGCAGAGATTGTGATGTAATAAAATATCCCCATGTAATTTACACTGTGATAAAATCTACTGGCGGGGGGATATTTGTCAATTGTTTGGAACACGTATTTTAATTGGGTCCTGTGTCTTTTATCAAATTGATTTGTCTTTTTCCTAGTTTTTTCCCGGTTATTTAAAGATATCACAAAACAAAGACCTTTTTCCGACCGGGAAAGCGTTTCACGAAATTCTCAACTTTTTCTCGTTTTCCCGGTAGCGTGGGAACCCTGGACAAACCATTATTAAAAGTTGGGTGTCTGACGCATTCATAACTGCGCTATGGTGGCAGCCCTGATGTACGTACAGTCGTAACAGCACAGTAATGGCCACATTGGCCATTGTGAGTAAGATTCATGCCAAGTTTGATTGAAATTGGCCCACTGGTTTTGGAGGAGGTTATTTCAAAGTAAAAAATTGCCACGCTCTTTTTATGGCGTCATTCAAAATTTCGAGGACAACTTTTGAAAAGGGTCACCCAAGGAACATTCATGTCAAGTTTGGCTGTAATTGGACCAATGGTTACTGAGGAAAATATGTTTAAAGATTTCAAAGTCAAAATCTGCCACGCCCTGCCATGCTCATATTTGGGCGTCAATCAAAATTACGCGAACAACTTTTGAAAGGGGTCACCAAAGGAACATTCTAACTAAGTTTGGTTGAAATTGGCCCTATGGTTACTGAGGAGAAAATGTTTAAAGATTTCCAAGTCAGAAACTGCCCCGCCCTGCCAAGCCCATATTTGGGCGTCAATCAAAATTTCGCGTACAACTTTTGAAAAGGGTCACTCAAGGATTTTTGGACAGACTTGTTAAAATGGACAAGCATGAAAAGATATTCCTATCTAGCAGACAAGTAGCTGACACCTTTTTTTACTCATTCCTTTGAGACTTTGTGATTTATTCTTTCATTTGACCAATTGATACCTTGATTTTATTTGACTCGCTGTATTTTTATGGCTTTTGGATATATTCTTTCATTTTCTTTCCTTTTCACATCCCTTTCAAATGGGACAATTTAGTGCCCTTTCTAACAAATAGGACAGAGAGGCAAAATAAGCTGAGTAATGTCACAATTGATTGGTATCAAAATCAGCCTCAGAGTAGAGAAATAAAGCTATAATAATTAAAAGGTTGAAGCATATTATTCAAGAATAAAACTCAATAAAAATCAAGATATTAATAAACAAGCTAAAAAGCACTTTTAATGACCTTTATTATGTATACTCATACCATATGATAACTGACAACATGCAGCGCATTTGCCACTACGCCTTCAAAAAATTCTGGGGAGAACCCTGAATGCTGTATACCAAAACACTTTGGAGATAGCAAAATATTAGCCAATGTAAAACTTGTGACCCTCAGGGACAGATCAATTTTGACCCTGGGGCTGTAATTCGGTATGCTGTTTACCAAATATCAAAGCTCTATGCCTTTCTGTTTAGGAGACGAACAGTCTATGCAAAACATGTGACCCCCGGAGATGGGCCAATTTTGACTTAGGGGCTTAATTTGTACTTTCTTGGCATAAGTCCACTAGATGATGTTCCATACAAAATGTCAAAGCTCCTGTGTTCAAACTCGCTCTGCATGAAAGGGGGCCCTCCGTCTTTGAAATAGGGGGTGAATCGAAAAACATACGGGGGAGGGGGCAAAGGTATAACAAGAGTTGCCCGCAGACAGAATGACTCGCCTTTCAGGTGCTATTTGAAGCAGGGTTAATGCTAAGGGCACATGTTCATAAAGTCAAGGTCATCTCCTTATGAATACATGTTTAAAATATGAGCATCTTAGTATGAAATGACCAAGAAAGAAAAAGTTAAAGTTTTTTTTATCGGGTTAAAAGTCAAGGCCACAGAATCAAGGTCAGCGTCTTATATAAAGATCTATTTATAGATGGGTGAATATGTAAAATATGAGCCACCTAGCAATAGTTACGATAGAGATATAAAAGCAAAGTTTGGCGACGCCGGTACGACAATAGCTCTTCCGAAGCACACGTCCCTAGCGAGCTCAAAAGTAGCATTTCAATGATGTTTACTTTTATAACCTGTATACGTGTTCAGCTGAAACAAAATGGCGATCATGGGTTGATGTTCGAAAATTCTGGCAACTTGTTACATGGGGATTATTGTTTCCTTTAGAAATACAGGAGCTGAAGTCCATGGAACTACCTTTCTAGTCATTTTCCAGCCACTTTTCGTAACGCGTTTCAGACATTTTCTTTTAAAAAAAGCGCTTATGTGCTGAATTACTCGCGTCACTTATACTTAGAGCTTCTACGGAAATTCTTTAGCACGATCCCTCAGCCGGTTTTGTCGTTTTCGACTGCCTTGTCCCCCGCACCCCCCTTAAAAAGTCGGAGATTCGTTTCATTTTCTAAAAGAAACGATCGGCCGCTGGAAAGAAGCGTAATTCCCATAGCAAAGACTTTCTCCGGCGTTCAGTAAATGAACTTGAAGGACAGAACAAAAAGGAATTTTATTATCGGGTTGCACTATTTACGTTCGCGACTCCTGTAAGCTCGCGGGCCCGGGATACAATTTTCTTATTCGTCCATAACGATACTAGGGGTCCTATGGCTCACTCTAGATTGAAAACTGGACCTCTAGGCCTTTCCGCTTTAGACATGAAGATAATTTTTCTTTAAATTTTAACTACATAAGCCTGTTTTAAACTTGCGACTCCCGGGGACGCGAGTATAATGACCCTGGGGCTACATGTTGAACCATCCGTTTTGATAGAGGATAACTAGATGATGCTTCACACCAAGTATTAAGACTTTATGCCTTTCGGTTTTGGAGGAAAGCTTCAATTTTTTACTATATAAGCCATATAAAAAAAATTGACCCACGGGGACGGGCCAATTTGACCAAAGGGGGGGTATTTGTTGGTGGATTTTTCTTTCATAAACCTTGTGGTTAAAGGTGAATTCAATTCGAATGCTGGTTCATGATAAGAAGATTTTAGGTGTGGCCAATTTTGCCCATTTTTGGATCAAGGTGGGGCTCCAAGGTGGGTGGGATTACTCCATTACGTGCACAAATCTAGATCGCTTTTCCATTTGGATGCTTCCTGCTGAGTTTGTTTGAAGTCTGTCCAATGATGCTTGAGAATAAGTCGAAACAAGAGGACCATGATGGTCCTAAATCGCTCACCTGAGGCATCTGCAAATTACAGTACTTTTTTGTATAAAAAAGACACAACTTGAGCAAAATAAATAAAACAAATATAAGATTTTGGGCTTTGTACAAAACAATTCAGTAATGCTTTACAATGAAAATGAATGCCTTTGGCTTCATAGTTTAATCGATTACCAAACTATCCCAGAATTTTTCACCCCCAGGGAAAAAGGTTTAAAAAAGCATTGTGAGAAAGCAAACAATTTCTCCATTTCTATTTAAGAAGAATCCTTTCAATGTGGTTTATGCAATTTTCAATCCCAGGAGCAGAGACATTTTTTATCCTAAGAGCAAATTTTCCTGTAACATAGTACAAAATTATATAGTCATGCTACATACCAAATATGAATGCCCTTCATCTTATATTTCAGAAGGAGAAGACTTTTGCTCTAATTGGGTGTTTTCCAAAATTTTGGACCTCTGGGGCAGTGCCATGTTTTATCCCAGGGCTAAGATTTTAGCTAACATAGTAGAGAACCATCTGGTTATGCTATAAATCAAATATGAATGCCTTAGACTTTGTAGATTGCGAGGAGAAGACTATTGAACATGGTCTAATTGAGCATTTTTCTGAACTTTGGACACCCAGGGAAGGGGTGTTTTTTAACCTACAGGCATAATTTAATCAAAATTGATAGATTATAGCCAGGCTATGCTACACTCAAAATGTAAATGCCCTCTGCCTTAAAATGAAGAATTTATTTCAAAATACTCAAATTTTGCATTTTTCCAAATTTTTGGACCCCAAGTCAGGGCTGTTGGATGAAAACTTTTTGTGATATAGTAAAAAACCATCTAGTTATGCTACATACCAAATATGAATATCCTAGACCTTATAGTTTAAGAGAAGCCTTTTGAAATTGCTCTTATTAGGAATTTTTCCAAACTTTGGACCTCGGGGGGCCATTTTTGACCCCAGAGATTAAATATTTAAAAACTTGGTAGAGAACAATATGATTAAGCTCTTACAAAATATACAGGCCTTTGGCCTTGTAGTCTATGAAAAAAACAACATCAAAGATTTACTAAAATTTCCAATTTTCATATGCCGCGGTTACAAGAGTTTTTGACGAAATTAAATTCTTTTAACAACTTTAGAAGAGCTTCACCCAATGAACATCCCTGCAAAGTTTCAGCTTGATTGGCCTACTGGTTTAGGAGGAGAAGATTTTTAAAGATATTTAAAGAATTACTAAAGATTCCCATTTTAAAATGCCGCGGCAACCAGAGTTTTTGACGGAAATAAACTCTTTTAACAACTTTTGAAAAGCTTCACCCAATGAACATCCCTGCAAAGTTTCAGCTTGATTGGCCAACTGGTTTAGGAGAAGAAGATTTTGAAAGATATTTAAAGAGTAAATAAAGATTCCCATTTTCATATGCCGCGGTTGCAAGAGTTTTTGACGGAATTAAATTCTTTTAACAACTTTTGAAGAGCTTCACCCAATGAACATCCCTGCAAAGTTTCAGCTTGATTGGCCTACTGGTTTAGGAGAAGAAGATTTTGAAAGATATTTAAAGAGTAACTAAAGATTCCCATTTTCATATGCCGCGGTTGCAAGAGTTTTTGACGGAATTAAATTCTTTTAACAACTTTTGAAGAACTTCACCCAAGGAACATCCCTGCAAAGTTTCAGCTTGATTGGCCTACTGGTTTAGGAGGAGAAGATTTTTAAAGAAATTGTGGACGGACGGACAGACAGACAGACGGACGACGGACAACGACCGATCACAATAGCTCACCTCGCACTTTGTGCTCAGGTGAGCTAAAAATGAAAAGTAATCGCACGTAGACGTCGCAATAGGTCACCGCGACCTTCGGTCATGTGACCTAAATACCAAGTATCAACGCTCTAGGCATTCTATTTATGTTTTAATAATTCACTCTTAATTCCAAGTAAGCGGGAATGGTCCACTGGTAGAGTCCAACTATAACAAAAGGGGTATAACATGAATACATTTTGAAGAAGCTCACTTGGAGATTCTTCATACGAAATATAAATATTCTTAAGTTTCTGGTTTTGGAAAAGCATAAAAACCCTCTTTTTTAAAATGTGCCTAGGGGCCAAATATGTCATAAAGGGTATCACATGAACAAACGTGGAAGAGGCCCGATAGAAGATGTAACACACCAAATATCAATGTTCGAGGCTATTTAATTTCAGAGAAGGTGATTTTTGAGGATTTTCTTCTTTGTTTCTATGTTAACCCTTTCCTGTTTTATGAAATTTTAGACTGGTCCAATTTGAAAGAGGTTGCAGACAACAATCAAAAATGCATGCAATTTGAAATCTAACAATCCTATGTGGTAAAAAATATTGTGGGAAAAGGAGAAATTGCTTGTTACAAGCAATTTCTCCTTTTTCCACATTGTTTTCTCAAGTATAAAATCACAGTGACGTAAAATCCCGGGTTTGTCCAGGAAAGGGTTAAAATAGGGTGCGCCCAGATAGAGCCCTAATGTGACTCGGAGAGCATCACATGAACAAACTTTGAAGAGGTTCAAATTGCATTTTTTAAGATTTCGTTCTTTGTTTCCATGTTAAATAGCGTGTGCCTGGGAAGGACCCAAAAAGACCCCATGGGGCTTTCTTTTAATAACTTTTGAAAAAGCTACTCGGCGTTAGCATGGGCAAAATATCAAACCCCTATGCATAATAGTTTGTCAGGAGAATTATTTTTTAAGATTTCCTTCATTGTTTCTATGTGAAAAGTCTATACTTGGGCATGGCACAAAATGCACCCAGGGTCAATCTTTTGCAGAGGACAAAAAGGGAAAGGTTCTGACCTCTACGCCTTATTGTTTGTTAGAATATTTTAACGATTTCATTCTTTGTTTCTTTTTGAAATAAGGTGTGCCTGACCTGGCCAAAAATGGGTCCTATGTGATTACTTTTAACAACTGTTTAGGGGGTCATAATGTGATGCCAGATGTAAAACATATCAATTCTATGCTTTATTTGTGGTCAGGAGAAGATTTTTTTACAAATATTTCCTCCATTGTTTCTCTATCAAATAGTTTAACTTTTCTGTTGCCTTTGCAACCTGAGTTTTTGACGGAATTCAATTTTTACGACTTTAGAATCCTTCATCAAAGTCACATCATCACAAGTTGTCAGCCGAAGTGATTTGGTGCTTTAGGAGGAGCTTCTTTAAGAAATCGTGGAGGGACAGATGACAGACATCCAACAGTGAGTAATCATAATAGCTCCTCTTGAGCACGTAGTGCTTAGGTGATCTAATAAGACGTTGAATTGGAAAGATTTTTTTATCTACCGATCCCTTGCCAATGGAGTTACTCTAATATTTGGTTAATCTTAGGAGGCAAATTTACAAAGCCCTTCCATCAAAAGATCTGTTCTATCTTAAAGTGCCTCTTTGTCTAACGCTTACTTGATACAGATGTTTTTCATCCTTTTATAGTTCCTTTCAATAAAACAAGGGAAATAATTAATATTTTAGAATAGGTTTCTCTTTTGATGGTGTACATATACATGTACTTACATTTACAAATGAATGCCTTCAGTAACCACAGAGATATTACAAAATGTCAATGTTTTAGCAAGACAATAAGATAACCCTTACAACGCAAACCACAAGAAGGCTATGGCAATACCTCAGGTTATCTGTGAAAACAGCCTAGATAAATATTGATATACAAAATTTTGAACTTTTCCAAACTGAAAAAAATGCAGATAATAATTCTAGTAAATTGAAATTTAAAATAAGTACTAAAGAGGCTAAAAATATGGATAGAAAAGAGAAATTGCTTGTGCCAAAAAAAATCCTCATATAATTCTTTAACCCAATACCACAAAATCCTGTTTTTGATGCTTATTATTCTGTTTTTTCACATTATTTCTATCTAGAAAGACAGAAATATTTGAAATTCTATCCACTTGAAATTGTCATCTGCAATGTTTCCTTCATTTTGACCAGTCTAAATTTCTGTTGTCTGGTAATGGGTAAAAGTCATAAGAACCAGAAACTGTGTGGTAGTGAAATTTAAGCTATATTTTGCATTTACATGCAATAAATTTCTCTTTCATGCTCTTTGGTGGGTTGTCAGGATTTCTCCACAGATTGTCATTTGATAATATCATCCGTGCGATTTTTATCAGAATGATAACTCACTGCTTGGGTAAATGTTGCCTGTTTTTGCTCATTGTGCACTTTTGATCATCATCTCAGATCGACCAAAGAGATTGATGAAGCCATTATGTTGACTTTTTTTTCTGAAAACTTCAGACTTTGTCTCTTTATGTATTAAACCATTCAAACACAATGACGCTTTTTGACGCCCTTCAAGAATACATCTATGGAAAACATTGTGGACAATCAAGAAATTGCTCGTTACAAATTGTTGTCTGCAACTCCTTTCAACTTTGACCAGTCTAAAATTTTGCCATCTGGTATTGGGTTAAGAACAAGAATATTCTTAATATTGATCTTGTAAGACTGATAAATCTTTCCTTAAGTGGATAACAAAAATGTTTAGATTTTTATAAAAGACTCTGCCACTCAAGAAAATATAGCTTTTGTTGTGCAGCTAATGGAGGGTAAATCAATTTACACTTAAATGAATAATTATTTTAAAATATCAATATCAAATAGCTATCTATTTTTTAAACAATGGAGTGACTCTACAATATTCCTTTTCTATCCCCACATAATTACTCCCATCAACTGTTTTGTTCAACCTTTGTGTACTGCTTTTTCTACTCTTCCCTGTAGAAGATGTTTGTGAATCATGCCTGTAGTTGCGTTCCAAGTTTTCATTATTAGAGTCAGTCTGTCTGTGGAAATTTTGCCTAACTCTCTCAAATACAGTTTCGTGTCTGTTATTTTCCTTGTTGTTAGTTGATGCCCTCTCCCTATGTTTCTCCACAAATCTTTTATCTGAGTCGTCAGAATCATTGTTGTCAAGATGTCTTTGTATTCTTCTATTAAAATTTCCATCACTTTTATTCCTCCTATATATTGTCTTGTCAAAGCTAGTTTCACCTAACTCATCAGGCTGATATCTTATTTTCTGATGATTGCCAAAACCCCTTTCTATACCAAAATTTCTATTCCTAAACTTTGAATTCTCGGGAGTTTGTTCATAAATCCTTTTTTGTTCGAACATTTTATTTTTCTTAGTATACCTGTCTTTTTTGTCTAATTCAAGAGCAATGTCAGATTCAATATTATCATCCTCATCTGTGATAACTTCACTGCCTTCCGTTATTGATTTTCTATTGCTTGGTTGTTCTGAAATATTCTGTAACAATGTCAGTACTGTTTCATCATCAAAGCCTATTGGCTTTGGGAGTCCAGCTCCTTTCTGTTTCAATCTAAACTTATCTTCATCATATGAGGTAAGAATAGTGCTGAAATATGGTTTGACAACTGGTTTATTTTCCTCTGCAACTTGTTCCTGGGTTTTAAAAGCAAACTTGGATGGAGGTACAGTTACTGCAGCATTTCCTGAAGCATGCGGTAATAAATGTAAAACTCTTTTGCCAAAGTCTGCTAGCCTGAAAAAAGATGCAGGAGATAATTAGCCAATTGTTGCTGTCCATCAAATAAAGAATATGCAATATAACAACTACATATTTATGCTGTACATGAAACCAAAGCCATGTTTTTTGACAAATCTTTCATGTTTTACCTTGAGCTTTGACCTTGATGAAAGGAATTTTCTGCAAAAGAACAATGAAATCAATATAACAAGTTAGAAGAAAATTATTTTTGAGGATTTCTACTTTGGCTGCCATGGCAACTAGAGTTCATCATGGAGCACACTTCTTAGAAATTTGAAAAACAATACTGTGAAGTTTGGTTGTGATCTTGCCAGCAGTTTCTGAGGAGAAGACTTTTTAAGACAAAAGCCATCAGAGACTGATTATGCCTCCCAATTATAGACTATCAAAAAAGGTATAAAATAAAAAGGGAAATGTGTTCAGACGAACCAACAGATGCAGGTGGGGGTATATGGTCACCCTGTTCCAGACATGCTTAATTTTAACATACATCCTTGAGCTGTGACCTTGACCTTGGAGATATCTGATTTTTTTTTAAATGGTATATCTACTCAGGATAGAGAACAATTGTGCAAATTTATTTAGAATTCCATCCATAATTTTAGAAGCTATGCTCAAAACATGCTTATTGTTTGACCTTGAACCGTGACCTTGACCTTAGAACTATCTATTTTTATTTCATTTTTGTGGGTGTATGTTTATTTTTCAATTTGCACATCTACTCATGACTGAGAACAATTGTGCCAAGTTACATTGAAATCCATTTATAATTGAAGGAGCTATGATTTGGTCAAAGTTAATTCCAATGTTCGACCTTGAGCTGTGGCATTGAAACTGTATAAATATTTTTGTTCAAATGGCACATCTTCTCATGATAGACAACAATTGTGTAAATTCATTTCCAAATCCATCCATTATTGAAGGAGCTTTTCTCTGGAAATGTTTAATTTCATGATCTGACTTTGAGTTGTGACCTTTACCTTAAAGATTTTATTCAAATTGCACATCTACTCATGATATAAAAACAATTGTGTAAAGTTGTTTCTAAATCAATCCATAAATGAAGAATCTAAGCTCTGCATATGCTAGATTTTCATGTTCAACCTTGAGCTTTTACATTGACCTTGGAACTATGTAAAGATTTGTTTCAAATTGCACATATTCTCATGATAGAAAACAATTGTGAAAAAATTATTATGAATGCCATCCATAATTGAAGAAGCTATGCTCCTGACATGGTTATTTTCAACATTTTACCTTAAGCTGTGACCTTGACCTTGAAGCTATCCTATTTTTCTAAATGGCACATCTTATCATGACTGAGAATAATTGTGCCAAGTTATATTGAAGTCCTCTTTTAATTGAAGGAGCTATGCTCTAGAAATGCCTAATTTCAACTCTTGACCTTAGGATGTGGATTGATTGAATGGGGTTTAATGAAACTTTTAACAGTATTTCAGACATATTGCGGGGGCTGGAGCACCTAACAATGGATTCCTTGTATTTCTCACACCAGTACTACCACTACATCCTTTCTTAGCCTCCAGCTGCTATCCCACTTAGGTTTATGATTATCCACCAATTGGTGAGAGACAAATGTTGGAAAGAGTATGTCCCGCTGCTGGGGAGCGAACCTATGACATCCCATAATTGAAGATTAGGAGTCTGACGTGCTACTGACTGCGCTGTGATGGCGATGACCGTATGCTCTGCTCTGGAAAAACTTGATATTCACCTTTATCCTTTAACTGTGACCTTGACCTTGGAGTTATCTGAAGATTTGTTTCAAGCTGCACATGCACTCATGATAGAGAACAATTGTGTAATGTAATATCCAACTCCATCAATCATTGAAAGGGCTTTACTCTGGGAATTGTAAATTTCATGGTTTGACCTTGAGCTATGACCATGACCGTGGAGGTACCTGATTTTTTTTTTAAATGGTACATCTACTCAAAATAGAGAACAATTGTGCCAAGTTATTTTGAAATCCGTCCATAATTGAAGGAGATATGTTGTGGATAAGCGGTGGCTATATGCTATATGCTCATCCTTTGGGGGGTTTACACACTAAAGGACGGATGAACATATTGACAGTTGCATGATTGACACAACGCCATGACAGTAGCTCACAGGCCTTAAGCCTGTGGAGTTTAAGAAATTAGCTAGATGCCCTTGAGTGCCTGATACCCTCAACTTGCCTGAATTTACTTATCATTCCTGAGGAATTTGGCTGAAAACCATCCTGCAGTTTGCAAAGAATAAGATTTTCAAAATTTCACTATTTACCATATATGGAGACAAGTCCCCTCCACCCGAAAAAAGCCATGAATTTTCATCTGAGCCGTATTTAATGAAGGAATTTGACAAAGAGTCACCAAAGGATAGTTTTGTGAAATTTAGTTGAAAACTTATAATCGTTTGTAATCACTGTTTAACATATATGGAAATTTGCCCTTTCCATTAAAGCCAATCAATTCTTATTTTTAGCAATCTAATAATTGGGTCACCCAGGGATCATTCTTGACAAATTTTGTTAAAATCAATCCAATGGTTTCTGAGAAGAAGATGTTCAAAGTTTTCACCATATATGGAAATAAGCCCCACCCATTAAAGCCATATTTACAGTCCTATCAAAATTCTTTGAAGGAATCTGATAAAGGATCACCAAAGGATCATTTCAGTGAAATTTGGTTGAAATTCACCCTTTGGTTTCTTAGGAGATATTTTTTCTAAAGATTTCATCATATATGGAAATATTAGCCCCATCCATTGAAGCCACAATTTTTATCCAATCGAATACTTTGAAGGAATCTTATAGAAAGTCACCCAATGATCATTCTGGTAAAATTTGGTTGAAATTCATCAATTGGTTTCTGAGAGGAAGAATTTTAATGGTTTCAACATACAGTAGAACCTCGTTAATTCGAACGTCACTGGTTCGTAGGTATGTGTTCGTTTGTATACTTTATGCGGTCCCGATCTTTTTCTGTCTTTATCTTTGTTACAAAACTCTGTCTAATTCGAACGTCAGTGGTTCGTAGTTCGTAGGCCATTTCAAGTCCCGAAAATATGATTATAGCACAAACTCCTATGTTTAATTCGTATGTGTGGTAAACAAATTGTCACAAATCACCACTTACCTTGATTATCACACCTGCTGCTCTAATAGACAAATAATGTGATATCATGTACATTTTCAGGGGCTATTTGGTTTGTAAGGTGGGTAATTAATCGAATAAATGTTCCCGTAATTATCGGTGAAAATTTACTTTAAATTGACGCACCCCCATTAGTATCAGTGTTATTGGTCATTTAGAAATTCTTACCATTTTATTTTAATTTGCGCTTGCTTTCTTCATAATCGTCCGTCCTTAATTTTATGATTTGATGATAGAATACTCAGAGTGATTTGATCCAATGCATTGCAGAGGGATATCACTCTGATGGAGTACAAACACTGAGTTTAAAAAATGCCAAAAATTAAAACGGAGATAAAAGCATAAAAATACAAGATGAGTTATTTCTAATCTATGTTTTCCTCAATTAATATCTTGGGGTCTTGTTTAGAAAAAATAACCAATTTAGAATCAATTCCTAAATTGGGGACAGAACAAGACCGTGTCCGATTTCCTCTATCTCAAATAGCCATCCATTTGCCCTCCGTTTTTATCGTACTATGCTTAATTTGTATAAATTTCCTCGATCCCTTGCGCTACCAACTACCGAGGTTTTACTGTATATGAAAATTAGCCCCACCCTTTAAAGCCATGATTTTCATCCAATCAAAATTCTTTGAAGGAATCTGATAAGGGGTCCCCCAATGATCGTTCCCGTAAATTTGGTTGAAATCCTTCAATTGGTTTCTGAGAAGAAGATATTTGAAGGTTTCACCAAATATCGAAATTAGCCCCGCCCCCCCCCCCCCTATTTAATTTTTATCATCCGATCAAAATTCTTTGAAGGCATCTGATAGAGGGTCATCTAATGATCATTTCTGTAATTTTTGTTTGAATTCCATCAATTGGTTTCCGAGAAGAAGATTTATGAAGGTTCACAATATATAGAAATTAGCCCTGCCCATTTAAGCAATGCTTTTCATCCAATCAAAATTCTTTGAAGGAATCTGATAAAGGGTCACCAAAAGATCATTTCTGTGAAGTTAGTTTAATTCTGTTCAGCCCATTCTGAGGAGAAGATGTTTAAGGTAAAAGTTTATGGTTGGAGGGACACACACACAAAAGCACGCATGAAAGCGAACAAAGGACAGACGCATGACGGCCAGAGGAGCTAAAAATTGCTTAATTGCTTGTCATTTGACCTCGGTTTTGACCTTGAACTTCACAGTATCCAATAAAACTTTGCAAATGATGCTATTACTTTTCAAGGGGATTAACTATACCAGATTCTTATGAAATCCATCAATCAATGTAGAAAATAAGCTACAGCAAGAATGGGACAGACACACTAATAAAAACAAACAAGAGGGCCGTTTGCCCTGGGGCGCTCACCTGAGATAAAGGCTCTTTTTCTTTCAACAGTCTAATTTCATGTTCAGGTTAGGATTATGAAACAAGTAGGCCACAATTACATATAAAGACTATGAACCTGGGGATCCAAAAGTCTAAATTACAAATTCCAATGCTTTAGTGCTGATTTGAAAGAAGGAAAAAACTTTTTCCATGGGTTATAATTTCAGAAATAAGAAAGAAGACTGTGAACTGATGCTTCATGCCTATAACCCCCCCCCCCCCCGGAGACCCGAGGATCATGAGTTTAGCTATTTTGTAAGAGATCAATATACTAAGGCTTCATGCCAGTGTTTTTAACAGATTTCAATTCTTTTAGCTAATTTTAAGGGGGACCACCTAAGAAATATTTCTGCAAAATTTGGTTCAAATTGGCCCAATGGTTTGGGAGGAGATGTCATTTAAAAAATCGTTCTATATTTCTATATAACAACTCCCCCCACGGGGGCTCCGCCCCTGGGGACCCGATGATCATGATCTTAGCTATTTTGAAAGAGGTCAATATACTGATGCTTCATGCAAAATATCAAGGCTCTACGCCTCCTGGGTCAGGAAGAGAAGGTTTTTAAAGATTATTTTAAAATTTTACTTTTGTTGCCACGGCAACCAGAGTTTTTAACATATTTCAATTCTTTTGGCTATCTTTGAAGGGGACCACCTAAGCAACATTTTGCCAAATTTGGTTCAAATCAGCCCAGTGTTTTTGGAGGAGATGTCATTTAAAAAGTCGTTCTTTATTTCTTATAAACCCCACCCCCCTGGGGCTCCGCCCCTGGGGACCTGAGGATCATGATTTTAGCTATTTTGAAAGAGGTCAATATACTTATGCTTCATGCAAAATATCAAGGCTCTACGCCTTCTGGGTCAGGAGGAGAAGATTTTTAAAGATTATTTTAAAATTTCACTTTTGTTGCCATGGCAACCAGAGTTTTTAACGGATTTCAATTCTTTTAGCTATTTTTGAAGGGGACCACCTAAGGAACATTTCTGCCAAATTTGGTTCAATTCCGCCCAGTGGTTTTGGAGGAGATGTCGTTTAAAGAAATTGTAGACGGACGACGCACGACGGACGACAGATGGACGATGGACAAAAGTGCTCAGGTGAGCTAAAAACGCCCGTCCCATAACACAGACAGGGATAGCTCTATATTCCCACAAATCAGGGTCAAAAAGGCCCAGTGACAAAAAGGCCCAATGACAAAAAGACCCAGTGTCAAAAAGGCTCAGTGACAAAAAGACCCAGTGACAAAAAGGCTAGTGTTCAAAAAGACCCAGTGTCAAAAAGGCCCGGTCTAAAAAGGCCCATTATGAACAAGTAAAGTAAGTAGAAATAATTGCTAACATAATCCTTTCCAAGGCAACAATGATATAAATCATACTGTATAAGGCAGAAAAGAATTATATATATTTTATTACAAATACTTTGCTTTCCCAAAGATATTGCTACAATGACAGAAAACTGTTTTGGGAAAAGGAGAAAATGCTTTTTAGAAGCAATAGCACTTTATAATACTTGCTTCTTTATGCCAACACCTTTCAACACACTTACTAATTTCACTCATATATGACTGCTATTCTATAATTCATCATTGAAAAGTGTTTGATTCTATACTCATCAATTTTAACCCTTGTCATGCTGAACCCGGAATATTCCGGTTTTGGCAGGAGATAAAGACAATGATCAGCCTGCACATTAGTGCAGTCTGATCTTGGTCTACACCTCCTGCTTGTACTATTCCTAAAAGTGAAGTTATAAAATTGAATTTCAAAGGAATATTGAATATCAAACAAGTACTGTCACTGC
This sequence comes from Fragum fragum, assembly GCA_946902895.1. Classification (NCBI taxonomy): domain Eukaryota; kingdom Metazoa; phylum Mollusca; class Bivalvia; order Cardiida; family Cardiidae; genus Fragum; species Fragum fragum. The sequence goes on along the minus strand of OX336370.1, from coordinate 65,458,799 downwards.
TCTCCGCCCTTTGATTTTAATACAATTCCATTGGGGATTTTATACAGCATGACAAGGGTTAAGTCAGATGAAAAATAGTACGAGAGAAATACAAATTGTCATAGTCAAAATAAAGTCAAATGTTACGATTGATTGGTGGGACTTTTTGGTCAGATTTGATAGTGGGCCTTTCTAGTCTGGCCCTTTTTCGTCAGTTTTTAAAGTGGACCTTTTTTGGGATAGGGCCTTTCTGACACTGGGCCTTTTTGACCCAACACTGTACTGCCACTGTTATTTGGTGGGGGCATGATTTTTTTTTTTTGATTTACTAGCCTCCATTCTAAATGCAAATTGAAAAGCTATGAGTTGTATGGGAAATGATATCATCATCATAGATGTTAACTAGAGGCACTTGAGCGCCTGTATTGCTCAACAGGCATGAATGTACTGATTAAGCAAATTTTTTCATTAGTTTAGAATAAAATGAATACAAGAGCCATGTCGGACATGGCCATCCCCCACCTTAAAAGTTTGATAGTAAACTGAAGCCAGTTAGATTTAGGCTTCTTGTGCACTGCATTTCTTCTCAATGAGTTCGATAATAGCTATTATACTTTCAGAGATATGTTCAGGACAAAATCTAAGTCTTTAAAACAACAAAGGGCAATAACTCGAAAATTATGCAAGCAAGATTTGTGGTTCTTGTGCACTGCGCTTCTCCTTAATGAGATCTATCCACTTATGAAGTTTCAAGTTAATAGCTATTACACTTTCAGAGATATGCCCCGGATAAAAACTTAGTCAGTAAAACAACAAAGGGCAATAACTCCATAATTATGCAAGCAAGAGTTGTGGTTCTTGTGCAATGAACTTCTCCTCAATGAGATCTATCCACCTATGAAGTTTAAAGTTGATAGCAATTATACTTTCAGAGATATGCTCCTGACAAGTATAGTGACGGAAGGACCGAATGACGGAGGGAGACCATTACTATATCCCCTTCGCCGAAACGGCAGGGGATAATAATGAAAATCTTTGAAATAGTTCTAGAGAACCATTTCAAACTTTTCATTGTTTTTAAAAAAAAATCAAGTCAAGTTATGTAAAATTCATAATATAAAATTTTCAATGTATACCATATATGGACATAACTAACCACCATAATAGCCATGTTTTTCAACCAATAAAAATTGTTTGAAGGATTCTGACAAACAGTCATCTGGTTATCATTCCCATGAAATTTGGTTGAAATCCATCAACACGTTTCTTAGGTGACTTTTTATCAGATTATGAAAAAGAATTTTGATCGGATGAAAAATATTGCTTTAATGGGCAGGGCTAATTTCTATATATAGTATATACTGAAAACTTTGTAAATTTCTCATTTATTTGGTTGAAATCCATCAACTAGGTTCTAAGAAGATTTTCAAAGCTTTTACCATATATGGAAATAAGCCCCGCACATTAAGGCTATGTTTTTCATCAGATTAAATTTCTTTGAAGGAATCTGATAAAGGTTCACCATAGGATGATTTCTGTATTTGGATGAAATCCATCTACTGGTTTCTGAGAAGATTTTCAAAGCTTTTACCATATATGGAAATTAGCCCCCTCTCCCCCCCCTCCCCCTTCAAGCCATATTTTTCATACGATCAAAATTCTGATCAAGAGAATCTGATAGAGGCTCACACAAGGATCATTTCTCGGAAATTTGGTTGAAATCCATCCACTGGTCTCTGAGAAGAAGATTTTCTAATCTTTCACCATATATGGAAATTGGCTCCGCCCATTTAAGCCATTTTTTTCATCTGATCAAAATTCTTTGAAGGAATCTGATAGAGGGTCACACAAGGATCATTTCTGTGAAATTTGGTTCAAATCTGTTCAGTACTCTCTGAGGAGAAGATTGTCAAAGAAAAAGTTTACAGACGGACGGATGGTTGGACGGCCGGATGGATGTGCGCACGACGGACACAACGCCATGACAATAGCTCTGTCGCTTTCAGCCAGTGGAGCTAAAAATTGATATTGATATAAAAAAGTTAAATATTTTGACAAGTAAGGTTTGGACTTTATCATGAAAATGAGGATAAATTGACTAATTATTTTGTTTGTGTTTCCATATTAGTTTTTGGGTAATGTCAATAACAACTGAATTGCTAGAGGAAGACAATTGAACGTACTAATTGATATGTCATGGAAACCACAAATAAAGGCAGTTTCTGGTGCAATCGACAGATAACATATATTCCTGGTGAATTTCAGTTCCAATTCGGGTATACATTGTTGACTTATTTGGCATCTTGTAGCATAAAATATTTTTGCTTCTTTTTATAAACTTATGAACTGTCATTTTCAATAAAAAATCAGTTTAATCCCGTCCTTTCAATTATCTGAATGCATTACAGTTAAAAATTCGAAAATTGACAGACAAAAGATTTCTTTCTTAGGCTGTGCAAGAGCGACTTTAAATCATTTCTATCTTGTTTTTTAAAATAATTCTGATTAAATATAAAAGAATGGGACTTCACCATCTTATATCTTCATCCAGTTCATCACAGCGTCCCTCTTCTATACACACCATGGCTTCTTTTAATTTCAGCCAATTTTTATGTACATTACTGTCATGCTTTGATATCTCTGTCACATTTTTTGGCAATCTTTCACTTCGGAGAATCTTTATCACAGAGTCTTTAGAAACTGGAAAGCTGTTTGCAAGCATTGTTGGTGTCCAGTAAATCGGATCATTCTTATTCAGATATTTAATTTGCATTTTGGCAGCCCATGTCAATAGTGTGGGTTCCTTTGGGTTGTAAAAGTTTTTCAACTTTCTTTCAATTATCTTCTCCTTTAGAAATTGTTTTTGCAGTTTCTCAGCAGTTCTGAAAGAAACAAAAGGCAAACAAAATTAGCCTGTTTGAATTATGTAATTATATTTTCACATAATTATATAAACAAAGTATGAGTCATTTTACCCAGGGCGTACTCTAGACAGAAATTTCTTTTAGCCAACCTTCTAGCCAATTTGATTGAAAGTTCTTTAGTCAATTTAGCTTAATTGCAGCCAACTTCTTAGCCATTGCAGAAATGTTTAAAATTTATAAAGATTTTTTTTTAAAGAACCTTCTATTAAAATATTTTCTGTAGTTCATGATTTCTTTTATGTTTTTAATTTCATGTAAATTATTTCAACCCATTCCCAAACAATCCTACTTTTAGAGACTCTAAGAAAAAGGGAAAAACATTGTGGACAATACAGAAATTGCTTGTGACAATCTTTTGTACCATTCTAAAATTCCACATACTAAAATTGTTGTCTGCTACTTCTATCAATTTGGACCAGTCTAAAATTTTGTCTGGTAATGGGTTAATTAAAATTTCAAAAGTATGTTGAAAAAAAATAACAAGAGGACCATGATGGTCCTAAATCACTCCACTGAGTATGATGGTTCATGGCTTATTAACATATACAAAATAGCAAAGCCCTCTGTTTAATTATTTTAGAGAAGATGTTTAAAGATTTTCTCTTTTAATCCTAGGTATATTGATGATCCTACAATAAAGCGCTTATTTCCTGAATATTGTAATGCTTTGAAGTATAAACATCAATACATACCAAATATCAAAGCTCTACGCCTAATGGTTTAGGAAAAGAAGGTTTTCAAAGATATCATTCTTCATTCCTATCTAAAGTTAGGGATCGCACAGACCAGAGCTTATTTTTGGAATACAGTTATACTTTGAAGTATTTTGGTATAGGGTCAATAGCTGATGTTATGTACTAAATATCATGTCACTACGCCTAATTGGGAGAAGAAGACTTTACAGCTCTAGGCCTTATGGTTTTGGTGAAGAAGATTTTCATAGATTTCCTTCTTTATTCCTTTGAAAAATCAGGGATCACACAGAAAAGGGCTAATTTTCAGAATACAGTAATTCTTTAAAGTATTTTGGTAGAGGGTCAGTAGGTGATGATACCAGGGTTTTTTTTCTAGAAATTGGGAAGAGGCCTTATCCTGTATGTCATGGGAAATTTTTACCCAGTTTTCAGAAGAATTGGGAAACATGAGTTTAACAAGAGGAGCATGATAGTCCTAAATCGCTCACCTGAGGCATCTGCAAATAACAGTACTTTTTGTATACAAGAGGACCATGATGGTCCTAAATCACTCCACTGAGTATGATGGTTCATGGCTTTATGATATAAACAAAATGGCAAAGCTCTCTGTCTAATCATTTTGGAGAAGATATTTTATAGATTTCTCTTTTAATCCTAGGTATATTGATGATCCCACCATATAGCACTAATTTCCTGAATATGGTAATGCTTTGAAGTATAGACATCAAAACATACCAAGTATAAAAGCTGTAAGCCTAATGGTTTAGGAGAAGAAGGTTTTCAAAGATATCATTATTTATTCCTAACTAAAATTAGGGATTGCACAGAAAAGGGCTAATTTTTTAAGTAATTTGGTAGAGGGTCAATTGCTGATGATATGTAGCAAATATCAAAGCTCTAGGCTTTATGGTTTGGGAAAAGAAGATTTTCAATGATTTCCTCCTTTATTCCTTTGTAAAATCAGGAATCGCACGGAAAAGGGCTAATTTTCAGAGAATGATATTGCTTTAGGTATTTTGGTAGACAGTCAATATATTATGATATGTACAAAATATCAAAGCTCTAGGCCTTATGGTTTGGGAGAAGAAGATTTTTAAAGTTTTCCTTCTTTAATTGTATGTAAAATCAGGGATCGCCCAGAAAGGGCTAATTTTCAGAATAGGGTAATTCTTTGAAGTATTTTGGTAGAGGGTCAATAGATGATGATTTGTACCAAATATCAAAGCTCTAGGCCTTATGGTTTGGGACAAGAAGATTTTTAAAGATTACCTTCTTTATTTCTATGTAAAAACAGGGATCATTAAGAAAAGGGCTAATTTACAGAATATGGTAATTCTTTGAAGTATTTGGTAGAGAGTCAATAGATGATGATGTATACCAAATATCAAAGCTCTAGGCCTTATGGTTTGGGAGAAGAAGATTTTTAAAGATTTCTTCCTTTCTTTCTATGTAAAATCAGGGATCGCCCAGAAAAGGGCTAATTTTCAGAATACGGTAATTCTTTGAAGTATTTTGGTATAGGGTCAATAGATGATGATATATACCAAATATCAAAGCTCTAGGCCTTACCATGGCAACCAGAGTTCTTCATGGATTTCAATTCTTTGAAGTATTTTGAAAGAGCATGACCTAAGGATCATTTCTGTGAAGTTTTGTTGAAATTCCATGGTTAGTTTAGGAGGAGAAGATTTTTTTGTAATTGTGAACGGACGGACGGACGACGGACGATGATCGATCACAATAGCTCCCCCAGAGCACTTTGTGCTCAGGGGAGCTAATAAAAGAAAGTAATAAAAGTAAGATTCATGCATCCTTTTCAAGATTCAATGATAAATAACTATATTTACGGGTCTTATCCGTAATAAAATGAACAGAAATATTTAACAAAACAAATTTTGAAGAAAATAAATCCATATAATGCAAAATAAACTGTAATTTAATCTAAATATAAAAGTTCTAGGCTTCATCATTTGGGAGATGAAGACTTTAAAAGTTTTCTTCTTTATTCATTCGTAAAATCGGGGATCGCTTAGAAAAGGGCTAATTTTCAGAAAACTGAAATTCTTTGAAGTAGTTTGGTAGAGGGTCAATAGATGATGATATGCACCAAATATCAAAGCTCAAGGCCTAATGGTTTGGGAGAAAAAGATTTACAAAGATTTCCATCTTTATTCCTTTGTAAAATCAGGGTTTGCACAGAAGAGGGCTAAATTTCAGAATACGGTAATTCTTTGAAGTATTTTGGTGGAGGGTCAATAGCTGATGATACATACAAAACATCAAAGCTCTAGGCCTTATGGTTTAGGAGAAGACGAATTTCAAAGATTTCCATCTTTATTCCTTTGTAAGAAAATGGCTAATTTTCAAAGTACGTCAATTCTTTGAAGTATTTTGGTAGAGGGTCAATAGGTGATGATATGTATCAAATATCAAAGCTCTTGGCCTAATGGTTTAGGAGAAGGTTTTTTAATAATTGTTTACCACACGACGGACAGACAGATGGACAGACTGACATCGGACAATTACCGATCACAATAGCTCACCTTGAGCATGTTGTGCTCAGGTGAGCTAAAAATTAATTTTGAAATAGTCCAATTAAGTTAACCCGACTTTTGGCTTATATTGGTATCTTTTACAAATATAAGCGATTCTCACAATTTCAAATCTTTTTTGAGTAAAAATTAAACTAAATTTCCCTTTCCATTTTCCAACTGTTCAGTGTACTGAATAAAAGAATTTAATGGGGAAACTGTATTTTGAGGGTCAAATTTTAAACTAGTGACCTGATCATGGGATCCATGACTTTATATTAGCAAAGAAGAAATACATTGGGAGACGATCTTTTACCTGTCAATCAAGGTAATGAACAAAAGCGTTGATGCGTGAAAGGGATTTCCTCAAGTCAATCAGATAATTTCTTCACCCACCAGTCCCTTATCTTTAGTTTTTTACTTTTCTTTAGAAATATTAAGACAGAAATTTCCCTCCCTTTAGCCTGCATTTTCTCCAAACAAAAAATTCTTTAGCCATTTTCTCGAAAATTTTAGCCATATTGGTGTTGTTTGGTCCAGAAATAAGACATGAAAACTGGATCTTCAGAAAAGAAGTATCTATCTATCTATATATACTGCCCAACTCCCCTTTCGGGTATTACTGGCAGGCGCGCGTCTGTGCTGGAATAAAAACTGTTAGACATTTGTTAGGGTGCAAAATTTTAAAAGTATTGTGAGTGTTAGATTAAAAGAGCTGATAAAACATATTTTGGTCATTCAGGGACGGCTCACTATCTGAAAAGAATCGACTCTTTTTGAACGCTGCAATATCAGGTTGCTGTACAATTGTTTCTGGAAGGCTGTTCCATAGTATCACTGTGTAGGGAAAAAAAGAATATTTAAAGTAGGCTGCATTTGTGTGGATCTGTCTGAAAGATGCTGTGTGCATATGTCGAGTGGTCCTCACTGGTCTTTCAAGATAAGCTGGTACTGGCACTGCAACAAAATTGTTAACGATTTTATAAAACATGGTGACTCTGGAGATGTCTCGTCTGTATTGGAGAGTTTCCCAACCAAGCTCCTTCTGCATGCAGGTTACACTGTCATAATAAGAGAAATTATTTTGAACCCATCTTGCCGCTCTACGTTGTACTTTTTCCACTTTGTTGATATAGGTTTTTGTGTAGGGGCTCCAAACTGTTGATGCGTATTCTACCTGGGGTATAGCTAGGTAAATGGCAGTGTCATCTGCAAACAAACGAACTTGGGATGTGATGTTATTTGGAAGGTCATTCATATACAAAAGAAACAAAAGAGGGCCAAGTACAGATCCCTGAGGTACTCCAGACGTGACTGGTACTTCTGATGAGCATCCACCTTCTAAGACTACTTTTTGTGTTCTGCCTATTAGAAAAGATTTAATCCACAAAAGGGTAGCATTGTTAACACCATGTTCCTGCAATTTATACAAAAGTTTTAAGTGGCTAACTTTGTCAAAAGCCTTGCTGAAGTCTAACAAAACTAGATCAGTTTGTTTTCCTTCAGTCAGGTTTCTGGCAAGATGGTCGGTCAGTTGAAGTAGCTGGGTTTCGCATGAACGCCTTTCTCTAAAACCATGCTGCAAGTCATAAAGGATATTATTTTTGTCAAAATGTTCACTTAGATTTGAGGCTACAATATGTTCTAGAACTTTACACAGTATACATGTTAAAGATATAGGTCTGTAATTTGCAGGATCTTCTTTGTTTCCTTTCTTGAAGAGTGGAGTCACGTTTGCTTTTGTCAAAACTTGGGGAAGAGTGCCTGTGTCTAGGGATTTCTGAAAGAGAATTTGTAAGATTGGGGGAAATTTGATAACATAAGTTTTTTAGTACAAGAGGTTTGATGTTGTCTGGTCCTGCTGCTTTGTCTGGTTTCAGGTTGGAACTTGGAAATAAGTTTTTGTACACCACTGGTGCAAATAGTAATGTTCGGCATAGCTGGGTATTTGCTGAAAGAGGAAGAGAATACATTTTGTCTTATAGATGAAAGGCAGGACTGAGCCAAAGAAATTTGTGTCATTGGAGTGAAGACTGATTGGAACTGTTGATTTAGGATATTTGCCTTTTCTGTGTTGTCCTATTTGATGGAACCTGAAATTTTATCGAGAAGAGAAGTAAACTAAAATGTGTCAATAAGTACAAATCACCAAAGTAACTCAATATTATAAGAGTATTACAAGACTATTCAATATTTCTGTGTGTGAAATACTGTAAAAATATCCAATTCTGCTCAAAACAGAAGCATTTAGTCTCTGCCCTTATACACTCTCTATAGGAAATTTAAACTGGATCTACCCAGGCTAGTCAAGGGAGTTAATTAAAGAGCATTTTTCAAGTTAACTCTGTATATCCGTAGGAGCCCATTGGAAGCAGATGCTCACACATGGTAGACTATACCCTTTGACATTCCACAGGGTTTACATTACAATCAACACCACAAGTATTTAATGGAAGGCTTCCCCTTAAAGGCTTTTTGCAATAAAAAGATGAGCTCCTATTTCTATCTATCTATATATACCGCCTTAATCCCCTTTCGGGTATTACTGGCAAGTGCGCACAGATCTGTGTGCACTTCTGGATAAATTCTAATCACTGATACCCATTTATTACAGCTGGGTGGACTAAGGGTCAGTTTGTAAAGTGCTCTGCTAGAATACATTATCAGCCTCTGCTTGGAATCTAACAAAAAACCAACTATTCACATTATCCATCCGGCAAACACGACCTAAGAAAAAAAATCAGACCCCACAAAAATATAGTTAAGTATACTTTTTTAATGGTTTTCGGTCTAGAGTTAATCTTGGATTCTCTTGTCGACCGAAACTGTTGGAAATTTCATCAAGCTTATCCTCCGTCTCGTCCTCCAACAAGAAATAATCGTCTTGCTCGGCAGATTGCTCGATGTACCCTCCTTCCGGCGGACGTTTATTACTTCTGAGAAATCTAATAAAGTGTAAGTTGATTTGGACACTTCTTTTGCTTCGTAAGCTCGCAAACATTTTTCCTTCTTTGTTTGTCAATTTTCCCGGAAGTTACAGAAACCCTGGCTTGAATTTGTTTTCAAAACTTTAAAGATTTGCTGGCCTAGAAAAAGTCGGGTACCACTTCTATTAATTGTTTATTATGCGTACTCGTTCGAAAAAATTGTCTGGGTTACTGCCCCCTAGATCTATCGATACTAGACTCTCTCACAGACAGCGGGCTACCAGTTTATCGCAAAAAAAATACTAATACTGGTAAAATTTCATGATTGCAGACCATGGAAATGGGTTTGAATTAAAAAGAAGAACAGAAAATGGAAAATTATTACAAAACTGTCAAGGACTCATGGGACTCAGTACTCATGATCGTATTGATTAGGCCTACTGATTCAATAAGATTTGTTTACAATATATAAACTGATCCAGAATCAGGAAGTTCCATCCTAACTACCGTATTTTTTGTTGTAGTATACGTGTATTTTTGTAACTGTAAAAACATTCTTTTAGAACATGCAAGGGGCAACAGCAAACAATTAATTTGTGTTCACAGTGACATGTTATTTCTGGTGAAAGTGTTTCAGACCGTATAAGATAGCGAGTGTGCATACATAGACTCGGTTTGCATTAAACTTTTCGGTACATATGCGATTGGTTTGTCATTATGTTTGTTTTGACCCTTTGATCCAACTCTGCCTTAAGTTTATGCTTTAAATCTTCTGGAACTCGACGAGGAGCATTTAAAGTAAGAGTGACATTATCCATTACCCGCAGGTGTCACTTTCCCGGAAGTCACCCTGTACCCTGGAATTAGTCATCATACTGCTTTTTCGTCAATGGCTGATTCTAGATTGCAAAGATAATTTGTATCAAGCCTAGATCAATTGAAGTTTGGGTGCTTATCAAACGAGGAGCTTTTGTATCATCGACATAAAATCCCGTATTAGTCTTTGAACCTCGGTTTGAACAACGAAGATTTTAAAAAAGCCCTACCTTTCAACATGTCTTCCGAGTGAGCTATTGACTTGTAGTCTTGCTTTCTGACGTTGTCTTAACCATTGTCGTGCTGAGTTATAAATCCACAAGTGAATTGCATTAAAATCAAAGGACTGAATGTACTAAGTTATATGGGTCAATATTTTATATTTCAAATCTGCCTTATAACAAATTTTGGCTTAAAAGTACAAGCAGGTGGTATAGAGTAAGATCAGACCGCACATGTGCAGACTGATATTTGTCTTTCCTAATGCCAAGGTAGGGATATTACAAGGCCTAATATCATTGCAAATGGAATTATATTGGCACTACTACACTTATTAACCTTAAAATTGATTTTTGTGGAGTTAGGACCTATCTAGAGATTCTCAAATAAGGAGCCTCATCTGTCTGGTGAAATTGTAGAAGAAAAAACGCTTACCGTAATCACGCTATATTCCATATCCCCACATCCTCCACTCACATTCCCATGTATATTGTTCATAAACTTAGTTGATTTACATTTTTTCTGAAAATGGTTAATCTGTTTGCATTTCCTACAATATTTACCTTTTGTAGGACGAACAATTTCATTGTCATGATTGTAACCACATCGACCGTACTGCGTTGGTTTTTCATTATTTATTTGTATAAACCACCCCCTGAGGCTTCGCCTCTGGGGAACAAAAGAAAGAATATTTTTAAAGAATCATTCCATAATCCAGTAAGTCTGATAAGCCATACCCCTCCACGCCAACATGGTTCCGCGAATCTAAATTTCACGAACAAATTTTGAAATTGGTCACCCAAGACACATTCATGCCACATTTAGTTTAAATTGGCTTAGTGGTAAAGAAGGGGGGGGGAGATTTTCAAAGAACTGTTCAATGATTTCTGCAAGTCTGATAAGCCTACGCTTCCTCGCCCTCGTCTTTGCACAAATTTTTCGAACAATTTTTGAAAAAGGTCGCGCAAGGGACATGTTTTCTCTAGTTTTGTCCAAATTGCCCCAGTGGTGTGGAAGGAGAAGATTTTTTTAAGAACTATGCGATGGTTTCTCCAAGTCTGATTAGCCCGCCCTGTTATGTCCACATTCTTTTTCAAATCGAATCTTTACAGTTTTTGAAAAGGGCCACCAAGGAACATTCCTACCGAGTTTGGTCAAAATTAGCCCAGTGGTTTACGAGGGGAGGATTTTAAAGAAGTATTACATTAACTCCCCTAGTCTTACCTCTTTTTTTAAAAGCAATTTCACGAACAAGTTTTGAAAACATTCTTTTAAGGAACATTCTTGGAAAATTTAGTCCAGAACAGAATTTTATGAAAAATTCGATATGGCAAAAGTATCCTTTTTGTCAGTTAGTTATCAATGTCATGTACTTTCCCCCTGTGTTATCGTCGCGCTAAACATTTTTGCCTCTTTTCTTAAAGTAATGAACATCCATTTTGAATACAAAATTGGCTTAAAACCCTTCTTTCAGTTGTCTGAAAGCACAACATTAAGATATTTAAAAGTTAAAAACAAAAATTACGCTTGTAGAGCCGCTTTAATAAGTATGATAATCCCGACCCTGTCACGCCCACATTTCTTTTTGAAAATCAAATTTTCACGAACAAATTTTAAAAGGGTCAATTAAGAATCTTTTTTGAAAAAGTCTGGTCTAAAATTGCCGATGGCTTAGGAAGAGAAGATTTTAAAGCAGTTATTTCACGATTTCTTTATAAAGAGCCCGCCCTGTCACGTTCGCTGAATGATTGATTGATTGAATGGGGTTTAACGCCGCTTTTTTCAGTATTTCAGTCACATCGCGGAGCACCAAACAATAGATTCCTGGTATTTCTCACACCAGTACTACCACTACATCCTTTCCTAGCCTCCAGCTGCTATCCCACTTAGGTTTACAATTATCGGAAATGTCGGAAAGAATATGACCTCCCATTATTGAAGATTAGGAGTCCGGTGTGCTACCGACTGCGCTATGACGGCGGCTTCCACGTTCGCATTTTTTGCGATTTTCATAATCAAATTTTGAAAATGGTCACCTACGAAACATTCCTGTCAAGTTTAGTCAAAATTAGCTCGGTGATTATACAAGGAGAAGATTTTCAAAGATTTATTCCACAATTTCTGTAAGTCTGATTAGTTTGCCCTACCACGCCCACGTTTTTTTTTAAATCGGAATTTCACAAGTTTCGAAAAGGTCACTAAGGGAACAATCCTGACAAGCTTGGTCCAAGTGAGTTATGAGGAGAATATGTTTAAACAAGAGGACCATGATGGTCTTAATCGCTCCCCCGAGTATGATGGCTCAAGGCTTTATGATATATACAAAATATCCCACCATATAGCGCTAATTTCCAGAGTACGGTAATTCTTTGAAGTATTTTAGTAGAGGGTCAATAGGCACCGATACATACCAAATATCAAAGCTCTAGGCACGCTGATTTAGGAGGAGAAGATTTTCAAAGATATCCTTCTTTATTCCTTTCTAAATTCAGAGGCTACTTTTCAGAATACGGTAATTCTATGAAGTATTTTGGGGAAGGGCCAATGGGTATTGTTTCACACCAAAAAGGCCTTATGTTTTGGGAGAAGAGGATTATCAAAGATTCCCTTCTTTATTCAAATGTAAAATCAGGGATCACGCAGAAACAGGCTAATTTTTAGAGTAAGGTAATTCTTTGAAATACAGTGTAATTTGGTAAAGGTTATTTCTATGTAAAATTATGCATCGCACAGAAAGGGGCTAATTTTCAGTGTACGATAATTCTTTGAAGTATTTTGGTATAGGGTCAATATATGATGATGTATCCTACATAACAAAGCACTTGACCTTATGGTTTTGAACAAGAAGATGTTTAAGTTTTTTCACTCGGTTGCCATGGCAACCAAAGTTCTTTATGGATTTCAACTCTTTGAAGTAGTTTAAAAGAGTATGACCTAAGGGTCATTTCTGTGAAGTTTGGTTGAAAATCCCTTGCTAGTTTAGCACGAGAAGATTTTTTGTAATTGTGAACGGACGGACGGACGGATGGACGCCGGACGATGACCGATCACAATAGCTCACCCAGAGCATTTCGTGCTCAGGCGAGCTAATAATCCGTATGTGTTTCTTTACAATATTTGGTGTACTTAGAACATCATATTTTCTATAAGACAACTACCTAATCTTATATAGTACACACAAATGTATGGGTATCTTGTTACATGCATTAAGTTAAAGGTAGCCTTAGGTAGGTATCTATGTTTTTTTCATTTCAAAGATTTTGATTTTTCTTATTCCCCCTCATTTACTATTTTACTGCAATATTCTGAAAAGTAGTTTTGCTAAAATCAGAGGACGTTTAACTGAAAAAACAAGGGCATTTCCCTAATAGCCTACGTAGGCTGTCAATTTAGATTAAACCAAGACAGTTACGAAGAATATTGGGTCATTCAAGCGGTGCGTATAACAGCTGGAATCCCGTATTCAGTTTTGAATTTGCTCAAACAAACGTCACCAATACGTCATCAGGAGCTATGTTCGCTAGCCGGTCATCAGTTCTGTAAAGATTAGTTCAAAACTACCATGAGCGTTAAAACGAATATACACACTTGCCGTAGTTTTTTGTCAACCATTTGATGTGACATAATTCAGGACATTGGTTGTTTCGCTTGTCAATTTGTTGACTTTGGGTCATATGCAAATGAAGTAATGTGAAGGCGACAACCGAATTCTGTGATATCTGAAAATAACCTGGAATCACGCCAAACCTTTTCTATATAAACCAAAACAGCCACATTAAGCCTATTAGATTACCACGAAAACATTATCTGACTCAAATTTAAGTAATAAGTGTCCGTTTTAGCCTTGTTTTAGGCGATTAGCAAATTTTCTTATCTAGGTTTCAGAAACATCGATACCTCCCTTTAAAGACTGATATCAGTTAGAAATAAGGAAAGTATTTGTAAGAGTGAATAATAAGTAAGATTAAGTTGGTAATTTTCTTTATTAATGCTTATCAAGGGTAACAAAACCAACAATAAATAGTTGGAATAATAAAATAGTTGAGGTCAAATGAAGACAAAAAAAAAGAAAATACATTTAACAATAGAATGACTCTAACTTAAAATTCAACCATAATTTTGATTCTCACAACATTTCCACAAGTTGACTCACTAACCATTACATAAATCAGTTATGTGTTAATACTTGCAGTAACCAATGCCGCCCCAATCCTGCTTTGTTATGCCCCCACGAAAAGAGCTATAGGGAAACATTGTAAACATTAAAGAAATTGCTTGTAACAAGCTATTTCTTCAATATCCACAATTTTTTCAAAATTAACAACTTGAAATCGCCATTTGCAACCTCTCTCAGTTTAGATCAGTTTAAACATGTGTCATGTGAAAGTGGATTGAACTATATACAGCACGCATTAACAAAGAAAAAGTGTCAAAATTCAAAGCAAAATTTCTTCTTTTTGTGGTGCTTTTTGCAGTTAGAGGTTAAGAACAATGTTTGAAGCTGCATATCTATATCCAAATCATTTCCAACTTATTAAAAATGTGTGTCCAATTCAAATCTTGATATAGCAAGAGGCCCATAGGGGTCACCTGAGTCCAAAGAGCACAAAACAGAATAAGGTCCACCAGATTATGCTACACACTAAGTATCAAAGCTCTAGCCCTTTGAGTTTGGGAGAAGAAGATTTTTAAAAGTTTTGACTAAACAAGCCTATGTTAAACTTGGGACATCTTGGAACAGGCTAATTCTGACCCTGGGGCCATAATTTATACAATCTTGATGGAGGTCCACCAGATTATGCTACATACCAAATATTTAAGGTCTAGGCCCTCTTGTTTGGGAGAAGAAGAGTTTTAAATTTTCACTATATAAGCCTATGTAAAATTCGTGACGTCCAAGAATGGACTAATTATGAACCTAGGGCCATAATTCATACAATATTGATAGAGATCAACCAGATGATGCTACATACCAAATATAAAAGCTCTAGGCCTATCTGAGAGAAGATTTTTAAAGTTTTCACTATATAAGCCTAAGTCAACTTGTGACGTCCAGAAATGGGCTAATTTTAACCCTGGGGCAATAAGATTTTTAAAATGTACACTCTATAAGCCCTTTGTAAAACTTGTGATGTCTGGGAATTGGCTAATTCTGTCTCTTGGACCATGATTTATATAATCTTGATAGAAAGCCACCAAATGATGCTACAAACCAAATATAAGAGCTCTAGGCCCTCTAGTTTGGGAGAAGAAGATTTTTGAAATTTTCATTATAAAGCCTTTGTTAAACTTGTGACGTCCGGGAACGGGATAATTTTGACCCTGGGGTTATAATCTAAACAATATTGATAGAGGTCTACTAGATGATTCCACATACCAAAAATCAGAGCTGTAGGTCTTTTGGTTTGGTAGAAAAAGATTTTCAAAGTTGTCACTATGTAAGCTTATATACCCCCCCACCTTTGCCCCCCCCCCCAGCACGGCCATTTCTCGACAGATTTTTTTTTCTTGTACAAACTTGATAGTCCTTGCCCTTAAGACTCTAAATACCAAATATGAATCTAATCTGACAGCCGGTTCATGACAAGAAGATTTTCAAATGTGTACCCTCTTTGGCCCCTTATATAAAAAGTTAACGCACGACATACAAAACACAATCGCTTCGGTCAGGTGACCTAAAATAGAAGAGTAAATTTAAATAAATTGTAAAACCAAGGAGAATAAGGGCACCTGCAATGGGCAGACTTTCGGCTGTTTGGTTCTGGTTAATGAATCGAACCCCTAAGATAAACATTAAGTTATCCAGGAAAAACATGTTGAGACTGTCAAATATTTGACCTTAAGCTGTGACCTTGTCCTTGTAACAAATGAAAACAAGAGCTGGTCACAGTCATGTGACAAATGCCCCCAAAGGACAGGGTCAAGCATGTGGCACTTTGATTTGTTTTGTAAACACAACAACATGCATCGTCTGGGTTTTTAATAAATGAAATTGTATTATAATAATTTCTATAAATACAAAATAAAATCAAGAAATGCATTATGGACAGATTTTTCTGAGGTGAAAGGTCAAGGTCACTGGGTCAAGGTCAAGGTAATGTAAAGTGGTCCACCCAATTAAGCATCTGTCCAAATATGGAAGCAATCCATTGAAGAATAAGAGAGTAAATACAATTTAACCATTCTGGACGCCCCTTTGACCCCAGATTGAGACCTTGACCTTTGAGATAGGAACCTGGGTCTTTTTCGCGACAGGTCCTCTTAAGGTGGTGAACATTTGTATGAAATAAATTTGTACCTGCGTGCATAATTATAGAAGTTACAGAGCGGACACGGCAAAAAGTGCAGATTTTTGACCTTTGACCCCAGATTGAGACCTTGACCTTTGAGATAGGAACCTGGGTCTTTTTCATGACAGGTCCTCTTAAGGTGGTGAACATTTGTATGAAAGAAATTTGTACCTGCGAGCATAATTATAGAAGTTACAGAGCGGACACGGCAAAAAGTGCCGATTTTTTACCTTTGACCCCAGATTGTGACCTTGACCTTGAGATAGGAACCTGGGCCTTTTTTGCGACACGTCGTCTTAAATTGGTGAACATTTGTATGAAAGAAATTTGTACCTGCGTGCATAATTATAGAAGTTACAGAGCAGACACGGCAAAAAGTGCCAATTTTTTACCTTTGACCCCGGATTGTGACCTTGACCCTTGAGATAGGAACCTGAGTCTTTTTTTGCGACACGTCGTCTTAAGTTGGTGAACATTTGTATGAAATAAATTTGTACCTGCATGCATAATTGTAGAAGTTACAGAGCGGACACGGAAAAAAATCCCAATTTTTGACCTTTGACCCCTGATTGTGACCTTGACCTTTGAGATAGGAACCTGGGTCTTTTTCGTGACATGTTGTCTGAAGGTGGTTAACATTTGTATGGAAGAAATTTGTACCTGCGTGCATGATTATAGAAGTTACAGAGCGGACACGGCAAAAAGTGCCGATTTTTTACAATTTACCCCAGATTGTGACCTTGACCTTGAGATAGGAACCTGGGTCTTTTTCTCGACACGTCGTCTTGAAACAGTGAACATTTGTGCAAAGTTTTATTGAAATCCACTATTGCATGAAGAAGTTACAGAGTGGACAAGAAAGTTGGACGGACAGACAGACAGTTTGATTACTATATGCCTCCCTTTGGGGGCATAAAAATTGTTCCAATCGGTACCTCTAATTGCACATATGTGCAGGCTGATTTCTGTCTCTACCTCCTACCAGCTGATTTATGTCTATGCCTCCTACCTAAACAGGAATATTCTGAGTTCAGCATGACAACGGTTAAGCTTGCCCATATCACATATTGTCATACTGAAAAGTTTCATCAACAATGGATACAGATTCCCGAGACATCGGTCCATACACACTGACAAACAAATGAACAGACAGCACACACTAGATACCGTCTTCAACATAGGGTAAACAAAAAATAGATAGGACGATTGCAACAATGATTATCACAGAAAAAACCCACTGTATATTGCACTACAATCTGATTTACAGTGGATGAAGTAAAACATGGACGAGAAAAAACTTAAAATTGATCAATTTTACAATTATCTATTGATAAATGCTATAATGTTACCATTAGAAAATGTAAAAAACGAGAAAAAAACATCATAAATCTCAGGCATGTGTCTACCCTATCCATAATCATTATAAAACATAATTATGATAGGCGCTCACTTGAGACATCTTTCCCTTAAAGGTAGGTATCAATGTGGGTTTTTTTTCATGTCACATATTTTCATTATTCCTATTCCCTTTCATACAATATTTTAATAAAATATTCTGAAAAGTAATTTTTTGAAAATCAGAGGTCGTTTATCAGAATAAACCAGGATATTTCCTTAATAGCCTACGTAGGCTGTTAATCTATTTTTAGATTAAGCCGAAACAGTAGCAATGAATATTGGGTCATTCATATGATTAACGATGGAATCCGGCATTCAGTTTGAATTTGCTCAAACCAACATCATTGTTACGTCATCAGGAGTAATGTACGCTAGTCCGTCTTCATTTCTGTAAAGATTGGTCTAAAACTGTCGTAAGAGTCAATACAAATATAGACACTTACCCCAGTTTGAGGGTTAAATATGAAACAATTTAGGACATTGATTGTTTCGCTTGTCAACTTGTAATATTACGTTGACTCATGCGGTTGGTCACGCGGTGTGGACAAACAAATTCTGTGATATCTAAAATCATCCTGGAAGTCTGAATATTTCCTATATAACCACAAAAAGCTATTGTTAGCTTATCAGATTACCCTGAAGATAATGTATGACTCATATTTAAGTATTAAATGTCAGTTTGAGCGTACTTTTCAGCAATTGGCAGTTTTCTTATCTTGGTTTCAGAAACATCAATACCTCCCTTTAAATTTCAGCTAAGGATTGTGGTACAAAGTCAACTAAAAGTGCTAGTCCAGTTCATTTTAGCAATTTTTTTCTTTCTTCAGTTCCTATTGTGAGACAACCAAAATCTCCATGCCGGCTCCATTTCACATAGCTCAGCATACTTCAGAAGATTTAGCCACTGACCTATCTAGGTCAGCAGCCTGTCTGTAAAACTGCCAGTACATAGGTGGCTCAGGTAACGTAGATATGATAGCATAATTCTAGGTTGTATGTAAGACGGTGAGTACAGTAACATAGTGATCTACGTAATAACTAATTAGTAATTAAGTCAATAGGTAAGTAGATTAATTGGTTGCTAAAATCTGGTCCATTTCATACTTCATACTCCGTTGCAATATTTGACTCTAAAAGATGCTGTATTATACATGGTTATTTATGTTGGACATCATTCAAGTCAAATTTGATATACAAACATGGTGCACCAAAAAAACAATTAACAAGTACAAATGAGGGGTATAACATAAATAATAAGTGATGAGGGATGTTCCCATTATATAAACACAAACAAAGATTAATAAGACATCAGATGAATTTTGCCAAATTGTAAGCCAGCATTTGGTACTGAAACCATTAGTCATTGCAGAGAGATTTAGATTCCACAAAAGGAATCAGCTTTAATCTGATTAAAATGTTTCGAATATTGTGTGATTTTGGTGCTACTTTGGCAGACACATTGTGTAATAGATATGTATGAGGTATCAAAGATGAAAACGTCCAAAGAATGATGTTGTCCACTAAAGATTTTGTGCTTACAAAGGCCGTTGAAATCGCTACTGCCATAGCAATAAAGGTACTGCAGAACTCAGCACGGGAAGCAGAGAAGCAAAGTTTCTAAAAGAAAAGAACATAAAAGCAAAATAAAACCTCATACAGAGTAGCCTAATTCCGTCAAGTTATTCAGAAGAAAAGTGAAACAAAGAAAATAGTCTGATTCAAGGGCAAATTGATCAGGTCAAAAGGTGATTTTTTTCAGAAAGCTCATAAATCTGCAAATGTCAAATCAAGGACATACTGACTAGGTCAAGTTTGTAGTTGTAAATAGGTACAAGGGTCCCTAGGTACAACTGATTTCAAGGGAATCACATATACTCTTATTGTTGCTATGAACGCTATCTAATATTGGCAGTATGTAGCAACTAGACTATCACTAAATGTGATTAATATCCCTCTACGCTTTCTGTCACAGAAAATACATTTTGTCACTAGAAGAAAGCCTTTCTTCAAGAAAGATCCAAATGTCCGGAAAAGTAAACCACAATAGCAAGTTCACATGTTTTCTTGATACTGACGGTGTGCAACTTGAATCATATCCAACCAACAGTTAGGTACCAAACTACTAGTTGCTGAGAAAATGAGAAAACAAGATTTTTCATCAAAGGACCAAAACTCTTTAAAAGGTATATGAAGCATAACAAAAATAGGATATGCACATCTCTGCTTGATACTGAGTCTGTGAAGTTTGAATTAAATCCATTGAAAAATTCAAGAAGGGGAAGATGTGTAAAGAAATAGTTGACAGAACCTTGGACATAGGGTGATCACATGAGCAGTATGTACTCAGATTACCTGAAACTTATTCATTAGGATATCTTTATAATTGTTCAGTTTACATAACGCTGAGTCTGTCACTGGTAATCCTTTCCTGTTTTTAGACATTTCAGACTGGTCCAAATTGAAAGAGGTTGCAGACGACAATGAAAATTGGATGAAATGAAACCATCCTGTGTTGTAGAAAATATTGTAGAAAAAGGAGAAATTGCTTGTTACAAGCAATTTCTTCTTTTTCACCAATGTTTTCTCAAGTATAAAATCACAGTGATGTAAAATCCCGGGTTTGAACAGGAAAGGGTTAACAGATGAAAGTCAATAGATTAAGCTAATTAGCCAGAGAAACAATATTTACCCATTCCTACACAAAGGGCCCCTACACAAACACAATTTTAGGGCCATCATAAAAAGAGCTTTGGAAAACATTATGAAAAACTAAGAAAGTGAAGTGCTTTTTACACTTGAAATTTCTTCATTATCCACAATGTTTTCTATCCCAAAAGATAAAGATGTAAGTTATTTCAATTAAAAATTGTTGTCTTCAACTCCTTTGAATTTGGACCAGTCTATTTTGTGTACCGGGTAAATAAACATCAGTAGGTAGTGTTTCTTTGATCACTATTACCTGATAACTGTAAATAGAAGTTTTCACTATTGACAGGTATCACAAAGTTTATCAACCAATTTGTTTAAGTTCAAATGGAAATACTAGATGGTTGTCCGAGGGCAACTGCTGTCAATCCCCCGAAGTTTTGACCATCAACTTGACCTTGACAATCAATTTTAGTGTTTGACCTTGAGCGTTGACCTTGATCTTTAAGCATTCCAAAAAATTCTTCAAATGGCACAGAATAATTGTGCCAATTTATTTTGAAATCCATCCATAATTGTAGGAGAAATGCTCTTGACCTTGACAATTTTATTGTTTGACCATGAGCTGTGACCTTGACATTGGAACTATCCCACAAATTCTTTCAAATGGCACATCTACTCACAATGGAGAATAATTGTTCCAATTTATTTTGAAATCCATCCATAATTGTAGGAGAAACGCTCTTGACAATCACAATTTTAGTGTTTGACCTTGAGCTGTGCCTTGACTTTGGAACTATCCAATAAATTCTTTCAAATGGCGTATCTACTCATGATGGAAAGTAATTGTGCCAGTTTATTTTGAAATCCATCCATTATTGGAGGAAAAATGCTCTTGACAATCATAATTTTAGTGTTTGACCTTGAAGTGTGACCTTGGCATTAGAACTATCCCAAAAATTCTTTCAAATGGCACATCTACTCATGATGGAGAATAAATGTGCCAACTTATTTTGAAATCCATACATAATTGTAGCAGAAATGCTCTTGATAATCACAATTTTAGTGTTTGTCCTTGAGCTGTGACATTGACATTGGAACTATCTCAAAAATCCTTTCTAATGGCACATCTTCTCATGATGGAGAATGACAGTTCCTATTTATTTTGAAATCCATCCATAAATGTAGGAGTAATTGTCCGGACAAACACAATTTTAGTGTATGACCTTGAGCTGTGACCTTGACATTGGAACTATCCCAAATTCTTTCAAATGGCACATCTTCTCATGATGAAGAATGATTGTGCCAAGTTATTTTGAAATCCATCCTTAAATGTAGGAGTAATAGTCTGGACATAGTTTGATGGATGGACGGACTAACAGACTAATGGACCAACGCACTTACGCACATACACCGACTTGTCATTGTGACAACTATATCTTGCTTGTCGCAAGGGGGCTCGACAAAAAGTTATCTTGCATCTTGAGATACTATTTTCAGATATTAACTGTTCCATTATTCAACGTATCTGGAAAATAGCAAATTTAATGAGCCACATAATGCCAGATATCTTATATGATCAGATATAATACAGAATCTGACCAACTGATATCTGCCAATGGCAATTCAATCATAAATTTACTTATAACAGTTGTCATTAACCAGCCCTCCTATATCATTGTTATCCAAGTTCCCTTGGTTCATTTTCAAACACTGATTTAAGGCTTGCCACAGGCTTCTTCTCCTTCTCTTCCAGATATGCGCCATCTTGCATCTCATGGCGGTTAAACAGCAAAGCACGGAAGCCAAGATCACTCAGGCCAAGGTCACTCTGTAGTAGTTTGTCCCAGTCTAGCTGAATAGCAGAAATGGCACTCTGTAATTTAAAAGTATCATAATACATTGACCTGTCCCAATACAAACCTACTTTTAAGGCCCTCTGATGAAAAACAGTCTAAATCTTCCTGTCAGGTAATGGGTTAAAACATGTATCTAATAAGAGACAAAAGGACCTCTGCAGTTGACCAATCATACTTGTCAATCAAATAACCAGTCGACCATGAAATTATTGATTGACACCAGACATGAGTTTTGATCTCCGTTATTTGCCACCATTTTTGTTAATACATTCTGTTGGTTTGGCAACTTAAACATAATAACTACAGCTTATTCAAGCTGTATCTATGTGGTTTTGGTTGGCAACGCTAACGAAGTAAGTCAACGGGGCCAGTGATTGCTCAAATAGGCACTTAAACACCTCTTTTTAAAAATTTGATTGGTCAAGAGTGCTGTGAATCATACAAGTACTTCAAATTACAATTGTACTTAAATATAAGGACAAATATAACCACAATGTATGTTGCACTTTTCAATTAAAAGCATTTCTATTGATAGATTAAGTAAATTCATACAAGACATAAATGTATTATGCTAGGTTCACATAGACAAATTAATCAATTAAAAAAACATTATCAAACAATCAGAACTAGCTAAGAACTGAAGTTGGGATTGTCTATCCTAGTTAGCATTAATCAACACCCACAAAAATAATTGTGACGGTCAATAAAATGCATGTAGATATCAAATAGGCTAAGTGATCTAATCCCGATCGAGAACAACATAGAGCTGATCGAGCAGTATATTAAGCTGCTCAAGAAGCAAACGTGTGGAGGTCTATATTGGTCTGCATCAATTCATTGCTCGGAGTTATACCTGATCAGCCCAACATCTACCTGACCAACCCTGACCTTGGTCGTATGAAATTTTGAAAGGTTCAAGAAGAGCGATTGGCCGTGGTGTAATCACCATATATGAGTTACATTAATCAACTTAATTGACCAATTGCAGCTATCAATCAAGTAATCAACTGACCAATCAAATCATTTATTCAGCCCAAACCTGAGCTTCCAAATACCACATTTGCTGCCATTTTTTGTTTACCATTTTTCTTTGTTTGAAGACTTTTAAAAACATCTTGACTACAGCTTATTGGCGCTGTGATTATGACGTTTAGGTCACCAACCAATCATCTTACTAATTTTGTCATATGCCACTAGTCATAAACTTTGCTAAATAGCAGTTAAAATTCAAACTTGAACTTCCTGGCAGTGTTTATCAGTGGGCCCATAAAGATGTCAATTCAGACGTCATGGAGGAGTTTTTATTAATCATGCGAGAGCACACATATGATCAAGAATAATCAAGTTAGTCTTGCAATCAATAAGGCATGGATGATCAAGTTGATCATATTTGAGGTGTGAAGCCACCTTTAAGGAAAGCATATGTACAGACTAATTGAGATCTATGCCCTAATATCTCTGGAATCAAGAAAAAAGTTGATTAGACTAATCAATCAATTCACTAATTGCGAGGTCAAGGGCCAACACATATATCTATGAAACTGACAGAAGACTATCCAACAGTTCTGATGTTAAGGTCGTCCAACAATATTTTAGTTTTGTTTCTAAATTCTATTTTGACTCTTAGAATTTTTTCCAAGAGGGTCGAATCAATTCTTTTTAATGATTTATCTTATGCACTATTGAAAAATATGAAAAAATATTACTTATTTCATTTATTTATAAGAAAATGTCTCTTGGCACTTATGCCTTCAAATGTATATTACTATTTTGCTCTTTTTGTTGTTTTGAATTTGAGTGCGTGCGTGACCTTTCCAACCATTACACATGTGCGCCAAGTAAAGACTCAGACCAGCCTGTGCATCCGCACAGTCTGATCAGAGTCTTCACTCTCCGTTCTGTAGATAGATACTGACCAAAAGCATCTTTAAGCAATTAGCGAATATTCTAATTGCCCCGAATTGCTGTCCAGGGTGCTCAATGTGTGCGAGTCAGGCACATGCGAAATTGTTGGAAATGTCACGCACAGGCTCATTTCATAGTCAAAGAGTCAATGACTCATTTTCAAATGCTAGCATGGGTCCTAAGTACACAAATACTGCTAAATTATGTTGATTGGTCTTCCCAACAAACTATCAACCTATTACCTCACAATAACGCTTTCTGATGACCCAACGAAATAGAATTACAGAAAACTTTGTGTGAAAAGGAGAAATTGCCTGTAACAAGCAATTTCTCCTTTTCTCACAATGTTTTCTACTCTATTCGGCACTTATTTTCACATTTTAGTGCAATTTTAAATGCTGTCTGCAACTTCTTTCAATTTGGACCAGTCTAATATTTTGTTGTCTGGTAAGGTTTAAGTCATATTCAAAAGCATAGTACCTATCAATACTCTAAGTTCAACTTACATGATCAAATTTACATCTTCCGATCCTCTCTTGTTCAATAATGGGGTTGAAACTGGCAGCCTGTTTTTTAGACAGATCCACAGTAAAGGAATAAGCACTTTCAGAGTTGACCAGTGGAAGGGTCATTTTGATGTCTAGTTGTTTCTGCAGCCATTCTTCATTGTTATCGACCATCCAGTACAAATTGTCCAAATCTTCCTTACCTAAAGATGAAAACACTGTAACATGTAAAACTGAAAGTCTTAAATCGCAATTTCACAAATATGCTGATCTGTCTTGATCCATTAACCAAACAACAAATTTTAGAATGGTTCGATTGATAGACAATTTTTGGTTGACAAAATGTTGATTTTTTTTCACTTTTAAGGTAGATAATAATGCGGATAACAAAGACATTTCTTGTATCAATCATTTCCTTCATTTTCCACATTTTCGTAGGCTTCATTTCTTTGGGGCATCAATAAATGTGATTGTGTGGGAAATGGTTAAGTAACCATACAATCTCATGTTATGATCCTCAAAATGAAAAAAAAAAAAAAATCTTTGATGCAAAACACAAAATTTCTTGTCTACTTTTCTCACTTTGCCATCAAAGCACAGTTGGTAGTGCATTAGACTCACAATCAATCATGGGGTGTAATGGGTTCGATCCCTGGTGGCTACATATACTTTTCGACATTTGTCTCTCACCAATGAGTGGATAATTCTAATCCGAAGCAGCTGGAGGCTAAGGAAGGCTTTAATGGTGGTGAGATATACATGAGATATACCATTGTTAAATGCTCCAGCCACCATATGACTGAATAACTGTTAAAAGCAGCAATAAACCCCATTAAAAAAAACCAGAAAAACCTTTTCTCACTATTTTTTCTGCCCTATATGGTCCTTACATTTCAAATTGCAACCAATTGTACTTTAATCTGAAACCTCTTTCAATTTGGATGAGTCTATAACTTTGTTGATTGGGAATAGTTTGGTACAGTGGATTCTTCGTAACTGCATCCCTAGCAAATTACTGCTTAACTGCAACTCACATTTTTCACAAACAAAGATTTATAGAACAAATAGCTCTTTTCATAGCAACTCCTGGTTAATTGCAACAAAAGCTTTGGCAAATAGGTGTTACAATTAAAAGAATTCCACTGTAATGGATTCGAACCAGGGACCCCTTGACTAGGAGTCCTAAGCGCTATCAATGCACTATGGTGGTGTCCCACTCCACATTAACAAATGTTTCTCAATACAAGAACATGTAATAGATACTGTAAAAATTATAACATGACCCTGTGTCCCTAGGACAATTTCAATCAAGACAAGATTGATAATTTCAATCAGTTCAAAGAGAACAACTATTCATTTCAGTGTATGGTCGACTTATTTTTCATTGAGGGAACAACAAAAGATTGTGGGTATGCCACCTGTGAGAACATAGCTTTGTTGTTTACAACATGAAAGCTATATCAATCTTACACGAAACAAATAATCAATATTAAAACTAATTTCCCAAAATTTCTTAAAGCGTGTCATTAGGCATGTGAATTATACGGCAGTATAATCACATCAGCAGTGTCTTTAGATAAAGTTAAGAAGCTCAGAATGAAATAAAGCTGGGCCTCATCGTTTTGGTTAAATAATCAAATTATAATCAACAAAAAAATCTTGATGTTATACTGGAAAGCAAGGAAAAATTAACTAACTTTTGTGCAAAAATGATAGTATAGATTTATCACGAGGTCAAAAGTTAATTGAATAAATCTAAGCCTATAGCAAACAGCTTTCCAGTAATGAGGAAATGACAGGAAATACATGTGATGATGTACAGATTTTCTTTGGACTGCAACTTATTCAAAGGAGGTGTGTGATCTAACCAGACTGTAAAAACCCATTTCCAGCAGACACAATTTTAGACTGGTCCAAACTGACAGAAGTAAAAGACGACAACTTGAAGTTGGTGAAATTCATTTTTTGTGTCTTGTAGAGTAGAAAGCATTGTAATAAAGAAACAGCTTATTACTAGCAACATCTTCATTTTCAAAAATGTTTTCCAAAGGTTTATCTTTGAGAATCTTAAAAAAGTGGGGTAACATTTGGAATGGGTTTTAAAAATACGGCAAGTATGACATGACGAAATTTTCTGTATATGTACAATTTGGCAGCTGATTAAATAAACCTTTTCCTGTTCAGTCCCTAGTTTTACATCCCTGTAATTTCATTACAACTAAGAAAGCTTTGTAGAAAAAGATGAAGCAATTTCCTCTTTTTCCACTATATTTTCTACCCTACTGAACGGTTATTTTTCATATCAAAACCACCTTAAATTTTCGTCTTCAAAACCTTTGAATTAGGGCAGGTGTAAAACTTTGCAAAACAGGTAAGGGTTAATAGTCTTAACTATTACATGAGTAAGTTTCCTTTACCTGAATGTGTAGCTAAAATATCACTTGTAATAGACTGGTACAGCTGGTCAAAGAATTCTGTGGGAGCACCTTGATGGACAGGAGACTGAGGCAGTTCAAATATACTGTAAAAAATAAATGAATAAGTTAATTCTGTTTAACCCTTTCCCACACAATGACGCTTTTAAACGCCCTTGATATGAAATTTTTGGAAATGATTGTGGAAAATGAGGAAATTGCTTTTAACAAGCAATTTCTTCATTCTCTACAATATTTTCTGCCCCAAAAGTCAAAGATTTTAAAATTTCATCAACTTATAATGCTCAATCTTAACTACTTTCAACTGGACCAGTCTGAAATTGTCTCATCTGGTAATGGGTTAAGAATCTAATGGTGACCTCCAAAATTTTCATTTGTGATCAACATATCAAGGTGTATTTCTACATTGTGGTCAGACTCCAGGGATTTGCTATTTGTCTTACATCCTTGAAGGTATATCTATTCTAAAATAATTCAATTGTTAGTTTCGTCTATCAAAAATGAGCATTCTGATTGGTCGAAAAATTTAATTCATACCTCCATGAACAAAATTTTGAGCATGCAGTGATTTTTGTATGCTTCCGCACAAAATAGTCCCATGCAAAAAGGTATCAAAAGATGTAGGGTTTTTTTTCTTTTTTCGCTCTATACCATTAAATTATAAGAAATGAAGAGACTATTTTTTGTTTTCATGGAGGTATGAACCGAAAAACCTAAATACACAATGTATGAATCCGCTTCGCGTATTCATACAGTGTGATTAGTTTTTCAGTTCATACCTCCATGAAGGGCCGCCGTCATAGCGCAGTCGGTAGCGCGCCAGACTCCTTATCTTCAATCATAGGTGTCATGGGTTCGATCCCCGGCGGCGGCAAATATTCTTTCCGACAATTGTCTCTCACCAATGGGTTGATAATCGTAAACCTAAGTGGGATAGCAGCTGGAGGCTAGGAAAGGATGTAGTGGTAGTACTGGTGTGAGAAATACCAGGAATCCATTGTTAGGTGCTCCAGCCGCCGCGATATGACTGATATACTGTTAAAAGCGGCGTTAAGTGGGCAGGTGAGCGACCTGTCAATTATACAAACAAAGCAGTTGTCATATAGATCACATAATTGATTTTAAAAAACAAGGGCACAGCATGTGATTGCCAACATTTGGCTGCAGCTGCTGGTCAGAGATATTAGGAAAATAAGGTCATAATACCTACAAAATGCTTTTGCAGTTATCCCTTTATATCATAAATTGCTCATTGTGATGTCATGTTTCAAGTAATTATCTTCAATAGTGACGGGCATATGACCATTGTTAACCAAATGCCAAACAAGAAATATAAGACTAGTCCAAATTGAAGGATACTACAGACGTAAATTTTAAGTTTATGATTTTAAATCTTTAATGTCTAAGATGGAAGAAAACATGATGAGAAATGGAAAAATTGCTTGTTAAAAGCAATTTCTTCATTTCCCATTATGTTTTCTACATTTCCCATTATGTTTTCTAAAGATTGTAAAAAGGCAAGATTAAGTTGGAATGGGTTGAAGTTTGTCATGCCAACAACAGAGCCAAGGTATTAATAATAGCTTGACTTTTTGTTCCAAAACAGTCAAATTAACATAACAAACTTACTCGCTGCCAAGGTAGGTTATCAGAATTTGCACCTTCTCATTGATCCAATCTTTATTCTCTCGACAAAACTTCCCAGCAAGTCTGGGTGTTGTGCTGCCCTTCACTAAAAGATAAAACAAGATCAGTTTGTGAAACAACATGCACCTGTTACAGCCTTTTTTGGGAAATATGACCTTGATAAATGACCTTGATGTACAATCTTGAATGAACAACTAACTGGTGTCTATCAATACAGGGAGCCTATGCCCCATATATGAGCTATATATCTTCAACAGTTATTGGAAAACAGTAAAATGTTAAGTTTTTGCCTTCAGCTTGCTTCACGCAGGTAGACGGACTGACAGATATACAGATGGACATCATTAAAACATATGCCACCAATCTTATCAATGCAAGGGCAGAAAAAGAGCTACTGACAGCATGCTTCTATATGTAACATCCTTGGCTTTAATATTATAACCATAATCAATAGATTTGGCTCTTGCCTTAATCCTTTCCTGTTTTGCAAAATTTTAGACCTGTCCAAATTCAAAGAATTTGCAGACAAAAAGTTTCATGTTGATTTTATTTGAAAAATAACCATTCATTAGAGTAGAAAATATTGTTGAAAAAAGAAGAAATTGCTTGTTACAAGCAATTTCTTCTTTTTCCACAATGTTTTCTCCATTACAAAATCACAGGAACGTAAAAACCTGGGATTAACCAGGAAAGGGTTAAGTCAAAGGTATAATGTATAAGGCTAAGGGTGAAAAGTGTGACCAAAACAACTGACCAGGACCTGTAATCTGGCCAAAAACTAGATTACTGAGTTTTTCATTAATCAATTTTTAGAAAAATTGAAGAACAATGAACAGAACACAACCAAAATAAAACATGCACGTCGTTCTTTGTTACTAAGGGTGTGTGTGTGATTTAAATGAAAACCATCTAGTTGTTTGGAGAAAATGGGAGGACCAAAATAAAGCACCTACAGACCAACTTGAAAAACGAATTGCATTCAAATAGGACACAAATTTTAACCCATTCCTGCACAAACCCTAGTTTTTACGTGCAAGCCATGTTATGCTTGAGAAAATATTGTGGAAAAGGAAGAAACTGCTTGTTACAAGCAATTTCTTCTTTTCTCGCAATAATATCTACTTTTGAAATTGATTACTTTTCAAATATCACTCATTTTTAATTGTTGTGGGTAACTTCTTTCAAAGTCAAACAGGGACGTTTTAAAACAAGAAGTTTTATTACCTTTCCCAGAGGCCAGTACATGGTATACACAATCGGCTAACATAACAAATCTGTCAACTGTGATCTGACCCAGCATCATTCCTAGATCATGTGACATCTGTGCCGTATCTAGCAAATACTCCCGCAGTGATATAGCTATGATCTAAGAAACACAATAGACTTCTTTGTAATCAAGAATAGAAATAAGATGATTGAAACATTTTAAGACATTTTGGAAGAAGTAGAAGAATGAAAAACAAAAACATTCATACATATAAAATATAAGCTGTGTTTTCTATGATAGACCAAGACCAGAGTAGTGTATTTAACCCATTGCCTCAAGACTTGGAAGCAATAGCAGAAGATAATATTAAGTTCGTGAAATTTACAAAGTCTTTGGGTAAAAATCATTGTGGGAAATGAAGAGATTGCTTTCTAGAAGCAAATTATTCATTTTCCACAAAGTTTTTCTACGCTTTTTTTTTTCTGGCGGGGAGCATAAAGAAGCCGGATTGTGCAAGAACCCGTTAATTGATATCTACTTATCTATGCCAAATCTAGTGCAGGTCTAAATTTAATGGATACCTGCAGAGAAACTTAAGATACTTTTAACTTAACACAGTCATGCTTTATTACGCCCTTCCAAAAAAAAAACCTTTGAAAAAATTGTGTAAAATGAATAAATTGCTTGTAACAAGCACTTTTTTTCATTTCCAAAAATGTTTTCTACCAAGAAAGACAAAGATTTTTAAAATTCCCTTTACAAAAAATGATTATCTGCATCTTCATTGTATTTGAATCAGTCAATTGCTGCAGTCTGAACACTCAGAACACATCTCAAATATTCTAGTTTATCACACAGATCACATAATTAACACTGACTATGTAGAATTTGATGAAACCACTGAACTTGACTATGACTTACTACCCACTAACTATCGTGCAGATGTTTTTCTTCCCTCTTGTCAAAATCTTGATTAAAACAATGAATTAGCAAGGTAGGATGCTTCTAGATTTTTGTATTGAGACTAAATTAAGAATATTAGATGGTAGGATATTTGGTGATTCTCTTTGGTACAATACTTACTTTGGTCCAAGGGGAAGTAGCACTATTGACTATTTTATTGTTGTTTAAGTTTATTTGGCGCTATTGATAAAAATGTTTGTCCTCCATATGAATTGCCAGACCATAGTGTGGTGTGGTATTACGATATCCACATTGACACACTGATTAACCACTTTGCTAATATTATTAATGTCCCAGCACTAAAATCTACTAAATTCAAAATTTATAATAATAGCCGGAAAAGTATAAACCATTTACAAAGAAATAATTGCTACATTATGAAATGGGAACACAGAAAATTGGCAAACGCCTTCAAACAGACCCATACAATTTTAAATTCGCATTTCACAGATTAAAACAAGGTGCCAAATTGTCACAAGATACGCCTGTCACACTGCTTAATATTAACTGGGGGTTTGAATATTTTGAATGAATTTTTTTGTCAAAGTATGAAAAACAACAAAGGACAATAACTCAAGATATACGCTAGGTAGAGTTATGGTTCTTGTACACTGCACTCCCACTGGGTGAGCTCTATCCATCCATGAAGTTTCATGATTCTAGCTATTATACTTTTAGAGATATACTCCAACAAGATTCAAGTATATAAAACAACAAAGGGCAATAATTCAAAAAATAGGCCAGGTAGAGTTCTGTTTTTTGTGCACTGCACTCCCCCTTGGTGAGATCTATTCACCCATGAAGTTTCATGATCCTAGCTATAATACTTTTAGAGATATACTCCGGTCAAGATTCAAGTATGAAAAACAACAAAGGGCAATTACTAAAAAATAGGATAGGTAGAGTTATGGTTCTTGTACACTGCACTCCCACTTGGTGAGCTCTATCCATCCATGAAATTTCATGATTCTAGCTATTATACTTAAAGAGATATACTCTGGACAAGATTCAAGTATGAAAAACAACAAAGGGCAATAACTCAAAAAATAGGCTAAGTAGAGTTATGGTTCTTGAACACTGCACTCCCACTTGGTGAGCTCTATCCATCCATTAAATTTCATGATTCTAGCTATTATACTTTTAGAGATATACTCCGGACAAGATTCAAGTATGAAAAACAACAAAGGGCAATAACTCAAAAAATATGCTAGGTAGAGTTATGGTTCTTATACACTGCACTCCCACTTGGTGAGCTCTATCCATCCATGAAATTTCATGATTCTAGCTATTATACTTTTAGAGATATACTCCGGACAAGATTCAAGTATGAAAAACAACAAAGGGCAATAACTCAAAAAATAGGCCAGGTAGAGGTCTGGTTTTTGTGCACTGCACTCCAACTTGGTGAGATCTATACACCCATGAAGTTTCATGATCCTAGCTATAATACTTTTAGAGATATACTCCGGACAGGATTCAAGTATGAAAAACATCAAAGGACAATAACTCAAAAAAAAAAGGCCAGGTAGAGTTATGGTTATTGAGCACTGCACTCCATATTGATGAGAAGAATATTACTGCCAAATTTAAAGTTTATCGGACTTATGATGACAGAGTTATGCTCAGGACAAAGATGTGGACATCCACCGGACAAACGGACGCCCAGACCCCACGGGTGATCCCATAAATCGTCCCGTATAAAAAGATTACAACAAAACTCTCAAGATTACAAAGAGAAATTTTGTCAGGCAAATCATTCAGCAGTTAGTTAGATTAGATACTCCACATAATAATGAACCAAAATCGTTTTGGAAAACTGTGGATCAAATGAAAAATCATCAGACAATAACAATCCAATTGCTCGTCTTCATGGTACAACTCTTTATCAGAATTGTACAGTAATAATAACCCTGACTTGAATTTTACTGATTTAGAGATGGAAACAGCAGGCCAACTAGACTATCAATTTACTTGTAAAGATGTACGCCCAGGAATATTAAAACTCAACAAGAGGGCCAGTGGTCCTGGCACTCACCTGAGATAAGGCTCTTTTTTTCTTCAAGGCCTAATACAAACTGGGTCGGGAGAAAACCTCAATTAACATTTAACTAAAATCAACAAGCCCTATTTGGTTTTAATTGGCCAAATAGTTTTGAAAGGGTTGCTTTCTTTATTTCTATTTATACATAGTCACTCTGTGGCTCTAAAATCTTATCAATTTTGAAAGAGGTCAATGTACTAATGCTTCATGCAAAATTCAAGATTCTTCAACATCTGGGTCAGAAGGAAATGTTTTTTTGTTTTGTTTTTTATTTTCATTTTTCTTTTTTAGTTTTACTATTGTTGTCATAGCACCCAGAGTTTTAAACTTATTAAATTCTTTGGTTGAAATCAGCCCAGTGGTTTGGGAGGAAATGTTGTTTTAAAAATCCTTCTTTATTTTTTTATAAGCCCCATCCCTGCCTGTGGCTCTGCCCCTAGGGGCTTTAGGTTGGTGATTTGAGCAATTCTGAAAGAGGTCAATGTACTGATGCTTCATGCAAAATATCAAGCTCTAGGACCCCTGGGCTAGGAGGATATAATTTCTAAAGTTTTTATTAAAATTCCAGTTTTGAAGCAGAGTTTTAAACAGATTTCAATTCTTTTAGATGCCATCACCCACCCAAATTGCCAAATTTGGTTGAAATCTGCACAGCAGTTTTGGAGGAGATTTCGTTTTAAAAATCATTCTTTATTTCTATATAAGCCCCACCCTCTGGGGCTCCGCCCCTGGGTATCTGAGGGTGATTATTTTAGCAATTCTGAAAGAGGTGATTGTACTGATGCTTCGTGCCAAATAACAAGGCTCTACACCTTCTGGGTCAGGATTTCATAATTTTAAAAGTTTTCATTAAAATTTAAGTTTTGTTGCCAAGTTTTGAACAGTCTTTTAGCAACTCTTAAAGGGCACCACCCAAGGAACATTCCTGCCGAATATGGTTTGGTAGGAGATGTTGTTTTAAAAATCCTTCTTTATTTCTATATAAGCCCCACCTATCCCTGGGGTTCCGCCCCTAGGTACCTAAGGGTGATGATTTTAGCAATTCTGAAAGAGGTCATTGTACTGATGCTCCATGCCAAATATCAAGGCTCTACGCCTTCTAGGTCAGGAGGAGATAATTTTTAAAGTTTTCATAATAATTTCAGTTTTGTTGCCTTAGAAACCAGAGTTTTTAACAGATATCAATTCTTTAATCAATTCAGAAAGGGCACCACCCAAGGAACATTCCTGCCAAATTTGGTTGAAATCTGCCAAGCGGTTTGGTAGGAGATGTCATTTTAAAAATCCTTCTTTATTTCTATATAAGCCCCACCCCCCATCCCTGAGGCTCTGCCCCTGGTTACCAGACGGTGATGATTTTAGCAATTCTGAAAGAGGTCATTGCACTGATGCTTCATGCAAAATATCAAGGCTCTATGCCTTCTGGGTCAGAAGGAGATAATTCTTAAAGTTTTCATTAAAATTTCAGTATTGTTACCATGGCAACCAGAGTTTTTAATGTACTTCAATTCTTTTAAAAAAATTTAAAGGGCACCACCCAAGGAACATTCCTGCCAAATTTGGTTGAAATCTGCCAAGTGGTTTTGGAGGAGATGTCATTTTAAGATTGTTAACACACAACGGACGAAGCATGTCGGACGACAGACACAGGACGATCAAAATACCTCACCTTGAGCTTTTTCAAAAATTATTTACTTTGGGAAAAGGAGGAAATTCCTACAAGGTAGTTAAATACATGTATTCTAATTTTAAATTCGTTGTCAAAAAAGACAATCTTATACCACAAGAAGGTAATTATAACAGAGGGGTACGTCAAGGTAATGGGCTAAGCCTGCTTCTTTTTAATGTATTTGTCAATGATATTAGTGATATGTCTTATGAAACCAACTCTTATCCTGTTGTACTTAACACTACTAAACTTAACTGTTTGATATATGCTGATGATTTACTTTTATCATCAGAGAGTAGGGAAGGTTTACAATCCTGCCATGATTCCCTACTAGCATAATGTGAAAACTGGAAGCTGAAGATCAATATTGATAAAACTAAAGTCATGATTTTCAGTTCAAGCAAAATAAAAACATAAAACATCAGTTTTAAATTGAATAGTTCCATAATTGAAATAGTGGGTAGATATATATATCTTGGTATAATTTTTTCAAGCAATGGCAATTTCAAACATGCAGTTGATCATTTGTACCAAAAAAGTCTTAAAGTAATGTTTTCTTTAAACTTAAGTGTTTTCGATTATAATTTGATTAACAATTCCTTAGTGTTGAAACTATTTGATACTCTTATACAGCTAATTTTATCCTATGGCTCAGAAATTTGGATTAGCGGCTACACAACAAAACTAAACTCTCTTGACTATTTACCATATTCACAATAGATTTTGTAAGTATCTTTTAGGCGTCCATAAAAAGGCTTCTAACTTTGCTTCTAGACTTGAATTCGGCAGAGAACCAATTTCCAACTTAATATTTGGTCAGTAACTCAAAAATAGTTCACGTTTATCTCAGCTTCCAGGTGATCGATTACTCAGGGAAACCTTTGAACTAAGACAAATCTTGATCTCAAGATGGCTACAAATCATGGTATTCTGGGATTCATAATTTCATGAATAATTTTTCAATCACTGATACTGAAGCACAGGCAAGCAATATATCAAATATCATATCCAGTAGATACTACATTGATATAAATAACGAACTTTCTTGTCTAAAATCTCAAAGTCATTGTAACAAATTACATACTTTCTCAAACATCTACGATGACTTTTCATTGCAAAAGTATTTGTCATTTGGACTTTCGAAAGAAAAAACTAAAGAACTTTCTAAACTAAGAATCAGTACTTATAATATACTTATTGAACACGGACACTACTTTAGACCTCAGATTCCCCTTATCTGTGATATATGCAATTAAGTAAACAATGAAATTCATTTTGTGCTTTATTGCAAAAAATACTCTGCAACAAAGGCAGTTTTTTTTGTTTTGTTATTTTTTTTTTCAAAAAATGCAATTTGACTACCGTGGTTTGGAAGCTAACTCTGAGAGATCATTTAGAATATACTATTGTTTAATGAATCCTGAAACTGTAGATGAAACAAAATGTGTTTGCGAGTTCATTAGAACTTGTGTTACCTCAGATAATTAGATCACATTATTGACGATTTCTATTTTATCACATTATGTTTTGACATGTTTATTGGAGGTCACCCACTGTTGTTGTGATGGTTTTCTGAATAAAATGTTGTATGTATTTTGTATCTTGCAACACACCTTCAATCCAACACAGTGATGGGGTGTCTTGATTCCTTTGGAAACACACTGTTGTTCTAGAGCTTTAAACATCACACATAGTGCTGTGGGTAGAATAAACACATCCTCTGAGATCTGCTGCATCAACAGTTTCAACACAGTATCTATCATCTCTCTACCCTCTAAAAAAAATTGAAATAGATTCACCCATTACAAGACAACAAAATTTTAGACTGCTACTAATTGAAAGAAGTTACAAACGACTTTACAAATGTGACCAAAACCTTAAACTCTAGATCAGATAATATAGGATAGGATTATTGTGATAAAAGAAGAAAATTCTGATCATCAGCTTTTTCCACATAGTTTTCCATTGTTATTTCTCTTAATCTTATAAAGTGTTGTATATTGTATATTGTGCTGTACATTTTATATACCTCATGGGTCTATGACCTTCTGGTTTGAATAAAGATATACATAAAGATAAAGAATTGATTGGCAATCATTCAATCAATTATGTTTTATGACTCCGAAGAAAAGTAATTACGGACAAATTTGTGGTAAAGGGAGAAACTATTAATTGCAATACAACCAATATCTCCGGATCCTGTTCTCGCTATATTTTCCACACATTGTAGTACTATTTCTCTATTTTAAACAGGCTCATATGCAGCCTCTTTCTATATACCTGACTGCCAAATTTACCCCCTGAACATTTAAAATTTGTAAAAAATAAAAGTGAGATAACATTTTGACAATTTCATACCATCTGATTTTTTCGAGGACCTTGGTGTGATGGAAGCATGTGACCTACATCCACATGGTAACTCCTCGATAATTGTTGAAATAGGGTAAATCTGTTTGTCATCACTGTGACACAGTACATAGTCTATAACTGGCTTTAACACTCTGAAATTTTAGAATTCAAACATCTGAATTAAGTTCTCTATAATTTACAATGGAACAAGTTCCATGTACTTATTGCTAAAGTCTCTGCAGGATTCGAATTAGCCCGAGTATGGGAAATTGGATCCTATGAACACATTTTAAAGCGTACTTTTATAACCTTTCTTTTCATGATACCCAATACATGTAATTAGGCTGCTTTTAATTACTTCACAAGAAACAGTTTTCTGGATATACTGACTGTAATTTCATTTTTATTTAAAAAAAATAAGTGCATTTCATCAATTTCATCAGCATTGAATATTAAACAGTGTTACGTCAATCTTTAAAGCCGTTGAACGTGAAAATCATATACCATGAAAGTTGCCACTGTTATCTGTAGACGGACGGCTTCAAGATTTCCAAATGACAAAATTTTAGACATGCCCAATTACAAGAGAGCAATTTCAAACAATTTCTTCCTTTCTTACTATGTTTTCTATTCATAAACAACAATATTCAGACTCTACCAATTACAAGACAGTCGCTGTTACAAGCAATTTCCCCATTTCTGACAATTTTTTCAATAGCTTCCTTCCATTAGTACCTTGAAATAAGAATATTGTGAACTGCCTAGAAAAGATCAGTAGGTATTGCATGTAACCTGTCATTTCCTGCTTTAAATCTAAAATTAGATTGACCAATCAAATAATACATTAGTACAGAGCTGCAACATTAATCCCTGACACTTTCGTAAAAATATTTTGTCAGTGGGTGCCCATATCACAGTAGCTGCAGCTTGTTTGTGACATTTAGGTTACTGACCAATTATTCACTGATTGACTGATTGTCAGCAAAATGGCTTAAACCTTTCCTGATTTATGAAATTTTAGACTGGTCCAATTTGAAAGAGGTTGCAGACGACAATGGAAAATGCAGGCAATTTGAAATCCGGACATCCTAGGTGGTAGAAAGTATTGTGGGAAAAGGAGAAATTGCTTGTTACAAGCAATTTTTCTTTTTTCCACAATGTTTTCTCAAGTATAAAATCACAGTTACGTAAAATCCCAGGATTGTCCGGGAAAGCGTTAAAACACCGGTAGAGTCAATCTTGCCCAAGGGTGGCTCTGTAATAAGTAACCACTTTGATCAAGCAAACAGTATCAAAATTCCATTTCCAAAAATAATGGGTCTTCTTAATTGAATGTTTTTGCTAATAGAATTATAAATCCTATGTTGATGGAACTCATTTAAACTGTCTCAATGAGACAATTCTAATGGGTTCCTAATGCATAGGAATAAGTGAGAATACAGTGGAATCCTGCTAATTGCAACATCAATTGGTCAGCACTTATGATGCAATTAACCATAAGTTGCAATTAGAAGATGCTGATTGTTCTTTATATCTAACATTTGCACATAAAGTGAGTTGCAATGAAGAAGTGAATTGGTATTATAAGGGTTGTAAATAAGAGGATTCACTGTATTGCATGACGTATTAATGTAGTGGAACCAATTCCTCATTATGATGCAAAAAATGTACTAAACAACCATTCTCTTCAACAACCACATTTTAGCCATCCCTTAGGTGGTCACTTAATTCACATTTAAGTGAGAGACTTATAGTAATCACCCTGGAGAAAGGTCATGGCTAAATAGGGATCCTTCAATCCAGGTAGGAAGTTGTTAAAGTCTTACCTCTGACTGAATGGTTTTAGACAGTCAAGCAAACAGGTTAACCATATAGGAATCTGAAAGATAAATTTAATGAAAAAATTTGGATGACTATTTTTTTGAGAAATTGGACATGAACATTTTATCTGTATATTATATGTATTAACCCTTGTCATGCTGAATTCGGAATATTCCGGTTTTGGAAGGAGGTGTAGACCAAGATCAGCCGGCATATAAGTGCAGTCTGATATTGGTCTACACCTCCTGCTTGTACTTTTCCTGCCAGAGCTGTTTGTGAAATTGATTTCTAAAAGAAATACATGTATATATTTTTTTTAACAACAAGTTCTATCAGTGCTTTCAGCCCCTTGATTTTACTGCAATTCAGTAAGGTAATTTAAGGTAATTAACTTGAATTGTCGCAAAGCAGACTTATACCCCTACCAGCATTTTTCAACTCAAATAACAGAGTTAACCTTTGATCTATGTTACCGAAAAATCATAGGGCACCACTTTGGGTCATGGATAATATTTGTATAAAGTTCCAAAGTCTTATGTCAAATGGCTTATGGGCTAGACCACAAAACAGTTTTCAACCAAAGTTCAATTGCCATCTTGACCTTTGACCTACATGACCAAAGAATTATAGGGTATTAGCATCACTTGTATGAAGTTTCATTGTTGCAGGTCAATTGGTTCTAGAGTTAGAGCACAAAATAGTACAGGGACAAAAAATTATGGGGACATATGGACAGAAAAATGTGGTGAAACCAATGTCTCCTCTAATTCTTAGGAAGGTTGTATACTAATTTCATTTTAGTTGTTTATATGAAATATATGCATTCTAATTGGATAAAAATATCAATTTTCACCTCCATGAAAAAAACATTTCAGTAGGGTACTATTTCACATGCTTGTGCACAAAGTAGTTCTGTAAAAACTTTCACACGGATGAAAGTTTTGCTGATAAGATATCTTCATGGAATATGCCTCAATGATGCAACATTATAAGAAACTAGCATAAACGCAAAGCAGATTCATAACCCTCACAAGTGCTTTGTTGCTGAAGTAGCACAGTTGACCTTTGATCATTGACCTACATTAAACAAAAAGTTCAAATCTGACCTTAACCTTTGACCTACATGACAAAATACAATAGAATACCTCCTTGGGTCAGAGACCAAATGTGTACAAAGTTTCAAGGTTGTTGTAAAATGGCTTTAAAAGTTAGAGCATGAAAATGGTTTTCAACCAAAGTTCAAATGTGACCTTGACCCTTGACTTATATGACTCCAGAACGATATGGCATTTCCTTGAGTCATAGGCAGTAATTGTATGAGGTTGTAGGTCAATTGGTTCTTGAATTAGTGCACAGAAACAGTTTTCAACCAAGTTCAACCAAGTTCAATTGTGACCTTTGACCTCAGTGACAACAAAACAATAGGGCACTTCCTTGGTTCATTAGCAAAGTTTGCGTGATGTTTAAGAGTTGTAGGTCAATTGGTTCTTAAGTTCGAGCATGAAAGCAAAAAAAGTTGACAGACAGACAGACATATTAATGAACAGACATGGTGAAACCAATGCACCACCCTTTAGTTCGAAGGGGGGGTTATAATAAAGACAAGATTTTCGTCTTAACTGAGATATGGAACTAAAAACTTTATCACACTGTATGACACTGCATGCAACAGTGTGATTAGAATTTTAGCTACAAAATTCATTTCTTTCAACTCCAAATAATCAAGGAAAGCTAAACTCATTCATTTACTGGATATGTTTCACTGTTTCTTAACCTCTTGACTTGTTGAGCATGTGTACTCATGCAAGTTTAACCCTTTCCCACACAATCCAGCATTTTGAAGCCCTTCAAGAAAAGACTTTACTATACACAGAAGAAAACAAGATTAAAAATTGAAGAAAATTCTTATTACAAGCAATTTCTTAATTTTCAACCGTGTTTCTACCCAAAAGTACCAATTTACACAAAATTCTCTCAACTTATAATAAATCATCATCAGCAATTTCTTTGAATTTGGACCAGTCTTAAATTTTGATGTGGTAATGGGTTAACTGTAATTGATGATTTTGTTAGAACTTATCAGGCTGGGACTTAACACCTGGAAGTCATAAAGTTTAACTTAAAACAAAACAATACTGTACAGGTCGAACAAGAGTTAAAGATTCTTCACTTACATTGATATCTTTTCCGGGGATATGTTTTGCATCAAGACAAGTCCATTCTTGATTTCTGGTAAGAGAATTTGATACATAATCATGATTAAAGTTTTGAGCTTAGTTAAAAATTAAATCATCTCCAACAAGTTTCAAAGAAATAAATAAATAATTTTCCAAAAGATTTATAGTTTGTATTTTTTCCTTTATTTCAAAGCTTTCAAGTATTATGATTTGAAACAAGTTTTATACTTTTGTTATTAAGTTTGTTAATCCATTCCCACACACTCCTGCTTTTGAACACCCCCATAAAAGGCATTTGGGAAAATGCAGAAAATGCTTGTTACAAGTAATTTCTGCATTATCCATAATATTTTCTACCCCAAAAGACAAAGATTTTTAGAATTTCATAAAGTAAAATTTGTTGTCTGTAACTTCTTTGAATTTGGACTAGTCTAAAATTTCAAAGTCTGGGAATTGGTTGAGAATTTCAAAGAGGTTCAATATATTCCTGAACTATACAGAGCCCCAGTATAATCAGGTTTTTGTGACTGGAGATGTTTTACAAACAGAAACAGTGTAATTTTCACAAGCAATTCTTTTTCTTTGTCAACAATGTTTTATAACTTAACCCATTCCAACTCAATCCCTCCTTTTTACGCCCCTCAAGAAAAAAGCTTTGGAAAAAATTGTGGAAAATGAAGAAATTGCTTGTATCAAGCAATTTCTTCATTATCCACAATGTTTTCTATCAAAAAAGACGAAAAAAATCAAAATTCCATCAACTTGAAATTGTCGTCTGCAGCTTCTTTCAATTTGGACTAGTCTAAAATTTTGCCATGTTGGAATGGGTTAAAAGGTTATTAATGTTTTCTTTACACTCTGACATGTCACCTGGAAGTTATTTAATCTTTGGTCTATAAAATGTGTTCAGAATGTCATTAGAAACTTTCAACTTTCTTGAAAATATATCCTCAGCTTTCAGTCACAGTATCATTGTAATTCAATACATTTTTTAAATAAAAAAAGAAAAAAAAATTTGGCCATGGAAATTACCCTATACATTTTCAGCACATCTAAGCTGTGATGCCATATCAGAAGAAAAACATTCACTATTTAAAGATTTACTGTACACAACACTAAAGGGGCAAGCAGCCCATATACTATCCATATACAGTCAATATACAGTAAATGTACAGTCAATATACAGTCAATATACAGTCAATATTGCTTAAGTGACCACCTCTATCAACCCATTCGTACACAAGCACTCCTTTTTATGCCCTCAATAAAAAGGTTTGGAAAACAATGTGGACATGAAGACATTTCTTGTATCAAGCAATTTCTTCATTATTCACAATGTTTTCCATTCAAAAAGGCAAAACAAATTAAAATATCATCAACTTAAAATTGTCATCTGCAGCTTCTTTCAGTATAGACCAGTCTAAAATTTGATTGTTTGGGAATGGGTTAAGCAACCAGCATCAAACTTCCCTTTCCAAAAACCTTCATAATTGGACGCTTTTCTTAGACAAAAATATCAAAACTAAATCCTGAGTTCCATCAACAGAGGATTAACTCATTCCAACACAATGACGTCCCTCCAGAAAAACAATTGGCAATACATTGTGGAAAGTTGAAACAAGATCACCCCCTACAGGTGCCTACGCTCAGCTATTGAGTGCTGGATAGTGGACAAAATGCATCTAAAGTTATCCCCCTTGATAGTTTAGGTTGCTCTTTTGATAGTGAACAAGTGTGCCAAGTTTCAAGTGAATGCCTTTAGTAGAACCAGAAATATCACAAAACGTCAAAGTTTTTACACAACAACAGCCATGACAACGGCGACGACAACACAAAGGCTAAAGCAATACCTAGGGTTTTCTCCGAAAACCAGTTGAGCTAAAGATCTGAAATTTCATAAACTTTTAATTTTCGTCTGTGGCTCCTTTCAAATCAGACCAGTCTAAGATTTTGTCATCTGGTAATGGGTTAAAGAGAAACCTGCAATAATCTATGTATGCAGTCGAACAAATCCCTCATAAATGTCTTAAAAAGTGAATTAACTATTCTCTTAACCATTTCCCATTTTTTTTAAATTTTAGATTTGTCCAAATCGAAAGAGCTTGCAGACGACAATGAAAATTGAATACAATTTGAAATGAAACCAGCCTGTATCATAAAATATTGTGGGAAAAGGTGTTATTGCTTGTTACAAGCAATTTCTTCTTTTTCGTATAATGTTTTCTCAAGTATAAAATCACAGTGATGATAAATCCCAGGAAAGGGTTAAACAACCACATTTTTGTCGTCCCTTGTGTGGTCACTTACTACAAGTTTTACTGTAATTGATTCAATATATTGATCAATTTCCAAAACTGTGAAAACACTATCAATACTTTTTTCAATAGACAGCAATGACAATATTATTGGGTATGTATAGGCAATATTGAAGATTTATTA
Organism: Fragum fragum; assembly: GCA_946902895.1. NCBI lineage: Eukaryota > Metazoa > Mollusca > Bivalvia > Cardiida > Cardiidae > Fragum > Fragum fragum. The sequence goes on along the minus strand of OX336370.1, from coordinate 65,415,356 downwards.
TTGCTCGGACCAAACAACTTCTTTTTTTTCACTTATGATTTTGATTCTTTGTTGTTTTTTCTTAAAGCACATAAAAACGCAGGATTGTGTGCCAATAGGTTCTGGTTCTATCTTTTGAATTTCACTATATAGTTCTGTAAATAAGTTACCTTTCTATAACAGGTTCAATAACTTTATACAATCCATCTGAATATGGAGCTGCGTGTATCAGAACTCGCAATGACGATCCAATAAATCGTTTTACAGAGTCAATCTTGCCAGCCATTTTCTGTACAGCTATTGGACTAGCACTGCCATCTTGATCATGAAGAGACTTGGATTTGGAGTCCTCAAAGCTTTTCACTGACATTGATGCTTGTGTCAGAAACAAGATTGCCAGGGTGTAGTCCTTCATTAGAAACGCCTGTAGGAAGTACAATTTATGTTATGTTTCACTTACAAACATCAAAATAAGATTTGAAGTGTTAGGCAAATGCATTAATAACAAGCATTTTTACAGTCACACATATCAATTTTTACCAATAAAAACTAGAAATGTATCACAGAAATGGATACCCCCACTTAAGTGCTTTTCACATCACCTTTATTTGTGGCCTTGAACTTGGGATGACACTAGAACTAATCAAGAGGAACAACTGTGCCAAGTTATTTTCAAGTCCATCAATAAACAAATTCAGATCAAGACAGGTCCAAATTGTAAGAGGTTACAGATAACATTTTAAAGTTGATGGAATTTTTTTTCTTTTGGGATAGAAAATTTTTTCATTCAAATCCAATCAATATAAATCTCTCCTTATTGGATTACCAAGTCAATCAATGCTTTTCATGAAAAATAGATATTTTATTTGTGAAAAAAAAAAAAGAAAAGAAATTGCTTGTAACAAGCAATTACTTCTTTTCACACATTCTTTTCTTACCAGTATTTTCCTTTCAATCATATGCACTACACAGAATTGACTTCTTAATACATGTACTTTTACATTGCATAAAATGATCATATATTTTGAGGACCTTTGACCAAAGAGAATGTAAGAATTTGAACAAACTGATTGTACAGGTCAGTGGGAAACTTCAGTAACTGTTGAATCCTTTGTTTCCCTGACATGAAATATCACAAACCTGAAGAGTAAGTGGATAGTTGATTTCTGGTTGACACAGTAATAGTTTAGTATGTAGATATACAGCTGTTGTTGTTCTCATGTCATCATAACTGTAGAAAAATGATTGATTAGTTGAATGGGGTTTAACACCACTTTTAATAGTATTTCAGTCATATCTAGGTGGTTAGATTCCTGGTATTTCTAACACCATTACTGCCACTAAATCCTTTCCAGCCTCAAGCGGCTTATCCCACTTATGTTCACGATTATCCACCTATTGGTGGGAGACAAATGTCGGAAAGGATATTTGACACAGCCAGGGATAGAACCCCATGGCAAGGAGTCCACTTGCTACCACTGTGCTATGACTGCAGCCAGAAAAATGAAAGGCATACTCTTATTTCAATAATTCTCAATGTAATGGAAACAATTCTTTTGCATTTCCAGCATAGATATGGCCCATCAATAAAATCCATGTTTTTTAACATATATTTGTTTTTAATAGAAGCAGATAAAGAGTCACCAATGTATAATTTCTGTGAAAATTCGTTGAAATCCATGAAGTATTGTTTCGAGAAGATTTTTCAAAGTCTCCTCTTTATACCATAATTATATGGAAACCAGAAGGCCAAAATGGCCCTAAATCACTCACCTGAGAATATCAAAAGTCAGGAAAGTCCTACCTGCCAAGCCCCTGTTTTTTCACTAATCAAAATTTCATGAACAAATATTAAATTGGACCATTCAAGGAACACTCTTGACAAATCTGGTACAAATAGACCAAAGGGTTTAGGAGGAGAAGATTTTTAAAGAATTATTTCTCTTACGTCTCATAAGCCCTGTCTGCCAAAACCCTGTTTTTTTTCTAATTAAAATTTCATGAACAAGTTTTAAATAAAACCACTCAAGGAACACTCTCGACAAATTTGGTCCAAATAGGCCAAGGGGTTTAGCAGGAAAAGACTTTTAAAGAACAATTCTATTACTTCTTTATGTTTGTTTAGCCACACCCTGCCACGCCCCTATTCTTTGGTGAATCAAACTTTTTGAAAAGGGTCATCCAAGGAACAATTATACCAAGTTTGGTTGAATTTGGCTCTATGGATACAGAGGAGAAGACTTTAAAAGAATTATTGATGACTTCGGACGCACCTTGACAGCGCAAAATGCGCAATGGACACAGGGTGATCACAAAAGCTCAACTTGAGTATGTTGTGCTAGGGTGAGTTTAAAAGTCAGAACTATAAATGTAATGATTTCCAGCTGATCACATTTTTTAAACCATCTGACAAAGGGTCACCCATGGATTATTCCTGTGAAATTTAGTATTAGTTATACCAGAAACAACTACAATAACTTTGACCCAGATGTCAAGGCTATGGTTACCTCAGATTTTCAAAGAAAACAGCCAAGCTAATAATTAATTAACCCTTTCCTGTTTTTCAAAATTTTAGGCTTGTCCGATTTCAAAGAAGTTGCAAACAATTATTAAAAGTGAGTGCAATTTGAAAAGTAACCAACCTTCAGGGTAGAAAATACAAGCAATTTCTTCTTTTCCTACAATATTTTCTCAAGTATAAATACTCAGGGACATAAAATCCAGGGATTAACCAGGAAAGGGTTAAGTTTATTTCACTCAAGCTTATCATTAATTAAGTTTATTTTATCCTAATACCTTATGCCATATTATTTATTTCATTCTTTTCTCTGGAAGTTGACCAATCACAGCTGTCACTCAAGGAATCAATCAACCAATCAAATCATTCATTCAGTCCAGAATTGAGCTTTGATATCCGACATTAGCTGCAATTCATGTGAAGCATTTTTATTTGTTAAATGACTTAAACGTTGTAAATACAGCTTATTTTTGCAAAATAATGCCATTTGAAATCAAAGCGGAACTTCCTGTCTTTTTCAACAGGCAGAACCAACAAAATGAGATACCAGCAATTGGTCAATTAGATGAAGATTCAAATGTCAGCACACCTATCTTTGTCCATTTTTCTTTAAAAGCTAATTTCATAAAAATTTTGCTGTAAATTGAAAGCAAGCCAACAAAAATTTCTTATAATTATTCATGATAATTGTATAATCAGACAATTTAACTCATTACCAGACGGCTAAATTTTAGACTGGCAAAAATTGAAAGAAGTTGCTGACGACAATTAAAAGTTTATGAAATTTTACTTTTTTTCATCTTTCTGGGTAGAAACATTGTGGAAAATGAAGAAATTGCTTGTTACAAACAATTTCTTCATTTTCTGGAATGTTTTTTCAAGCTTTTTTTCTTGGGAGCGTCTAAAAGCGTCACTGAGTGGGAAAGGATTAAACCTTATTTTCTTTTATGAAGCTCACCTTTTCACACCTTTCTCCATTAAATCAGTTTGTAGCCATGACAACCAGTTGGTGTTACAGCCTCTGTCTGACTGTTGAAAACTTTTACGCTTTTGTCTATATCTGTACCCTTTCTTGTTTACTCTGAAAGAAAGAATAAGCTTTTTGAGATAAAAAGATTTGAAAGATTAAAGAAGAATTTTATTGGTGGGCAGCATATAGAGGATAATCAACTGGTTATTTTTTATATGAAAAATCTCTCACGAGAATGTGTTGTTAGGCGTTGAAAAACGAGTCCGAAGGATGAGTTTTTCTAACGCATAACAACGTATTCGAGTGAGAGATTTTTCATATAAAAAATAACCAGTTGATTATTCTATTTAATATATTCGAAACAGTTTTATTTTTAATAGTTGCTGATTTATTTCAATCATATTCGACATCATCTGTCCTAGAAACCGTGCACATTAATATCAAGGGATTTTGTAATTCAATAATTTCTGTTTGCCATCTTGGATTTTCTTTCCAAGTGGGCGAGTTTTTCAAAGGAATGTTTGAGGGAAGGTCTAAGACACTTAGAGATTTGCAGTGTCAGGCACAAAAATAATTTGGGCAAAACATATACTGTATCTAAGGGCGACAATCTGATTGTCAGTCTAAAGGCCCCGGGATATTTCGAACATCCATCGACCATTCAGGACTTGGACAGAAATTTTAGGATAGGCAGTCTGTGATCAGTCAGTCTCCTGACTTGGGCGTACAAAACAAGCTCATGAGGGTTAGGTTTGAGTGTCTATCACTTTAACTGCAATATCATCAGTATTCGGGGAATAATTTTGGACGTTACGGAAAATTATACATTTGTTTGAGTCATCTGTGATAACAAAAACATCAAGGTTCGTTATTGTTTCAAACCAGTTGTTAACAAAACGGTTATTTTGATGTTGTAGTTATGTTTATTAATTTTTTTCTTATTTTACTGTTTTTTAATTGATTTGTAGCCTAAGAAATTGAATGTAAGGTCACCTAGCGAGCTGGCCCTTTGAAAATAAAAGTAGTTCCAAATTTTCGGAGTGAAAGTTGATATCATCACTAGTGAGGATAACAAAATTTATTACACTGGGAAATCCAAAGATTTCACAACTAGGAATATAATTAAAACCTCAAATCTATAGTTTACCGTATAATTAGCTGTATAACAGGGTTTGGTCGTAAAAGGCAATACAGTGGTGCATAAAGTGAAATTTTACAAGGCAGAAACTTTTCATATTATTGCATTTAAGTGAAATGTTTAACAAAAAAATGTGAATATAATATAAAGACTCAAAATTAGATTGAAATGTCCTAACCAGTTCCATGCCAATGCCATTATTGTATAAATATCGTTTAATGCTACTGAAATGTATGCGATGTTATGTTCTTTAACTTTCAAACAAATTGATCATGGTACTTTAACAATTTCAAGAATAAAGTTGTACGGTTACAATTGAATTTATAATATGAAAAACATCAAATCTTAAAGGTATATACGTGTATTCCTATGCATATATAGTGTGCAAATAATGACTGGTACTACCAAGAATTCAAGGGAAGTAACTAGTCAAGTGGAGTAGCTCCATATATTGGTAGGAGCCCATTTTGACCAGTTTAAAATCTTGTTATTTTAGAATGGGTTAAACATAGAAATTGCTTATTGCTTATGCAATACACACTAGTAAGAGCATTGGTAAGCACTGGATTAAACCCATTCCCAAACAACAAAATTTTAGACTTTTCCAATTTGAAAGACATTGCAGACAACAAAACTAAGATGGTTTAAATTGAAAAACTAGGTCCATATTAGGTAGAAAACATTGTGAGAAAAGAAATTGCTTGTAATAAGCAATTTCTTCTTTTCTAAAGATGTTTTCTGAAGCTATATTTCTTTGGCGCATAAAAATTCAGGATGGTGTGGTAATGGGTTAAGAATGAAATATTCTTTTGATAAATTCCACTCACATAAATATCCTTATTTTCTAATGTGAACAGCCTTCATAAATACCATTGACTATGTGAAGTATCACTTTTTAACCCATTACCATCCAACAAAATTTTAAACTAGTCCAAATTGAAAGAAGTTGTAGACAACAATTTAAGGTTTATTAATTTTTAGATTTCTTCAACTTTCTGGGAAGAAAACATTGTGTAATATAAAAAAATTGATGATACTCAATTTTTTCCCACTGTTTTTCTTGAAGGGCATCAAAAGGCATCATTATGTTGAGTGGATGGGTTGAAGACATCATATGAGGAATTCAAACATACTCACCATTGGCTTTAATGAGTAGCCTTGACGATATCAAATTATTTCATTCAAAATAACAATACTCGTTCTTTAGGACATCTTAAAAAATCTTTGTGAGTGGGATTTTTCATCTCAAGGAAAAGAACACATGTCTGATCTCATAATGTTTCCAGTTATCGAAAGTGTGATTTTTGAAGGTTTATGTGAGAAAATGGACCTATCATAAAGTTATTAATTGCAAAGACTCTCTGAAGGTTTGCTTAACCCATACAGACACAATGAGGCTTTATGACGCCTTCAAGAAGAGAAGTTTAGGAAAACATTGTAGAAAAAGAAAAAAATGCTTGATACAATTTTATTGTGTGGGAAAGGATAAATAACTTTTATATTCTGGTCTTGATAAGATTGGCATTTTCATAAAATATCTCATGGCTTATTCTATCATTTCCTTTCTCTTCCAATAAAATTAGAATTGTTGCAAAGAAGACTTACACCTCACACCAGCAGTATCTCACTAAGGAAGCACAGTTGACCTTTGACCTATGTGACCCCCAAAACAATAATGTTTTTCCTTAGATCTTCGCCAACAATTGTATGAAGTTCCATTGTTATAGGTCAAGTGGTTCTAGAGTTTGAACACCAAAACAAAAAGTCTATGGACAGATTGGTGAATAGACAGACATACAGATTTCGTGAAACCAATATACCACCCTGTACTTCATAGGTTGGAGGTATAAATTATCATTGAAATAACATCTCCATTTGTACAAACCTGGGATTTTATGTCACTCTGATTTCATACTTGAGAAATCATTGTGGAAAAAGAAGAAATTGCTTGTATCAAGCAATTTCTCCTTTTTCCACAGTATTTTCTATCACATAGACTGGATTTCATTCTGAATTGGATCCAATTTTAATTACTGTTTACAACCTCTTTCACTGTGGACCAGTCTAAAATTTCAGAAAATAGGAAAGGGTTAACAAATATTGTCATTCAGCCTTGAACTCGTTGCCTTATTTAGCCCTTGTCATGCTGAGCCTGAAATATTCCGGTTTTGGCAGGAGGTGTAGACTAAGATAAGACTGCACTTATGTGCAGGCTGATCTTAGTCTACACCTCCTGCTTGTACTTTTCCTGCCAGAGTTGTTTATGACGTTGATTTCTAAAAGAAATCTTGATTTTTGAACAACAAGTTCTATCAGTGCTTTCGACACTTTGATTCGACAGCATTTCAGTAAGGTAACTTATACAGCATGACAAGGGTTAACTTACTTGTGTAATGTATCCAGTGGGGAGGTAACTATAGCCATGACTGATAATAAAGTTGTACAAAGGTTGTGTATAGAATAATGAGGTAACTGGGAGTGTCCAGCATCAATACATTTGGATATTGTGTTACTGGCTGGGAATAACATCTCATGTACACAGAGAAGGATGGAGATTATGTCCATTCTGTAAATAATAGAAGTTATCACTTATCCAGGTTAAATCTGTCTAAATGATGTTACTTTATATTGTTGGAAAATTCCATTATTTTGATGACGGCACAATTGACAAATCGCGATGGCCAATCAAATAAACAGTTGACTAATGAAATCCTTCATTGAAACCAGACATGAGTTTTGATCTCAGACATTGGCCGACATTGCCCACCATTTTATTTAAGCTATTTTATTGGTTTGGCAGCTTAAATGTCATAGCTACAGCTTATTCAAGCTGAAGTTAAAATGTCTAGGTCGCTAACCAACTATTATATTTCTAAGTTACATGCTACTGGCCATAAATTTTCAATAATAAAATCGAAGCTGAACTTCCTGTCTGAGTCATTGGGCAGGGCTAACATTGTAAGTGGGTGGCGGGGTCAGTGATTAGCTAATTGTCTGATTATAGCTCAATCATTCATTATTGCGCATAATTGCCTGGCAAGAAAAAGACTTGATCTGGTCAGTTAGATTCGGTTTATTATATTTCCCTTTTTTATGTAGATAATTGAAATCCTAAATTCAGCATTTCATCTATATCTCTATTCTAACCCATCCCAACTCAATTCTATTTTAATGCCCCTCAAGAAAAAGGCTTTGAAGAAGAAATTTCTTGTAATATACAAATTCCCCATTGTCCAAAATATTTTCTATCCTAGAAGATAAAGAATTTGAAAATCAACCAACTTAACTGTCATCCGAAACTTTCAATTTGGAACAGTTTTAAGTTTTGCCATTTGGTAAGTGGTTAACAAAAAAAAATTCTCCACAAAATACTTTTTGTTGGAATAAAGTAAAAACTAAGGCTTTTACCTAAACTGATCAACTCTACGATAACTTGGTTTTGCAGCTGTGTATCTCTGTACCAATATTTGTAACGAATCATGGACAATCTGGCTCAACATGGACTGGGCCAACTTTGGTGGACATATCAGCCAAATATCGTACTGGAGACCCCTTATATAATAGTTCCACATTTGTATCGGGAAGGAACACCTCTCACCCTGTCAAAAGAAAGATCATGTTATATTTTAACCAACTTCAACAGAATTCCCCTATTGTATTCCTCTGAAGAATTGTAATACAAGATGACAAAATTTTAGACAATTCCAAATTGAAAGATGTTACTGACAGTGACTTGGTGAAATTTAAAAAAATATTTTACATTGTGGACAACGATGAAATTGCTTATAGAAAACAATTTCTTCATTGTTTTCGAAAAAAAATATTTGAGGGACAAAAAACAGCTGAATTGTGGGGGAATGGATTAAGGCAAACATTGTTTGTAGAAAAGAAATTACTTTTAAAAATCATTGACTCATTTATTCCAGGTATTTTCTACCCTGTGTGGCACATATTTTCAACTCTTAGCCGTCATTGGTGCATGTTGGAGCTGAACACTACATTGCTTCAGTTTTTTGCTCTGACCAAGATTTGGGTGTGCAATATGCATTTTGAAATGTTGTCTGCCGCTTTTTTGAACTTAGAATGGTCTAAAATGTTGTTCTTTGGTTATTGGTTAATAACAAAACAGGACATTTTTTTGTTAAAAATCAACTTACTTTTAGATTTTTAAGTTCAATTATTAACGCTCTTCACCTTTGACTATTACCAAAACATCAAGGATTTCCACAATATCACAAATATTAAGAAATAATTGCCGATTTTGTTTGTTTACATGGAGTTAAACTCTGCTTTTAACAATTTTTCAGTCATATCACAGTGGATGGAGCATCTAACAACAGATTCCTGGTGTATCTTGTACCATTACAACTATTACATCCTTTCCTAGCCTCCAGCTGCTTACGATTATAGAACCATGGGTGAGAGACAAATGTCGGAAAGGATATATGCCTCCACTGTGGATCAAATACATGACATCCCATTATTGAAGACTAGGAATATGCACATCTCTGCTTGATACTGATTATGTCAGTGAAGTTTGAATCAAATCTGTCCAATGGTAGCCAAGAAATTGAGCGGACACGAAAAAGCTACAGACAGACGGACCAACGGACCGACCAACCGACCGACTGACAAGCCGACCGACAAGCTGACCGACAAGCTGACTCCTATATGCCCCCAAATATAATTTGGGGGGGTATAATGAATCACAAAGATTTAAATGAATTATATTTTGATTCTTTTTCTGCTCTGGCTTTTTCCTGCCCCGGATTGATTCATAGCTCCATTTTCCCTATTATAAGGATCCTTCAGGCCCTTCTCTTCATACTTTGACTGGACAGGAAAGGCTTAAAGCTCTATTTCCATATTACAAGAATCCCTTAGACTCTTCTCTTGATACATTTGAAAGTCTGATGCAACCTTGGTGGGTCCGAGACATCATATTTGCAGTATTTCTGGTTCTGTTCCAGATAAGGCCAGTCTTAAGTTCTGCAACTTGTTATGTATTAAAAATATGTAACAGATATTTTGTTCACAAAAGTTTCAGTGTAGTTGGCTTGGAGATAATGCCCGGTTACAGTATGATAGGGAGGAAAATCATGTAACTATCCTTTGATTATATATAATACAGTGAAAAGGAGTTGTCTCTTTCTTTTGAAAATGTCTCAAAAAATTTAGGGCTAAGGGGAAAATTGTCCCCTATTCTGAAAATCCTTGGCAGAATACTGGGAATAAGATGGTTTTATTGTTCTGGTCACCTATTGATGTTTTATTACATATGAATTGTCACTAAAGTGATAATACAACATTCTTTAATGCTTTCTAGTAGATTATCGAGATTTCTTGGTAGATTATAACTCAATAGTTTCACCAAAGTTCAGTGAAATAAACAAAATGATAAACTTGATGTTTCGATAGATTTAGCACTGCTTTCATTCATTACCGGCTACTAAAGACACTGGTGACGTCATCAGGTCACAATGAAATTCATGGGCTAAATGACACACTTTTAGAAAACTTCCCTATAATGTTCATATTTTGTCTATTTTTCTGCATTAAAATAATAGTTTGTTTTTCAGATATGAATGATTTATCTTTCATTTCATGAACACCTAAAAAAATAATTTCATCTAGATATTACACTAGAACAAATAATTATTCTCTACTTCTATAATTCAAGTAAGAGGATAATCATGAGGTCCTGGCTACGATCCCCGGCCACATCCAATATTCTTTCCAACGCTAGTCTCCCACCAATGGGTGGATAATCGTAAATCTAAGAAAGGATGTTGTGGTAGTATTGGTGTGCTAAATACCAGGAATCCATGGTTAGGTGCTCTAGATATGACTGAAATACTGTTAAATCACATTTAATCAATAAATCAATGATTCAATAGGAAAGAAGCTTAATGTCACTTGATTGTAAAGCTTCAACCCTAGGCATTTGCATGCCCCTTAAAATTGCTTCAGAAAACATTATAAAACAAGAGGACCATGATGGTCCTAAATCGCTCCCCTGAGTATGATGGTTCATGGCTTTATGATACATAAAAAAAGCAAAGCCCTCTATCTTATTATTTTGGAGAAGATGTTTAAAGATTTTCGCTTTTAATCCTAGGTATATTAATGATCCTACCAAATAGCGCTAATTTCCTGAATATTGTAATGCTTTGAAGTATAGACAACAATACATACCAAATATCAAAGCTCTAGGCCTAATGGTTTAAAAGAAGAAGGTTTTCAAAGATATCATTCTTTATTCCTATCTAATAAGGGGTTGCACAGAAAAGGGCTAATTTCTTTAAGTAATTTGGTAGAGAGTCAATGGCTGATGATATGTACCAAATATCAAAGCTCTTGGCCTTATGGTTTGGCAGAAGAAGATTTTTAAAGATTTCCTTCCTTATTTCTATGTAAAATCAGGGATCACAAAGAAAAGGGCTGATTTTCAGAATATGGTATTTCTTTGAAGTATTTTGGAAGAGGGTCAATAGATGATGATATGTACCAAATATCAAAGCTCTAGGCCTTACGGTTTGGGTGAAGAAGATTTTCAAAGATTTCCTTCTTTATTTCTTTGTAAAATCAGGGATCGCACAGAAAAGGGCTAATTTTCAGAATATGGTAATTCTTTGATGTATTTTGGTAGAGGATCAATAGGTGATGATACATACCAAATATCAAAGCTCTAGGCCTTATTGTTTGGGAGAAGAAGATTTTCAAAAATTTCCTTCTTTATTCCTATGTACAATCAGGGATCGCACAGAAAAGGGTTAATAATTATAGAGTACAGTAATTCTTTGAAGTATTTTGGTAGAGGATCAATAGCTGATGATAAGTACCAAATATCAAAGCTCTTGGCCATATGGTTTAGGAGGAGAAGATTTTCAAAGATTTCCTTTGTAAAATCAGGGAGTGCACAGAAAAGGGTTAATTTTAAGAGTACAGTAATTCATTCGAAGTATTTCGGTAGAGGGTCAATAGGTATTGATATGTACCAAATATGAAAGCTCTAGGCCTCATATTAAGGAGGAGAAGATTTTTTGATAATTGTTAATGGACAGACAGGTGGACAGACGGACAGACAGACTCCAGACAATTACCGATCACAATAGCTGACCTTGAGCATGTTATGCTCAGGTGAGCTAAAAAAGAAGAAATGACTTCAAACAATGTACTCTACCCAGAAAAACTAAAAAAAAACAATTTGAAAGTATTATTTGCAGCTTCTTTGGACCAGTTTAAAATTTTGTCTACTGGTAATGGGTTAAGTGTTTTAACCCATTCCAACACAGTTGAAATTTAGACTGGTCCAAATTGAAAGAAGCTGCTGACAACAATTTCAAGTTAATAGAATTTTGAATTTTTTCTTCATTTTGGGTAGAAAACATTGTGGATAATGAAGGGGCGTAAAAAGGTGGGATTGAGTTGTAATGGGTTAAGACCTGTCATGCTGAATAAAATCTTCATTGAGAATTACTTCAAAATAAAAGGACTAAGAGCACTGTAAGGCTCAAATTGTGGGTCAATATTTCTTTTGACAATTGATTTTTTAAACAATTCTAGCTTGAAAAGGACAAACAGGAGATTTATACAAAGATCAGACTGCACTAATGTGCAGTCTGATCTTTGTATACACCTCCTGCCAAAACAGGAATATTACGGGTTCAGCATGACAAGGGTTACTTTACTTCACCTCAAAAAACTCCTTTGAGTCCGTCCAGAAGTTACTCGGTCCATCGTGTAGAACACTTGTAGCGATGTAGTTATTGTGTGTCTGTATTACTAACTCTGTCAATGTTTCAACCAACTCAACAAACTCTTTATATTGTAAACTGAAGGGTTTCTTACTGAAATATATTATTCACATGTATTTTCATAAATGTGACCTGTAAGGCAAAAAGAGATACCACTTTCAAAAATGTTTTGGTTCAGCAGAGGTTAACCAGAATTGAATACAAATAAGGTGGAATAAACTTTCAACATTCAGAAAATATGTCAAATATCAAAAGTTTCAACATTGGTCAGCCTGCACTGTTTGTAGTCTAACCAGGATCTATATTTGTCATCGTTCCAAGAAGTCCCCTTTTCATTTTAGATTTTTTAATTCATAATTTATTTACCCATTTATTCTTTTAAATTGTTCTTAATGATAATTTCTTATGTTCTGTAATGACCAAGTTTCATGAATATGACCTTGATAACTAGCTTGACATTGTCAGATGACTATGACCTTGACATTATCAGATGACCATAACCTTTACATAAGCAAATTCCTGTCAATGGAATCTATCGTCATATCATATATGAACTCTCATATAATTTCAATGCATTACCAGTCTAAAATTAATGGAGTGTTTAACCCATTATTGGACAGCTGGATTTTAGACTGGCCTAAATTGAAAGAAGTTGCAGCCAACAATTTGAAGTTTATGAAATTTTTGATTTTCTAAAAGCAATTTCTTCATTATCCACAATGTTTTCTATTAAAGAAAGACGAAGAAATTTAAAATTATATTAACTTGAAATTGTCTTCTACATCTTCTTTCAATTTGAACCAGTCTAAAATTTTATTGTGTGGGAATGGGTTAAAACATTGAAAAACTTTTCTTTATTTTTAATTGCACTAACTCTATAAAGAACTATAGATGTAAAGGGTAACTTTAGCCTGAAATTAAAAATTTATCTTGAATTTTGTCTTTTTTAACCTTTTCTCACTCAATACCTCTTTTTTATAACCCTCAAAAAAGGGACTTTACAAAACATTGTTGAAAATGAAGATATTGCTTGTAATAGGTAATTTCTTCATTTCTTACGATATTTATTTATCCCAGAAGATAAAAGATTTTTAAGATTACATCAACTTAAAATTATCATATGCAAGACTGCAATATCTTCGAGATGGGATCAGACTGAAATTCTATCAACTGGTAATGGGCTAGAACTACTTCTAATAACTTACACTATTTCCTCAGGAGACAGGACTGTGTCAAAGTGTAGCAAATAATTCCTGATATATGCAGCATTGGAAAGTATGATGTAGAGGTTTTTGATTGGTGAAGAAACTGGAATATCACAGGAGAGCTGAAATATCATAAAACATAACATAGCATGCATAAAACACAAAATGGCCATCTTTTGTACTAAGTGTTGGCCTATTGATTCATTCTTTTCTCAATCACATGTCAAGTCATGAACTTGTCACAGTATGTGACTTAATTCCCCCCCCCCCCCCCTGAGTGCTTTCAGTCTAATAAGAGCTTTAACAATACAAGGACATAGCTACTGACTTTGCTTTTCTTGAAAGGAGGAGTTTTTGACACAAAATTAGTAGTATAAATAGCTTCATACGTCTACAAAGCATAAATAAAGTCTACGTTTAAGGGGGAGATAATTCTTGAACTGGGGGAATTAAGACTTGTGTCTTGCAAAACTTCAACAAGTGGTTAATTTTTGTATAAAGTTTTAATGGTATTGAAGGGAACCTGAAGGAGGAGTTCATGACACAAAATTGGTGGTATTTTGTACACAGACACACGGACACACAGGCTGATTCCAATATACCCCTGAAATGCTAAAAATTCTTGTCCCTAGGTTATAAATCCATCAACAGTTGGAAAATTTTAAGACTGGTCCAAATTGAAAGAAATTGCAGAAGAAAATTTCAAAATAACAGGACTTAAGATTTTTCAAATTTCTTGTAGGAAAAATAGTGGAAAATGAAGAAACTGCTTGTCACAAGTAATTTCATCAATTTAAACAATATCATCCAATTGTTTTCCTTGAGAGGCGTCAAAAGGCATCATTGCGTTGGAATGGGTTAAGAATATTAAAAGCTCAATCTTTTTCATGCAATAAAGCCTTTGTTTGTTTGACAGCCCTTATTTTGGTGAAATGAACCTCATAATCAAAGGCTGTGGGCCCATGTGGACCCCAAAATTAAAAAGATAGACCGAGTACAGCATATGCCTAAGACAGTGAGATGAAGAGTAATCTGGTTGGTGAATACAAAGTCTATCATACGGTAGCTAACACATAATATGCTGAACAATGTTTTCCCAAGTTTGATGTTTTGACGGGTGTTATAAATTGGATTGTGAAAAAAAAGGTTAAATTAATTAGTCTATATCTTATTATTATACATGGCAAAATGATGGCCTGTTGACCAGTCAACATTCGCAACTGTTACATCCATAGATAGTGCTATCATAATTGTCACATTTACGATGGCAACAAAGTGGCCTGTTGACCAGTTAACATTTGCAACTGTTACATCAATAGATAGTGCTAAAATAATTGTTTCATGTTGCCTATGGCAAGAACTAAATGACATCATTCAAAATGCACATTTTCTTTTATTTTTCTTAAAAAATCCTTTTTTTTTAAAATTCATAATATTAATTGTCATAATCTTTTCTACCCTGTTCAGGAATTATTCTAGATATTTAATTCACTTTGAATATTTTTGTCTTCAGGTTGTCTGCAACTGCTCTAAAATTGGATCAGTCAAAGTTGTTATTTTCAATTGATTAACCCTTTCCCGTACAATTCCTGATTTTTTTGTTACAATAATTTCTACTTGAGTAAACATTACAAGCAATTTTTTTCTTTTCCCACAATATTTTCTACCCTAAAGAATGGTAAAGTTCCGAATAAATCTCATCTTAATTGTCATTGGCGTCCTCTTTCAAATTGGACAAGTCTAACAATTTGTAAAACAGAAGAGAGTTAAAGCTACAATACGACATACAATAAACCTTACCTTAAGAAGGTGAGCATGTATATTTTTCAAACACAAGTTGGTGGCGTCTATAAAGGATGTTCTCACAGCATGTAGAGCCCCTTCACTTCCTCCTTTAGCAAACAAAGCACACATCTCTAGAGCTTCCATAAACTCTGATACTCCCTGAGTAAGAAAGACAGATTTAAATCACACAACAATTAATGTTTTACAAAATAAGTAGGGAATATCAAGATAGAGATACAACATCTTGTAATTGCTTGAAGCTGTGGAGGAAAAATTTTGATATTTTACAAGACCAAAGGTCGAGTTGAATATCATATTTTCCTCTGCAGCCAGAAGCAAAACCAAGATGTTGTATTACAATCATAATGTATTATTCCATGTATTATATACCTATTTATTATGAAATAAATACGATGAAATAATAATAAAATTTGTATTAATACAAGTGTTTCCTTTCTCCTTTACCATTCTGTTTATTCGTATTGTGACGTCATCTACAGAATAAAAATTACTTCCTCTAAGACTAAATTATATGGAACTGTATTTGGTACTATTAGATACAGATCTTTTTTCGGATGTGTCCAATTTTGTCTATGTGGAATGTTTATATTTGACTAGTAATATTTAAAGGTATGTAATAGTGTTGTTTATTACTCCATTCAAACTGCCAAGTTGGACGTCAGTGGGCATGGCCATGTCAGTTTGGTCATTTCTCTAATTATCTAATGATGTAGGAGGTTTACCCCTTTCTTACACAACTAAATTTTAGACTAGTCCAAATTGATAGAAGCTGAAGACGACAATTCTAAGTGGGTAGAATTTTAAATTTTTTCATTTTTTTGTGAAGAAAATATTTTGGATAATGAATAAAATGCTTGATACAAGCAATCTCTACATTTTCCACAGTGTTTTCCAAAGCTTTTTTTCTTGAGGGGCATAGATAGGAGGGTTTAAATGGTAATGGATTAACGTATTAATGTATATCAATGTATGAAAGGTCTGAGGGAAATGGAAATGGATAGTTGGTTTAACTCAATACCAGAACAAAACATTTCAGACTGGTCCAATTTGAAAGAAATTGCTGACAACATATCAATTGCACTAAATTTCAAATTACACTAGACTTAGAAAATAAGTTCTATATGAGGTAGAAAATATTGTGAGAAAAGGAGAACTAACATTTCTCCTTTTTCCCACAAAGTTTCCAATGTCATATTTCTTGAGGTGGTCTAAATGCAGCATTCTATGACAATGGGTTAAGGAATAAGCAAATATTCCATCATTGAAAAAATATGTTAAGCTGAAATAAAATTGAATGACAACAAAAGTTTCCTGTACAATCCCTTGTTTTCACGTCCCTGGGAATTTATACTGGAGAAAACATTGTGGGAAAAGAAGAAATTGCTTGTCACAAGCAATTTCTTCTTCTCCCACAAAATTTTGAAAAATGGGAAAGGGTTAAGAAATGAAGAGAACATTTTCTGTTTTCATTGAGGTATGAACATAAAGACTTAATCACACTGTATGAATACGCAAATAATCATGCAAAACATGGCAAATATTTTACTAGCTTTGAGTAAAATTCTTTGGGGTCTACTTTATGCACAAGAATATAAAATGGTTACAAGCTCAAAATTTAGATCAGAGAAGCAGAAAGAAAAACGGCCATTTAACCCATTCCAACATAGCAAAATTTTAGACTGGTCCAAATTGAAAGAAGCTGCAGACGACAATTCCAAGTTGATGGAATTTTAAAGTTTTTTGACTTTCGGGATAGAAAACAATGTGAAAAATGAAGAAATTGCTTGTATCAAGCAATTTCTTCATTTTCCACAATGTTTTCTAAAGCATTTTTCTTGAGGGGCGTAAAAAGGAGGGCTTGAGTTGGAATGGGTTAAAGTACTTGTGTATTGTTAGACGCAACTAAAATTAAACCAATTAAACCATTCAGAAAAGATGAAAGTACATACCCTTGAAATTACTTTGGGATAGTCTAATCGTCCACCCCATAAAGTCTCCTTGACCGTGACAGTGGTCAGCGAGTGGGTATTTGACCACTCCTCTTGTTCTCTGGTCATCAAACTTGACATGGCATCCCGGATATACCTGTCCACACAGTTAGCCAACTCTGGACCGATCTTCTTAAATATAATCTTCCAGTCCCACTTGATCTTCTCTTCTAGCTTCATCTTCTCAACAACCGTCACTGTCAGAATAGATTCATATGTTTATTTTGTGCTACTGGATGTTGTCAAAGAAAGACCAAAGATATCATTTACATAATATTGCCATGTTATTCACCTACAAAATTGGGAGCTTTTAGAGATCCCCCCCAATACATTTTGCATCTTTTTTATTTCTTTTCCCAACAATAATATCCTTAATAAATCATTTAAATCCAGTAACTGGGAGACAGGGTTGTGTCTACCAGAGATAGGAAATAATTCTGTAGGATGCATGGGTACATCAAGTAACATAAGAGAATCTGGTGTATAAGAACTATTAACAGAACTGTGTTAAACCATTCCCACACAGTGATGAATTTAGACACCCAAAGGAAGAAGAGTTTTGGAAAACATTGTGGAAAATGAAAAAATTATCCACAATGTTTTCTTCCCTAAAAAAATTTCATAAGCTTTAAATTGTCATCTGCAACTCCTTTCAATTTGGACCAGTCTAAAATTTTGCCGCTTGGCAATGGGTTCAATTATACATGACAGATGGCAAACCTTTAGGGCGTATCGGTACATCAAACAGCATAGAGGAGTCCGAGGCATAAGAACTCATCACCGAGTCTGACATCCAAGACTCTGAATCCATGCTGGATAAATTGGCACTGTTTGGTCTGCGTCCAACTTCTGGGCTAGAACTAGTCTTTAATACACCTGAAACAAATCAGATTTGTTAAATGAAATTTTTTCTTACTTCTCTCTGAGTTTGATATCAGAATTTACTTTGATAATGAAAGCAATATCAAATTAAGCAATTTTATACTTAGGATTCTTACACAGCACCAAGAGACATGAACTTTAAAGATATTATTCCATTCCCACACAATCCTTCTTTTTTATGCCCCTCAATGTTAAGGCTTTGGAAAACATTGTGAAAAAGAAAATATTGCTTCTTTCAAGAAATTTCTTCATTCTCCATTATGTTTTGTACTCTAAAAACAAAGATTTTTAAAGTGTTATAAACTTAAATTTGTTGTCTCCAACTTCTTTGAAGTTGGACCAGTCTGCAATTTTGTTTTCTGGTCATAGGTTAACTTACTGAAGGCTTTTATTGTGACAAATCCTCTCCAGACCATCATTTCTACTTTCTGGGTCAAAAACATTGTGGAATTCCATTTCTTCATTTTACACAATGTTTTCCCAAATGTTTTTCTTGAGGGGCGTTAAAAATGTCATTGTGTGGAAATGGGTTTAGTCTTTCTAAGCTTAAACATTTGCATTTTTTGTCACATGAAAATGAGGGGCATATTTAACCAGTCTCTGACTTTTCTGATATAAATCCCTTATCCAATACCTGACAAAAAAATTAGACTGGTTTAAATTGAAAGAAGTTGCAGACAACAATTTAAAGCTCATGATTTTTTTGATTTTTTTAAACTTATGGGGTAGAAATCATTGAGAATAATGAAGAAATTGCTTATAACAAGCAGTTTCTTTATTATCCACAATGTTTTCAAAAAAAAAAATTCTCAGGGGCAGTCTAAAAGTCTCATTGAGTGTGAATGGGTTAAAACTGAGCAGAGTGTTGTCAACCTGAAGAGATAAACCCTTTATCGAACAACACAATTCTATTTTAGACTAATATTATTGAAAGGTGTATCAGAAAACAAATCAAAGTTGATCAAAGTTTAATAATCTTTATCTTCCATAGAAAGTACCCATTACCAGACAACAAAATTTTAGACTGATCCAAATTGAAAGGAGTTGCAGATGACAATTTAAGTTTATTGAATTTTAGATTTTTTAAATTTTCTGGATAGAAACATTGTGTAAAATGAAGAAATTGCTTGTAACATGCAATCTCTTCATTCAACACTATGTTTTCCCAGTCGTTTTTCTTGAGGGGCATCCAAAAGCGTCACTGTGAGAGAATGGTTTAAGGAAATTGCAGAAATTTATTATAAGCAATTTCTTCATTTTACCTTCATGTATTCCTATCTCTTTTTAAAGACGGCATAAACAAGCAATATTCGATCCTAATGGGTTAACCCTTTCCTGTTCAATCCCTGATTTATACAACCCGTGATTTTTATGATTGAGAAAATATTGTAGAAAAAGAAGAAATTGCTTGTAACAAGCAATTTCTTCTTTTTCTACAATATTTTCTACTCTACTGAAAGGTAATTTTTCAAATCAAATCCACTTTAAATTTTTGCTTGCAAACCCTTTGAATTTGGAAAGATCTAAAATTTGGCAAAACAGGAAAGGATTAAAAGCCAACCAACCTTTCAGACTTCCTTTTCTTTTTGCCTACTTTGTAGCTAGACCTCCGACGTCCCATGTTGAAGCTCTCTGTAAATTTTTAACATGTTTCTCTATTTGGCGGATGGTTTTGAGTAAATTCAAAAGGAATCTGATAAAAGGTCACCTGAGGATCATTTCTGTGAAATTTGGTTGAATTCTGTTTAGCACTTTCTGAGGAGAAGATTTTTAAATTAAAAGTTTTCAGATGCACGCATCCACACATGACAGACACAACGCCATGACAAGAGCTCACTGACTTTCAGCCAGTGGAGTTAAAAAGTGATGTTCATCCTAATGGGCTACAAGCTAACCTTTCAGACTTCCTTTCCTTTTTGCCTTCTTTGTAGCCAGGCCTCCAACATCCCAAATTGAAGCTCTCTGTAAATTTTCTACGTGTTCCTCTATTTGGAGGATAGTTTTGAGTAAATTCAAAATGGTTTTCAAATACTTCAAAGAAATAGCTGGTTCCCCTTCAAAACTTGCCCCTGGATTATCGTTACCGTTGACAACACTGTCTAAACTCTGTGCCTGACCTCTCAATAAGCTGCCTGCACCAGGTTTTGATGGTTTGCCTTTACCCCTGGATCCCTGTGCGCTGAAGGATTGGGATGGTCCCCGTTTTAGCGAATCTCTGATTTCATCCCAAACTTCATCAACAAGAAATGACAGGTCATCAGTGTACTTATCCAGATATATTTTGTGAAATGCTTTGAAAATGTTTGGAGGTTTTTTGAGGACCCCTGAGTTAAGGACAGTGAAATCTTCATTCATCATTTGTATGATAATTTCAGCTATTTGGAGACAGTTTTCAGATATCTGGAGTATATCTAGGTTCTCAGGGTCTCCTTCAGCTGTCAGAGAACTGAGACATTTATCCAGCTGTTGCTTCCTAAGAGACTGATACCTGAAAGAAGAAATGAAATGTCCTTGACATTCAAAATGTTGAGTATCCTTGACAAATGAC
The DNA here is from genome assembly GCA_946902895.1 of Fragum fragum. Taxonomy (NCBI): domain Eukaryota; kingdom Metazoa; phylum Mollusca; class Bivalvia; order Cardiida; family Cardiidae; genus Fragum; species Fragum fragum. The sequence goes on along the minus strand of OX336370.1, from coordinate 65,394,565 downwards.
CTTGGCATTGATGCTAGAAGGAAGGACATACCTCAAACAGTAAACATATGTCTAATGTCCATCAAGATTAACCTGAGATGGCTGTCTCTGTTAGTCAGACCTTACCAATTCCAAAACAATTCTCTTTATTAATGTTTTTGAAAAGCCTTAAATGAAATAATATTCAATGAAGAAATTGCTTTTTACAAGCAATCTCTTCAATGTCCACAATATTTTCTACCCTAAATGCCAAGAATCTTTTTTTAAATTTCACAAACTTGATATTGTCTTTGAAACCCTATTTGACTAATTTTTTTTCATGTGATAATGGGTTAAGAATAGACCATGAAAGATGGGTTATTTCATATGTGCATGTGTCAGATGATTCCTTGATGGACCATACCATCTAACATTTATAATCTATGCATAAAGCAACTCTACTTTTGGCATCAGGGAGACACTATTATCAACCAAATATGGCTGTCAGTCAAATAACCAGCCGACCAATGAAATCATTTATTAAGACTGGAAGCTAAGATCAAGCTCCAACATTGACCGCTGTTTTTGTTAACCTTATTTGTCAGTTTGAAAAATTCACCATCCTTACTACAGCTTTTTCAAGCTGTAGTTACAACGTTTAAGTCACCAACTAACTATTCTACCTTTTTGCTTCATGCTACTGGTCATTTATTTTGCAAAATAATGCTGTTCAAAATCGAAGCAGAACTTTCTGTCAGAGTTGTAGGGCGTGAGAAATGGAGCAAGTCCATCTCCTTGACTGATGACCTAGAGTTACAGCATAATATGAATCTAACCTAGTGAACCGAAATATAAGCATTAAATCAGCAAAAGTTGGCTAAAATTCCTATGATGCCAGACATTAAAACCTTCATAGTTGTTACAAGCAATTTCTTCTTTTTCTACACAATATTTTCTACCCTACCAAATGATTGGTCTTCAAATAAAGTCGACTTTAAATTGTCATCTGCAAATCCTTTGAATTTGGACAGGTCTAAAATTTTGAAAAACAGTAAAGGGTTAATGAGCCTGATTGCCACTGTCAATTTTGACTGACCAAGGTCATCCATTTAATTTAAAAGTCAGACATTTATGTCAAGCACTTTTGTTGTTTTGGCAACTTAGCCTCTGACCATATACTTTGTAAACTAACATATTCTAATGTCTCAATCAAACTGTCTTGTCAGGTGTCAGAGGGATGGGCCAGCCATCTGTTAACCCATTTACAGATGGCAAAATTTTAGACTGGTCAAATTGAAAGGAGATACAGGGATGGGCCAGCCATCTGTTAACCCATTACCAGATTGAAAATTTTAGACTGGTCCAAATTGAAAGGAGATACAGGGATGGGCCAGCCATCTGTAAACCCATTACCAGATTGAAAATTTTTAGACTGGTCCAAATTGAAAGGAGATAAATAGATGACAATTTCAAGTTTATGAAATTTTAGTTTTTCAACTGTCTGGGAAGAAAACATTGTGTAAAATGAAGAAAATGCTTTTGACAAGCAATTTCTTCATTTTACACAATGTTTTCCCAATTGTTTTTCTTGGGGGGCGACCAAAAGCATCACTGAGTGGGAATGTGATAACTGGAACCATACCTTTCCCAGACTTCTTCCACTGGTTGTAATGTAATCAAACTTTGTAAATACTTTAGTCTTCTTTGGTTCATTAAATCGACTTCTGGTGGTTGTGAGCATACTGGTAGACTGGCTAACTTGTCCAGAAAATAACGCCTGTGAATTAAATAAGGTCATATCTGTATGATACAGTCAACCCTGGGAAATGTCAAAAGTGACTACCTTACAAAGGAAGCTAGTGGACAAAATGATCCAACTGATGCACTGGCCTTTAAAGTGACAAGGTAAAACTAATTTTCAATGATAGCATGTGATTGTATAAATGATTTATTAAAATCAGACTTACAATTGACCAATCCCGACTGTCAATCAAACAAGAGCCATGTCCGACATGGCCATCCCCCGCCGTAAAAGCTTGATAGCAAACTGAAGCCAGTTAGATTTAGGCTTCTTGTGCACTGCAATTGTTCTCAATGAGTTCCATAATAGCTATTATACTTTCAGAGTTATGCTCAGGACAAAATCTAAGTCAAACAAAGGGCAATAACTACAAAACTATGCAAGCAAGAGTTGTGGTTCTTGTGCACTGCACTTCTCCTCAACGAGATCTATCCACCTATGGAGTTTCAAGTTAATAGCTATTATACTTTCAGAGATATGCCCCGGACAAAATCTTAGTCTTTAAAACAACAAAGGGCAATAACTCCAAAATTATGCAAGCAAGAGTCGTGGTTCTTGTGCACTGCACTTCTCCTCATTGTGATCTATTGACCAATGAAATTTCAAGTTAATAGCAATTATACTTTCAGAGATATGCTCAGAACAAGTTTAGTGACAGAAGGACAGAATGACGGAAGGATGGAAGGATTGAAGGATTGAAGGACGGAATGATGGACAGAGACCCTTCGCAGAAACGGCGGATGATAATAACCAAAAGACAAATGAAATCATTTATTGAGATCAGCTATGAGTTTTGATCTGCATGGCTGGTTGCCATTTTTGTAAAAAAAAATTGTTTGTTTAGTGACTTAAACATTGTAACTACAGTTTATTCAAGCTGTAGTTACATTGCTTAGGCTGCCAACCACCTATTCTACTTTTTTGTTTCATGCTAATGGCCAAAAATTTTTCGAAAATAACACCGTTTTATATCAAAGCGGGACATTCTGTCAGAGTCAATGGCCAGGGCTAACAAAGTAAGTGGACAGAATTAGTGATTGGACAATTGAATGGAATTATTTCTTGAAGAGGCTCTTTCATAGATGCAGGTGGAGCTCTTGTAAAGGTTCAACCCTAGGAAATATGCAACAGGGATGTCTTATAGTTACAAGTGGAGTTCTTATAAAGGTGGGTGATAGAGCAGCTTTGACTGTATTTTTGAAAGTTTTCTCTGCACACTTTTACAAAAACTTGAGTAAATAAAACTTTATCAGAATAAGAGATACCAAATGACTTTTAATATATGATCTCTAGAAAAACTTTTACACAATTTTTTAGAAACCATGGCATGCAATCTTGACATCTTGATCTACATCACATATAGGATTTGTTTTATGTTCTTTTTCACAGGGATTGCCTCCCATCTATATATGTTGTAATCGATATTTCAACATGGAAAAAAGTAGTCAATTTTGATGTTATTTAGTTTTATTTGCGTGAATATTGACTTCTGGCAATGATGTTAAGAACTTTTGTTGATTTAGAGAGTTTTTCAAGCTAAATTTACAATATTTAAGTCATCAACTAGCAATCAACCTTTTGTTGTATGTTCCTTTCCATACATATCGAATATTTATGTGATGTGATACCTTGTCAGCCTGATTAGCTCAGTTGGTAGAGCACTTGACTTCAAATTTAAAGATTAAAGGTTCGAGCCATGGGCTGACCATTTCAACTAACAAACTAATTGTCCTAAGGACAAGACGTTAAAATGAGGCCTGTGTGATGGTGCTATCCATCAAGTACGTTAAAGTACCAAGTGGGGCTCTCAGTAGTTTCGTCCTGTATCCTTGCACTATCCCTCATAACAACTAACTTTCTTCAGGGGCGTCGCTCATATGAGCCTGTGCATGACATTTCCATCAATTTTGCAGGTGCGTGACTCGCACACATTGAGCACCCTGGACAGCCATTCAGGGTAATTAGAATATTTGCTGAATGTTTAAAGAAGCTTTGGGTCAGTATATATTTACAGAGCGCAGAGTGAAGACTGATCAGACTGTGCAGATGCATAGGCTGATCTGAGTCTTTACTTGGCGCACATGTGTAATAGTTGGAAATGTCTCACACGCGCTCAAATGTAAATAACACATGTGAAACCTCAGTCTAGTATCCATGTCAGAGTTCAGTAGACACAGCCAATAATCTGTTAATTACCTACCTCAATCGTAAAGCCAACTGATCCCACTGTTGAGCTATCTGTATTTCACTATTGTCAGACACAGCATTTAGAGACATGGTGGAGGCTATCGGATCCACTACAGCAGATTTTAGGGGTAGTGAGAGACCCTGCTCTGAGGACAGGGATAAAAGGTCCTGGAATACTGCCTCCTCAGAACCAGGTACTGTGTCCAACATGTGAGTCTGAAATATAAACAAGGGAAATCTAAATTACCATACCAATTCATCCAATCCCACTTTATCCAACTTTTTGACGCCTCTCAGGAAAAATTCTTTGAAAAACATTCTGGAAAATGAAGAATTTGCCTGTGACAAGCAGTTTCTTCATTATCCACAGTTTTTTTCTATCCAAAAAGACAATGATTTTTCAAATGCATCCACCCAAAAATTTGCTGCCTGTAAAATCTTTCAGATCTTGTCTAAAATTCTGTCATCTGGTAATGGGTTAATAAAGAATCTGTTGGTAATGCACTTCAAGAAAATAACTTTTGAAAACATTGTGAGAAAATGAAAATTTAATTTTTTTAAAGTAAATTCTCGTATCCTCACAATATTTTCCTACATGACACCGAATTTCAATTTTAATGCACTCTAAAATGTCATATAAAACTTCTTTCACTTTTGACCAGTCTAAAAATTTGTTGCCTGGGTTAAAGGATTTGCACATGCTATATAATGTATGATGGTATATTTTTCTTTTACTTATTTCGCTTTAACCCACTACCAGACGGCAACATTTTAGTTTCTAAAATAGAAAGGACTTGCAGACAACAATTCAAAAGTTGTGATTATTTTTACTTTTGTGAAAGAAAACATTATGGGTAATGAAGAAATTGCTTGTGACAAGCAATTTCTTCATTTTCCACAATGTCCAAAGCTTTTTTTCTTGGAGGCATCTAAAAGCATCATTGAGTGGGAATAGGTTAACTCATTACTTAACATCAAAAATTTAAACTGTTCCGTATTCAAAGAAGTTGCAAAGAACAATTTTAAGTAGATGAAATTTAAAAAAAAAATTTTTTTTCTTTGGGGCAGAAAGCATTGTGAATAATGCACATATTGCTTGTCACAAGCAATTCCTTAATTATCTACAATGTTTTTCATAGATTTCATTTCGAGGGGCATAAAAAATCTGGTGCCCTTGTTTCTATTTTTCCACATAACCCTACATTTTTTACATCTCCCAAGGAAACAAGTTTTGGACATCTTTTCCAAATTTCGACCTTGACAGGTAACCTTGACCTTCATGGATGACTTTAACCTTACAACCAACTGATGCCTAGCAATGCAAGGAACCTAAATCCCAAATATGGGCCATGCATCTGCAATTACTGGTGTTTGAATAAGATGTACGATAAAATGTTAAGTTTTTTTTTAAGTTTACAACTTGCAGACAGATGCAAAACAGCCAGTTAGATGAAGTCCCTTGAAAAATATGCACCCCATCTTAATGATGCAAGGACAGAAAAAACATTTAACATCATGAGGATGCCTGCTACTAAATATAACCAACTAATAGTGAGTGTGAGTATGTTTGTCACTAAATATAACTTACTTACTATTAGTGTGACGATTTCTCTCACCAGATATAAATTACTCAAAAGTGAGAGTGAGCATGTCTGTCACTATACATGTATATAAACAGCTTACAGAATGGGTTTGTCTGTCACTAAATATAGCTAACTTACAGCATGTGTGAGGATGTCTTGTCACTAAATATAACTAACCTTCAGTGTTTGAATATGTCTTACACTAAATAAAATCAACCTACAGCATGTGTGAGGATGTCTGTCACTAAATACAACTAACATACAGTGTGTGACAATGCCTTACACTAAATAAAATCAACCTACAGTGTGTGACTATGCCTTACACTAAATAAAATCAATTACAGCATGTGTGAGTATGTCTGTCACTAAATATAACCAACATACAGAGTCTGAAGATGCCTTACACTAAATAAAATCAACCTACAGTATGTGTGAGTATGTCTGTCACTAAATATTACCAACATAAAGTGTGTGAATATGCCTTACACTAAATAAAATCAACTTACTGCACGTGTGAGGATGTCTGACACTAAAAACAACCAAAAAACTGTGTGTGAATATGCCTTACACTAAATAAAATCAAATTACAGCATGTGTGAGAATATCTGTCACTAAAAATAACCAACGTACAGTGTGTGAATATGCCTTACACTAAATAAAATCAACCTACAGTATGTGTGAGTATGTCTGTCACTAAATATAACCAACATACAGTGTGTGAATATGCCTTACACTAAATAAAATCAACTTACTGCATGTGTGAGGATGTCTGTCACTAAATCAGGTTCAGGATCATAACAAGAATCTTTTTCTAACACATGGTTACTCAACATACTAAGGAGGGCATCTCTTGGTGTCACATATTCTTTCCCGACAACAGAGTTTGTCACATTCAAAAGATCTTGTAAACAGTCATTTAATCTGAAATTTAAAAAACAAGTATCAACACATTACCAGATGACAGAATGTTAGACTAGTCGAACTTGAAAGGAGCTACAGACAACATATCAAATGGTGCAAAAAATTGAAAATAAGAGTCATATGTGGAAAAAAAATTGTGAGAAAAGGTCCAAATTGCTAGTTACATGCAAATTTGCCTTTTCCCACAAAATTTTCTGTGACCAAATTTTTTCTGGGCATCAGAAAAGATCAATTTGTGTGGAAATCGGATAACTTTATTTAAAGTTTATGTCTGTCAGAATGGAGTTGACAAAGTTGTGAAAATTGATATCAAATCAAACCTTTAATCTCAAAGTATTGAATCCTTGTTAACCCACAACACAATCCTGTTTTTAAACACTCTAAAGAAAGATCCTTTTAGAAAATAATGTGGGAAAATAAGAAATTACTTGTAACAAGCAATTTCCCCTTTCTCAAAATGTTTTCTGTCCTAAGTAGAAATTTTGTACATGTATGAGCAATTCAAATTGTTGTCTACAACTTCTATCAATTTGCTCAGATCTATTGTGTGGTAATTGGTCAATGGAATGTTCTCAAATTAATTATATATTTCAGAATACTTCTATACCACTTTTAACAACAAAGCTAGAGATCCTTTTTACGACAGGGTTCAACACAAACATAGTGATTAAACCATTATCACATAATGCGGCTTTTTTACACCCAAAGAATATAAGTTTGAAAAACATTGTAGAAAATAAAGTAATTGCTTGTTAAAATGTTTTCTTCTCCAAAATTGAAAAATTTATTTACTGAAATTTGTTGTCTGCAATACTTTTCAATTTATACCAGTCTAAAATTTTGTAATCTGGTAATGGGTTAAGATCCTTCATTCATTTTTTTGCAATTATGAGGTTAACACTGTGTATTGCACATGATTTAGAGCAGAGTTTTTGTTGGATGACAATGTGGGAAAAGAAGAAATTGCTTGTCACAAGCAATTTCTTCTTTCCAACTATGTTTTCCCTTATAAAATATCTATGTTTCTAGCCAACCTTTGATTGACTTGGAAAAAACTAATAAAGAAGTGATTTGCATGCATTAAATGAAGCCAAGATAATCTTCAGCCTTGGAGCTACTGCCAGTCCTCAGACAAATCAAGATCTTGAGCCCAAGGACAGGTGTTAATGTTGACCCCTGTAATACAGTCAATCTTGCAAGAGCAACCACTTCTATTAAGTGACCACTTCCATTTAGCTACCCAAATCAAAATTCCCTTTTCAAGTTTAAAAGCTCTTATAAAGAAGTATTTGTATTTGCTAAAATAATATCATACCCAAATCCAATGTTGTTGGAACTCATTAGAAACATCTCAGTGAGATGAATCTGATGTGTCCCAACAACACAGGATTTAGCGCAAAAACTGTTATAATTTATGTATGCAATCAAATCAAGCCTGGCTTATGTCACAAAAACTGTGTTCTTTTCCTTCATATATGTTATAAAACTGTGATTTAAGCCGCCAATCTCTAAACGCTTGTCATGCTGAACCTAGAATATTTCTGTTTTAGGAGGAGGTATAGATAAAAGATCAGCCTGCAAATAAGTACAGTGAAATCTTAGTCTACACAGCCTGTCTGTCCCTTTTAAGACAAAGTTATTTTAAAAATGTATTTTTCAAAACAAATTTTGACCCAAAACTAGTACTATTAATGCTTTGAGCTCTTTGATTTCCATGCAATTTTGAAAAGGATTTCATTCAGCATGACATGACTTGACTCATTACCAGTTTGCAAAATTTTAGACTGGTCCAAATTGGAAGGAGTAGCAGATGGTAATTTAAGGGCTACAAAATTTTGGTTGGAATGGGTTAAGAGACCACATTTTGGATTTCTCAATAGTGGTCGCTTAATACAAGATATGCTGTATTAGAATGATCTAATGTTGACTGCTTACTGTTTTGTATTTTCCTCCAGGTCCAAATCCAGGTCTGCTATATATGTATCTAAGGCATGAATATCAGGTATACCATTCGACAAGAGGCCCTGTAAGGGTGGAATCATCTCTTGAAATGTTGCTTGCGAATTGGCCATTATTTCAGTCTATGTGTATCAGTGTGTCAAGGACTGAAACAAAAAAATATAATCCATTACCACTCAATGAGCTTTCTGGTGCCCTGAAAAAATACAATTCCGAAAAACTCTGTGGGAAAAGATGAAATTGCATGTGACAAGCAATTTCTTCTTTTCTCACAATGTTTTCTACTCTATTTGGCACTTATTTTCAGTACAATTGGAAATATAGTCTGGAACTTCTTTCAATTGGGATAGTCTAAAACTTTGTCATCTGGTAATGGGTTAACAGAAAAACAATTATGCTATAGTTATGTAAGATTTAGAACTAGTAAGAAAAGTTTATTTAAAAAAAAACAGTTTTAACTTATTCCCTGACAGTTCTGCTTTTTGGAGCTTATTGAAGCTGTGGTTATAACATTTGGTTACCAACCAACTGTTTTACTTGTTAATTTTGAAACATGTAACTGATCTTGAATTCTTCAAAATAACACTCATCAGAGCTCAGTGGATTGGGCCAGAAATGCTAGTTTCAAGATTGCTAGCCTTCCAAATGTATAGCCAATGGTGGGCAATCACAAATTCGCGGCACATGTACTGCTTTTCTTCCTTAGTATTTTCCATCATCTTATCATCCTTTCTGGATATCTTGACTTTAACAACATGTTTCTCAAAATTCTATCAGCATATCACAGACAAAATCATTCATGACAGAAAGGAGACTGGGCAGTAAACATTAGTGTAGATGTGGCAAAAGTTTCAATAATGCGCAAACTTTCATTATTGAAGTGAATAATTTGCCTTCCATTCAGCATGCTATGGCCCATTGCCCAATCAAAAATTTGGTCTAGGATTTTGGTCAAAGAATTTGTATTTGCTTCGTTTACCGATTTGATTCCAAAATTTCTAATTTTAAAACTCAGCACACCAGCTGTATTCAGTGGGGGTTATAAGCCATTCAATACTACATAGAAATGTATAGATAAGCCTACGCAAGTTACATTATATTCAAAGAGGTTCCTTGAATGTTTATCATTACCTTTAATTAGCCTTTTTAATCTACTATTGGATTGCAGAAGGTTTAAAATGTATGCAGATTTCTGATATCATTCTTCTAAGTTATATTTCTCAATGAATTAGTATTGTACAAGTTTCTTAACCCTTTCCCGTACAATCCCTTGTTTTTACGTCCCTGTGATTTTATGCTTGAGAAAACATTGTGGGAAAAGAAGAAATTGCTTGTGACAAGCAATTTCTTCTTTTCCCTCAATTTTTTCTAACCTGTAAGTTGGTTATTTTTCAAATTTCACCCACTTTCAATTGTCGTCTGCAACTTCATTCAAATTGGACAGGTCAAAAATTTTGAAAAACAGGAAAGGGTTAAATGATATCTGAATTATTTGTGGACTGTCATGGGAAAAGGACCGTCTTGGAGAAGTTTAAAAATATTGATCTTGAAAGCTAATTAGATTGCAAGTAATCAGCGTAGGTTTTGGGAGCAAAGGAACATTGTCCCAACAACATAAAAAGTAGGAACATTGATGGATCACACAAATCTTCTAGTTAACCAATTTCCACACAGTAAAGTCTTTTGACCACCTTAAGAAAAACAACTGAAAAAACATTGTGTAAAATGACGAAATTGTAACTATCAATTTCTTCATTTTCCGCAAGGTTTTCCACTCAGAAATTTGAAAAAATCTAAAATTTCATAAACTTGATATCGTCGTCTGCATCTTCTTTCCAATTGAACCAGTCCAAAATTTGTCATCTGGTAATGGGTTAACAAGGCTTTGAAACAACAGGAACGCTATCCCACTGACATGTAGGATATTTAAGATTCTTTGGGAACAATGGTGGGAAAACACAATTTAATTTGATTTAACCCTTTCCTGGATAAACCCGGAATTTTACGTCTCTGTGATTTTATACTTGAGAAAACATTGTGGAAAAGGAGAAATTGCTTATAATAAGCAATTTCTCTTTTTCCCATAATGTTTTCTACCACATAGTATGGTTTTAATTTGGAAATGCATCCAATTTTCATTGTCGTCTGCATCCTCTTTCAATTTGGACCAGTCTAAAATTTCAAAAAACAGGAAAGGGTTAATGTCACTCTCAGTGGTATTCAAGTAATTTCAGTTAGTAGGTGCACCTAACCAATCCTTCCTGTCATTTTTATCACACCAGGGCATGAACAACTGCACCATTAAATTAAGCCATTATAAGCCACTCAGCCATTTTAAAGGTAGGTGTCAATGTTTTTTCATGTCACAGATTTTGATAATTTTTATTTCCTCTTTTATACTATTTCAATACAATATTCTGAAAAGTAGTTTTCAGAAAATCAGAGGTTGTTTATTAGAATAAACCAGGGTTTCCCTAATAGCCCATTCCGAAAATACGCTGAGTTATTGCGCTTGAATACTCTCCCATGTGGTGAAACTACAAAACGGTCCCAGATCTACTTCCGGGTAGCAAATTTAGATAAAAGAAATGGCAGATAATAAGGCAGTAATTAAATCGACTCAGAAAAAACAAGTTTATTGTTCCGTAATCCGTATACTCGAATTATCGACGGAACATAGTTGATGGCCAATCTATCATGACAGACGATGAACACGGCACCATCATTAAAGCTCGCCGCTAAAAAAAAGGCTAGTTTCAAACTCTAGTTCGGATGAGAGTAACCACTGTTTATAGGGACAAAGAGTATATATAATGAATAAAATATGTACAAAAAGATCTCCTCTTAGAGTAACTTGTCTCTGAAAAGGAATATAGAGTAAATAAGGCCTTAGTAATGTTTGGTCCCATGTCTTTAACCCATTACCGATTAACACAATTTTAGACTAGTCAAAACTAGAGCTGTCGCCCTCAAGGGCTGACGAGAATACCCCCCACACCGCTAAAAAGGCTTTTCTATGAAGGAGTGGAATTTGAAGCTGTTTAATCACATGCATGTCATGGTGGATGAACATTGCCAACCCTCCACCTCTTTCTGATTTTTGTTTGTTGCTAGAGTTGACTGATTAGGAAAGGTTGGTCAATATGAGCCTATGTTAAAGAAAACTGTGTGAGGAGATGATGACACAAAATTATATCCACGAAAAGTCAATATGAGCCTATGTTAAATTTTTGACCCCGGGGGGGCGGGGTCAAATTTGACCTCAGGAAATAAACCGTTCGATATTTTGTAAAGGTCAACAAGATGATGTTACTTACCAAATTTGGTAACTCCCCTTATGGTTACTGAGTTTTGCAATTTTAAATTTTGACTACTCCCCCCCCCCATTAAAAAGTTCAAAATGGCATAACTCTGAAACTAACGACTGGATCAAGATGAAAATTGCAGGTGCACAACTTCATATGATAGGAAACAACCTGATAAAATTTCAGCAAAAATGGTCAAAAAATGAGGGAGGAGAAGAGGACACAAATTCCCCCCCCCCATTAAAAAGTTCAAAATGGCATAACTCTGAAACTAACGACTGGATCAAGATGAAAATTACAGGTGCACAACTTCATATGATAGGAAACAACCTGATGAAATTTCAGCTAAATTGGTCAAAAAATGTGGGAGGAGAAGAGGACACAAAATTATGTCAACAGACGGACGGACGGGCGGACAGACGGACAACCTGATTCCAGTATACCCCCCCATAACTTCGTTGTGGGGGGTATAATTAATGTTACAGACAACATTTTCAGATATAATATAGGGGAACTTCAAAAGTGGTCCTAGGAAATACTTTCCTTTATATTGCATAAAAATCTGCGTTTGAAGTTCACATTTCATATTCGTACACCATATCTGTTTTGAATAACTAATCTTTTGCTTTCTTGGAAAAATAAAGAAATATAGTAATTAATGTGTTGAAATGCTTTGAAATGCGCATGTTAGTAAAAAAGTCAAAATGTTTCCTCAGATAAAACACATTTTATTAGAGGTATGATGCAATCACACTCAGAGGTGAACGAACCTTTGTAAGATACCAAATAAGAGCTGTCAGTAAACAGCAACACTATATTCAACTCCAATGATTGCCTGGGTAATACATCCTTACTTTCCCTTTACAAAACAATATAACTGGTCCAAATTCAAAGAAGTTACAAATAACAATTTAAAGTTGACAGGATTTAAAAATCTCATGGATAGGGTAGGAAACATTTTTGAAAATGAAGAAATTGCTTGTTTCAAGCAATTTCTCCATTTTCTACAATGTTTTCCAAAGTTGTTTCCTTTAGGGGCGTAAATAAGCGGAAGCTAGTTAACACATTCCCACATAACAAAAGCAGGATGGTGAGGGGATGGGTTAACCCATTCTTAGACAACAAAATATAAAAAATGCTGGTCCAAATTCAAAGGAGATGCAGATGACAAGTTTAAGCTGATTAATTTAAATAATTCTTCATCTATAGCAGAAAACATTATGGACAATGAAGGAATTGATTCAACCTTGTAACTATTTCTTCATTATCCAAAATGTCTCCAAATCGCTTTTCTTGAAGGGTGTCAAAAGGCAGCAATTGTGTGGGAATTGGTTTATGCATTACCTCCTTATCTGTTTTTTTCTACACACTAGAGAACATAAACTGTGGAAAACATAATGAGAAAAGGAGAAGTTGCTTGTAGCAGGGAATTCCTTTTCATCCCCAAAATTAATGGCCTTCTGCAACTTTCATTTAAGACCAGTCTAAGATTTTGCCTGGTAAGGGGTTAAAAGGTTGACTTACATTGTAAGACCCATTATACATGAGCAAATGTTCAAAACAAAACTTAAGTCATTGCAGAGATGTAGAAATTATTGCACATTAAACTTGAACAAAATGTTGTCAAAGTCTAATGATGACTTTCTTTTGAATACCCCTTTAAATAATATACATCATGTTATTTCTTTAACATTATTTCAAAATTTATGAGCACAAAGTTATTTCAGAGAAATTTATAACATAATCCATCAAAGTAAACGAAAACAAATGAGAGATAAAATTTAGACCCATGTCAAAATAAGTTATCTTCAATAAAAGAGAAATAATGTATAAATACAGTTTAGATGGAAATTTTTGGGAAAAGAATGAACATCTCATTCAAGTTTCCAAAATAAGTTAAACGAAACTGAAACAAGAAAATATTAAAGGGTTTGCAAGGGTTATTTACCAAGAAAACTTAAATACAGCAGATGTGACAAAGAGATGACTTCTTGTAATTAAAGTAAAGTACACACATGACATACTAGTAGGACACACGACCATGCTTCACAATGATATTTATTGGTTTTAATTTGCAACCCCTTAACAATTTCCTGTTCGATCCCTGGTTTTTACGTCCCTGTGTTTTTGGAGGACGGACGTCTTTGCCACGGATGCTTTGGCCAGGACGTTTTGGCCAGGATGCTTTGGCCACTGACGTTTTGGCCACCACTATTGGAAAAACGGACGTTTTGGCCAAATTCATTTTAAATGTACACATTATAGATTTTTAGCTTTTTTTCTTCTTTCATAAATGTTTTCTCCCCTCCTATGGATCATAATGGTTGTTTTATTTCTTAGTAAATATATAGATAACCAGCATTTTCCCATTAATCATTCCCATTGAACAACAGTTTCATGACAATTTAGTTTTGACAACCCTAGAACTGGAAACTTTGGAAAACACCAAATAAAAAGAAGGAAAAGAACATTTTTCCACCATTTTCTCATCAATTTAGAAATGGTCAATTAATAAGAGGAAACAAAGAGAATATATAAATGAAGCTTTAATTTTCTTAGTCAGATATGAAGATGAAAAGCTATGTTAATAACATTTAATCCTGAAATGTTTCAAAAGATTAAGACAAAAGAAGAAATTGATGTTGTCAACCAGCATTTTCTCCTTTTACCTCAATTTTCTCAACAATATTGTACAAAAAGTCTATCTTTATCAACAATGCAATTTTAGACTGTGACTACAGACAAAACATTATTGATGTCGAAAGTAGAAATTGTGTACATGAATATTATAGCATGGAAATTTTTAAGAGAAGTGGAGAAGTTGCTGATTATTAGCAATTTCATTTTTTTCTCTCGATGTTTCCAAACATAAGACAAAAGAAGGAAATACTGCTGTTCACCAGTCAGCATTTTCTTCTTTTCTTTCACTGTTTCCAAAACAAATTCTACTATTGATACCAAAACCAACTATTGACTGGGAAAATGTTAAAATACGGTATTCACCACAATTTGTACACTACATAATTTCCACACTTGTTTTTTTGTCACAACACTTTCATTTTAAACACCTTGTTTCGATGTCCATGGTGCTTAAGAAAAACATTGAGTAAAAAAAAAAAAAAATCACAATTTCTAATAATCATTACATAATACTATTTGTTTTTATTAAGAAATACTAATAATTTGGCTTAATAATCTAAAATAAGTACATATAAAATGAATTTGGCCAAAACGTCCGTTTTTCCCATAGTGGTGGCCAAAACGTCCGTGGCCAAAACGTCCTGGCCAAAACGTCCGTGGCCAAAACGTCCTACATTCGTGTTTTAACATTTTTCCTTTCTTCCTTTCCACAATATTTTCTATCCTACTGAATGATTATTTTTAAGATAAAATTGTCTTTAAATTGTCGCCTGCAAAACCTTTGATTTTTAGACTGGTCTAAAATTTGGCAAAACAGTAATATATCTATAGGCTAACCTTTTTCAAGTACATGTATTTGATGATGCGGGACATATTTTTACATGTTAATATGATGATAATAATCCTGTTTCAGATAGGAGAGGTTTTTTTCTGCGGTATAATTCTTTATCCATTCCTTTTTCTATGTTATAGATAAATATTACTTATGTTAAGGAAAAGATCTTGAGGAAAGTGGCTGGTAAAAAAATAAATAATATTTCCACATAAGACTTAATTCTAATATAGCTTTGACATAATATGCATCTGTCAAGGTTATTTTTAATGTTATATTAGTTGAAACATATAATTTGAAATTAAGCTGTCGGTCTAAAACACCTTAGTTTTCAGTTTTCTTTTTGAATTACTGGCAGTATTTCTTCAAATAGCAAATTTAAAGTTGAAACGTCTGTGTTTTTCGTCTGGTAGAAAGTCGTCATCCTCCATGGTTCACGGAGTTCTATCAATTTAGGTCTAAGGGAACTAATTCATTTTCCATAGGCGACCATTTTAGCGTTTTGGCTTATAGCTCAGTCCATGAGTAAGCAACAATGATCAGACCGACCTCAAATTGAAGAACAATCATTCATACATCCATATAAACAAATTTTAATATGGCATGATCCCTTTTCTCTATGACTTTTTAGCCCATTTTTGAGATGACCCTCACCGGACAGCTATTTTTTCCGGGTTTTCCAAAAATTATACCCATTTTTAAAACTGGCTATTTCAGTAAAAAAAATATTTAAATCCATTATTTTTCCGCTTCAAATATTAAAACAGTGTATAAATAGTCAGAAAAAAATATTTATTTTGTCATCAGGTATTATTGTCCAATCACAGGTCACCTTGATCTATTCCTACTATCAACCGGAGTTTCCCTAAAGATTTCTGCCAGAAGGGGGGGAAATGAATTAGTTCCCTTAGACCTAAAGAAAATATTTTATTTTGTTTATTCACACGTTTCAAGCAATATCGTGTACAAATATGTATTTTTGACAAGTCTTAAAAATTTCGAGCTCTTTTGATCAATACATAACAAGAAATTGAGCGTTCCCTTTACCCTGTCAGTGATTTTCATATGGAATATTCGACAAATTTGAAATTTGTGCTCCAAAAAACCCAAGGTTTTCAATCGAAAAAAATAAGCCCATGATATTATCTTGGACATTGTTTTTATGATAGCTTTTCTTCAACATCACCTCCTAGAGAGGTTAAACCTATTTTTACGAGTACAAAAGAATATTACGCAATCTTAATTAATCTTATATACACATGACCCTTCTCACTGCTTAAATTCTGTTATTTATCGATTTCGTTGATATCAAATGAATTGTTTTACCGTCCAATTTTCTCAATTCAAGTGTAACACAAGTCATAGGAAGATTGCAATCTTCTAGACAAAAAATTAGCGTGTTTGGTTGCATATTATTGCGTAATCAGTAGTTTCCCTTTACACAGGTAGGGAAAAGTAGAACCCTGTAGTTCAGGCAAATGAAAGCTAATTTTCCGTTTAAACCATTCAAATTCGCTATTTTTTCAGCTGGTTTGTCTCAATCCTTCTGGATCTGACGATTTTCACTCAAAATCCATAAGGAACTTTGAATTTTGTTGAAATTTTAATGAGAAAACCCTTATCTTTAGAAAAAAAATCGCATTTTTCGTGACATTTCCCGTATCCAATTGTCTTTTTTCACGAAAAATAGCTTTATTTCATTATGTTAATGAACATTTATGCTAAATACACTCTGATAGAAAATTCTATTGTGATCAGTACCATAGTCATAAAAAGATAAGCTTTCTCTTAACCCTGGTAAGTAAAAAACGTTTCTTTTGTTTCCTAAAATAGCTCTTGAAATCCGTTTAAACTGTTCAGGTTTGTACTTACTGCGCAAATAGCGTGCTAGATCGTCGCCGCGAAATGTCACCTCTCTTTCAAAATACGTCATTATATGAAATCTTGCATAATTTCAAAGATTTTATACAAATTTAACCCAAAACACCCAAAGATTTTAATTTTTAAAAAAAATAATTTTAAGTTTAACTGACACCATTTATGAAAATATTTTCTTTAAACTGGCATAAAATTATAGCCAACTGTAATGTGCACGTCTGTTGACAAATAAATTTAGTTCAGCTTCTTTGCTCCGGGAATATAACCCTTTTCTTTCCCTTACTCTTGTTAAGCAAAAATGGCCCTATTTCGGTACAGCGCACATGATATACAGCATTCTAAAGGTACCTATCGGTAATTTTTCGCCGTTTTATCGTTATTCTGGGTGAATAAACTATTTCTTTTTCAAATATTAAGTAAATAGGTACCTAAATCAATATTCCGCTCGAAACTTTGTGGTAAAAGACACCGGAATATCAGGTATTAGGCTGTTTTTCCATATTGGTTTCAAATCATATTCTGCTGAATTGTCCCTTTTTCCTTGACATATAATCGAAAATTTCATTTCATTTCACTTATTTGAACGCATCGCCTGGATTGAATGTCGGGACCGGATATAACATCTTGACAGAGGTCATGAAGTGTAACGACAATACATGTATATTACTGCTCTACATTTAGGTCTAAGGGAACTAATTCATTTTCCATAGGCGACCATTATAGCGTTTTGGCTTATAGCTCAGTCCATGAGTAAGCAACAATGATCAGACCGACCTCAAATTGAAGAACAATCATTCATACATCCATATAAACAAATTTTAATATGGCATGATCCCTTTTCTCTATGACTTTTTAGCCCATTTTTGAGATGACCCTCACCGGACAGCTATTTTTTCCGGGTTTTCCAAAAATTATACCCATTTTTAAAACTGGCTATTTCAGTAAAAAAAATATTTAAATCCATTATTTTTCCGCTTCAAATATTAAAACAGTGTATAAATAGTCAGAAAAAAATATTTATTTTGTCATCAGGTATTATTGTCCAATCACAGGTCACCTTGATCTATTCCTACTATCAACCGGAGTTTCCCTAAAGATTTCTGCCAGAAGGGGGGAAAATGAATTAGTTCCCTTAGACCTCAAAATTTGCTACCCGTACAAAGGGAAGTCACTCTATCGACTTTGGGTCAAAGGGAAGTAAACCACGTTTTTGGAAAGGGCTATAGCCTACGTAGGCTATTAATCTATTGTTTTAACCCTTGTCATGCTGTTAATTACCTTACTGAATTGCTGTAAAATCAAAGGGCTGAAAGCACTGATAGAACTTATTGTTAAAAAATCAATATTTATTTTAGAAATCAACTTCATAAACAACTCTGGCATAAAAAGTACAAGCAGGAGGTGAAGACTAAGATCAGCCTGCACATAAGTGCAGTCTGATCTTAGTCTACACCTCCTGCAAAAAACGGAATATTCCGGGTTCATCATGACAAGGGTTAATCTATTTTTAGATCAAGTGGAGACAGTTTCAAAGATCATTGAGTAATTCACCCAGTTTGAATTTGCTCAAACAAATGTCATCAATATGTCATTAGGAGTAATGTTTGCTAGCTGGTCTTCAATTCTGTATAGATCAGTCCAACACTGCCATAAGCGTTAATATGAATATAGACACTTCCCATAGTTTTGCCCTAACCATTAATTTTGGTGTGCTATCATTTAGGACATTGGTTGTTTTGCCTGTCAATTTGTTACCTTCATTTTAATTTGGGTCATATGCAAATGAAGTCACGCGGTGTCGACGACTGAATTCAGTGATATATAAAATTCCGCTGAACCTTTCCAATATAACAAAATAAAAGCATTTTTAAGCCTATCAGATTACTGTGAAGACAATGTCTGACTCAAATTTAACACTTGTAATGCTGAGTAAAATCCTTTCTAGAATTGTATTAAAAGCAAAGGGCTGAAAGCACTGGTAGTACTTGTTGTTCATTTGTCAATACTTCTTTTGAAAATTAATTTCATAAACAACTCTGCTTTCAAAAGGACAGACAGGAGGTGTAGATCAGACTGCACTTACCTCCTCATACCTCCTGCTAAAACCGGAATATTCAGGGTTCAGCATGACAAGGGTTAAGTATTAACCCTTTCCTGTTTTATGAAATTTTAGACTGGTCCAATTTGATAGAGGTTGCAGACGACAATGAAAAATGCATGCAATTTGAAATCTGACCATCTTATGTGGTAGAAAATATTGTGGGAAAGAAGAAATTGCTTGTTACAAGCAATTTCTTCTTTTTCCACAATGTTTTCTCAAGTATAAAATCACAGTGACGTAAAATCCCGGGTTTGTCCAGGAAAGGGTTAAGCAGGGCTCTCAGAAACGACAGTACTGTCGTCTGAGACGACAACTTTCCGCAAGGGACGACAAAAAATCCTATCAAAGGATTCCGACGGACGACAATTTTTTCAATGACATGCGTCCGACGTCGGTCGTTATGTCAAAGTGACACTGTAAAATCAACTGTCATTGTTCAAGGGTCATTAAAATAGTAGGTAGATTATTAGAAAATGTTAATTGATTATCCTAACATACACCACTATCATTGATTACACCCAGCTTGATTGACAATTACCACTTTGCGGTGACCGGTCATGCATCGACGATCGTAGGTGACAGGTGTTAGAAACCTGTGAAACTTGGGTAAAATTATTTTACCAGCACTCTTATCTCACTGAAAATCAAACTATTATTGATCAGTTTAGTGAAAAAATAGCCAAAACATAAAAAAGAAGTTAAATTATATTGCAAAATTAAATTGTCATGGGTTTTCGTGGGTAAAACAGATTGATTGAATGGGGTTTAACGCCGCTTTTAACAGTATTTCAGTCATATCGCGGCGGCTGGAGCACCTAACAATGGATTCCTGGTATTTCTCACACCAGTACTACCACTACATCCTTTCCTAGCCTCCAGCTGCTATCCCACTTAGGTTTACGATTATCAACCCATTGGTGAGAGACAATTGTCGGAAAGAATATTTGCCGCCGCCGGGGATCGAACCCATGACACCTATGATTGAAGATTAGGAGTCTGGCGCGCTACCGACTGCGCTATGACGGCGGTGTGGGTAAAACAGGCAATTCAATTGAAAATGAAAATTATTAGATTAACTTTTGGGGCTCTTAGAAATCTAAAGCTGGGCATGAATCATAAATTTACTGTCATATTTTAGTTTAAAAATCATCAATTTGACTGTCAATATATGCCATTACTTTGTCCAAATTTCAACAAAAAAATAATCCTTATCAAGCTGAATAAATATCAGTGCAAAATTTCATCAAAATCAAAGTGGTAAAAGGAGGGATTGACTGATTGTTAGTCAGTATTTATTTTGAAAATACAATCTTAAAAATGGTTAAATTTAAGAAGGAAAATTAGGTGGTATAGTCTAATGTCAGACTGCACACCTTTGTCTTTACTTCTTGCTAAAAGAAGAATATTACATTTTTAGTGTGACAAGGGTTAACCTAATTACAATGTGTGCTTAGAAAAAAAAGAAAAGAAAATTACACATGTTGGATAATTCTATCATTTGCTCTATTTTGACATTAATTCTTTACTTCTTAATTATATTTACAAATAATCCTAATTCAGAGAATTTGCTGATGATCAAATGAATATGATCAGACATGTAAACAACATAATATGGGCTAGAAAATATGATAATTCTTAAAACCAAAATTAATCTCCTTTTTCCACACTATTTTCAACAAAGAAAGTGCTGTAAAAAAAGGATTTGGTGAAAATCGCATTCAGTATTAAAATCCTGCCAAATCAGGCTGGAATCCAACTTTTCTGCTTGGAATCCAACTTTTTCCTAAATTGGATTCCTGGAATCCTACTTTCAAAATCCTAGTGAGAGCCCTGGTTAAGCGCCCGTTTTAGCGTATCTTTAGGCAATTTTCAGAAACATCGATATCTCCCTTTAAAGGGGGAAAATCAGCTGCCACAAAAGTTTTAATATTGTTTCCAAAATTCATAAAAATATAAGAAATATTTTTTCTATATGTCACAATAACTTTGATCCAACCTACTTCTTCTTGCTTTTCATCATCAAATATATAAACTTTTTGTTGTCTGGTAATGCGTTAAACTCTGAGGATTAAGACAAAATAGAATAAGAGTTAAAATGATTGTAAGCTTATAAGTAACGGTATCAAAACTAGGCTTCTAAATCACAGGACATACAGTAAAATGCAAATTGGGCATGAGTTGACTCCTTAAATTTCACTTTGCGTACAAGTTGACCAAAACTTAGGTATGAGTTGACCAAATTTGGTATGAGTTGACCTGGATACGAGTTAACCAGTTCTCTCAGAAAGCTTCTTTGAGACAAAACTTAGCTATTTTCCCTGCAGGGGTATCCACCATCAGTACTTTCAGTGCTTTGATTTGCTTTGTTTTTCTTTCTTCTTTTTTTGCAACAAAAACTTGAGACAAACCATCTACCATCAATTAATCCTGCTTAAAGAGAGATATCGATGTTTCTGAAACCTAGATAAGAAAAATTTATCAATTGCCAAAAAATACGCTAAAACAGACACTGAATACTTAAATTTGAGTCAGATATTGCCTTCGCGGTAATCTGATAGGCTTAAAGTGGCCTCTTTTGGTTATATAGGAAAGGTTCAGCGGAATTCCAGGTTATTTTTACTGAATATCATGGAATTTGGTTGTCGACCCTGCATGACATCATTTGCATATGACCCAAAGTGTCTATATTCGTATTAACGCTTATGACAGTTTCGCACTGATCTTTACAGAATTGAAGACCGGCTAGCAAACATAACTCCTGATGACTTACTAATGATAATGTTTGAGCAAATTTAAACTGAATACCGGATTTCAACGGTTAAACGCACCACTTGGATGACCCAATATTCTTTGCAACTGTCTCGGCTAAACCTAAAAATAGATTAACAGCCTACATAGGCTATTAAGGAAATACCCTTGTTTTTATCTATCTATCTATTTTTACTGCCCATCTCCTCTTTCGGGTATTACTGGCAGGTAAACGACCTCTGATTTAAGCAGTCAGAATTTTGTATTAAAATGGTATACGACAGGGAACAAGAATAATCAAAATTTGTGACATGAAAAAAAACATCAATACACACCTTTAAATAAAGAAAATTGATTAAAAACCGGGAAATATGGCTCATTTTATAAGAATTATAGGTTAATGTTCGCGAATATCATTCTGAGAACGACAAAACTTATTAATCCGAATTACCGGGTTAGTCCGGATTTATTTCAATTTTACTGAATAATTTTTGAGGCGAAAATAAGCATTCAGAAATTTTACAATTCTTCGAGAGGACATGGTATTAATATGTCTATTTATTAAACCTTACTTGATAAACAATTTTACGTTGATACATGGATGAAGTAAATATTTTATTGTCTGTTGCTACCATAAAAGGAAAAATTGTTTACATTTACATATTTTTGCTGTTGTTGTTATTGTATGTTTATTTTACGGCACTACACGCTGTCATCGACCACGATGCCCTTTTCATTGTACCCTACCTTTTTCCTACATATGAGCAGGTGACGAGGTTTAGATTATTAATCAAAAAATTAATAAGTATACCAAGTCAACCTGATAAAGAACTATGATCGCATAAATCTTTAAATTTGATCCGTCCCAAGATAACACTTTCGTATGAATAACTGGCCGACACTTCACCCCTTCTAAAACGACACTGTACTGCTTCCCCAAAGTCCCCCCTTTCTTCAGAACAAAAATCACAACAAAAGTATTGCGTTCAGAGACACTAAAAGTGAATTCAATATGGAGGTCCAAACGGGTCTGAGTTCTTAAAAAAGCACAATTCATAATCTGTGATATCAGGGACCCTGTATTTTTGAGAGTCCCTGATAATATGTTTATCTCGTGTCTTTTGTTTGTTTTGTTTTAATTTTTTTTGTTTGTTTGTTTGGATTGCCTTTTACAAAATAACTTTCTATTCTTATCTTGAAGAAAACGAAATCTCTGAGAAGTCGAGGATTTTCCAGGGTTCGTGTTTCACCTGTACACCAGGGTTTTAACCCTAAAAATTTTTACCATTTTCTGTTTTGACCCTTAGATATTCCTCCCAAGGTAGTCATTTTTGTGACCGGTCAATTCGGCCCATTTTCAACTCGGCACATCGGCAACTTGGCCCATCGTATAACTCGGCACAGTCAACTCGGCCCCAATACATGTTATATAGTGATATGTGTAAATTTCAGTATGGTCTTTTTTCAAGAAAAGATTTTTTATATTAATCTTATCCTTATTATTTGGATACATTAATGAGTGATTATGAATAAATAAACAAATTTTATCCATCATCAATCAGTTGTTAGAAAAACTTATCTAGATCGTTGTAGATTAGAATGTTCATTGAAAAAACACAACCATTTAAATCGATTCAATTCAAAAAAATGTTTACGTTTCTATATTACAACAATAGAATAATAATGAAGAATGATTTTTATAAAATTAATTGTACAATAGTTTCAAATATATTACGCAATATACTTGTCATTTTGACCCCTTGAGAAATTTGTAAGGGTCAAAATAGGATTAGCCTATATTTTAAACCCTATAGTTTCGGTAATGCATCTTATAATTTTAATTTAAAATTGCCAAATTGAAATCTTTATATTTTTAAAAGGGAATCAATTTAATCAAGAAAAGGTATGTTGACACTTACGCACTTCAAGTTCATACTTATCATCGCGCTTCAACGTTTTATTTGATCCCCGGCTTTAAAAATTTGTTTTGATTCCTAGAATTCCATAGACCCGAGTAACCGACTTCATTTAGAAATTCATTTAAGCATTATCGAAGACAATATAACGGTAGTGAAAGTTCCTTTTAACGTTTACATGGTAACAATTTAATTCATGTCGCTTCTATAAAACTTTCAGCACGCATTTTGGATGGCTGAAATTTGTTTCATACCCCCGTGAAAAAAGTTTGGAAACATGCTTGCACACAAAGTAATTCCATAAAAAACTCGCCTCAATCTGGTAAAATTTTATGTTTGTTTGAGACATTTCTGTGGCTGAATTCGTGAAATTTTGAATTATAACTTAATTTAAGTATCGTCTATCAAAATTCAAGCGTTTTGATTGGCTGATTTTTTCATAAATCCATGAAGAATTTTGGAGCCTGCAGCTATTGTTTTGATTACGCGCAAAGTCGATCCATAAAATTTATCTTAAATCTGGTAAAATACTTGCTTTGTTTCGATTGAAAACATAAGAAGTGAAGAGAGTTTGTGCATAATTGTTTTGATAGAGATATGTCCCGAAAACTGAATCACATTAATGTGTGAATACGCGAAGATTACATTTTCCCCTATTGAAGTACGAAACTAAAAACTTAAAACTTTAATCACACTTCCTTATGAATCAAATATTTCGCTGGATCTTTATTTATTTATTTCTTCATTTTGCATATCCTACGAAAAAAAAATCTCTTTATTTTTTACAATAATACCGCTTGTAGCAGTAGCTCAACTCCGAAAATTAGTGTACCAGGACAGTTTTTTCCCCTCACCAAATCGCTTCTCAACAACAAACCTGATAAAGTTGAATCTGTTCAATGTATGATTATTATCTGTACCATTCATTCCCGCTTTTTCTGTGGAGTTAACCCATTCCTACACAATACCTCCTTTTTTACCCCTCTTAAGAAAATAGTTTCGGAAAACATTGTGGAAAATGAAGCAATTGCTTGTTACAAGCAATTTCTTCATTTTCCATATTGTTTTCTACATAGAGAGAAAATGTGCTTGATCATCTCAAAGTCTTTGGATTTATTATTAGAGAGATAAATATTTTAGAATTTTCAACAATTTGAAATTGTCGTCTGCAACTTCTTTGAAGACTCTGATTAGAGTCATTTTTAACACGATGTGCTCAAGAGAGCTAAAAATACATAGGAGATGAACTTGCACGCAGAGTTTCAATATTTCTAAAATACATAAGAGCTACTTTTCATCGCGTAGGCATTTGACAGATTTAGTGGTTAAGCCTCCAGTGGCAGTTTGCACTCGTTGAACTTTGAGAAGACCTCAAAATTTTGTCTGTTAACTTAAGCTATCAAAGCTTGCGCTTGGCTAGGTAAAAATCAAACAAAAAATGGCGAACATAAATGTCGGAGTTCGATGTACACTTCGAGTCTAAAGTGATTTGATTAATTAATAGATTATTGTATTGATAACGGCGATCCCGCTGTTGACTGATAAATGCTTTGCAAATTGAAAAATAAGTACCACATAAGTAAAGAATGAATATTGTTCGAAATTGAGAAATAGTTCGAAACAAAATTATTTCAAGAAAACGCAAATACATGTATGGTTAATATGATTATTTCCTTTTTATTGATATTAACACACTCTTTGAACCCTTTCCTGTACAGTCCCTGTTTTTTCGTCCATTTTCTCACACTATTTTCTACCACATAGAATAATTTCGTTTCAAATTTCAATTACTTTTCATTGTCGTCTGCATCGTCTTTCAAATTGGACCAGTCTAAAATTTCGAAAAACAGGAAATGGTTAGCTAGTACCAGCTCAAAATTATATTTCTACACCGGTCGCGGACCGTATAAATGTATTATTGTACTGAAAAGGGTTTAATCCTCTCAAAATCGTCTTAAATCTCGCTAATGAATACACAGTTCTTTAGCATCATGTATAATCTGTAACAAACATGTTTGTTGGAAATAAATATCTATACAGATTAAAATAAAACAGATTTTGTTGATATGTTCTAATTAAGGAGAAACATGAAATTACTGGAGATATACAAACTGGGATGAAAGGAAGGAACAACGGAGTGAAAAACCTTGTTCAGCCGAAGGTAAATTTGCAAACCTCTCTCTACCTTTCTCTGTCTCTCTGCCTCTCTCTCTCTCTCTCCCTCCCTCTCTCTGTCTTTGTCTCGCTCTTTGTCTCCCTCTCTCTTTCTCTGTCTCTCTCTCTTCGCAGACAGACAGACTCACACAAACCCTATCTTTACGTCACATCCTATTGACATGGCCTACATGTTCTTTGAATTTGGGTAGCAACAATTTACTGATTTTGTACAGAGGAAAAAAAAATACCAATCATTGTTAAGTTTTACATTAAAACCATGTAAGAGGGCGTAGTCTCATCCCGAACACAAGAAAGGGTTTTCTGACGGTACATTTCAGGGGAAACGTTGATACACACTAAGCTTTTCTGACGACCACTTGTCAATAATAGTTGATTTGTAGGGATAATACTGTTCATTTATTACTCCATGTATTACAAGCAAATAATTGACGGAACGCCACTACCAATAAAAATCGATAAACCAATCATATCATTCATTAAAGACCAGAAGTGAACTTTGACCTTCTACATTGGTCGCCATTTATGAGAAGCATTTTTCTTTGTAGGCGACTTAAACGTCGTGACTACAGCTTTTTTAAGGACTCGAACAAACCATTCTATTTTTTGTTACATGAACACCATAAATCTTGAAAAAGAAAAAGCCAGTAAATATCTAAATCGAGCTTCTTGTTGGAGTTACGAGGGCTTGATTAGCAATCCGTCAAATTTAATGCACAGATGCCGCCGTCATAGCACAGTCGGTAGCGCGTCAGACTCCTAATCTTCAATCATGGGATGTCATGGGTTCGATCCCCGGCGGCACATATTCTTTCCGACATTTGTCTCTCACCAATGGGTGGATAATCGTAAACCTAAGTGGGATAGGAGCTGGAAGCTAGGAAAAGATGTGGTGGTAGTACTGGTGCGAGAAATACCAGGAATCCATAGTTAGGTGCTACAGCCGCCGTGATGTAACTGAAATACTGTTAAAAGTGAAGTTATACCCCATTCAATCAATCAATTAATGCGCAGACTGGCCTAACGCGCTACCTACATGTTACGTTCCTTTGAAAACAAGATGACGTTTATGACGTTTCTCTATAAGGTAATTTTAATGAACAGTGTATGCCAAAAAAGAGTACATATTTTAAGCTCGTCTAATTCCGGGGGAAAAACGTTGTAATGCTCTAGTAAGATCTTCGTCTGCGTCCGCGTCTGTGTCGTCTGAGAACTTTGATCTTTTGTAATATGCCTGGTATTGCTATACACATTCACTTTAACCATTTCCCATACAATAATATTTAGACTGGTCCAAATTGAAAGAAGCTGCAGACTACAATTTCAATTGGATGGAACTTTAAATGTTTTCATAATTTATGATAGAAAACATTGTGGATAATGAAGAAATTGCTTGATACAAGCAATTTCTTCATTATCCACAATGTTTTCCAAAAATATTTTTTCTTGAGAGGCGTAAAAAGGAGAGCTTGTGTTGGAATGGGTTAATCGTTGAATATAAGTTCACTATCTTTACAAACAAGCCGGACAATTCTAAATGCGTTAGTTTTTCGACCCAGGAATTTCTAGCTACTATGAAGCACTCAATCGGTCGAGCGTTTGTATCCGTATGCGGTACTCTTGTAATTTTTCCTGTATTACCATTATAAGAGTTTTAAGTAGTATACGTTACCTTACCCTTTCGGAGACGGAAAAAATATTTACAGATCATTTTTTCTTCTTTCCGTATCGATTAGTATAGCAGAAACAATTTAACCAAAGTTGGTGAATTTCTGTTTATGAAATTCTTATGATAGACCACCAATCAAGTCGAAGTAACACTTTATTTAACCCATTCCCACACAACAAAATTTTCGACTGGTCCAAATTGAAAGAAGTTGCAGACGACAATTTAAAGATGATGGAATGTTAGTATTTTTTTTTCTTTTTGGGTAGAAAATGTTTTCCAAAGCTTTTTTCCTTGGGGGCGTTTAAAAGCATCACTGAGTGGGAATTGGTTAAAAGAATAAACAGATGATTTCGAAGGTTTTTATTTTTATGTCATGGACAAACTAAAATTAAAACGAAATGAAAAGAAGAATATTCAGCTCACTTGAGTACACCGTGCTCAAGGTAGGCTTTTGTGATCATCCTCTGTCTGTTTGTGTATTTTGCGTTGGAGTGTGTCGGCAGTTCATCAAAAATCCTCTTCTCTGTAACCTTTGAGCCAATTTCGACCACACTTCGCAGAAATGATCCCTAGGTGACCCTTTTTAAAACTTGTTCGTGAAATTTTGATTTGTGAAAAATGGGGGTGTGGCAAGGCCGGGCTGAACAGACTTAGAGAAACCATGATATAAATCTTTAAAAATCTTCTTTTCCTAAAGCAATGGGCCAATTTGGACCAACCTTGGCAAAAATGTGCATTTGTTGACCCTTTTCAAAACTTGTTCATAAAAACATTTATGTTAAAAAGTGGGCACATGGCGGGGGTAGCTTATCAGACTTATGAGAAATAATAAAGAAATTCTTGAAAAAATCTTCTTCTCCTAATTCACGCGGCCAATTGAGACCAAACCTGCCAGAAAGATTTCTCAGGTGACCATTTTTAAACTTGTTCTATTAAATTTTGATTCAAGAAAAAATGGGGCGTGGCACTTTTTTTAATTCAAATGCATGAAAACACCATGTGATGAATAATCAGTTTTGGTATTGAGTTGGCAATTTATTAAACAGCCTGTGTAGAGAATGGTTTACAAAAGGGCTGAGACTAATTTCATTAATCCTGTAATTGGTAAACGGATTAATGTTTAAAAGTTCGTCTGGAGCATGTTGGGACTGGGATAAGCCGTTTGTCATTGCAAACACTTTGTTTTTTAATCCAACATGAACTACATGTATATATGTAGGTTTTGTTTGTTTGTTTGAATGGGTTTTTTTCGCCGCTTTCAACAATCTTTCAGGTATATTCGCGGCTGGAGCACCTAACAATGGAATCCTGGTATTTCTCAAACCAGTACTACCATTTCATCCTTCCCTAGCCTCCAGCTTCTATCCCA
Source organism: Fragum fragum (assembly GCA_946902895.1). Taxonomy (NCBI): domain Eukaryota; kingdom Metazoa; phylum Mollusca; class Bivalvia; order Cardiida; family Cardiidae; genus Fragum; species Fragum fragum. Next base: position 65,365,523 of record OX336370.1, on the reverse strand, counting down.
TATAGGTTTACGATTATCGACCCATTGGTGAGAGACAAATAGTCGGAATGGATGAGTGCCGCCGTCGGGGATCGAACCCGGGACCTCTAGATTGACAGTCCGACGCGCTACCAACTGCGCTAAAACAGGGGGCGCTATGACGACGGCTGTATATATGTAGGAGTCATAGGTCTATGAAATATTTCTATATCAATGTTTACCGTTTATTACCCATTTCACGTGCACGGTGACGTTATTTGACGCCCCATCTAAAACAATATGGAAAACTTTATTGAAAATGAAGAAATTGCTTATTACAAGCAATTTCTTTATTATCCATTGTGTCTTCCACCTTAAAAGACAGATAATGATAATGATTATTATCAACTAAAAATCATCGTCTGCAAAATCTTTGAATTTTGACCAGTCTAAAATTTTGCCGTCAGGAAATGGGTTAATTAAAAAACTCTGAAATGCTGTCGGTTGGCGACCGAAATATCGTAAATACAGCCGTTTTCAAGCTATACATGTATTTACTATATTTTGGTCACCCGCTGATGATATAACTATTTTTGGAAAGGAACAACAAAAACACAAAAAATAATTTCTTTAAAACCCACAAAGATTGACATCATCTGTAATTCAACATATAGAGCGAAAGGCCTTCGCCCATTCCTATACAATCCTGCTTAAAAGTGGATGCCCCCAAGAAAAATGTTGGTAAAACATTTTGGTGAATGAAGAAATAGCTTTTCACAAGCAGTTTCGTCATTATTCCCATTTTTTCCCCAAAGTCAAAGACTTTTAAAATTCTATTAACGAAAATTCCATTTACTAAAAAGTTTCGTTTGTAACTTTTATGAATTTTGACCAGCCTCAAATTTAGTTGACTGCTAACGGTTTAAACACAAATTATTTCGTTTGCGTACATATAATTGTAGGTACCTAAAGCAAGTCCACAATAATGTAGAATGATCACAGACTGGCATATGTAAACAAACGAGTATAGCACAGTAAATACCACTGGAGGCCCAAAAATGCAAGTCAGTGACAAGGAAACGCGTGCCGTCTTCTTAAACTTTAAAGAACTACGATACTTAGAGAAAAATCTACAATCTCTAGATCTCGAAAAGGCGTACAGCATTAGCCTGATTAACCTTGATCAGAAAATTGTTAAACTGGGCAACAAGCGTTTGAGAGACAAGGTTGCAAAGATCAAATCCTACCTACCAGAGAGCGATGTAGACGAGCTAAGATGGCTTGACAAGATCGGGAAGCTGGGTTCATCTGAAAGCCCTTCCAAAAGCAATAGTAAGGTACGCATAGCCGCCGCAGAAAAGAGACTTAAACTCCAACCTAGAGCAAAGAGCGCGAAACCGCGATTAGAGACTGAAGGTGCGTCTATTACAACTACACCTAGATCAGTCTTATCTGCAAGACGATGTTCCACACGACTACAGTCCGCTAGGGCACCAAGTACAACTCCCAGATCCGCCGATGTCACTAAGACTAAAAATCAGTTAAGTGTTGAAGTTCGGTCTCAAGCTTCTGTAGAGGATATGAGTGATTTCCCTGTGCCCAGATCAGTTCGTGAAGAGAGGCGGAAATCGATATGTGTTCCTGCTATTGATAACGACGGTGTACACCTTGAGAAGAAAGTGATTCCAAAGCAAGCTTTTGTTAATAGTAAAGAAAGTGCTACAAATAAGCAGACCGAAACTAACCTTGATAATAGTAAGGATGTGAAAACCGATATTGTTACAATCAAAATAGAACAAGCTGAAGATGAGAACACTTCGAATATGCCTGATACATCACCGGATATTAAAGATGCGAAAACAACCCCTCAAAATGTTTCCTTCCTCGGAGTACCTGATAGCGTTGATCCCGTGTCGTCCTCAAATGACTCAAATACCAATAGAGTCAGACCAATCAGTGTACCAGCTACTAAAGTCACATCATTCTCCGATGACAATCGCCGTGCTTTCACGTCGATGTCACACCTAAATGACGTCAGAAAGAAATGTGCTGCGAATATTCGGCGTGCATCAAGACTCCTAGCTTCCGGTAAGACAAAATCGCCATTCTCTTGCCACAATAACATTGATAATGAAGAAAAAGTGAAATCAAAAGAAAAACCATTCCGATCAATTCGAGATGGTGTTTACGCAGAAATCGAAAAGGGGCCAATGGAGAATACTCTAGGTACAAACCTACATAAAGAAATCAAAAGAGGGCTCATGTTAGGAGAAGTGGCGACGAGCTTGCAGCTTGAAGACAAAATTGACACATATATGGATAAGATACAAAACTATGTAAAAGAGAATCCAACGGCTTGGGAGCCGTACGTCCCAGAGAATGACGCTTCGTATTATCCAAGAGGGAAATCAGGTGACGCTAAATGTAATCCAAAAGACAAATCAAACACCAAGCACGTCAGAAACAAAGCCAGGCGTCAACAACTCGAGTTTAAGCTGAGACAGGGGGCTGCACATGATATTTTCTTACAAAATAACTTTGCTGACATTAAAAAGAGTCGTTATTTGAGACTCCCTGATTCTATGATCGATCTATCTGGGGTTAATACCCTTGCAATTGATCAGGCGAGAATGTTTGGTACAATGAAAACAGGCAATAACTGGGCAGATGAGTCTCAAGATGAAAATGAGTAATTATAAAATGTGACCCATGACTTCTAGCAGGACTTAACCCTTTTGTTTTCAATTGAGGAAATATTGTAGAAAAAGAAGAAATTGCTTGTTACAAGCAAGTTAATTCTATTTCCACAATATTTTCTATCCTACTGAATGGTTATTTTTCAAATTAAATCCATTTTAAATTTTCATCTGCAAACTCTTTGAATTTAGACAGGTCTAAAATTTTTTAAACAGGAAAGGTTTAAAGAATTCTACGTAAAAATGCGATTAATGTGTAAGAAATGAGAACTGATTTATATCATTTGACAAGAGATGATATTTCGGAATTAATTTGATTATAACTGAAACAACTCTGAACGTAGTGATCACATTTACTCTAACAAAGAGCAAGTCTCCTAGCCAGACTGTGCTGTTGGTACAGACGGCACTCTTCTCAATAAAATGGTACTAACCACCAACAATGCATTTCGACTGACGTAATAATCGGTTTTAGCTTGCACGATATTCGAGATGTAGTAATGACATATATTTCTTGAATCAACGATTTGAATTGGTTTGTTGTTTTTTATGTTATTAACCACAAATTATGCAAATTAGCGTAACTTGACATCTTAGTCGTACTATCATGTCGGCGGTATGTTGGAGTTCCGTCAAGTGACCAATCACAGACCCATCCACTTACTCCATTGACCCGCCCATTAGACCCACCCACTTACTCCATTGACCCGCCCATAGACTCCATTGACCCGCCCATTGACCCGCCCACTTACTCTATTGACCCGCCCGTTAGACCCACCCACTTAATCCATTGACCCGCCCATTAGACCCACCCACTTACTCCATTGACCCGCCCATTAGACTTACCAACTTACTCCATTGACCCGCCCATTAGACCCACCCACTTACTCCATTGACCCGCCATTAGATCCAACCACTTACTCCATTGACCCGCCCATTAGACCCACCCACTTACTCCATTGACCCGCCCATTTGACCCCAACCACTTACTCCATTGACCCCGCCCACTGACTCCAACAGGAAGTTCCGCTTCAATATTAAACGGCGTTATTTTGCAAAATTCGTGGCCAGTAGCATGTATCAAGAAAACGTCGTACCTACTGCTTGAATAAGATGTAGTTAGGACGCTTAGGTCGCCAAACCAACAAAAAAGGTTAACAAAAATGTCGACAAATGTTGGCGTTGAAAGCTCAAGGCCCGTATTCACCAAACTTTTCTGAAATTTAGAATGGGTTGGTGAAAACGTACCAAACTCAATTAAGCCCATTCTTGGATTTAGTTGACTAAATCATTTTAGAATTCGGACCCAAGTCAGGGATGAATAAATGATTTGATTGGTTGATTCCTTGGTTGATAGCCGCGATTTATTAATTAAATAAATGATGCGGATCTAGGAAAAAGTGTCTGAGGCGACAGAAATGATGTCAGAGCAAACGCCGATCATAATATAACATGATATAGCAAATAAAACAAAATGCATTGCACTCTGTCCTAATCATGTATGTTGACAGTGGTCTCGGGGTCACTAGAGTTAGCAAAAATTCAAGCAAATTCGCAAGCTAGAGATCAATTTCTCTCTAGGTCAATCCAGAATTACGGTCGGGAAATCCTATCTCCTCTATCATTGTACTGCACTCACTTAAGCTTATTTGTTAATATATTGTCCAGGGTGCGTTGTTTTCGGTCTTGTAATCCTTTCCTGTACAATCCCTGGTTTTTACATCCCTGTGATTTTATACTTGAGAAAACATTGTGGTGAAAGAAGAAATTGCAATTTCTTCTTTTTCCACAATATTTCATACCCTACTGAATGGTTATATGTCAGCTTAATCAACCATTCTACTTTTTTGTTATATAGTACTGGCTATATTGCAAATTAACTTCGCTTAAAATCGAAGCGGGATTTCCTGTTGGAGTTGGTGGACGTGGCATACGGTATCAATGGGCTGAGCCAGCGATTGGTCAGAAAATAAAAACTTGCTTGTTACAAGCAATTTCTCCTTTTCTCACAACATTTTCCATTTTTTTGTTTTCTTCAGGGAGTACAAAAATGGGATTACGTTGTAATCGGTTCAAATATCTCTTTTTGTATGAGGTAATGATATAAGTTCTTGGGAATACTGTAATTCTGTAAATATTGAAGTCTAATAAGTCGGCCTACGGCAGTCTGAAATAAATTGTTGCTTTTCTGTCGTTTTCTATGGACTCCTACTGTTACCAACTTTAGAAAATCCACGTTATACCATGTTGGATGAGAAGTAGAGCCAAGTTAGGTTCGATTTATTATTTTTCAAAAAAAAAAAAAAAAAAAAAAACTGTACATTTTGAAAAAGGCATAATACGAAGATCATATATAATTCGTAGAACGCGTAAAGACTACTCTTAATACGAAAACACCTACCAATAACCCGCTTGGCGTAGATTGGGGTCACGGATTCAATAACGCGCAGCCTTTCAAATATCAAGTGAGTAATTTGCCTTCTACTCAGCATACCAGCGGTATACCGCGGGGGAAGATAAGGTATACTGCTACATATGTTCAAAGATATTTATTATTATTTTAAATTAGCCTTTTCAGTCCACACCCAAACGACAAAATGTTAGACTAATTACAGACGACAATTCAAATCGCATTGAAATTGAAAAATAAGGCCCAAATAGAATAGAAAACGTTGTGAAACAAGCATATTCTCTTTTTCTCACAATGTTTCTTTAATGCAAATCTTCAGGGGAGTAAAAAGCGTGATTGTATGGGAATGGGTCGAAGGAGTTTTAAATGTATACATAATTTCTCATTTGTTTCTTGTTGGTAGTAATTCTCATTGAATATTACTCGTCTAATATTGTCCGAGTTTCTTAAATGATATCTAAATTATTTGTGGGCCGTCATCGGAAAAGGATAATCTCGGAAAAATGAAAAAGTTTTAATCTTGAAAGCTAGTTATACTACGATCAAGTGAATTTGGTTTAACGTCACTTTCAGTAGTATTCCAGTAAAAATGCGATTGGTAGATGTACCCAACCATGGCTTCTTGTCAAGTTTCACACCAGTAACATGTACAACTGCAACAATAAATTTGGACTATTACAAGTGTAGCTGCTTAGCCAACTTAACACTCAAATTACTTATCATATTTACATCTGTGAAAAACAAATGACGTGTGTAACAATGACATTTTTTTCCGAACTTGTGATCGTGCTCAGGGCTCTAGTTTAGAAAACATCTTGTATTACCTATTAAACAAACCAGTCTATGCGAGACGTTATGCTCTATTTGAAAAATACCATTTTCTATACCGAAATGGCCATGTGACTTCACTATGCCAACACGGACGTCCACCATCAGTACTTCAAGTGCTGCGATTCTATTTGAATTTAACCGTAAAGCCTTATACTGCAGGCGAAAAGAAGCAATTTTAAGCAGATTCTAGCACATAAAATCTTATAAAGAACAAAATATTTCATCTTATAAAAATTGTCTTTTATTTGCTCGATTGACAAATAAGCTTTCGATTTGTATGATTCCTGTGAACAACAGCAGACTTGTAACACTAAGGACACACGGTCCTTGTTGTAACTTTCAGTTTGAGGGTGTAGAAGATGTCTTCTTTCGTCTTTCACCATTTTCTATAATACCCATTATCACAAAGAATGGTCTTAATTTATAGAAGTTACAGATGGCTGATAGAATTTTTAATACCGCTGTATTTTTTTCTCTCTCTCTCTTTTAAAAGGGGGGGGGGTGAAAACAAGATGGAAAATAAAGATATTATACTTGTAATCAGTAGTTTCTTCAATTTCCACATTATTGCTTGGCCAGTTTTCTTTACTTGACTCTCAAAATTTAAAGGGTCCGTGGTGCAATGTACTCATCACATAGTATAGTATTCATTTCTACGTTAATTGACAATCGGCACCTAAATGTCCTCACTACATATTGAATCAAACTGTAGTTACGACGTTTAAGTCAACAAACAAGCACATTTAATTTCATTGGTCAATCGATTTCTTTTATTGACAGCGTAGATCCATCAATTTCGAGTAAACTACTCTTTCGTTTGTCAAAATCAGTCGAGTCAGCTGAGAAATGTTGGCGACAAAATTCTAAATCAGCTTTATTAACTGACATCCGACCTGGCTGTTAGAATGTGTAAACGACATTTTTTGCAAAATAATCGATCAGGGGCGAAGATTAAAGGACAAATCGTTTTATCTCAACCATAACCCTTTCCCGTTCAATCCCTGGTTTTTACATCCCTGTAATTTTATAGTTGAGAAAACATTGTAGAAAAAAAAAAGAAATTGCTTGTAACAATCAATTTCTTCGTTTTCCACAATATTTTCTACTCTACTGAAAGATTATTTTTCAAATTAAGTCCAGTTTTAAATCCAGTTTTAATTTTCGTCTGCAAAACCTTTAAATTTGGACAGGTCTAAAATTTTGCAAAACAGGAAAGAGTTAAGGAGGTTACGTGAGCAAATGTAAGCTTTAGTTATGACGTGAAAGTAGCCAAACCAATAAATACTTCACATTAACATCAGAGGTCAATATTCACTTAAGAGGTGAAGAGAATATTTTTTGTTTTCATGGAGGTATGAACCGAAAAACCTAACCACACTGTATGAATACGCGAAGCGGATTCATACATTGTGTGATTAGGTTGTTCGGTTCATACCTCCATGAAAACAAAAAATATTGTCTTCATCTCTTATAATTTAATAGCACTGAGCGAAAGAAGCAACAACTTTACAAATTTTGATACCTTTTTGTATGGGACTATTTTGTGCGGAAGCATACAAAATGACTGCGTGCTCAAAATTTTGTTCATGGAGCTATGAATAATTTTTTTCGACCAATCAGAACGCCCGTTTTTGATAGACGAAACTACAGATTAAATTATTTAAGGTTGAAATGAATGATATCGATTTTTGATAGACAGGGTCGAACCTTCGATTTGAAATTGCTTCTAGATGACAACTCAAAGCGATTTTAACTTCATAAGGGGTTAGTTTAACGGAACAAAAATCATGATTGGAATAAGAAAAAAATCTTTACAACTATATGTAGATCTACTTCTTCCACACAATTTCACACCTTTATGTCTCTTATATACATGTACTTTAAAGGTTTTACAACAATTGCTTGAAAATTAAAGACTTAAATTTCATTACATCAACATTCATTATATCAATCGCACATGTGTCATTAAAATGATGCAGATCTACTTTTTCTCATCACAGTTGCCAGATTTCAAGTTTTGCAAGAGTTATGGGACTTGTGTGAGAAGACCGAAAGCGAATTTCAACACGTTGAGATCATCGATGACGTCACGTTTGATGTTGAGAAGGTCCCCTAGCTGTTTCTGTTGGGTTTTCTTTGTAAACGTCACCAAACTTTGTATGCCATCTACCTTCAATCTGATCAATAAGAAAAAAGATAAAAAACGATTTTAGTTCCGTCCACCAAGATTCAAGTTTCAATATACGCCTCTACTTTGCTGCTGTTTCACGAAAATAATTGTAGACACAACTTATTTTGACAGAATCAAATTCAAAACATTTGCAGACTACTTTTTCAAATTGTCAAGTTCAAACTGTTTGTTATGATTGATTGATTGAATGGGCCCAGAGACTAAGTGTCAAGGGGCATAACTCTTTCAAAAATCAATGAACCATGAAATCCTTGATCCATGTACAGCTAAAGAATATGGTGATGACATTGACCAAGTTTCATTTAAATCAAGACAAAAGTTGCGTTCACAAGGCAGCAATTTCAATAAGCCCCAGATACTAAGTTTTAAGGGGGGCATAAGTCAGGGAGAAATTAATGAACCATAAAATCCTAACTTCATGCATATCTACCGATTTAGATTATAGCATCCACCAAGTTTCATTTAGATCCAGCCAGAAACTAAGGAGGATTTGCATTCACAAGGCTGCAATTTCAATAAGCCCCAGAGACTAAGTTCTAAGGGGGCATAACCGAGGTAAAAATCAAAGAACCATAAAATCCTTACTTCATGCACATCTACCAATTTAGGTTATAACATCCACCAAGTTCCATTTAGATCCAGCCAAAAACTTAGGAGGAGTTGCGTTCACAAGGCTGAATTTCAATAAGCCCCAGAGACTTAGTTTTAAGGGTGAATAACTGAGGCAAAAATCAAAGAACCACAAGGCTACAATTTCAATTAGCCCCTGAGACTAAGATTTAAGGGGGCATAACTGAGGCAAAAATGAACCATAAAACCCTTACTTCATGCACATTTACCAATTAATGTGATAACATTGACCAAGTATCAAAAAGATCCATCCAGAAACTTAGGAGGAGTTGCGCTCAAGAGAAAAGTGGACGTACGAACGTACGGACGGACGGACGCCAATATACGACCGCCTCCGGGGGCGTATAACAATTGGGGGAAACATTGTGTGAAAATTCCATTAACTTTTAATTGGCGTCTGCAACTTCTTTCAATTTGGTCCAGTCAAAAAGTTTGTTGTGTGAGAATTGGTTAACATCAAATCATTGGCGACTGTGTTGCTTTAACCATTACCATGATTACAGGACGGCATAATTTTAGACTGGTCCAAATTCAAAGGAGGTGCAGACGACAATTTAAAGTTTATGAAATTTTAGATTTTTTTTTTTTTTACTTTCTTGGTAGAAAACATGGTAGAAAATGAAGAAAGTCCTTGTTACAAGCAATTTCCTCATTTCCACCATGTTTTCCCTATAGTGTTTCTTAAGAAGTGTCAAAAGCGTCATTGTGTAGGAATAGGTTAACCTATCAGCGTCTATCGATCAATTATTATTTGTCCTCGGTATATAAGATCTAAAACGTTAAGTTTACAACCTGCTTATACGAGCTAAACGACCTTCGATAGAAGACACATTTTCGCTGTTGAATTATACATTTTGATTTGTCAATACAATACTGTTCTGAATCCAAATACGTTGTAACATCAGTATTACATACACTGGGCGATTTGTACTTTAATTGTTAATTTGTACAGTTGTAGAAAATTAATTTGGGAATCTCGTCAAAAAAAGAAGAAGAAAAAGAAGAAAGGTGTATCCTTACAACAAAAAAATTAAAAAAAAAAGAGATCGGAGCACAAGTCAACAGGGGTTGAAGGTTGGTGTATAATTAGGTAGAAAGCCATTCTGGATTCAGAACATCTACCTATGTCGAACAGTATCGGACCTTGTAAGACCACGAGATCTGCGCAAGCTAAGCAGGGTCGATAGTTTTCGCACTAGCTTATGGGTACCTTTGCGATTGTCAAGTTTTGTTAACATTCTGTTTTATAATTCCTGATTTTTACGCAACTGTGATGATAATTGACAAAACATTGCGGAAAAGAAGATTTATTGCTGGTAACAATCAATTTCTTTCTTTTCCTACAATATTTTCTATCATGATTGTTACTTTGTGAATTTTACTTACTTTATAACACCGCTTGCTAGCCCTTGTATTTGGACAGTCCAAAATTTAAAAAAAAAGGGATAAATATACAGAACAGTACATATAACTTTATTACAGATCTTGAGCATAAATGCTCACGGTCTAAATGGTAATTTATAGCAAACACACCAACCTGTACGTATTTAGGTCTCTAGAAAGTGAATTCCGGTCTATATTAGCCTGAAGTAAATCGTTACCGACCTGAAAAGACATTGACCTATATCAAGGTACATGTAAAAAAGCTGTTGGGCCCATTCCCCCACAGTGATGCTTTTGTTCACCTCTCAGGAAAATCAATTTGGAAAACATTGTATAAAAATGAGGAATTTGCTTGTTACAAGCAATTTCTTCATTTTACACAATGTGTTCTACCCAGAAAGTTGAAAAATCTAAAATTTCATAAACTTTAAATTGTCGTCTGCAACTCATTTCACTTTGGACCAGTCTAAAATTTGCCGTCTGGTAATGGGTTAACAGATTTTGGATGAAAAATTTGGCCCTCAGCATCTTTAATGCTTTCAGATATATGAGGCAAAAGGGAAAAACAATTTGTAATGAAATTGAATGTCCATAACATAAAAAGATGCAGAAATATTTGGCGTAACGCTAAAACACGAATGGAACCGGAATTCATCGAGTTCAGCGATTTACTAATTTTTGGTTTCCATGCCGATTCAATTACGTCATTGGATTCCGCTAGTAATTCATCCGTTATCGACTTCAACCGAATTCTAACGACTTCACAATGTCCCTCGATTCCTAGTTTGGATTTGAATTGACAGTGTTGATAGTGGCAATCAACACAGGTAAATTATGAAAAAAAAATTATGTGACTTTCAAAAAATAATAATAAAATTATGAAAAAAAAATTATGTGACTTTCAAAAAATAATAATAAAAACTACCGATGAATAGAAACAAGCTAGAAATATAACATGTAAATCTTAAGAAAAAGGAATCCGTCTCTGTCTGCCTGTCTTTCTTTCTTTCTCCTCATATCTCCCTCCTCCCTCCCCCTCTCTCTCCCTTCCCCTTTTCTCTCTCTCACACACACATTCTTTCTCTCGTTCTTTCTTTCCTTTTTTATCTCTTTCTCTTCTTTCTTTCTCTTCCCCTCTCTTTTTTCTTTCTTTCTCTTTTCTTCTTTCTTTGTGCCTTTGTAATTGCTGTTTGTTTTTTTGTAATACTTGTTCAAGCAAGGCAGATATAGCCTTCAAAATCTTACCTTTGAGAAACTTCTGTTTACTCTATTAACGGCTGTGGTCAGTGAATTTATTTCATTTGTTGTTTTATTGTGTTATTTGATAAGCAAGGCAGATATAGCCAACAAAATCTTACCTTTGAGTAACTTCTGTTTACTGTATTGACGGCTGTGGTCAGTGAATTTATTTTATTTGTTGTTTTATTGTGTTATTTGTTTAAGCAAGGCAGATATAGCCAACAAAGTCTTACCTTTGAGAAACTTCTGTTTACTGTATTAACGGCTGTGGTAAGTGAATTTATTTCACTTGTTGTTGTATTGATAAATGTATCGACTTGATTCTCTATAAACTGCTCGGCTCCTGGCGTTAAAGATATCAATATGAATGAGAGAATAAATGTGAAAAAGATACATAGCCAGTGTAAATTAAATATGGATACAAGCGAAATCATTTGTTAATGAAGTTTCTACTCTTGGCCTGATACAAGTACATGCATTTGTGGTGATGGCATGTCTGCCGCTAAATAATTAATGATATGAAGGTGTATGTATCCCTTATCCCCCAGGTCTTAATTAGGGGCATTCGATGGGGTTGCTGGAGGAGGGAATTTTACTCTCCCTGACAGCTGTGAAGTTGGCGAGCAGCTATCATTATAGACTAGACAAGATTTAATGGAATAGACCTCATACATTAATCTCGTTTATATCTGTTCTATTATAAGCATTCTGTAGTTTGAAAAAAACGACGCTAAAACTATATACTATGGACGCCCCCCCCCCCCCCTCAAAAAAAAAAGATTCCCTTTCATTGCCATGGTTAAAGTAACATTTTCTTATCCACAAACATCCATCAGAATGCCCTTACTATGTAAAGAGTGTTTTTTCTAAGTAAACAATCTGTAGATATGTTGGTAACATTATTTAATTTTCAGTTTTTCTTTTAAAAACGAGCGTTCTGATTTGCCGAAAAAAATATTCATACCTCTATGAACAAAATTTTGAGCGCGCAGCTATTTTGTATGCTTGCGCACAAAATAGTTCAATAAAAATGTATCAAACTTTGTAAAATATATATATATTTTTTTTTTTTTTCGCTTGATGTAATTAAATTATAAGAAATGAAGAGAATATTTTTGTGATGGAGGTATGAAACGAAAAATCTAATCACACTTATGTATGAATACGCATACAGTGTAATTAGTTTTTTCGTTTCATACCTCCATGAAAGCAAAACAAACCAAACATATTCCCTTCAGCTGTTAAAAACGTTCTATACATGTTATATTCGGATCACTTTAAAATGTGCCCGATACGACCAGCACACGAAATTATTACTTTAACCCTTTCCTGTTTGGCAAAATTTTAAACCTGTCCAAATTCAAAGGTTTAGCCAACGAACATTTAATTGGGATTTAATTTGAAAAATAACCATTAAGTAGGGTAGAAAACATTAAGAAAAAAATTGTTTGTTGCAAGCAATTTCTTCTTTTTCTACAATCATAAATTCACTGGCACGTAAAAAGCAGGAATTGAACGGGAAAGAGTTATCATCATTTAAAACGACAGCTATGTCAGCATTATAAGTAAGAACTTGATCAACGCTTCCCTTTTTAGTTTGTTTGTTTGAATGGGGTTTAACGCATTTTTAACAATTTTTCAGCCATATCGCGGCGGCTGGAGCACCGAACAATGGATTCCTGGTATATCTCGCACCAGTTCCACCATTACATCCTTTCCTAGCCTTCAGCTGCTATCTCACTTAGGTTTACGATTATCCCCCTTTTGGTGAGAGACAAATGTAGGGGAAAGATATGTGCCGGGCATCGAACCCATGACAATCCCTTTTGTAGGTAAAAGTTCAGTGGTTTTACCTGACAATGTACTGATTTGGGCTGTTTCGTTGTTTATATCTTGATCCGCTTGATTCAGAGTAGCATTTACTGATTGAATGTCACTATCCACTTTCTGTTCATCCAATTCCATTTGCTGTATCTATAAAGTAAGTTACTTTGACAGTAACTTCTGTATTAACCAATCCTTACAGTGTATTTAAAAAAAAGCTTTTGGCTATTCCTTATTATTTGTGTTGTTAAAATATTCTGGACAATACTATCCCGTTTTTTTACTCACTACCACGTCCTAGAAAATTTCGTAAAAAAGAATTGTGGACAATAAAGACATTGCCTGAAACAAGCAATTTCTTCATTATTCCCAATGTTTTCTACCCTAAATACAGTAAATAAATCAATCTTATCGATTTTAAACTGTCGTCTGCAACTTCTTTAAATTTGGACGGGTCTATTTTTTTGTCATATGATTATAGGTTCTATAGATCGAATACAGTGGTGGCGTAGAAGAATGGCAACGACAGTAACTCGGTCCCTGTCCAATAAGGAATTGGAGGATATTGAATGAGAGGTCACGAAAAAGCCTCGTTTTTATCTGTTTATATTAGATCTGACTCGTTTAAGAATAATACATTTGGTATTTTATGAAATTCGGCGTGTAATCGTTGAAAATTACACAAATCAATAAGTGGTCTATAATACAAAAATTTTCCTAAGAAAATGAAATAATTGAATATAAATATTGATCAATATTGATTCAATACATTTATTCATAATTATAAATATTTATTGAATAATTATAACTATCTGTTTTATGAATATATGTTGTAAAAAAAAGAAAAAAGAAAAATCCAAAATTAAAGCATTAAAAATGATGATTAGAATTCGGTGATACGTGCCGGCTAGCTTTTAGTGCAAAGGATTTCCTTTGTCGATTGGAAAAGAAGAAGATAAAGAAGATGGCGGCCTGATAAAACTCATTTTTCTCGTTTTCTAAGGCGACATTTGACGATTATGGCATTTAGTAAAAATTTAGAGGATCATTTTATTGCCAAACGTCAAACAAATATTTGAAAAGCTTACTTCTATAATTTTGTACTTAAATGTATTATATGTTTGTGTAACAAATTAACAAAATTACTTCTGTGATGAAATTAGAAGAAATCCTAAGTGGTTTACGTAAGACCTAAGATAAACAATGCTTTTAAAATGACATAAACAGAACAACAGAGCAAAACATTGGTGTAGAAAAATGATAGATTATAATTTGATGAGCATGCCTTATTCGTGGTTGTTTGAAGATAGAAATATACAATTTATATCTATTTGGTATACTATCGCAAAAATATGGTGCGTCTAAAAAACTTTTAAGATTTGTTAAGAATTGATAAACCTTTCATATACATTTTGCTCAAAGATGTTTGTGATAACCATACACTAATAAACGGATATTTTTTTCATTTATTTTCATTTACTCATTTAATCTTTAATCTTAATTGAAATTTTATGAAATTAATTTTATCACATATTCGTACATAGCAGACACATATTAGACAGAATTGGCGGTTTGACCTTTCCAGTTTCCTCATGGACAAAGGCGTTGCTAAAGGTATCTTTATGATATTGCCCCCTCCCTTATTACTATAAGGCTACACATTTAGATAGCAAGTAATTTCACATTGTAATACATTCAAATAAATTGACTTATGTAGTTTGTCCCTTGCAACTATAAACTACCCACTTAAAGAATTTCTCGCTTTTTTGTGTCAAGGTCAAACTTGAAAATGAATGCACAACTTTGGAGTCAAGCATCTTGTTTTCCCAAGCGTGTTTAACGAAATTGCAAAACAACCTACTTACTTGAATAAAGTTCTAGAATTTTCAACAGTTTCTCACTAAACCTGACCCAAATGCTCACCTTGCAACAAGATGACAAGGTTTTGACAGTTAACTTTATTAAACCCATGGTTGCTTTTTGTCGTTGACATTTATATTTAATTCGTGCCTTAACCTATTACCAGACGGCAAAATTTTAGACTTGTTCAAATTGAAAGGAGTTGCAGACGACAATTCGAAGTTAATGAAATTTTACATTTTTTCTAATTTCTGGGTAGATAACACTGTGTAAAATGAAGAAATTGCTTGTGACAAGCAATTTCTTCATTTTACACAATGATTTCCCAATAGTTTTTTTTTTATATTTTATTGTTGCATCATAAAACTAACAATAATCACAATTACGATTCTCATTTTACTGATCGTCGTCGTTAATGCAAATTCATGTATCATTAAAACTATCTACGAACATGAATAAATGCTGTACATTATAGAGCAATTAGATTCTTCATAGGGATTGGAAAGTATCTACCTAATTCCAGAGTTATTGAGATGGCTTGTGGTCCTCGTATTACCCGACAATGGAAAGCAAATCTGTAACATTTGGTGTCGTATTTATGAAAAGTCATACTTACAAATAAATAAACAAATCACAATGGACCCATTACCGAATGACAATATTTGAGACTGGTTTTAACTGACAGAAGTCGCAGACTTTATTTCGAATTGCGCTTAAATTTGAAAATAATCGACAAAAACGGTAGAAAATAATTGTGAGAAAAGGAGAAATTGCCAAAACATGTAAGGAGCTGTTTCATTAACCTATTCCGACACAATCCCGCTTTTGATGTCCCTCAAGTAAATAGCTTTGAAAAATATTGTGAGAAAAGCAATTTCATAATTGTCCACAATCTTCTCTATCCTAAAAGACAAAGAACTTTAAAACTTCATGAACTAGAAATTGATGTTTGCGATTTGAACTTGTTTAAAATTCTTCCATCTAGTAATGGGTTTACATATTATTAACATAATTGGCCTGACTGTCGAAAAGAAAAAGATAGACGTAAGCTAACAGTGAGCGCAATACCTAGTATTAGAATCTTTCAAAATATCAAGAAAATCAAGAATTAAAATATCCGACAATCGATGGTGTACCAGCGTTTCTTATACTTTCATTCATCTTATTGGATATTTTAGGGTCTCAAATATCAGTAAAAAACAAATTAAACTATTTTAAACCCCCAAATATATGGCCTTAAAATGATAATCAGATAAAAGCAAAGGCCTTATGATGGGGGTTCCAAGAGGAAATCTTTAAAGAAAAAAAAATTCTTCTGAAACAAGAAGCCTATATATAGGCCTCTATATTTTGCGTGCAAAATATCTCTTGTGCGCTTAATTAATTACAAAAAAAAGCACTCTGGAATCAGTAGACGACCCATTTTCTTGGTGTATGGGCTTTAACCCATTCCAACACAGCAAAATCTTAGACAGGTCCAAATTGAAAGAAGCTGCAGACGACAATTTCAAGTTGATGGAATTTTGAATTTTTTCCTTTTTTTGGATAGAAAACATTGTGGATAATGAAGAAATTGCTTGATACAAGCAATTTCTTCATTTTCCACAATGTTTTCCAAACTTTTTTCTTGAGGGGCGCAAAAAGTAGGGATTGAGTTGGAATGGGTTAAGAGATACAGAGGTAAAGTTAATAAATACACTTTTCTTTCAAGGCCACTAGTCCTAGAGCTTTCAAATGCTACATGCACTATTGTATAATGGTACCCAACTAAAGTACTGAAAATCATTACAATAAGATAAAATTATATCCTTTGGTGTTTGGTATCTTGAAATTCTCCCAAGGCTTTAATTGGGAACGAGCTTTGAAATTTCGCATTAAGCATTGTCTTATGGTATCCTACCGAAATTCTGCAAAATATCACAGTAGAGCCAAGAGCTATGGTGATAAGGTGAGCGACGTAGGACCGTTATGATCCTCTTGTTTGGTAGCTTTTATGATTTTAATAATTTCTTAACAAGATAACCTACATGGCTTTTTTTTTAATCGAGTTGGTACTTACTTAATACTTTACTGTTATCCCGAAAATATATGACTGACTCTTTGATAACAAATCATTGGCCTTTAACTCTCGATTAAAAAGATAATAGACAACTAGTCGTCAAACAAACTAACGACGCGTCAAAAATTTCATTGCATGATATAACATAACGCAACCATTTTCCATTTGACAGCAAGTATGTTTCTTGGGCGTCTTAACAGTATCGTGGCGCTAGAGGTGTCTATGGTGATATTGGATTGGAAGCGCTTTTGTGTGTTAACCTTTGTCAGGCTGAGAAAAAGCCTAAAAAAATGCATTAAAATCAAAGGGCTGAAAGCGCAGAAAGCATTTATTGTGGATTAATATTAATTAAAAAAAAACTTAAAAACAAAACTAGCGTTAAAGGTACAAGAAGGAAATTTAGACAAAGGTCAGACTGCACATGTGTGCAAGCTGATCTTTGTCTAGACCTCCTACCAAATAGGAATATTACGGACTCAGCATGACAAGGCTTGATTCTGTCTCGATCACATCTTTTTTCATTTATAAACATCTAACGAGCAGTGGGATAGTTACTTCACAAACATAGAATCTGACTCATCGTTATTGATAAGGGGCTGAGAATTCGTTCAATGTCAAGTTCAAGACAAAATAAACCATTACAACAAACCTTATTCTCATTAATAGAGGTTCGAGGACTCGACCTTTCGTGATTCAAACATCCTGCGTTATGTGAAAAACAAAACAATCACGGGTAATACAAATCGATTAATCAGTCTGATATTTGTGATAATGACTTTTTATATGTATAATTGTCCCATTTATGCATCCCGACGAAAAAAGTATATTGACTCATTTTTTCACTTCTGTCCATGTTTCTCGATACCTTTTGTTGTTAATACAATTTTAACGTACACTTCCGCTATATTTACTAACAAGTATTTCCTAATCCCGACATTTTGTTAAATCAACACCATGTATCATTGCTCCCTCCTTTTACCTTATAGAGTAAGATCAACAAATGTATGTGACTAAAATGTATTATTTTGTACATGTTTGTATGGCTATGTACTTTTTTGTACTTATAGACAATTTCATAAAATTTCTGTTCTGATAAAAATGATTTACAGTGCGAAACATCTGTCTAATTAAAAACAATGACTTTTTTATTTTCTTATACAAATAACATAGATATACATGTATATAAAAGTGAATTCATCGAGCACAAATGTTCATACATAAAACACGTCAATTTCAACTTGATGGTAATGTAACAAACTATGTTAGACCAAGGTGAAGAAGTTAATGCTTGTGGTGCAAACATTCATGATGTTGCACAAAACATCATCGTTGTAACCAATACAAACACTTTTTCGTTTAAAAAATGGGTCTTTTATTTGTGACAAAGTTGGTGCTATAAATACAGTCCACTCTCCAATTTACGCGAACAAAAACGAAATGATCTGTTTTTTTATTCATTGTCAAGAGAACGAAACGGCACAATAAAACGTGTTCAAATTTTTACAGTAAAAAATATTCTTTTCTTATCCGTTGACAGAATAACAGTCGGAAATTAACATAACGAACTATTCAAAACCTCAAACATTCTGATAAAAAGTTCTTTAATGTCATAAAAAATTAGATTTACGCACTGGGTGTGTCAACAAAACCTTAAAGTGCTATAACTAGGTTTTGATGATTTCGACTACACGTTGCTGTATCATGTCAGGGTGACATTTAGTAGACTTACCACCATAGAAAATCAACGTATTGACAGCACTGAATTGATAAGCAATTTTGCTTACATTATTGTTCGATGAATAGATGAAGTAACCAAGACAAGGTTAAGAAAATCTCACAAGAAAAGAAAAACATGGCATTTTTCAATTTATCATAATTATTATCATTTCTTTTTTTTTAATGCCGTGTTTTTTTATTTGCATGTTTGTTGTTGTTGTTGTTATTTATGTAGTGCTCGAATAGAGTCAGAATATCATAAACCATATTTAACCCTTTCCTGTTCGGGAAATTTTAGACTGGTCCTAATTGAAGGAGGTTGCAGACAACAATGGAAATAGAATGCAATTTGAATTGAAACAATCCTATATGGTAGAAAATATTGTGGAAAAAGGAGAAATTGCTTGTGACAAGCAATTTCTTCTCTTTCCACAATATTTTCTCAAGTATAAAATCACAGTGATGTGAAATCCCGGGTTTGTACAGGAAAGGGTTAAGACTTTGAAGATGAGATGCTACTTTACAAAATGCTTTAAATAGTTTTGGTTTAACAAAAGGGAGTTTTTCCTTCTCTTAACAGCCTACTTGTAACTCGGTGATCGTGGATAAAAGCGGCTCCAGAACAGCTGATGGATAAAAAAAGGATCTCAATTCCCACATTTATTACTTTAATGTATTTAGACATTTGAGAGAAGAGGATTAAGTTGATTTTGTAATAGAATGGTCGTTCATTACTTAAAAAAGGAAAGAAAAGAAAAAAAATTATTTCTAGTTACGTAACGCCAAATATGTCAACGAAGTGCAACCTAAATGGAACCAGCATTCATCGGGTAAAACGTTATCTTTCCATTTCACCGAACATTACCTTATTTGCTGTTTGCATGACGTATCAATTACGCCATTGGCTTCCGCTAGTGATTCAGTCGTAATCCACATTTACCGAAGTCTAACAACCTCGGCCGATAAATTCCGATTGTTCAAAGTTGGACATAGGCAAAATACACGAGCTAATTTAAATTATAGGGAATTCAGTAGAAAGAACACTTATCGTGATAATGACACTCTTAACTATGGAAAAAGCATAAGCGTTTCCTTTATAAAATTTTCATGAAAAACTGTTCAAATGTCCCTAAGTATCGTTAAGGCATTGAGCTACTTGGAAACAGAATATGTTAAGAAATTAATTTTTCAAATTTTGATTAATTTTACCTTCTTTTAAGAAGTGCGCACCCGGACAGTGCCAATATATGACCTCTGAAACAATACATGAAAAAACTTGGTAAAGTTCAACCCGAGGATGCTAAAAGATACCGTTGCTCAATACTTTGGCATTTCTTGTTTCGGATTTGAAGATTTTGCTTCTATCTAAAGTAGCGCGTGTCTAGATGGAGCCCAATTACTACACGAGGAACATTACATGAACAATTCTACAAAGCGTCCACTCGCAGTCAAATATAAATGCTTGGAATTTTGGAGAAGATTTTGTAAGGTTTTCTCATCATTCTTGGCGCAGATGAGCTCAAAAGTAGCACGGACGGTGGGACTTATGACGGACATTACGCTATGAAATAAAAAAATCATATGATACAACGCATGACTTTAAGAAATAAGGGTTGAAAGCAGTACGGGGTTATTGTTTAAGTAAAAATAAATAAAAAAAAAGGGAGGGGGTAACTAGTCTACAGGTTTTCGCAAGTGTTGGATAGAAAGCTAAAATACGTATAAATCGGACACTGTCAATGATAAACCTTTAAGGCATATCTGACGTACAATGCGCAATAGAGAGCTAGTATAGAGGGACACTTGTACTAGATAATTTTTTTCGTCTGAAAATTCCTGTTTATTGATGCCGTTATTGGCCTAGACGGTTTGAAATCGGTTATTGGCACCGAATTTGTATATCAATCCCCAGTGCATACGATTGCACCTATCTTACGGAACCGAAAAATCATATCGAAGCAGACATCGGTTCATGCTGTCTCATGAATATTGAACAGGGCAGTCATGTACGACCAATTGGAGTTAATCACTCCTTTACGGATTGTTTTTTTAAGCAAACTCCTTTAAACCAATACTAGATGGGCAAAATTTCGGACTGTCCAAATTGAAAGGAGTTGCAGACGACAATTAAAGTTAATGAAATTTCAGATCTTATCAATTTTCTGGATAGAAAACACCGTGGGAAATGAAGAAATTGCTTGTAACAAGCAATTTCTTCATTTGCCATAATGTTTTCCAAAGCTATATAAAGGGGCGTTAGAAAGCGTCATTGCGTTGGAATGGGTTAAAGTGTGGCCAGATCAATGATCTAAGATAGCTGAAAGTCATGGCAGAAAAAAGACGAACGTTGACATCGTTTTAACAGAAAAAGCTTTTGGTGCTTTTGTTATCTTAAAATCGTGGTCGTAAAGTCACATCCTACAAGGACCGTAGCCGCCGTCATAGCGCAGTTGGTAGCGCGTCGGACTGTCAATCTAAAGGTCCCGGGTTCGATCCCCGACGGCGGCACTCATCCTTTCCGACTATTTGTCTCTCACCAATGGGTCGATAATCGTAGACCTATGTGGGATAGCAGCTTGAGGCTAGGAAAGGATGTAATGGTAGTACTGGTGTGAGAAATACCAGGATTCCATCGTTAGGTGCTCCAGCCGCCGCGATATAACTGAAAGATTGTTGAAAGCGGCGTAAAACCCCATTCAAACAAAATACAAGGACCGAACGGTAGTAATGTAACGATAACGCATTTTCATTTAATCTTAATTTTTGCAATTTCACAATCAATTCTCATCTTACAGATAATTTCTTAGTTATTTTGATTTTTAAAACTTAAATTATACCTTTTTGTCAGTTCGTGGTTAATTAGATTTTCCGCCATTCTCTAAAAAACCTTATGATGTCATTTCCGGGGCTGAACATAAGTCTGTTACAAGAGTGACACAAAGATCGTGCGATTCGGTATTGATTTACTATATTGGTAGTGTTTTCATTGATGATAAATAAACGTGCCCTAAAGTTACACGTAACCAATGCCTTTAAAAGTCAATCGTGCTTTGATTACTTAGAATCACAAAGGTTTATTGACTTTTATCAAAATAAATCATTGAATTCACTCATCTGGGGCTTTGCGTGTAAAAATAATTGAATTGAAGTGGACTTTTAAGGGGGGTGTCTATTTTCTATCAACTTGAACTATCCTACTGCAAATCATGATAATTATTTTACTAGTTTAAACCATTTATGATGCTTTCTAATCGCAAAAGAACCCCATATAGTGAATTAAAGATAAAAATAATTTAATGCAAATTCAAATGATTCAATAAGGTTGCGTTAGTTTGTTATATTTTGCAGTATTAAATGAATTTCTTTTAATCTTGGGCTTTAACCTTACCACTACCCTCCGATCTCGACTAAGTCATTAAATGACGTTGTTTTGCGAAGTTTATGGTCAGTTGCATGAAACAAAACAATATACATGTACTTTTTGACAATCGTTGGTTCGCGATTAGAATAATCTGTAGTTACGACGTATAAGGTACATTACCAACAAAAAGGTTCCACATGAATGAAGTCTTCCGATCTTGATGGGTTTTTTTTAATTGTTTTATCGATAGTTTTCGTGTCGATTTTGCTATTATCACCCTCAACAATTTAAGTTCATTTTTAATTGGTCGTAGACCAATTTATAACATAACATAACATAACTTTATTGGTTTCGACTTGAACAGAGATGTTCATCGTCACAAACAAAGTATAATACATACATGAAATAATGGCTGTGTTTAACAAAGTTGTGGTAGGTTATACATTAATGATTTGACATTTCATATCGATATGCGGAAGTACAGCGGAAACAATAATAAGAAAGAGGCATTGAAATGTTTCATACATTATCAATTTTTATTCTGTTTGTACTTATATAACCATAAACTCGAGATTGTGTCGCTGCAAGTTACCAAAACTGCCTTTAGCCCAACTGGACGTATATTCTGACGGGAAAACAGAAGAAAAATCATTTCATTTTACAAGTTAAGAATTACCAAAAGGAGTAAAGGAAAACTGGACGGTCACACGCTTTAAAGATGCATACTTCAAGGATGAAAGCGTCTAACCAACACATTCTTTCAATCATATCGAGGTGTAAACATAGATGATACTGCCACTCAGTTATTTTTCAGCCTAAGTTAATCAAAGTACTGAAAGTTCTGATGGAGAGCAAATTTGATTATTATGCTTTCAAGCTGTCTAAATAATTCGCCCAAAGAATAGTATCAATTGATTTTCCTTTGATTATAATCAGCGCTGTTTAGGAATTTGTTAATTTCAGCCCAGAAAAAGAGAGGGTTTTGAAATTTCATGAACCTGCTGACAGCATTTGCTCTTAAACTTAAGTTATCATATTTCCATAATTTTTCTGTTTTGGCTTTATAAAAAAGCTTGCAGAGATGATCTAACCATGACTACATAACAATCGAGAATTTTTAAAAATCTAGTTTTCACAAAAAGTTGCTAATATGTCGGTACCTATGTTGCATCAAGGCCATACGTTCGTGTAAAATAATATCAGTTCTAATTAACATTCACGGAAATATCGTACACTGGGATAGAACCTACGTGTTGTGAAAGAAATAGAAATTAAAGTTGTTTTACCATAATTCTAAAGTCGGAATGCAACAATATGTCCAATTTCTCAGTGACGACCAATTACAGTGCGTACGGCACTTTGATTTTTTATACAATTTCAATCATATTTCGATCGAGACTATTTCAGAAACCAAAACAAATATAACTTTTCATTCAATCTCAGTTTCTTCGTTAAAGTTTGTTTCTGTGCATTTCCCATTCCCATATGATGACGCTTTTTGACGCCCTCCAGAAAAAAACATTGGAAAAACAGTGTGTAAAATGAAGAAATTGCTTTTTGCAAACAATTTCTTCATTTTACACAATCTTTTCTACCAAGAAAGTTGAACAAATCTAAAATTTCATAAACTTTAAATAGTCATCTGCACCTTCTTTCAATTTGGAACATTACGAAATTTTGTTGCCTGGTAATGGGTAAAAACTCCATTCTCACCAATATCTCATCGTTGTCAAACTGTCTTTGGGCGACGTTTTCGGCTACAGAAGCTTGTATAACTAGTTGTGTCACATCTTGGGTCACACTTGCCAGGTTTACACCGCTCGGTTTTGATACTTTGAAATACAAAAAAAAAGAATATTAAATTATATATGACTTTTATCGCAAAAGAATACTGTAACAAACGAATCACCGGCCTCGCCCGCTGAACCCTGAAAAAGTTGTTAGCGATATCAAACGTCATTAGTTTGGAAAAAATATGATCGGAAACACCCAACAAGAAGCAAGCCTGTCGTCGGCTACCATAAAGTCATGAATACATGAAAAGACAGCATTTACGACGTTTAAATTGATGTACGAAAAATGTTGGAGTAAGTTATAACTGTTCTGGGGTATTTGAAACTTATAGAGGTACTTTATATGACTCTTGTAAAACCTGCTTTTAATTTCAAATTTATAAAGCCCGAAACCGAACCAGACATGAAATCAACAGAATGTTGTTGATTGATTGAATGGGGCTTAACGTCACTTGTAACAGTATTTCAGTCATATCGCGGCAGTTGGAGCACCTAACAATCGATTCCTGGTATTGCTCACACCAGTACTACCAATACTTCCTGTCCCAGCCTCTAGCTGCTATCCCACTTAGGTTTACGAATATCCACCCATTGGTAAAAGACAAATGTCAGAAAGGATATGTGTCTATGCCGGGGATCTAACCCATGACATCCCATGTTTGAAGATTGGGAGTCTTATGTGCTACCAACTACGCTATGACGGCGGGTCAAGGATGTTATAAAGAGATGTAATTCATTAAATAAAAGGATCTTTTTCTATACCACTGTTTTATACACCAAAGTTCGCTAAATCACCGATCGCTTGCCACGCCCACTGAGTTCCAACAGGAAGTTCCACTTTTATATAGGACGGGTTATTTTGCAAAAAACATTCTTACTAACTGATGACGAAAAACATGACATGGTTGATCGGTGACTTAAACGTAACTTCAGCTAACCACGGTTAAGTCGCCAACCCTACAAAAATAATTTAGATAAATGTCGGCCAATGGCGGAGTTCAAAGTTCACTTCCGGTCTAAATGAATTTGATTGGTTGATTAATTCTTTAGTTGACAGTCACTATCCGTCAATTAATTGATAGAATATTCAACCCGTTTATCCGGTAACAATGCGACTATATATATATTCTTCAACTAATTCAATTTACTTGGATGGTAAATACTTATTAATGCCCTATGTAAAGTTTAGCATAGCATTTATTCTTTCTTTTTTTATCATGTTTACTCAAAAGACAGATCACCCAAAAATGAATTTTAAAAAAATGTTTTACAAATGGAAAAGATAAATAATCATTTCAGATTTTTTTTAATTAATGCATTCTCCCCCCCACACACACACACACAGACGCATTCCAATGTCAATATGATTTTCTATCTAAAGAAACCAACTGTTCTTGAGTGTAGTGGGATTTCAAAATGCTCAAAAAGGACCGTGGAAGAAACAAACTGAATTACAGAATGTGACAGTGGTTTAGATTCAAACACAATACGTTGTCCATTTCGAAAGTTTGCACCTTTTCTCGATCACGCATAACCAGGTACTATGAAATGTGATGAACAGGGAGTGCTTAACATGAGAATAAGATCGCCTGTCCATAAATTAGTATAGTAAATCTTTATTAAGCGACCACTCAAAGGTCTACCAAAAAGTGGTCGCTTCGAAGGGTGATCGCTCTCTTGCACTCAGTTCATTCCCATTCACCTCTGTTAACTCTTGTCATACTGTATAAATTACCTTACTGAATTGCTGTCAAATCAAAGGGCTGAAAGCACCGATAGAACTTCTTGTTAAAAAATCAATAATTCTTTAAGAAATCAACTTCATAAAAAACTCTAATAGGAAAAGTACAAGCAGGAGGTGTAGACTAAGATCAGCCTGCACATAAGTGCAGTCTGATCTTAGTCTACACCTCCTGCCAAAGCCGGAATATTCCGGGTTCAGCATGACAAGGGTTAAGGGCTCAGTACCCAGTACGCCAATACGTCATCATTTCATCACACACCTCAACTGATTCCCCTTTAAAATATGTCGCATGAATATGACAGGTTGTTTCGTTAGCTATTCAGACGATTTTGAAAACAGAAGTAGTTCTTTGGTTTACAGGTAAATTATCAAGTTTTAAAGCATATATAATGTATCTTGAATCATACCTATCATGTCCAAACAGTTTTATTCCATGAGACTTGGTTTGCCAAAAATCTTGTCATAAAAGTTAGCTAAATAGAGAAGTGTTTGTTGACAACTCTCCTTAGAGATTGGAGAGCGATCGCTTAATACACTTCTTTTCAACATAATTATTTTCAAAATCGATTCGATTGCTTATATAAACTATGGCAGAATTTTCACTTTTTCCTATGTTGTTTGAATTCTTAATAATCGTCTCATTAGGATTTTGATACATTTTCTTTTGAACGAATACGTCCACTACATAAAAGCTTTTGCTTTTGAAGAAGTATTCTGAATATGGCCACTGAATGAAAGTTGTCGCTTATTAGAGATGGTCACTTGTGTAAGTTTGACTATAGTTCAAACCGAAAAAGAAAAACAACAGTAAATAACACCAGGAAATTTTCGCCCAATCCACCTAATTCTATTTAATATCCCTTTTCAATGTGCAATTTATATCATTCAAATCACTCATTCAAAACATTCAGGAACTTTATTCACTTCATTCACGTCGATCGAAACATTTGCTAGTAGTGGCTATTGACTGGTTTAAGAAGGTGGAGATTTTCTACAGGTTCATTACATAACAAATCACCACGAGAATTTTCAATTGTGGCTCACATAAGCAGGTCAATATCTTAACCCTTTCCTGTTCAAACCTGGGATTCTACGTTGCTGTGAATTTATACTTGAGAAAACTTTGTGGAAAAAGAAGAAATTGCTTGTGACAAGCAATTTCTCATTTTCCCACAATATTTTCTACCACATAGGATGGCTTCATTTCAAATCGACAAAATTCTAGATTTGTCCAAATTGAAAGAAGTTGCAGACGACAATTTCAAATTGGTGGAATCCAGAAAATGATTTCCTTTCAGTATAGAGATCATTTGGGATTTGAAGAAATTGCTTGTTACAGGCATCTTCTTCATTTTGTCCACAATATTTTCCAATGTTTTGTTTTGAAGGGCGTCATAAGGCATGATGGATAGGTTTGGTTAAAGAGGTGGCTAATTGGGCAGATTTGATATTACTAGTGTATGTAATTAGCCCCTCAAGAAAAACAATTGGGAAAACATTGTGTAAAATGAAGAAATTGCTTGTAACAAGTAATTTCTTCAATTTTCCACAATGTTTTCAATCCAGAAAGTTTAAAAGATCGAATATTTCATAAATTTTAAATTGCCGTCTGCAAACTCTTTTAATTTAGACGAGTCTAAAATTTTGCTCTCTGGTTATGGGTAAAATGGCATTATTTTATAATATATATGTTCAGGGCTATATAATGGAGGCAAATCGTTTGTTGGCGACCTAAAAGTTGTTAATACGGCTAGTGTAAGCTGTAGTAATGCCGTTTAAGTCACCAAACCGAACGAAGTTATTCCTATAAATTTTGGAGTTCAAATTTCAGTTAACATAAAAAAAATGAATTGACAACCATTTTATTTATTATTTTTTCTAACAGGAACGAGCAGATACTCATAACACAGCTACAATTCAAATAATAACCTGAATTTCAAAATATTAGCTCAACTCATTATCAGACAATCCGACTGTTTTACGCCCCCCCCCCAAAAAAATACTTCGAAAACATTGTGGAAAATGAACAAATTGCTTCAAGCAATTTCTTCATTTTCCATGATGTTTTCCTCCCTATAAGACAACGGTGTTACAAATTTCATCTTTGAATTTGGATCAGTCTAAAATTTTGTCATCTAATAATAGATTAATAGACAAAAAATTCACTCGTACCTTGTGTTTTAGAAGTGATTGCCTGCCTAATTGCACTATCTAACGACTTCAGTTGTTTCTCGACCGAGGTCAGGTCTTGTTTGTTATTTGAAACCTCTTGAAGCATTGTCGCATGTTGGGCCGCAGATGCTTTGAATTCATTGTCAAGAATTTTAGAAATATTTTGCAACTGTTGAAGGGCGTCCGTGACATTTTGTTGAAAAGTTACTTTAGCATCATCTAAAGCTTGTTGTGCCGGATTTGGACTACCGGAACCAGAAGCTCGTTTAGACCTGGCAGAAGAACCGGAAGTTGTCGTCATCTGGTAAGTTTGGGCATTTAAAAGAACTATTTTCAATGCCGCGACCTCCTCTTCTAAGCCAGTTACATCAGCTTTTGTTGTTTGTTCATGTTTCAATATTTCGTTCACCTGTTGATCCAGAATTTCAAATGTTCCGTCTTGGTATTCCTGCATTACTTCGACGTTCCCTTTTGTCTGGTATATTTTAGCGTTCACATTTTCTTCGAGTGTTCCTATTGCATCACAAACACTAGTATCTTTAGCCGCGAACTTTAACGAACAATATGTCTGTGAGTCGACAACAACAGAACAAAGTGCAATTAACAACGCTACGCCAGTATTAATACGAACACCTTCAAATCGAAACATTTTGTCAGCTGTTTTATTACTACTTCAAGAAACTAAAACGGTATACTTTGTTAAATAAAATCAATTTTGAAATTCGATTAAAAAACAATTTGAAAAAGCACATTTAAAATCTTTTTCTCCAAAATTCAAGATTAATTTTGTACTACTTAAGTTCGATTTGTCCAAATGAAATGTTTGTTACGTGTTAAGTGAGAGTTAATCCTCACTTAAGACCTGACTTATCCGTTATACAATCCTCTCTTTATTTTCTCATCTATTAGAACCAAACTTCACATTTATCTATTGTAACTAGCCTATCCGAGCTCAGTATTCGTTATCATGGAAACAGTGTCCCTTTACCAGTGTCCACTCTTTAACTCTTTCCTGTTTTGCAAAAATTTAGACCTGTCCAAATTCAAAGATTTTCCAGACGAAATTTACTTGCATCGTAAAATTTAAGGGGGTCTTTCATGATTTATGTACTTCCGTCTTATTTTTATCACATCGTGGATCCTTACAACGTGCGTGTACACAATGGTGCTTGAACAAGTACCACTAAGAGAAAAAGATCAAACCATGCGGTTTGAAAATAAAACTTTAAAGTTTTTATATTTAGCTATTAAACCTGGTATAAATATATCCATTAAGAGACGCCAAAACAATGTAAGTTTAATCCTGTTACATTCCAAAGATCACAGGAATCCGCTTAAAATTTTTATACGCTGTTGATAGTTTTGTTTGCTCCAAGGTGGGCTACACGTCCCTTTCTGTCTCCTCTATTTGATAAAACATGTAGTTGTCACTTAGTATTTGATTAAAATGTATCTTTGAAAAGTATTGCTTAAATAAATAGGAATTATTGCAAACATTTTTCTAAATTTATCGATGGTGCTTTTTTCAAGTCTAACAGTAAATTATTCTTTATTTTTCTGTAAACTGTTGTCCGAGGAACTACAGACCGACCAACGGTTACTCGTTCTGAAAGCCGTACAATTCTTTAAATGCTCGAAACAGGATATACATGACAGAAAAAATGGGAGATCAGGTATTAAAAGGGAAGTGTTTACTGTGGTTAAAAGTCTACTGACCAAAACACGTTTGCTTCTTAGAAATATTGTTTTTTCCGAAAAGTCTTTTCTGATTGTGACAAGAATATGCAACATTTTCAAAAGTTTCGGGGCGTTGACCTATACTTATAAATTTGAGGCATTAACCCATGTCCTATCCTACACAGAATTACATTGAAATTAAAGGACTGACAGCACTGGAAGGTATTTCTGGTGGTCAAATATTTCATTTGAAATAAATTATTCAAACAACTCTTGCTTAAAGGGGACAACCAGGAGATGTAGAAAAAATCAGACTGCACATATGTGCAGGCTGATCTTTGTCTATACCACCTGCCAAAACAGAAATATTTCGGGCTCAGAATGACAAGCATTAAACCGGATTGCTTTAGATGTTCAAATTCCATGGAAGGATATACTTCATGTAATTCTAAGTGGTTTAATCGCAGTGGGAATAGGAGACAACTGGACCTTTTTGTGGTTAAAAGTAGCGTCGATTTATATCAAAAACTTTGAGAATGTACATTTGTTTGTTGCCATTGTTTGCACCAAATGGCGCCTACAACCCCAAGCTGTTGTGAATAAATTGATGCTTGTCCTTTGTACACATTAGGATAGGCGATTGACCTATGAAAGCATTTATCTTAACTCTGCATAAGCAATCGACTGTTCTATACCACAGCTTTCTTGTTCGGCTTACAATACGTTCCTTTCACATGGAATTTAACACCGTTTTCAATAATTTCACTCTCAAATCACTATGGTGTTCACTTATTGATACATTTCACGTGTATTTAAAGTATCGTCTTTGAAAAGAACCGCGTAGCACAGCTTACGTAAAAACAGTTCAGAACAGTTAATGTTTTAACTTTATGATTCTATTTTCATCATACGACCGTAACAATTGACCAATCGCTGGCCCCTCCCACTAACTTCGTTAGCCCTACTGACTCCGACAGGATGTCAAACGTCGATTACAACGGCGTTATTTTGAGAAAATTATGACCAGTAAAGTGTAACAAAAAAGTAGTATAGTTGGTTGGCGACCTAAACGTCGTAACTACAGCTTGTATGAGCTGTAGTTACGACGTTTTAGTCGCCAAACCAATTAAAATGGTAACCAAAAATGGCGGTATTGTCGGAGATCAAAACTGGCCTCTGTCAGCCAAAATAGTCGATTGACCAATTAAGTTATTCATACAGAAAATGTATTAACCGAGTTGGTATTTACATATGTCCTAATCCACAACAACAGTCCCGTCGGTGTACAATGGACGTGACTAACGTTCGGTCAACTCAAACAAACTACGTTGTTGGTATACAATAGACGTGGTTAGCAACCCGGCAACTCAGACAAATTGCGTTATAGGTTTACAATAGACGTGGCCAGCAATTTGGCAACTCAGACAAACTACGTTGTTGGTATACAATAGACGTGGCCAGCAATTTGGCAACTCAGACAAACTACGTTGTTGGTTTACAATAGACGTGGCTAGCAATTTGGCAACTCAGACAAACTGCGTTGTCGGTTTACAGTAGACGTGGCTAGCAATCCGGCAACTCAGACAAACTGCGTTGTTGGTTAATAATAGACGTGGCTAGCAATCCTGCATCTCAGTCAAACAGTGAAACTATGCTGTCGGTGTAAAATAGAAGTAAAAAGCGATCATTCAACTCACATCCAATTTTTTACATTTGCGAGCCGCTATGAAAAAGATTCTTGAGGGGGCTGTATCCAGAAAACTGTAATGTATACGCTTGGTAACTACAACTTACTGATCGCCCGTCAACGTCATCAAAACTTTCATTGTGGAGCTGCAAACAAATGGCTTATGGCGGCTGTCAATCAAGGAATCATTCGACCAATAAAATCGTTCATTCAGTCCGGAATTGACCTGAGAACTGAGAACTCCAATATATACCGACTTTTGTACAAAGCATTGTCTTGGTTTGGCGACTTAAACGTCGTAGCTACAGCTAATTAAAGCTGAAGCTACTACATTAAGGTTGCCAGCCAACCCTTTCACGCGCCGTTTAATATTTATGTTGAATTTCCTGTCGGGGTGAATGGCGCGGTCATTGATTGCTCGACTTCTCCTTGGCGCTTCACGTCTTCTGCCTCGAAGGGTCTTCCGGGCTAAAAGCTGTAGTTAAAGTGCTTTGCTCACTCAAGAAAAAAAACCTATTTCATCACGAACATGCATATTGATCGAAATCTACGCCTTTTATTTATTAATCTTTTTATATTGATGTTGATATATTTTCATGAAAATTAAATCATATGAAACATGACATAATATTTTTTGTAAAATCAACATTCTGAGAATTTAAATTTTCAAAATTTCAGAAATTGTTCAAAGAAGATAAAAAAGAACAGAACATATGTTTTATTTAAATCTAGATACATCATTTTACAATATTGACAAATATAAAACAAATGCAGATGTTAAACAATTAATAACTTCCGTCTTGCCAAAATTAATGGATTAAGATATATTTAACGAGTGAAAGGTTGTGAAAAAAACCCTTACATTATTATTTTTCAACGAGGAATAGAAGACAATAATAGGCCTATAAAAAGTTGACAAAATAATCTCGTAAGTAGACTTGTTTTTAATTGTTTCTAATGAAAAGCTCTTATTTATGTCATATCGCATCTTACCACAAAAATCCAGCATCCCGAATGAAGATGCGTGTACTTCCCAACATAATCATGTCGAATAATTCATCGAGAGAAAAATGAGGGCCAAGTTAATGATTGACCATTAGTTTAAAAACAGGCCCTTCAAATGACCACTTCAAATTTCAAGGGTCTGATAATCAAACTTAATCCATGGAGAATTCAGCAACCATTCGGATTAATCTTCATTCTCTCGTTTAAACTTGGTCCCATCTAGGTTTTAAGTGAATACCATTTTTTTCATTGTGCATTATTTCGCCGGGTATTTACCAAAACTAATGTCATCTGAATGTCATCTGAATGTAAGCAGAAGTGATGATGTTATGAAAGTCCATTGTACCTTGGCGAATAAAGAATATGTTACATTGTATGCCATGTCATGTTATGATATGCTATGTTTTGTTTCATTTCTAAGGCTCCCGAAAGCGTAAACAATCAGGCTTTCGTTGTTCTAATTCTCGATCGTGAGGTTGATCCCAATTAATTAAAACTTTTTACGGTTTAAGAGAAATTGTTCTTTTTTTAATAAACGAGCGGGACTTCTTTATCACCTGTTTATGGTAATATGCTCGTCGGTCTTCCTACATGTATGACTCGGATTAACCCATTCCCACACAAGCCCTCCTTTTTACGCCCCTCAAGAAAAAAGCTTTGGAAAGCACTGTGGATAATGAAGAAATTGCTTGTATCAAGCAATTTCTTCATTATCAACAATGTTTTCTATCCAAAACGACTAAGAAACTTTTAATTTCACCAACTTGAAAATATCGTCTGTACCTTCTTTCAATTTGGACCAGTCTAAAATTTTGTTAAGTTGGAATGGGTTAAAGTATATTCGAGTCATGCCGTTTAGGATTGCCTGTAATGATGAACATCCGACTGTCCATCCGTTCATCACTCTATCCGTCGATCCTTATCATGTTTATTTCTTAGGTATTCCCTTCATTTCCTGCATTAATATTTGTCCGAGGTTTACTTCAGAGACTATATTAGCAATCAACATAATATTGACGGATTGTAATGTCGAACAAAGAATCAATCGACCAATCATATATTTATATACAGCGGAGGTGAACTCTAAACTCCAAATTGACCGATTATTTTTGGTATTAGTATTTTGTTAGTTTGGAGACCTAAATGTTGTAACCACAGCTTAGTTTTACAACCAAACATTTTCTATTTTGTTACTTTCTGCTCACCTAAATTTTGTCATCTAATATCGTGGACCTTCCTGTCGAGGCCAATGGGTGGAGTCAGCGGATCAGTCAGCCTCGTGAACGAAAAGATCTCACTAGAGTAAAGCTCGGTGAATACGGAACATAATGATATTGATATATCTAGATCGAATTTAAGCAGACATATTGGTTTTTGTTGACGGTGTTTTGTGTTTTTGTTGTTGTTGTTTGTGTGTTGTCGTCATGGTTGTTTGTTTGTTTGTTTTGTTGTTTTCTTTTTTCTTTTCTGCAAAATAATTCGGAAACTAACTCGTCATGTCCAGCCCAAGTACATTAATCTTAGTCATGGACGAGCTGTAAAATTGAATATTGTCTCCACTGATCATTTATTTCAAAAGATGAAATTTGGCAATTATAAGGTGCGGAGTTTTGCACCGTACCAGATATTTGATATATGACTATAATCCGCGCTAGCTGTTCTACATCTGTATAATGATAAATCAAAGCAATAAGAACAAAAAGCCTGAAACATATACACAAGATATATAACCTGGACAGAAAAAAAAGATGTTTGGATTATCGGAGATGTCACTTTCTGTCCAGATCTAATGTCGATTGTGCGCAGATCTGCCGATTTGAGCGCTAACAGATACAATCTGCCCACAAAAAGTCGAATTTTCTTACCGCTTTACAGGTATTGTATAGATATATATATATATGTTTATATCGTCACATATTTTTCATCCGATCAAAATTCTTTGAAGGAACCTAATAAAGGGCAACCAAAGGATCATTTCGGTAAATTTTGGTTGATTTCTGTTTAAAATAAATGTGTACGGACTGACGGACACACACTCGCACAACAATCAACATCATGACAATAGCCCGCTGGCTTTCGGCCAGTGGTGCTAAAGAGAGAGAGTGGAGGAGAGAGAGAGAGATAGAGAGAGAGGGGAGACAGAGAGAGTGAGAAGTGGAGAGAGAGAGAGAAAGAGAGAGAAAGAGAGAGAGGGGGGTGAAGCGTGTGGCCAGGTTCTACCTAGGAGGCCCTTGCGTGCGATGCGAGTATTCTACCACACGGATCTATTTCGTTCTGTAAATATACGCTTTATAGTCTCCATATAAAGAGAGAGACAGGGAGAGGGGAAGTGAGAGAACTGTTTTCTAGCCATAAAGTAGAAAAAATAAAAAAATTTACAAACTTTAAATTGTCGTCTGCAACTCTTATCAATTTGGACCAATCTAGAATCATTAAGTTCTGCGTTGGTTTAGAGTTTTACCGTGTTAACTTTAGCCTCAAATTGTTTGCTCAACCTCGGGCTACAAACAAAAGATAGAAAGATCTGGTAAACGGTTTGTCACTGGTCGCATTTCAAGCGAACATACATCAAATGTGTTCTTATGACCTGCATATGACCAATCAGCGGCTAGTGCTCAAACCAGTCCATAAGTACAGCCTAAAGGCATGGTAAGTCGCACAATTACGCAATATACCTTTGACTATGTAACCAGAGATGACGTGGCGACTGTTACGGCTTTGCCCTGAAAAGTAAACGGCAAATACATGATTTTTTATTTTCTTTTTTTTTTTAATTTTGTTTTCAATATTCGGGGCCGCTATTTCTTGTAATTCCATAACGGCTAAAAAATTAATTAAGATTTAACGATGAAACTCCTAAAGCAATAGATATTATCGTTAGTCGTTGCTTTGAACGTTGAAACTGTAGCTTTCATTCTTCTCACGCACCGACGTTACAGATATTCATATAGTCCATCATTAAGTGCAGACAGTTGTCAAACACCATCGACAGGGAGTCAAAAACATCAAAAGAATTGTAATGCGTATCATTTCACATAATTTAATCTCAATTACCTTGTTATACACTGTGTTTAAGGGCTTAAATGGTCTCCTTATCAGCTATTGACCAATATTTACACAAACAAATTGACCGCCCATGTCCGCTGGGAGCCGGTTGTTTGAACGTAAATATCCGATACACGTGTCTGTCGATAAGACACTGCCGGATTCCAGTAGCCTTGTCCCGTTGGTTGGATATTTCGAATGCACGAATAAAGCTACGTGAAAAAATATTAGCTTGTAAAATATTTATCTTCTTTTGGTGTGCTAAATGTCGTACCTACAGCTTCAATAAAGCTGTAGTTACGACATTTTCTCGTCCAACTACGATATATGAACATGAAGGTAGTATAAAATCCAAATGAATTGGTCACGGGTTAGAGTAAAAAGAAAGTAATATAGACAACTTTCCCTAGAAGGTTCATCTGAACTTGACATGGCTAAGTGGTTTCACAGATGAGAAGTTTAATGAATTCAAAGTGAAATGAGTATTAGACTGCTACGCCCATATTAATGAATTCAAAGTCTAAAAGCACCAATAAAAAATCTTCATGATACTTTTCTTAATGGTCACCCTTGGAACATCCCTGCAAACGAATTTATGAGTGCAAATTTCCCGCCTCGACACACCCATATCCTTATTGATTTAGAGACAGGTTTACGAAAAGCACTTAAAAGTATTGTTCTAGCCGAGTTGGTAGATAGCATCTTCC
Source organism: Fragum fragum (assembly GCA_946902895.1). NCBI lineage: Eukaryota > Metazoa > Mollusca > Bivalvia > Cardiida > Cardiidae > Fragum > Fragum fragum. The sequence goes on along the minus strand of OX336370.1, from coordinate 65,329,535 downwards.
AATCAAAGAATCAATCGACCAATCAAATCATTTGGCCGATATTGATGTGAAGCTTATTTTGTTGGCTTGGCGTTAAGCCCATACAAAACCACAGTTTCACGACATATGTCAAAGAAACTAAAAACGGACAAATACCGGTCGATTTCAAAGCTACACTAGTTTATTTTCTGTTTCCGTTCATTAAGAAATGATATTATAAATATCATTCATTCATTACCACCTTGAAAAGTCTTTTATAATGATATTAATATTATTTCCCTATACCAGCCAGACTTGTTTCCTCTTTATTTACAATATATTTGTTTATTTGTTTATATATGCGTTTGACTGTTCGCTCGACAACAGGAATTTCAGAGAGCAAATGTGGCCCATTATGCGAAAATGTGACCTATCACGCGGAAATGGGCCTCATAATGGCCCCGTAAAACAAATATTTGAAAGAGGTATGGCTCAGTGGAATCACTTTTCTTTTTAAAGGTAGGTATCGGTGTTTTTTTTTTTTTTTTTTTATGTCACAGATTTTGATTATTTTTATTTCCTCTCATATACTATTTGAATACAATTTTCCGGAAAGTAGTTTTGCAAAAATCAGAGGTCTCTTATCAGAAAAAAGCAGGGTATTTCCCTAATAGCCTACGTAGGCTATAGCCTACGTAGGCTATTAATCTATTTTTAGATTAATCCGAGACAGTTGCAAAGAATATAGGATCATTCACGTGGTGCGAATAACCGTTGGGAATTTGCATTTAGTTTAAATTACATCAAACCAACGTCATCAGGAGTTATTTTCGCTAGCCGGCTGTAAAGATCAGTCCAAAATTGTCGTAAGCGTTATTACGAACATAAACACTTATCGTAATTTAGCGCTAACCCTTTCGTGAGACATGATTTAGGACGTTGGCTGTTTCGCTAGTAAATTTGTTTCCTTCAATTGACTTTGGGTCATATGCAAAAGAGATATCGTGTCCCGCTCAAATAACACAATGTTGGTAATTGACGGATCGCTATCCCTGTCCACTCACTGGATAAGCTGTTGTAACAAAAACAAAAATGTTTTACAGAAATGTCAGTGTTTATCGTTCACTTCCGGCCTAAATAAATGATTCGATTAATCGATTGAATCTACGATTGGTCAGCTGACTAATCGCGCCTGTCAATCAAAGAATCGATGGACCAATCAAATTTTACAACTAAACAGGAAGTGAACTTTTAACTCCGGTATTGGCCGACATGAATGTGAAGAAATTTTGTGGGTTGGAGACGTAAAAGTCGTAACTGCGACCAACCAACTGTTTTACGTTTTAGTTACATGTTACAGGCCATAATATTTGCTGAATAACGCCCTTTTTATATCGGAGTGGAGCTTCCTGTCAGAGTTAAGTAGGCGAAGCCAGTTATCCCTTTATTAGAAGGATTACATATATTATTTCATGAATTAGTGAAATGCATAAGCTTTAGCCTCGGTAAAGCTGATATTTAGAAAGGTAAGGTTTTCAAATTTTTGCCAATAACCTACATTAAAGATGACGGACCAGGCGAAAGAAAGGTTACTAATGTTTTCTTGACTTAATAACGTTTTCCGAGTTAGAAATTTCTACACTGCTGAGCTAATTAACCCATTCCCACACGATAAAATTTTAGACCAGTCCAATTCAAAGAAGTTGCAGACAGCAATTTAAAGTTGATGAAATCTTTAAGATCTTTGTCTATTGGGCTAGAAAACATTGTCGATAATGTAGAGATTGCTTGTGACAAGCAATTTCTTCATTTTCCACAATATTTTTCAAAGAGTTTATATTAAGAGGCGTTTAAAAGCGTCACTGTGTGGGAATGGGTTAATGGATTGTTGCCTCCGACCACTGAGATCTGACCGGAAGTTATTTGTAACATAAAAGTAAAACGGTTGGTTGGTTACCTAAACATTGAAACTATAGCTTTAATATGCTGTATTTACGATGTTTAAATCACCAAACCAACAAACATACCTTACATTAATGCTGTTCAAGTTTAAAGTTAAGAGTTCTAAATGAATGACTGGTTGATTGATATTTTGATTGAAATCCGCAATAGGTCGATTTCCCATGATCATACGATACAATTCTAGATTAGTTAAAATTACATTCTACAATTTTAAGTTATATAAATTAGGAACATAGTAATGATTACATGGACTTGTCACAATTGAACTTTTTATACTAATTACGCACGTATAGGCCTAAATTAAGTCCCTGTGATAATGTTTATGTTAGAGAACATTGTAAATCAGGGAAGAACTGCTTCTGAAGTAATTGTAGACTCCTTATGTCCCCTTGCGTTACACGTGACGTCATCGTTTGTGACAGCGCCTCAAACGAATTTCATTTAATAAATATTCATTTATATCGGAAGTAGACTTTAAATTCCGCCATAAGTCGATATTTATGCGAAGCATTTTCGTTGGTTTGGTGACTTAAACGCCGTAACTGCAGCTTGAATAAGCATACATACGTATGTAATCTGATTTATTATATTCAAGGCTGTGAAATCTTGGTATTTCCCAGTGAGATAAATTTGATATCATCACTACTGATGATTTCAATTTTCGGTCCGAAAATCGGGAACTACTTTTATTTAAAAAGGGTCGGGTCGCCCCTGATTATTATTCATAACTAAGATTACAAATTAACAAATAAAATAAAGATAGCTTTTGACTAAATACTCCACATAAAAAATCAACCGTTATGAGGGTTTTTTTTAAACATGAGTCACATATTTTACAATTTTTCTGTTGATATAATTGCGAACTAGGCAGGGGGGAAAGCGAGAAATGCACGGTAACCTAACATTCAATTTCTTAAGACTACGAACTAGTTCAAAAACAGCAAATTAAGAAAAAAAATAACGTTCAAAACTACAACAGCAAATTTACCGTTTTGTAAACAACTGGTTTTAAAGGGAGGTATCGATAATTCTGAAACCTAGATAGGAAAAGTTTGCCAATCGCCTAAAAATGAGCTAAAACGGACGCTTAATACTTAGCTTTGTTTAAGGTATTGTCTTCTTGGTAATCTGATAGACTAAAGTGGCTATTTTTTGGTTATATAGAAAAGGTTCAGCGGAATTCCAGGTTATTTTTAGATACCACGGAATTCGGTTATCGACACTGCGCGACTTCATTTGAACTTGACCCAAAGTCAACGGAAGGTAACAAATTGACGAGCGAAACAACCAATGTCCTAAATTATGTCAAAACCAAATTGTTAGCGCAAAACTGCGGCAAGTATCTAAATTTGTATTAACGCTTATGGCAGTTTCGGGCTGATCTTTACAGAATTGAAGAGCGGCTATCGGAAATTATCCCAGATGACGTATTGATGACATTGGTTTGAGCAAATTCAAAGCGTGAATGACCCAATATTCTTCGCAACTGTCTCGGCTTAATCTGAAACTAGATTAACAGCCTACGTATGCTATTAGGGAAATACCCTTGTTTAATCAGATAAACGACCTCTGGTTTTAGCAAAACTATTAGTCTAGCTTTCAGAATATCGTATCAAAGTATAAGAGAGGGAATAAGAATTATCAAAATCGGTGACTAGAAAAAAAAACATCAATACCTCCCTTTATATGATATTTCAGTTAAAGTGACAGACACTCAAACCCAACCCGCATGAGCTAGTTTTGTACACTCAAGTCAGGAGACACAGACTGACTATCCTATGATTCTGTACAAGTCCAAGTGTTGAACGGTCGACCGATATTCGAAATATCCCGGTGCCTTTAGTTCGACGACAAGGTAGTCGCCCTTAAATACAGTAAATGTTTCGTCCAGATTATTTTCGTGCCTGACACTATAAATCTCTAAATGTCTTGGAAAGGCAATTCAAGCTGGCGAGCAGAAATGATTTGAAACGAGAGGCCGAAACGACGAATATGGCAGAAATAGATATATCACAACTGAAAAATCTCGAATACTTTGTAATGCATTAAGAAAACTCGTCATTCTGACTCGTTTTCAATGCCTAACAACGCATTCTCGTGAGAGATTTTTCATATGAAACATAACCAGTTGATTATCCTCTATATCTCTGTAAAACTACGTCGTAGAGGGCAGTAGTGGACGCTGGCAGCGATCCCTCTTTTATTAGTTTATTTGATTAATTTGCATAGAAGTAATGACCTCGTCCATTTTATACAATAGCGTGCATTTGGTATAAATATTTGGTTTTCACTTTCAAATAAAGGCGAGGTCAGAAATACCTGTCGACAACTTCGGTAAATTGCTAAAGATTCGAAAGCTATTGAACCTCATACATAAAAGTAATCTTTGATAGAAAACGTATTTCTATTATCTGATTAAATGGTAAAGTTTTAACACGTTAAAAGCGTTTAAAAGTATATGTATCAAGTCGCCAGGTCATACGACTGGGATATTTTGTGAACAATTTAAAGTGCATATGTACATTAAAGTTGTTATCGGTTTCTTTAAATGGGGTTAAAGGTCACATTTAACAGTACATGCAGTCAAATCGCGGCAACTGGAGCACCTAACATAAGTCCTGGTATTTCGACCAAATGATTAATCTTTCGACGTGGCTTGTACCTTTTGCAAGTTAAGTTGGATCTTAGACTTTGATGCTTTTCTTGAATTCTAGAAAAAAAAAACACTCAGAATTCGAATAAGATTGTAATGGGGGACATTTGGATCTCAAGTTTAAGAGTCCTGGGTTTAATCCCGTTTCGCTCATGGGGATTTTTCTATGCAAAATAGTAAACCGTACTTATTAAGCGGCGTTATTTTCCAAATATATGGCCAGTAACTTGCAACAAGAAAGTAGATGGGTAGTTGAGAACCAAAACGTCGTAACTATAGCTTGAATAAGCTGTAGTTGCGACAGTTATGTTGTCAAACAAACCAAATTGCTTCACATAAGTGTCAACCAATGTTGGAGTTTCAAATTCAGTCCGGTCTAAATGTATGATTTGATTGGTCAATCGATATTTTGACTGACAGTCGAGATCTATCAACTAAGCAATATGCAAACATTTGAAACCATTTACACGTTGGTAAACGCATTTCAATGTAATATTAGAGAGGCATTGATAATGATTTTATAGAACTTTTTATAATTCTACAACACCTGAAAGAAATGAGAAAGGACACTAAAATGATCTGGAAAAAAGAAATTTAGAAATGATGCCGTCGGGTGTGTTAAAAGACAATTAACTGACCCCATGAAAACGCAAGGAAAATGAAAGTTATTAGCGGCCAAAGCTCGAAAATTCAGCATAAAATGTGTTTGACGTATAAACGTATGTCGGAAGATGTACAACTGATGGATGTTGAAAAACGTTGTAGACTGCATTTTAAAATGTTTTAGAATTGGGAAATAAGCTCTTATCAAGTTAGAAAACATTGCGAAAAAAAGAGAGATTGTTTTTTACAAGCAATTTCATATTTTCCCACAAAGTTTTCCTTAACAACTTTTCTTCAAAAGGCAGAATTGTGTGGGAATTGGTTAGTTATCCATGTTATTTAGGCGTAAAACTAAGGAATTCTGTTATTGTGTTTTACGAACTTAACTAGAGCTATGAATTTCGAGGCTTACGCCTTACAGTGAAACAAAAATCTTTCAACCCATTACTAGAAGACAATAATTCAGACTGCTCCAAATCTAAAGATGTTGCAGACAACAAATTCAAATTCAAGAAATTTTAAGTTTTTCTGTCTTTTGGGGTAGATAATGAAGAAATTGCTTGTCATGTTGAATAAAATCCTTTCCGAATTACTTTTAAATCAAAGGCCATGAAAACACTGGAGGCACTAGTTGCTGGTTCATATTTCTTTTTATAATCAATATTATACACAACTGTGGCTTGCAAGGGACTAGCAGGTGGTGTAGACTAAGATCAGAGTTCACATATGTGTGTACTCGTGCCAAAATAGGAATATCATATAATTTGTACAATCTGTCAGCATGCAAGTACGCATTTTTTTGAAAACCATAGATTGCAAAGATTCCAGATCGTCAAAAGTTCTACACCTAATGTTATATGGTACACTTGACCTTGCGTCATGTAGCTGTAAAAGCCGCGCCTTGACTCAATTCTACAGAAAAACTATCATTAGCTTTTAATATACATATTTTTAGTATTTATTGATTCTGCCGGGTCAACCATTGAAGTTTAACTATTTTGAATTGTACTTTTGATCTCAAGTTATCCAATGTCTCTTTGGGGCAGTGGTATGAGCGATCCCCCAAATCACCCTCCCTTTTATGTCTTTACGTCGTTAATACAGCTTCAATGTTTGTCAAATTATCTACGTTTATTATAGCACTGCAAACGCATCTGCAGGGAATATACTAAAATCGGTCTGTCGGTTGGTCGGTCGATCCGCAAAAGCTTGTCCTTGCAATTGACCAATTGCTGGCTCCGCCTACTTACAACGTTATTCTGCCCATTGACTCCAACAGGAAGTCCCGCTTCGGTTTTCACGACGTTATTATTCAAAACTTATGGCCAGTAGCAAGTAACAAAAAAACAAATGGTTGGTTGGTGATTTAAACGTCGTAACTACAGCTTATTCAAGCTGTAGTTACGACGTTTAAGTCGCCAAACCAACAAATAAGGTTAACAAAAATGGCGCCAATGTTGCAGTTGAAGTCAGGAGCTCAGGTCCGGCTGAGCTTTGGTGTTCACAAGGAGATGTGTTCTTTTTTTATGCCATCCTAGATTACAGAGTCATTGTCCCTTATTGACTTGAAATGCTTGTCATGACAATTCCTCCAGCAGTTTCAGCCGAATTGACCAATCTCGGCTGTCAATCAAGGAATAAACCGACCAATCAAATTATTTATTCAGCCGGACCTGAGCTCCTGACTTCAACTACAACATTGGCGCCATTTTTGTTTACCTTTACTGTTGGTTTGGCGACTTAAACGTCGTAACTACAGCTTATTCAAGCTGTAGTTACGACGGTTAAGTCACCAACCAACCATTTTACTTCTTTGTTACATGCCACTGGCCATAAATTTTGCAAAATAACCATGTATAAAATCGAAGCGGAACTTCCTGTCGGAGTCAATGGGAGGGAAAAAGAAGTAAGTGGGCGGGGCAAGCGATTGGTCAATTCACTTTATGCTGCTGAAGTATAACATTATATGTAGTATATAATGAGTTATTACACCTGGCTCACATTAAAAATGTTTGTCAGGACAACTCCTACACTTTTAGTCCAAAATTTAGTTAGGAGTTGAGGATGTGCAATATGTAAATTCTGTAAAAATTCCATGAGGAGTTAATGGGTTAAACCCCCTGATTCGACTTTAAAAATATTATCTCTTACTGTTTCAGTCCGATTTGCTCTATACTTGGCAGAACGGAGTCATTGCCACCAAATTAAAATTCCATAGTTATTTCCCCCGTAAATTGAAATAGGGGCAGAGGTATATTGCCTTCGGTGATAGTTATTCCAATATTTTGTATGTACACACTTTTGTCATGATTTTAGGAGCCTGCTTGACTGTAATGTTTAGGTTGAAATACGAAGTGTAGAAACAGAGTAATTCATTACGGGTTCCCGACCGGATAACACATCAAATGATCACTCAGATACAAATACACCTGAGACTACTTTTATTGTAATGTGGCCAGTCGGGCGGTTGTAACGAAGCCCATTAATCCGAACACATTCGGCCATTCCCGTAAACTTTGAAACAGACCTGAAACAGTGTGCGAAAACGTAGGATGTAATCGCGATGAGCCGGTGATTAAGAAGTCTCAAAATGGCTAGAAAGCTTAATTTCTTTTAGTTATTTTAATTTTTTCACTGTACATCCGAGATTCGATTCGTAAAACTAAACTAGGAGTTTTCGTTGGGAAACGCTTATTAGTCACTGTATTTGGTGTTTCCTTGTTCGGTAATCACGTGATCTCCTCCTTTGGCAATCACCTGATCAACACTTCAATAACACTCGAACAGTTTCGCCGAAGCTTAGTTTCACTATCAAAAGGAACTTATAACGCACTATAAGATCAAAGCACTGAAAGTACTGAAGGATACTGATCCTGTCAGTTAGCTACCTAATCGGCCTCTTACAAAACAAATTACATTGACGTAACTTAATTAAGACACTAAAATAAAACTTATTAACTGTGGTTAAACATCATAGAAGCACAACTAAGAAAATTTTGATTTAAATCAAACATAAATCAATATTACTCAGTCATTCTAAATTTTTTCAAAAGAAAACGAAAGGTTAATGCTAATAAAGCTCATTTTCTTTCAATTTAAATTTACTTTAATGTGAAATTTTGTTATGAAGTTACAATGTCATAGCAATGTTTGTAGGCCGTACAAAGTAAACATATTTTAGTATCATCTTCTCGATCTGTTTGTTCGTCTGTAAGAGCATTCCCTGTTAACACAACTTTCATACATAGCTAGATTAAAATGAAATATTTACAAAGTGTTCCTGATCATGTGACCTTACACATGTATCAGATCACATGACTTCTAAAAGGGTTTTGTTGTAGGCATAAAGCGAAAATTCATGTGAAACAAAATTTAGCTATTTTCTTTTATTTATAAATATATATATTTATAAATACAAGAAGTGAAATAAATTTTGATATTATCACTTGTGGTGATGTCAACTTTCACTCCGAAAATCGGGAACTACTTTTATTTCCAAAGGGCCAGCTTGCTCGGTGACCTTACATTCAATTTCTTAGGCTGAAAATCAATTAAAAAACAGTAAAATAAGAAGAAATTATAGAACATAACCTCAACACCAAAATAACCGATTTGTTAACAACTGGTTTTAAACAATGACGAATCTTGATGTTTTTGTTATCACCGATTGAATCAAAAATTTTCCGTAACGTCCAAAATTAATCCAGACCTCGAATACTGATGATATTGCAGTTAAAGTGATAGATACTCTAACCTTACTCGCATGAGCTTGTTTTTAACGCCCAAATCAGGAGACTGGGAGATCACAGACTGCCTATCATATGGTTCTGTCCAAGTTAAAGTCTTGAATGGTCGATCGATGTTCGTAATATCCCGGGGCCTTTAGATCGACGATAAGATTATCGCTCTTAGAAACAGTATATGTTTCGTCCAATTCATTTTAGTGCCTGACGCAAAAAAACTCTAAGTGTCTTAAAATACGGACTTTCCCTAAAAAAACTCGCCCACTTGGAAAGACAATCCAAGATGGCGAACAGAAAATTCGTTGATATTAATGCGCACGGTTCCCAGGAGGTCGTTTTTACTAAACTGCACTCAATGAATTTTCGTAAATATTTGCGTAAGCAACGAGAATTTGCGTACGGTCGTTTCACCTAGTTACGATTTGGCGTAAATCTTGTGTAAATGTACGCAAGGGTAGGGCTTGCGTAAATCCGGAAAATTAGCGTTAATTTTCAACTGTCATGGCCGACAACTTTTCCCAAACGCTCGATTTAAGATTTAATTTGGCTTTATTGAAAACTACATCTGTTTAGAGAGCCATTGAAAAGTACCAGACTTACTAAAAAGTGCACATGTTTAGCTCCAAGATTAAACGAAAAAGAATGGACACGTCGATAAAGGTAAGAAAAATGTACAAGGTAGTGAGTTCTTGAGAGCATTCGTCCCTATCCAAGATCGAACACCTCCTACTGCTATGATGTCATGGTCTAAACTGTTATCGAATGTTTAAAAGAGTATACACATTTAATCAGTGACGACAACTTATTGTGGATTTGTCAACATGTTTAGACAATAGTCGACAGTATTGCCATACATTTTTTAGCATCCATAGATTTCGATCCGTTCTGATCTGCAATTCATCTTATCGAGCCCAACTCTCATTTCTTTACGCGTATTAAAAAAGAAACATTTCAAAACATCATGACAAATTGGCATTGATTTTGCATGTTTGATCAAGAGGACGGCGTGGATGTGGGTGGGATAAAACCCTATTCAGTGCTTCCGTTTCCAATTTTCAAGGGTAAATGTTGTCCTTACTGACTCAGTGGCAAGAGCAGAGAATTACACGGTTGTTGGATTAAGTTGTTGCCATGAATCTGGTGGTATGGCTATGTCCCCAAACAAGGCATTCTGAGCTCAGGCTTAGTACAAGTGATACCAAAGAGGCTCATGAATAAGTGTACTGTACTGTGATGTAACCAAAAGATTGTTCTAAAAAATGCCAGGACTCATATATATAAGTAGAATCTAGTATCAATAATTTGCCTTTAGCTGACAGACAAATAACAATTGTCAAAATGACTTTTGTGAAATGATAGATATTGTCTGAGCTGTGGTTTAAATCTATGACTTCAGGATTGTGACCAGTATATTTTCTTGTCATATTGAAAAAAGGAGACAATTTTCGTTTATAAAATTATTTCTTCTTTTTTCATAATCTTTTTCAACTCCTAAAGATAGTTTATTTAACAGTATTAACCGTGATCTACCATTTTCCTCAATTTTGAAGACACTATAAAGGTACTTTCTCTCCTGAACACGAACTGATTGATAAATCATATAAACCTATTGCAAGATCACAATATTTTGGACCCCTTGACTCCCTTATTTCATTTTCCATAGTGATTTTAGCCAACTGTCGTGTAGTCTGTAGAAATGATTTACAAACTGATGAGGGATACTTTGTCTTATTTACAACAAATTAATTTTTTCCATCTGTACCCACAATGCATAAGTCAAATTGATTCAATGATTTTAACTCACCATAGGTTAATGAGTAAGACTTTGTTTTTGAAAAGATTATCACTGTCCAAAATTATTGAGCTGTTTACTTTTAATACCATTTGTTGTACAATCCACATTTGATTTTATTGTAATGTACATATATTGTATTTTAACCCTTTCCTGTACAATCACTGGTTTTTACGTCCCTGTGGTTTTATACTTGAGATAACATTGTAGAAAAAGAAGAAATTGTTTGTAACAAATATGCATTCTATTGAAGATGGTTGGATGATAGTCTTCTAGTGGAATCATGCTAAACAACATCCTTTTAAGGGATAGATTGACATCAAAACTGATGCTTATAAACAATAATAGCTCAACGGAGTTAAATAGAACTGAGGATGATCTAGTTTCTAAGTTTATTCATGGACCTGTTACCAATTAAACCAAAGATTTATAGACCGTGATATAGACCACCAGAATATTATCACTCAGGATACAAGGAATGATTATTTAACTAAACTTTTCAAGTGCAATCCGATCTTTATTGTCCCATTAAGATGAGACTAAATATTGCATCTGCAGTCATTAACCAAAAATGCACGTGGCCTTTGTCTTGCCAAATGATTGTAAAGGCTAAACTTATCTATCTTTTGTCACTCTTACAAGCTCTATGCAATCTATTTCCATACACAAAAATGTTGAATGAATAGATTGACAGATAAATAAATGTTTTGTTTATTGTAAAAATGTGAGTTTTTGAAGTAATTGCCCTTTGTCGACCATGAAGGCGAAAAGAACAAACAGTTTTGACTTTGGTCAGACTGTGCAGATTGACCAGGATCAAAACTGTTTGCTATTGGAAAATATTTGAACATTAGATATTTGGTGTTCATTAGGAGATGTAAATGTGCTTTTCTTTTTCTTCGTCTTCTTCTTCTTCTTCTTCTTCTTCCTATTATGCCTTCATAAATTACAGAGTTATTTTCCCTTATTGACTTAAAATGCTTGTAATGACAACTTCTCCAGCAATTTCAGTCCAATTTACTTTATACTTTGCAGATGTAGAACATTATATGGGGAATATAATAAGTTATTAAACCTTGCTCACATTAAATTGTTTGTCCGGCAACTCCTACACTTTTAGTCTGGAATTCAGTTAGGAGTTGAGGATGTGCAATATGTAAATTCGCTTGATACTTGGCAGAACGGAGTCATTGCCACCAAATCAACATTCAAGAGTAATTGCCCCTGTTACTTGAAATATGAAGACAGGGGTTTATATTACCTTTGGTGGTAATTTTTCTAGTATTTTGTCTGTAAACACTTTTGTTATGATTTTAAGAGCCTGTTAACTGCATTTTTTCGGTTTAAATACGAAGTGTCGAAATAGAATAATTCATTGTGGGTTCCCGACCGGATAACACATCAAATGATCACTCACCTAGGACTACTTTTTTTGTTGTGGCCACTCGGCCATTCCCGTAAACTTTGAAATAGACCTGAAACAGCGAGCGAAAACGTAGGACGTAATCGCGATTAGCCGGTGATTTAGAAGTCTCAAAATGGCTAGAAAGCTTAATTTCTTTTAGTTATTTTATTTTTTCACTGTACATCCGAGATTCGATTCGTAAAACTAAACTAGGAGATTCGTTGGGAATCGCTTATTTGTCACTGTATTTGGTGTTTCCTTGTTCGGTAATCACGTGATCTCCTCATTTGGCAATCACCTGATCAACACTTCAATAAACACTAGAACAGTTTCGCCGAAGCTTAGTTTCACTATCAAAAGGACCTCATAACGCACTTTAAGATCAAAGCACTGAAAGTACTGAAGGATTCTGATCCTGTCAGTGGGCTACCTAATCGGCCTTTTACAAAAGAAATTACATTGACGTAACTTAATTTAGACACTAAAACAAAATTTTTAACTATGGTTAAACATGAAAGAAACGCAACTTAAATTTTTGATTTAAATCAAACATAATTCAATATTACTCAATCATTCTAATTTTTGTCAAAAGAAAACGAAAGGTTAGTGCTAATAAAGCTCATTTTCTTTTAATTTAAGTTTACTTCAATGTGAACTTTTGTTATGAAGTAACAATGTCATAACAATGTTTGTAGGCCGCACAAAGTAAGCGTATTTTAGTTTCATCATCTCGCTCTGTCTGTTCGTCTGTCGGACCATTTCCTGTTAACACAACTTTCATACGTAGCCAAATAAAAAAAGTAAAATGAAATATTTACAAAGTGTTCATGATCATGTGACCTTACACATGTATCAGATATCATGACTTCTAGGGGAAATTTCATGTGAAAGCAAATTCAGCTATTTTCTTTTATTTATATATAAATCATTTTTTTGGGGGGGGGGGGATTTCAATGAATTTTTCACAGAATCTTTGTTGGCATATTGCCTTTTGTATATTCTGATGCTTTTTTCATATAGGAGTGTAAAAGGACACTTTGTTAGTTTTCTTGTTAATTCTATATTTCATGCATTTTTTATTTTCTCTAATTCCTCTTTTAATTTATACAGCTGATGGTGAAGAAAAGCACTGAGAATTGATAAATTGAGCTTAATTGACAAATCGCCTCGCTAACATACTACAGTTGCCACTCCTATCGACTCCGACAGGAAGTCACGCTTCGATTTTAAAAAGCGATAATTTGTAAAACTATGGTCAATAGCACGCAATAAAAAAGTAGAATCGCTGGTTGGCGACCTAAACGTCGTTACTACAGCTTGAATAAGCGGTAGTATCGACGTTTAAGTCGCCAAACAACAAAAATATTTCACACAAATGGCGCCCAATGTCGGAGTTTAAATCTTAATTCCGGGCTGAATAAATAATTTAATTGGTCTATATATTTCTTGATTGACGATTGTCCAATCGGACACTACTTTGTTACAGAGCATAGTATTCGTGATAGGCATTCTCAAAATGTACTGGTTATCATTATACTAGATAACGATGCAATAAATTGTCAACAAAAAAATATTCCATTGGCATTAAGTTCATAATTTTGCCATTAAGCGTCAATAGAAGGAGGCAAAGTCTTGTGTTTATTTATTTATATAAATCATTCGTTCGATTAAAGCTTTTCCACTTCCATACCTTTTTTACAATGTTCTCACATCGATGAGACCTTTAGCATATTGTTTTACCTTTGTCCACCGGTCTGTATGTCTGTACATCTGTATGTCTGTCTGTCTTCCGGTCTGTCGAAACTTTACGGTGTCTCCTGAACATGTTATATCTACTAAATTCACCATAGATTTTATTTAACCCTTGTCATGCTGTAAAAATCACCTTACTGAATTGCTTTAACATCAAAGGACTGAAAGCACTGATAGAACTTGTTGTTGAAAAATCAACATTTCTTTCAGAAAACAATTTCATAAACAGGGGTGAATATCAAGACCAGACTGCACTTATGTGCAGGCCAATCTTGGTCTACATCTCCTGCCAAAACCGGAATATTCCGGGTTCAGCATGACAAGGGTTTTAATGTACTATATTCCCTATATGGAACTTCCTGTACCAACGAGTGTCATTTTGAAAAGTGAAAAAAAAATGTTGATGTCGTTTTGAGGATAAATGTTTTCTTTTTTAGCCAAAAATATTGAAAACCTCTAGATACTTAAGGAAATTAAAAAGAATACATATAATCACCACGTCCCCTACTTTTGCTTTCTATCCAAGTGGAACAGATCGAATGTTAAGGAGAGAAATGTAATAGTATTTGTGAGTGTACGTAACTTTCTCCTTTATTCATTTTTACAAAATGAAATAGCTAAACAACTGCACAGCAAAGTTACCGCAACACAAATACGTGTATCATAACTTTTCATTCCTACCAAGTGTTTATATTTGATCGGAGTTACATGTAAAAACAAACAGAACCTGAAATACAGTTTTGTTGTTTTAAAAACTAAAAGGTAAATAAAAAAATTAAAAGTACTTTTCTTGAAATCTTTGCATTGTCTTTTTTAATGATCATTTTTCTATTTCTACCCACTAGCGGGGTTAAGCTGGATTTGGTTCAGTTTGGTTATCATTTTGTTGATTGCGTCATTAATGTCCTTTAACTGCTGTTGGTTAGGGTTACCTCCCTTACTGATAACATTCAGGATCACGTTGTTCATTGACTTCAGATCCGGAACAAGATTCTTCATCGTTACTAAACCGTTTTTCACATCCAGGAGTTCTTTCCCTTGGTCATTCACACTCTTTTGAAGGTTTCGTGTTTCGGTCTTCAGGCTGTTTGTCTACGAAAATAAGTTATTCAGCCATAAATGCATGAAAGATAATATACAACAAGATAGGAATATAAAATATGGACGATTGATCGATCGACACTGTCATTCAAAAGATCGATAGCCAAATCGATCCATTCATTTACAAATAATTTTATTTTTAGTTTCGTCTATCAAAACTGAGCGTTCTGATTGGTCGAAAAATTTAATTTACACCTCCATGAACACAATTTTCGCGTATTCATACATTGTGTGATTAGTTTTTTCGGTTCATACCTCCATGAAAACAAAAGATATTCTCTTCATTTCATATAATTTTATAGCATCGAGCGAAAAATGCATCAACTTAACAAATTTTGATACCTTTTTGTAGTGAACTATTTGTGCGGAAGCATTCAAAATGGCTGCGTACTCAAAATTTTGTTCATGGAGGTATGAATTAAATTTTTTGACCAATCAGATCGCTCGTTTTTGATAGACGAAACTAAAAATTAAACTATTTACACATAAAGTGTAAGTTGACCTCCGACATTTATCCCAAGCATTTTGTTGGTTTTACAACCAAAAAAAAAAAACATAAGTACAGCAAATCGGGTCTTAATTTACGATGATTAGTTCGTCAAACAATCGATTTGCGTTTTGTTTTATGATAAAATGTTATCCTACTTAGGGATTTTTTGATGAGGTCAATTTTTCGTCATTTCAGCTCAAAAGGAGTTGATTCGTTCCGTTAAATCTATTTTCGCCACAAAACAATAATGAATAAATCTTTGGATTTTCAGAAACAACACAGCTCTTTTTTCTTTTTTTTTAAGACTATATATAGTAAGTAGGAATATCAGAGGAAGTAACTTTGCATCGATCATCAAGTAATTCTAATATGATAGTTATTATGTCACTTTACAATCACATATTTTCAATAGAAAAAAACGTGATAACTTCTCGCATTTCGTTATTAATACATCTACGATTATAGCTACATTAAATAATCATCGACTCATGTCAACTGTGGCCTACCGTAGTTCACGTAGATGCAGAGTTAAAGAATTTGAATGACGAATTCGCCACTTCTTAAGGATGGCAATATCGTCAAAAACTAAATAATGGCGAAAACGTGCTACAATACTCTATCTACAAATCTGAGCTGCGGGTACTTGTTGAGGAGATTACAGAGAGAGTCTTGAACGCACGGTTTGTTGGATATATAATGAAAAAAAAATATCAGGAGCTTTTATAATAAACTAATTTGGCACAACATTATCTTCTTAGATGAGATTACGAAGAGACATGATAGAGGATAACTGATATAGATTAACCCATTCCCACTAAGTGACGCTTTTAGACGCCCATAAGAAATAAAGCTTTGGAAAACATTGTGGAAAATGAAGAAATTGCTTGTCACAAGCAATTTCTTCATTTTCTACAATGTTTTCTACCAAGAAAGTTGAAAAAAAATCCAAAGTTTCATAAACTTTAAATTGTCGTATGCAACACCTTTCAATTTGGACCAGTCTCAAATTTTGCCAAGAGGGAATGGGTTAATAGCGCCCATTTTCTCTTCTTACCTGTGTATCTAGAGTCGTAAGCTGAGCCTTTTCCCTTGAGATGCTGACTGCGAGGGTGGCCACACTTTTACCGATAGACGTAGCGTCGTTCTCTAGCTTGTTGGTTTTAGTCTTCAAGGAATTCACATCATCTGTAATTCGACAATATTGATTTATTCGTCGGCATTAAAACTTGAAACTGTATTAGGCGACCAATCAAGGGACCGTCAACATGTGGCTGTTTCAGAAAATGGTCGTTAAAAACACTTCTTGTGAAATACAAGGGGGTTGGTACGACTTTATACAGAAATTATTGCAGGGTTCTCATTTAGTCTATGTTGATGGGCCTCATTAGAATAGTCTTATTGGGGCAATTCTAATGAGAACCACCAACATAGGATTTAGTCTTGATAATTTTATCAGCAAAGACGCCAAATTATGGAGATATTTTGTTACTGGAATGGGTATTTTGATGCTGGTCGATTGATTAATGTGGTCGCTTAATAGAGGTGGTAGCTGGAGCATATTTGTCTGTATGTAGTTTTTAATGGAAATTTTAATATCCATTCCCCGACAACTATGTTACGGCCTCTCCCATGTTGCAGAGAACGCGCATCAGACGTTGTAACATAGGTCTCTGCCATGGCAGTGAGATCGTTTGTTCTTACCAGACCTTTTTCATTCTCTCTTTATTACATTAACCCATTCCAACACAGCAAAATTTTAGACTGGTCCAAACTGAAAGAAGCTGCAAACGACAATTTCAAGTTGATGGAATCTTGAATTTTTTCGTCTTTTTGGATAGAAAACATTGTGGATAATGAAGAAATTGCTTGTATCAAGCAATTTCTTCATTTTCCACAATGTTTTCCAAAGCTTTTTTCTCGAGGGGCGTAAAAGGAGGGATTGAGTTGGAATGGGTTAACCCTTAATCGATTTCTGAAATTTTTTACTGGTCCAAAATTGAAAGAGTTTGCAGATGACAATGAAAATTAGATGCAATTTAAAATGTATCCATCATATGGTGTAGAAAATATAATGGGAAAAGAAGAAAGTGTTTGTTACAAGCATTTTCTTCTTTTTCCACAATTTTACGAAGTTTTAAGTCGCCATACAAACTAAAGGTCTTCAAATAAATGTCGGCCAATATTTGAGTTCAAAGTCTACTTCCGGTGTATATTTATTATTTAATTGGCCGATTGATTTTTTTAAGTGAAAGCGGCGATTTGTCAATTGTCAATAAAAAGATTACATGTAATTTGTCAATAAAAAGATTACATGTAATTTGTCGTCTTACACCAGTCGTGCTTTTTACGCTCCTCACAAGATTGATTTATTAAATAAATGGGTTTTAACGCCAATTTTAACAGTAATTCGGTCATATCGCGCCGGCTGGAGCACCTAACAATTGAATCCTGGTATTTCTCACACCAATACTACCAGTACATCTTTTCCTAGCCCCCAGCTGCTATGCGACTTAGGTTAACGATTATCCGACCATTGTTGAGAGACAAATGTCGGAAAGGATATGTGCCGCCGCCGGAGATCGAACCCATGACATCCCGTGATTGAAGATTATGAGTCTGATGCGCTACCGACTGCGCTATTACGGCGGCTGCTCCTCAAGAGAAAGGCTTGGGAAAACATTATGGAGAATGAAGATATTTGAAAAAAACTTGATATCAATAATGATCCAAACCTCAAGACGTTTGTGTAATGAAATGAAATCAACAACTAAAGATTGCAGACTGCATTTTTTAATCTAGATGTTTCAATCGTTACAAATTGAGGTTATTTGTGCAGATTTTCTTGAATAATAGACTACACGTAATTGATCAAACGCTTGTCCCGCCCATTTACTCGTTAAGCCCCGCCCTTTCACCTCGACAGGAAATACCGCCTCGATATTAAATGAGCGCATGCGTGACATTTCCACCCATTCCACATGAGCGCTAAGTAAAGACTCAGATCAGCCTGTGATTACGCACAGTCTAGTCAGAGTCTTCACTCTGCGCTCTGTAGATAGATACTGAGCCAAAGCTTCTTTTAACAATCAGCCAATGTTCTAATTGCCCCCGAATGGATGTCCAGGGTGCTCAATGTGTGCGAGTCACGCACATGCGAAACTGTTGGAAATGTCACGCATAGGCTCAAATGGCTTTTTTGCAAAATGTATGGTCAGTGGCATGTACCAAAAATGTAATATCGTTGGTTGGCGACATAAACGTCATAACCACAACTTGAATAAGCTCTCACGTTTATGACGTTTTTTGTCGATTACCACCAAAAAGCTTAACATACATGGCGGCCAATGTTGGAGTCAAAACTCACTTCAGGTCTAAATGAATGATTTGATTTATCGATTGACCAGTTGATTGACAGCTGCGATTAGTCGATTCCTGGTCACCAAAGAAGCTACAAGTCGGTACCTTTCTATTTTAAAGTTATATTTTTGCCATTCTTACCTATACAGGAAAAGCATAACACAGACTCAGATCAGAATGCGAGGATGCGAAAGTTGATTTCAATTCTTTCTTGGGGTACAAGTGTTATTGACCAATTGCTAGCCCCGCCTACTTACTTCGTTTGCCCCGCCCATTGGCTCGGTCGTCCACTTCGATTCTAAACGGCATCATTTGAAAAATGTATGACCAGTAGCAGGTAAAAAAAAGTAGAATGATTGGTTGGCGACCTAAACGCCCTAAATACAGCTAGGAAAGCTAAAATTACGGCGATTAAGTCCCCAAAACAACAACAAGAGGACCATGGTGGCCCTACATCGCTCCCCTGAGTATGATAGCTAAAGGTTTTATGTTATATAAAAAAATATTAAGCTATACGTATAATTATTATGGAGAAGAAGTTTTTTTTAAAGATTTTCTCCTTTAATCCAAGGTTTATATTTGATCCCAAAATGTAGCTCTAAAATCAAGTGTATTGCAATTCTTTGAAGTATTTTGATATAGGGTTCATAGGCATAATTATTTTTCAAATATCAACGCTCTAGGCCTAATGGTTTAGGAGGAGAAGATTTTCAAGGCAATCTTCTTGTTGCTATTTAAGATCATGGATTGCACAGAAAAGAGCTTATTTTTAGAGTACGGTAATTTTGGTAGACGTCGATATGTTTTGCTACATACCAAATATCAAAGCTCTAAGCCTTATGGTTTGGGAGAAGAAGTCTTTCAAAGATTTCCTTGTTTATTCTTACGTAAAACAGGGATCGCACAGAAAAATACTAATTTTCAGAGTATGGTAATTCTTTGAAGTATTTTATAGAAGGTCCATAGACGATTTATACCATATGTCAAAGCTTTAGGCTTGAAATTTGAGAGAAGAAGTTTTGTACTAAGTTGCCATGACAACCAAAGTTCTCTAGGATTTCAATTCTTTGAAATACTTTGAAAGAGCATGACATAAGGATCATTTCTGTGAATTTTAGTTGAAATTCCTTGGTTAGTCAAGGAGATGAAGAACGGACGGACGCACAGATAGATTGGCGTACGGAAGCCGGACGATGACCGATCACGATAACTCACCCAGAGCACTTCGTGCTTAGATGAGCTAAAATGTTTCTCAAAAATGCAGACCAATATCGGAGTTCAACCTTCACTCCCGATCTAAATAAATTGTTTGATAGGTCGATTGTTTCTTTGATTGACAGACAGGATTGGTCAATCGTTTGAAATATTTTTTTAACTGCCCTATGTTTCCTTACTTACTTGAAAGCTGGTTCATTTTCGGGTTTGTGACCTGTCTGAACTGTGCGAGGGCGTCATGTACTAGAGTGATGTTCTTTTGTACCGTATTGATGCGCGAGTTGACGAGGGCGGAGCCTGATTTCAAATTGTTGATATCGGAGGTATGGCCTGATACGGTTGACTGGAGGTTGGCTGTTTTCTGGTTCAGTGAATTCAACTGCGATTGTTGTTTTGTATCGTATTGTTTCAAATCAGAAGCTACCTGTAACAATAGGTGATTTTTAATGCACTGAAAGTGCTGTAGTGGCGTTATTGATTTCGGTTCAGTCATCAATTTTTTTCTAATAGCTTTTATTGAGACCTTTTGTTTGTCTAATCACTGAGTGACATGGGCGGAGGGTTTATAAAATCAGCTGACTTTTACTTTACTTGTTTCAAATACAGGAGTTTACACGAGAAAATAATTGAACACGTCGCTATTGACGGATCGCCGGCCACGCCCATTGAGCTCTGACTTGGAAATTAAATGGCGTTATCTAGTAAAATTTATGGCCAGTAACATGTTTAAAATGTATAACGGTTTGTGGACGACCTAAACGTCGTAACTACTGCTTGTATAAGCTGTAGTTAAGATGTTTAAGTCGCAAAACAACAAAAATACTTCACATAAATGTCAGCTAAAGTCGGACTTCAAAGTTTACTTCTAACCTTAACGAGTGATTCGATTGGTCGATTTATTCTTTGATTGACATCGCAAACCGTAAGTTGAAGATAGTATATTTACTCAAATTGAATTAAAGCATTATGCGAAACATACACTTGTAGACCCACAAATAGAGGGCGTAATTCGTTTAGTTTTAAATATTTCGCCAGTACTGCCATAAGCCCTGTGCTGTGGGTACTCCTTTGAATCATCTCGACGAGACAATTCAAATGAATACACACAACACAGGGTTTCGTTGAGAAATAAGGATTTTATCTTATATAGACCTTTGACTTGCTAAACCAAAGTCGCAGAATGGTAAGTTGTAAGGATTGAGCAAGGAAGTGTGTGCACCCGTCCATGACTCCTGTAAATTCTCTCACAAGTAGTACCACAAAATCCTATCCAACGGGTAATCGCCCAACTAACGCACAGTTCTTACTTGCATATATTTCTGTCTTTAGTGAGAAACAAATCACGCATGACTATTTCCACATTTCAGTTAATATGTTGGTGGTGCCGAGTTTCGAAATCGTGCCTCCTGCCGCAAGAGCTCGCCCGATCAACGAGCGTTATATTTCTTAGATATAGATTCCGTCCTGTGTAAGCCTGACGCGACGCAAAATCACATGAAAATCTATACCTCAATTATTTCAGGCGGAAAATATCTATATTTTTTATAAAAAAAGTCTTTCCTTCTCTGTCAATAATGGATCACATATTGGCTTAATTTCAATTAAAAAGATCTACAGGCGTTCCATATGGACTTTTTGCACTTTGAAATTGGGTGAGGCCCTGGCTTACTCTATGCCAATACTAACAAAACACATGAGATGCTCTTCCTAATTGATCACTATTTCATCGATGCGCGAGCAAAATGTAGTAACTACAGCTTTATTAAAGCACGCGCATGTATGTAATTTTTTAGGTTTCGGCTGGGCTAAGATGTACGAATATTTGAAATTTTCAACTTGTTATTTAATTTTTTGTTTCCTGAAAAGCTAACTCTCATTCAAAATAAAAACTGTTGTTTTTATTAGATGTTTTTTTAATCGGACTTAAGCAGTATCAGGCAGTATCAGGATGATTGTATCACAACTAACCGAGTGGCCGAGTGGTATAGGGGCTTGACTAGTGATCTGAAGGTCATGGGTTCCAGCCCGACTGCCACTGGGTTGTGTTCATTGGTAAGATACTCAAGTCCGCCACGGTCTACTCTGCTGTGAAATTAGGTAGCAGTCGGTTTAAGTCAATGCGTCTCTCTCTAAGGGACGTGAAAACAATTGGATTGTACGTGTTCCAGAGCGACTCTACAAGCTTAAATATTTTGTACCAATCGAATATTTGTATAAACTATTTTAACTTGATTAAAACCTCCCCGTAAATATGAAGTGTGTCACTAGAGTTTGAAATACTCTGAGCTAAAATTCAATGGGAAGCCATTTCAGGGTGCATTAGAACGAATCAACCCATTACCAGATGGCAAAATTTTAGACTGGTCCAAATGGAAAGGAGTTGCAGATTAAATTAAAAGTTCATGATTTTTTTTTTTTTTTTTTTTTTTTTATCTTTTGGGGTAGAAAACATTGTGGATAATGAAGAAATTGCTTGTAACAAGCAATTTCTTCATTTTACACAATGTTTTCAAAGACTTTTTTTCTAAAGGGGCGTCTAAAGGCGTCTCTGTGTGGGAATGGGTTAAGGAAACAGACAAGAAATTTTACATGAACCTTATATTTCATTTGCGAGATTTCATGAAACAAAATGGAAATAAATGGAGACTGAGACTTTAAGGCGGCTCTAGAACAGATTTTCAAGAAAATTTGAAATTAGAAGATTATCTTCTTATTTCAATAGTTATTTATGTAATTGTCGCGATAAATATTCTTTCTTCGCGTTAAATCGACTCAATTCATTATTTATTTAATTTAATGTGACATATTCTCAATGCTCTACTTTGAAAACTCGGAGGTCGTTTGTCTCGAATGATGTCGATAACGACTGTATCGCTAGCGGAAGCCCACGACGTAATTGTTACATCATGGAAACTACAAATAAGGCAATTTTCGGTGCAATCGACAGAAAACATATTTAGTCGATGAATTCTAGCTACAATAAAGTTGTACTTCGCTGACTTTTTGGCGTCTCGTAACGCGAAAAATTTCACTTCTTTTATTTATTTTTCTAAAGTTATGAACAGTCACGTTCATTATAAAGCCGGCTTAATCACTTTTCTTGCAAATGTCTAAAGTTATTGTAAGAAATTTGAAAATTGAGAGTCAAAACTTTTCTCTCATAATCTGCGCAAGAGTCGCTTTAATAGTATATTTTGAAATTGCACAATCAAAGCATGATATGACACAGGCTAAACAAAAAGAACCTTTCATTCTATATATCTATACAAGTGCGGCATTGAAAATAATATTAGTCCAGACGAAAAAAAATTAGACTGGTCCAAAGTGACAGGAGTTTCAGACGACAATTTTAAGTTCATGAAATTTTAGATCTGTTCAACTCTCTGGGCGGAAGGCATTGTGGAATATGAAGAAATTGCTTGTTGCAAGCAATTTCCTCATTTTCCGAATTGTTTTCCCAATTGCTTTTCTTTCGGGGTGTCAGAAAGCGTCACTGAATGGAAATGTATTAAGCAATAGCCTGATAAGTCGATTTAAGCTTACCTGTTGAATCTGAGCTTTAAGTTTCGCAACATCCGTGCTGGTGGCGCCACTACTTCCGTTTGTCGGTTGGCCGGAAATACTGTTCAATTGTTGCATTATCCGGTTGAGATCAGTTACTTGTTGTGTTAAACGACCAATGTCACGTGCTTGACTTTGGATCTGGGATTCCACGGTTGTGTGGAGCTGTAAGGAGGTCATTTAACTTCAGAATCATTTGAAAGACTTGTCTGTAGAAGATTCACCGGCGTTGTTTCATATCAATCTATCTATGATCGTTTGAGATTTCCAAAGATTTTACAATTAAAACGCAAGTGTCAGTTCAATTAACGGATCGCTGGCCACGCCCACTGAGCTCCCACTCGACCTTCTACTTCGATTGTAAGCGATATATTTTATGCTACATTTATGGCCAGTAATACGTAACAAAAGGCGAAAAAGAGGGTTCGCGATCTAAACCTCGTAGCTATAGTTTGAATGAGCTGTAGTTACGACGTTTGAGTCTCCAAACCAACAAAAAGCATGGCATAAATGTCGGCCAATATGGGAGTTAAAAATTCACTTACGGTCTAAATTTATGATTTGATTGGTCAATTGATTCGTTGATTGGCAGTAGCGATCCGACAATACGTGCTAACCTCTCCAAAATTACGTTTATTAAGAAAAAAGAATCCGATAGACTTCTATTTGGATTTAGAATTTTATGCTTCCGAGATGGAAATTATGCAACCTGGAATTGATCTAGCAGTAAACTTTACAAACAAATCTTCATTTTAAAAAATATTTGTTTTTGTTTTTTTCTATTCTTTTATTTATTAAGAAATGAAACAATAAATTGTTGTTTGGGGCTTTGTAATTCGTCTGTCGATGGTAATATGCTTTCAGCGAACTTTCAAACCGAACAATTTACCAAATTAAAACTGCATCTTGCTTTGTCTTTCATCCAAATACCAGACAGCAAAGTTTTAGAACGATCCAAGTTGAAAGAATTTGCAGATTAAAATATAAAGTTGACGAAATTTTAAAAACTGTTGTCTTTTCGGATAGAAAACATTGAAGATTTGATTAATTTTTCCAACAATGTCTTTCTATGTTATTTGTTAAGTGTCGTAAAACAGCGAGATTGTTTTAAATGGTTCGATGGAAGTCAGAAACACTTTACCCATTCCAATACATCATGGTTTTTGACGCCCCGAATAAAAAGAAGTGGGAAAACATTGTGTAAAATGAAGAAATAGCTTGCAAAAATTGTTTGCGATAAGCAAATTCTTCGTTTTCCACTTTATCTCCCCAGAAACTTGACAAAAACTAAAAATTTATAAACTTCAAACTGTCGTCTGCAACTCCTTTCAATTTGGACCAGTTTAAAATTTGCCATCTGGTAATAGGTTAATATGAAGTTGATAATGATAATCATTTAATAAGATGTCTACATAACGTGTTTATAGTTTAACCCATTCCCACATGAAAAATATTTAGAATGGTCCAAATTCAAAGAAGTTGCAATCAACAACTTTAATATGGTGAAATTAAAAAAATCTGTGTCGTTCTGGGTAGAAAACATTGTGTGAAATGGAGAAAATGATTCTAACAAGCAATTTCTTCATTTTTCACATTGTTTTCCTGAACTATCTTCTTGAGGTGCATAAAAAGGCGGGATTGTATGGTAATGTGTCGAGCATAAATCCTCTACAAAAAATATCTTTTGTTGTTCGATTGGCTGAGGAACACTTTTTTGTCAATCTTAATATATATTTGACCATTTCTCCGTATTCATTTACACAATATCAAAAGCCTAGCCCCCTTCGTCGAATTCGTTCACCCACTAGACATAAGGTGATTTAGCATACGAGCTTGGGTGCGTAGATTTGCGAAAATTCTTTGATTTTATTTATTTATCTTTATCTATTGATTTTTTCAAATAGAAAAAATTGCATTTGCCAACCCGAAGCATGACAGGAGGATTAATACTTTCACAACAATTCGTTTTAAGAAATTTGGTACATCTTTCAAGTAACAAGAACCGATATTTGACGACAGGCCAATTTCCAGAATAAGGATATAGTACATTTATTCAAAAAATATATTTATCTCCAGAATTATACCCTCATTCTCTCAAAGAAAATATAATCACACGAATGAAAGTAGATAATTCTTACAGACACCCATATCCGAAAGTAGTACTACTTTACGATCATCACGAGAGTATTTAAGAGATGAAGAGGATATTTTTTGTTTTCATGGAGGTATGAACCGAAAAACCTAATCACACAATGTATGAATACGCGAAGCGGATTCATACATTGTGTGATTAGGTTTTTCGGTTCATACCTCCATGAAAACAAAAAATATTCTCTTCATTTCTTATAATTTAATAGTATCGAGCGAAAAAAGCAAAAATCCCTACATCTTTTGATACCTTTTTGTATGTGACTATTTTGCGCGGAAGCATTCAAAATCACTGCGTGCTCAAAATTTTGTTCACGGAGGTATGAATTAAATTTTTCGACCAATCAGAACGCTCGTTTTGATAGACGAAACTAACAATTAAATTATTTTATAGTAATGTCTTGTCTTTAATTACCGTTTTCGATGGACGCAATGAAAATAAAAATAAATTGCATATCTTAAAGTAAATGAGCTATTTATTAAGTAAAAGAGAGAAAAAAAAAATCAACTCTTACCTTAGAATCCTGTAATTGGTTTGCTTGAATTTGCAGTGTAAGGTTCAATAATTTAGAGTTGAAATCGTTGACCGTTTGTCCCATGTCATGTCTGACGTTCTGAATGGCCTGTAGGAGCGCAGCGCTGGGGATCGAACCAGCAGTGTTGGGCTGTGTCGTGGGCCTTGCAGGAGGAGTTGTCGAGGACGGGGCCTGGTTATTGTTCAAGGCATTAAAAGCGTAGATAAGGTTTCGAACTTCGTTTTGTAAGTCCGAGATCCTACTCAAATATCCGGCCTGTTGACCTTGCAGTTTTGTGATCATGGACTGTACGGCGGAGTTCTGAGCCTGATGTTGTTGACGAGCTTTGTCCAGCTGTTGTTTCAGATCATTCAGTGTCTGTTGTACGGCACTATTACCCCCGTTACAGTTAGCCTGTGGGACGTTAATGTTGTACCGGCAGTTTTTCGGTACAGTAGAAGGTAAGGGTGTTGGTGGTACCTTTGTTACAGCTGGTGGTGGCGATTTTGTTATCACTGGCTTTTGTGTTGGCTTCCATGCTTTGGTCGGCTTCTGTGTAGGCTTTTGGGTAGGCTTCGGTTTTTGTGTTTTTCCACCGAAGAAATTCTGTCCTGGTAGAGGAGTAATTGGCTGGAAACCCGCTGGGATAGCACTGTAGGCAACGGCTACAAAACATCCGAATATCGCACAAAAAATTACAGCTTTCATTGTAACCGATATTTAATTAATAATTTGAGAAAATGTCCGTGATGAAATTGTATTAGTTTCTTACTCAATTCTTAGAAAATTAAATCAACGAAGTGAATTCGATGTTAACAGCCGAAGTATTTTAGCTCAGTCTTCCTTTTCCTCAACCACAAATGACTGCGGAGTAATAAAAGAATTTCGACCAATAAAAAACGAGGAAGCTAGACTAGTGAACTATAATCCGAGTATTCGCAGTTTTTATCACCACGCACCGGGGTAGGATGGAGAGGTGCGATGTAAACAAAGGGCGGAGAAGTTTGGCTCCCCAACAAGTACTGTTTGGGTCGTTGTTTTATATCTACTGCTTTACCCTTTCCGGTCATCATGGGAAACGTTCTGTAAAAGACGCTTGTCCTAAAATGTGTATCAAAATAAACATTAAAATTGATCCTTGATCCTTTCTGAACTTAATGAATACTAGTCCGTGATAAAGCCAAAACAGAACCCTCGTAAAATCAACTTGTTTTACATGATATTTACAAAGTTTAACATATTTTGTGAATTATTTATATCTATATTGTTTCTTGAATGGATTACCCATAAACTGTAAACTAAGAAACTAGTTTGTTCTGATTTTTGCGCCATGTTCGCGGGTAATATGGTCCTACTTATTGTCATCGCCGCGAATATGCCATTTGACTTCTATCCGCGATGTTTTCGAAAAGAGGAGTCAGACCTGAAAATACAGAGCATTTACAGTATATTGCCGAAAAATATCATTTACTGGGTTTGCAGAACCTGAGCTCTGTGAGTAACTGATAGTAAAAACACTGTAATTTTATTCAATAAGTGAAGATGAAAAATGTTTGCTTTCATTGAGGTATGATTTGATGGCAAATATTTTGTAAGTTTGAGTAAAATTGCATGGGTCTACATTGTGTGCCAACATAAAAAAATATTGCGTTCTCAAAAAATGTGTTCGTGCAAGCTTGAAATAAAATAGGACTATCAAAAAGTTTTTATCTTGATAGGAGAAACTAAAATCGAATTATCATCATGTGAATGAAAATAGACCTAAATGTGAAGACTATCTATAGGATGTATATCGTATGTGTGTATCATGAACCTGGTGCGCTGGGTGTATCGGTGTATTCTCGGACCAGGGCGTTGAGTTAGTCTCCTACCTCGTGGTCCGGGCCTGACACGTTGTACAACAGGCAGGACCAACTCGCGAAAGTTCTAAGATGCAGCTTGCCGCTCGGATGCGTTTTATAAATCATAATAAGTATGCGATCTTGCTAGATACATGCCAAATCATAGAGTTTACTTATTATTCTGATAATAACAAATTGTAGATCCTTGCTCGGGGGAGAGGCCCCGTGGCCTACTTGACTCGGGTAGAGAGGACTGGCAGGTGCAAGCCTGCTTGCACCCGGTTCTGGTGGGGCGGGGGCACTCCTCCATTTGTTTTTATCAATATACTTAAAAAACACACTAGTAGGCGAAACGCTAACGCATATTATACTTATTTGTATTGTATATCGTGTATATAAGTCAGTTTGGGTTTTGTTGTTGTTGTGGTTTGTTTGTTTTTTTGGTTTGTTGTTGTTGTTTTTTTTCGTCTTTTTTAATCTTAGAAACTATCTTATAGATTTTCAACCATTATTTGTTTCTTACCGGGGTATTCCCGTATAATAACGTAAATTGCATTGTTAGGGTATATACCATGTTGGGTATCTATACTTAATGCATTATATATTTTATGATAAGGCCCAGACAAGCGATGGCGAGTAATAGTTCTCCTCCTCTCCCTACAATACTTTTAATTTTTATCTTATCTTCTCTTCTATCTATCTATATATACTGCCCAACTCCCCTTTCGGGTATTACTGGCAGGTAATCTCTTCTCTTTTATTCCCAGCTTTTTCTTTTGAACCACATGGTGAAAATTCTGTATTATAGTATTTATTTAAAGACTCGTCAAAATTTATTCATAAACATTTAACCCATTCCCACTCAATGACGCTTTTGGGCGCACCCCAAGATAAACGCCTTGGGAAACATTGTGGAAAATGAAGAATTTGCTTGTGTCGATGTTTTCTACCCAGAAAGCTGAAAAAATCTAAAATTTCATATACTTTAAATTGCCGTCTGCAACTCTTTTTAATTAGGACCAGTCTAAAATTTTGTCGTCTGATAATGGGCTCACATAATGGCCAATGTCAACAGCGAGGGTAAAAAACTTTCCTCCAGCTCAGTACTTTTAAAGTTATTGTAAAGACAAAGAGTCGGCTGGACAGCCGGTTGACGGGTAAATGACCAATTAAGAGATGAAGAGAATATTTTTTGTTTTCATGGAGGTATGAACCGAAAAACCTAATCACACTGTATGAATACGCGAAGCGGATTCATACATTGTGTGATTAAGTTTTCGGTTCATTCCTCCATGAAAACAAAAAATATTCTTTTCATTTCTTATAATTTAATAGTATCGAGCAAAAAAAGCAAAAACCCTACATCTTTTGATACCTTTTTGTATTGGACTATTTTGTGCGGAAGCATACAAAATCACTGCGTGATCAAAATTTTGTTCATGGAGGTATGAATTAAATTTTTCGACCAATCAGAACGCTCGTTTTTGATAGACGAAACTAACAATTAAATTATTCAAGCATGTATTAAATCTTTTTTTAACCCATTCCCATATAATGGCGTTTTTTGAAACCCCTCAAGAAGAACAATTGGGAAAACATTGTTGATTATGAAGAAATTGCTTGTTACAAACTATTTCCTCATTATCCACTATGTTTTCTACCCCAAAAGACAATAGATTTGAAAATTTCATCAAACTGTAATTTTTGTCTGCAACTTCTTTGATTTTGGACCAATCTAAAATTTTCTTGTGTGGTAATGGATTAAGTTATCTACATACCAGTTGTCTCATATTTCGTGTTATATTTCTAAACAATGAAATTCAAAGAAATGGTTCATAATCAATATTCCCAATCAAATTTAACGAACTTTAACTCAGACTTAAGCTATGACAACGTGGTTCATTCATGCAGGAAAACATTGTAAATAAAGGATAAATTGACAGAAGAAGCTGTCAATCAGATAATCGAGAGACCAGTCATACCATTTATTTTATCAGATCCGTGTTCCCGTTACATTTTGGACCAAACCGGCTATACGAGTGCTATTGAGGAAGCGATTACGCCGTGAACACGTCACGATGTAATTGTCCTCACATGGCCTGCCTGAATGTGGCCTGTCTTTGACGGTGCCTAATTGACGATACTTTGTTCTAAGTCTTGAAATGGAACTTTGGCTCACGCCAAAATGTTGAGCCACCTCTTTTACCATCATACCACCAGCCAGCATACCGATGGCTACGTTCCGTTGGTCTAAGTTGAGCCCTGGGCGACGTCCCGTTTGAATTTTTTTTAAATGTTTTAATGAGTTATCTTGTTATTGATGCTAACCAATAAACTGGGATAGATATTGTGGATATAGTCTTCACGTACATGTGGAAGCACGTGCAAAACCTGTTTCAGCAAAATTGCGTCAGACAGCCTTTGGAAGCGAGGAAAACGTGCTCTTAATGCATAATTAGTTAGTTAGCTTTTAAAAATTGCAAACGAGACTGATTTTATAAGGTTTATACATTTACGTTGAAAAATAATGTAGGTCGAAAAAAATTGCTAAACTTTTTTCCCTCAGTATATTTTATGATAAGGCCCAGACAAGCGATGGCGAGTAATAGTTCTCCTCCTCTCCCTACAATACTTTTAATTTTTTATCCTATCTTCTCTTCTCTTTTATTCATGTTCCTTTTACCATATTTAACTTCCGTCTGTAGATCTAGTTTTATATTTTGTCGGATGAGAAAGGATTAACTGAAATTCCCGTGTGATGCTCAAACCCGGTCTTCGGATTTTTTTATTTTTATTTTTTTTTTTTTTTTGCGATAACGTGTTTAGAGGTGATTATCACTGTGAATTGTTCAGTTTATACCAACAGCAGTTTCCTTGATGACGTTGTTTTGGGATGTTAAATGATTTGTTTCCAACTTTTTAGAAAACTGTCGCGTGAAGAACATTTTTGCTTAAAAAAGATGATAAATTGAAAGAATTTGTCCTTTATTTTACCTCGAACATTTTTTAGCTTTAATGTATTTTTGAAGACGGATCCCCGCTATCAATCAAAAATAAGTCCATAAATGAATCAAATAGTTCATTTAGACGGAAATTCAAGGTTGACCTAAAACATTTGTCAAACATTTTTACTGTTGGGCTTATTCAACAGTCTAGTATCTGATGGCTAACCGTAATCCTTCATTGTGATGGATACTCATCACATATTAAGTGATGCTTAATCAGACAAGTATCTGATGTCTAACCGTCATCACTCATTGTGGTGGATACTAATCACAAGTTTGATTTTCATTGTAATGCTTTATAAGACAAGTATTTGATGTCTAGTGGTCACCATTCATTGAGATGGATACTAATCACAAGTTTTATTCTAATTGTGATGCTTAATCAGACAAGTATCTGATGTCTAGCCGTCACCATTCATTGTGATGGAAACAAGTCACAAGTTTTAGTTTAATTGTGATGCTTAATCAGACAAGTATCTGATGTCTAGCCGTCACCACTCATTTTGATGGATATTTATCACAAGTTTTATTTTTATAGTTATGCTTAATCAGTCAAGTATCTGATGGCTTACCATCACCATTCATTGTGATGGATACTAATCACAGGTTTTATTTTAATTGTGATGTTTAATCAGACAAGTATCTGATGGCTAGCCGTCACCATTCATTGTGATGGAAACTAGTCACAAGTTTTATTTTCATTGTGATGCTTAATCAGTCAAATATCTGATGTCTAGTCATCACACTTCCTTGAGATTGATACTTATCACAAGTCTTATTTTCTTTGTGAGGCTTAATCAGTCAAGAATAAGATGTCTATACGTCACCAATCATTGTGATGGATACTAATCACAAGTTTTATTTTCTTTTTAATGCTTAATAGGTCAAGTATCATGTGGCTAGCCTTCACGATTCATTGTGGTGGATACTCATCATTGGTTTTATTTTAATTGTGATGCTTAATCAGACACGTATCAGATAACTTGTCGTCACCATTTATTGTGATGGATACTAATCACAAGTTTCATTTTCTTTATGATCCTTAATCAGACAAGTATCTGATGTCTTGCCGTCACCATTCATTGTGATATATACTTATCACAAGTCAAAGTTCACGGCGATGCTTAATAAGTGAAATATCTGATGTCTAGCCGTCACCATTCATTGTGACCGATACTAATCAAAAATTTTATTTTAATTGTGATTTTTAAGCAGTCAAGTATCAGATGGCTTACCGACACCATTCATTGTGATGGATATTCATCACAAGTTTTATTTTAATTGTAAGCTTTATAAGTCAAGTATATGTTGTCTTACCGTCACCATTTATTGTGATGGATACTAATCACAAGTTTTAGTTTAATTGTGATGCTTAATCTGTAAAGTTTCTGACGGGTAGTCGTCACCAATAATTGAGATGGATATTTGTCACAAGTTGTATTTCTTTGGTATGCTTAAGCAGTAAAGTTTCTGATGTCTAGCCGTCACCATTCATTGTGATAGATACTTATCAAAATTTATATCTTCACTGTGATGCTTAACCGTCACTCGCTTTTATTGAGGGAAAACCTAAAAATAACCTTAGAAGGAATGATGGCAATTCGTCACGGATAAGAAAAGATTACTACAGTTTTTCATCACAAGATCTAGACTTATGAGAGCTTAGAACACTTTGAAAACCCGTGGAAAGCATTTGAAAAACCACAATTGCTAAGTTAATAGCGGCATTAAATCCATTTACAAAGTGACGATGAATTCAATACCACTTTTATTTACAGGACATGGTATTTATTGAAACAAACAGTATTTTCTTAATACCTTATAAAGGTCTTTGGCTCATCGTTTTAGCCGATAGTTCGTTCAAGTGATGAAAAAGCGAACTTCAAATGAAGGGGTTTTTCACATGCCTCACAAGGGCATTCAAAGATACGTGATCGACGGTTTTGGGAAGGGTTAAAATCCGTTCATTTGGAATAATTACATTGTGATGATTTACCGTCACAATAGAAGGTGATGTTATCTATCAGATACTAGATTGTTCAAGCTCGAGTTACGACAGCCACAGACTTGTTGTTTATGATGTATATTGCGAACTAATGTCGTTTGAACTCTCACACAAATAGTACTGTCGGAGGTCAGTGGGCATGCTCAGCGATCCGTTTATATATTGAACCTTGACATTGTCCACGTCGTCGTTATCGTCTTCGTCGTTATCGTCTTCAACATCGTAATCGTCACCATCAACCGCGTCGTCTTCGCCATCGTCATTAAAAAATGACGTTTTGTAACGTCGTTGTAAGAACGTTACTTATATACTTAGGTACCTGAAACTTGAAATATACCCAGAAATTAAAGAAAATGGTTACACGAAGGGGATAACTCTAAATTCATTTTATCAATAATTATGCCCCCTTTGTCCGTTTTGCACTTGCAATCCGTACTTTCGTTGGAGAAAAATATCTTGAACTTTGCCCTTGAGAAATTCGTCAGATATGTCTTCTCCTCTGACGAGCGTCATCAAGTAAGCGCGTGAAAGAATGTAAGCTTACAACAGAGTAAAGGGTGGTGTAGTGATTTGAGGTCCGTGGTTCGAATCCTGAACTCAACTAAATCCGAAAGATGCGTTCGTCGTCACCCGACAAACAGTGAGTGACTGGTATGAAACCCATTCATTGTAGGAGAACTAGCGACGTTTAGACCCGGATTTCTTTGAGAAAGTGGGGGAAGGACTTGAGAGAGGGGGAAAGAGAGAGAATGAGAGAAAGGGAGAGAGAGGGGGGGAGCCAAGATGGGGGGGGGGGGAGATGGTGTATTTGATATGTCACCCGATAAAAATCAATCTCAAAAGTTCGAAAGTAAACTGTTGTAGCTGAAACAGCCACATGTTCATATTTTCAAAACGATCGAAATCGCTGTCTAATCGATACCCAGTGTTTTGTTTTAACAAAACTGGTAAACAGAGAAAATGGTCTAAAATCTCTTTTACATTCTGAACATATCCCAATCAAGTTATTCATTTAGACCGGATTTGACCTTTGAACTCCAACATTGGCCGACACTTATTTGAAGAATTTTGGTCTGGCGACTTTAACATCGTAAATACAGCTTATTAAAGGTGTAGTTGCGATGTCTAGGTCGCAAACCAACCGTTGAACTTTGTTGTTACTTCTTACTATCCATAAATTCTTTAACCCTTTCCTGTTCAATCCCTGGTTTTTACGTCCCTGTGATTTTATACATGAGACAACATTGTGGGAAAGGAAGAAATTGCTTGTACCAAGCAATTTCTTCTTTTCCCACAATATTTTCTATCCTGTAGGTTGCTTACTTTTAAAATTGCACTCACTTTTGGTTGTTGTCTGCAACTTCTTTCAAATTGGACCAGTCTAAAATTTTGAAAAACAGGAAAGGGTTAAAACAAAAGGCGCCAATCAAGATCTATGTGGAACTCTCTATTGGAGCGGGCGTCAGATGACGGATCGATTGCCAAGTCGATTGACCTCCAACGGTAGCTCGAGTGAGATATCACTCGTCGATATTTTGAGAAATGTGTTGTCAGGGACATGAAATAAAGACAAAGTTGTTTGTTTGATGCCTAAACGTTGTAAGCACAGCTTAAGCTGTAGTAACGACCTTAAAGTAACTAAACTAAAAAAATTCTTAACATAAATGTTGGAATTCAAAGTTCACCTCCGGTTTGATTGTTCACGCGCGATCTGTCGAAATCTGTTAATTTGCACTGAAATATAGATGTACAAGTTATAGCGAGTGATCAAAGGTCAATTTTGTCTTCACCTGTGTAACTTATGCATCTATAGCTTTCGATTGTGTGTACCTGTAATAACGCAATGCTGTAAGCAAAAAATTTGCGTAAATTGCATAGCTACAAAGTCACTTTTTACTCGATACTTTTTTCGTATCGTTGTTTATTGAACCTGTTATTCTCGCATACGCCTTTCAAGCATACTACCGAAATATTCGTGCATTTGTTTAATCTGTGATGATTAAAGTTTTAATGTTTAAAGTAAAGGCTGGTGTGCTGCAACTTAAGGGCATAAGTCATCCAAATTTGTTTCATTTTTAGCTCCCCTGAGCACGAAGTGCTCTGGAGGAGCTATTGTGATCGGTCATCGTCCGTCGTCCGTCCGTCCGTCTGTCCGTCCGTCCGTTCACAATTACAAAAAAATCTTCACCTCCTAAACTAACCATGGAATTTTAACAAAACTTCACAGAAATGATCCTTAGGTCATGCTCTTTCAAAATACTTCAAAGATTTGAAATCCATGTAGAACTCTGGTTGCCATGGCAACGGAGTGAAAAAACTTAAAAAATCTTCTCCTCCCAAACGGTAAGGCCTAGAGCTTTGATATTTGGTATATATCATCATCTATTGACCCTCTACCAAAATACTTCAAAGAATTAACGTATTCTGAAAATTAGCCCTTTTCTTAATGATCCCTGATTTTACATAGAAATAAATAAGGAAATCTTTAAAAATCTTCTGCTCCCAAACCATAAGGCCTAGAGCTTTGATATTTGGTATACATCATCATCTATTGACCCTCTTCCAAAATACTTCAAAGAATTACCATATTCTGAAAATTAGCCCTTTTCTTTGTGATCCCTGATTTTACATAGAAATAAAGAAGGTAATCTTTAAAAATCTTCTTCTCCCAAACCATAAGGCCTAGAGCTTTGATATTTGGTATATATCATCATCTGTTGACCCTCTTCTAAAATACTTCAAAGAATTACCATATTCTGAAAATTAGCCCTTTTCTGGGCGATCCCTGATTTTACAAAGAAATAAAGAAGGTAATCTTTAAAAATCTTCTTCTCCGAAACCATAAGGCCTAGAGCTTTGATATTTGGTATATATCATCATCTATTGACCCTCTTCTAAAATACTTCAAAGAATTACCGTATTCTGAAAATTAGCCCTTTTCTTAGTGATCCCTGATTTTACATAGAAATAAAGAAGGTAATCTTTAAAAATCTTCTTCTCCCAAACCATAAGGCCTAGAGCTTTGATATTTGGTATATATCATCATCTATTGATCCTCTACCAAAATACTTCAAAGAATTAACGTATTCTGAAAATTAGCCCTTTTCTTAATGATCCCTGATTTTACATAGAAATAAAGAAGGTAATCTTTAAAAATCTTCTTCTCCCAAACCATGAGGCCAAGAGCTTTGATATTTGGTATACATCATCATCTATTGACCCTCTACCATAATACTTCAAAGAATTACCCTATTCTTAAAATTAGCCCTTTTCTTTGTGATCCCTGATTTTACATAGAAATAAAGAAGGTAATCTTAAAAAATCTTCTTCTCCCAAACCATAAGGCCTAGAGCTTTGATATGTGGTATACATCATCATCTATTGACCCTCTACCAAAATACTTCAAAGAATTACCATATTCTGAAAATTAGCCTGCTTCTTGGCAATCCCTGATTTAACATAGAAATAAAGAAGGAAATCTTTTAAAATCTTCTTCTCCCAAACCATAAGGCCTAGAGATTTGATATTTAGTACAAATCATCATCTATTGACCCTCTACCAAAATACTTCAAAGAATTACCCTATTCTGAAAATTAGCCCTTTTCTTAATGATCCCTGATTTTACATAGAAATAAATAAGGAAAACTTAAAAAATCTTCTTCTCCCAAACCATAAGGTCTAGAGCTTTTATATTTTGCACATATCATAATATATTGACCGTCTACCAAAATACTTCAAAGCAATATCATACTCTGAGAATTAGCCCTTTTCTGTGCGATTCCTGATTTTACAAAGGAATAAAGAAGGAAATCTTTGAAAATCTTCTTCTCCCAAACCATAAAGAATAGAGCTTTGATATTTGGTACATATCATCAGCCATTGACCCTCTACCAAATTACTTAAAAAATTAGCCCTTTTCTGTGCAATCCCTAATTTTAGTTAGGAATAGATAATGATATCTTTGTAAACCTTCTTCTCCTTAACCATTAGGCTTACAGCTTTTATACTTGGTATGTATTGATGTCTATACTTCAAAGCATTACCATTTTCAGGAAACTAGTGCTATATGGTAGGATCATCAATATACCTAGGATTAAAAGAGAAATCTGTAAACATCTTCTCCAAAATAATTAGACAGAGGGCTTTGCCATTTTGTTTATATCATAAAGCCATGAACCATCATACTCAGGGGAGCGATTTAGGACCATCATGGTCCTCTTGTTTTTTCTTCGTTGTAAATTACTGATCTATGGTAATGTCAAAAACTTAGTGTGATTATCCTGTACTTTTATACCAATCATTACATTTTTTAGTTTTTTAGGTTTTGGCACAGAGATGAATGATACTGAAACGGCTCATCTTCGGCTTCAATAACATTTGGAAAAGCGTATTTAAATTTGGTAGATGCATAGCCTTTGATGGTCGTCTCGAATTGGCAGACCAATAAAACAATAGACCTATCAATTCTGGAAGAAAAAAATTGAAGCCCGACATATCTGTCTAGAATTTTAGTTGGTTTGATTAAATGACAACGTTGAGGTCGCCAAGCAAGGTCTCGTCTTTTGCTTCGCCAACAAACATCGTGTGACATCTAAGTCGAACTGCCTTATTGGAGGTGAGTGGGCGTGTTCAGCGATCTGTCACTTGTCGTGGTAGGCCTGTTATTTCCACCAAAAATATGTTCTGTACTCGCAATTTTATATAGTATGTGAATAATATAGAAGGTGCCTGTATAAAATATATTAATATTTATAATGTTTGTATTTTGGCCATGAGCCATATGATGTTCAAATCACGATAATTAAATGTTTAGTTTCGTCTATCAACGAACGAGCGATCTGATTGGTCGAAAAAAGAAAACATTCATACTTCCATGGACAAAAGTTTGAGCACGCAGCTATTTTGTATGCTTTCGCACAAAATAGTTCCATAAAAGATTATCAAAAATCTTCAATCCGTGTCATAAAATTATAAGAAATGAAGAGAATTTTTTTGTTTTCATGGAGATATGAACCGAAAAAGCTATTCACACTTATGTATGAATCCGCTTCGCGAATCAATACAGTGTGATTGGTTTTTCCGGTTCATACCTCCATTAAAACAAAAAAAAACTCCTCATTTCTTGAATGTTAAATAACTATCCTGTTCTGTATAAACATATACACTGAAGACACTATTTGACGGATCCATGGCCCCGCCTTCTGGCTCCAAAAAGACAGATCCCCTTTGATTTTTAAATAGCGAGTTTATTTACTAGAATTTATAGCCAGCACCATATAGCGAAAATGGTCGGCATTCCAAATGTTTCAACTACACCCTAAATAAGCCGTACTTAACTCATTCCCACTCAACAAAATTTGAGACGGGTCCAAATTCAAAGATGTTGCAGAAGAAAGATTCAACTTGGTATGATTGTAAAAAAAAAATTGTCTTTTGAGATGAAGAAATTGCTGATGACAAGAAATTTCTCCATTTTCTACAATGTTTGCCAAAGCTTTTTTCTGGTTTGGATGCAAAAAGGGGGGTTGTGTGGGAATGGGTTAGACGCTTAAGTCGCCTAACCAACAAAACTACTTCACGTAAATGTGGAATACAATGTTCACTTTACGTCTAAATGATTGATTCGATTGGTCGAATGAATCGTCAATTATGAATGATAAAGAACAGATTGGCCTTTCCAATGACCAGACGACAAAATTTTGAACTTTGCCTAATTCATAGTAGTTGCAGACTACAATTTAACCCTTTCCTGTACAATCACTGGTTTTTACGCCCTTGTGATTTTATACTTGAGAAAACATTGTGGGAAAAGAATATATTGCTTGTAATAAGCATTTTCTTCTTTTTCCACAATTTTTTCTGCCCTACTGAATAATTATTTTTCAAATTAAATCCACTTTAAATTTTCGTCTACAAAACCTTTGAATTTGGACAGGTCTACAAATTTTTGAAACAGGAAGGGGTTAAAGTGCAATGAAAATTAAACTATGTTGTCTACTACATTAATCCCTTACTTTTCAATATTTTTAATTGCTTGTTACTTGCTTCTTTTTCCTCAACCCCCCCCCCCAAAAAAAAAAAAAAAAAAACTGTATTTCACTAATGCGTAAAAAATGCAGGATTGCATGATGATGGCCTATTTGTTTAGTGATAAGTGTTTCTCGGTTTTGTGGTACATCTCGGATAACCGAATCTTCATCAGCCGCAAGTTTTGTTGTTTGGATTTGTGAAAATATCAACAAACCAATAAAATTTCAATTAGCTCTTATCACAAAATTAGCCATCCTCTTCGATGTTTAGTTGTTAAGAATCGCCTTGAAAAGTCATATCGAAGATGTATTATAATAGAATACATGTAGTTAATTCATCAATTATGCTTCTATAATAAATAATTGATAAAGTATTCGATTAAATATCGAAATCGAATTCAGTACCTTGTATTTTGAAATCAAGTATGTCCTTGTTATTTTGATACATAATGTATACAGAGAAAAGGGTCGCCATTTCAAGTTTGGGTCAACATTCAATTAAAAGAAGCCAGTGTACTAGAGTATAGGATGAACAGTTTGACAAATAAAATATTTTTTCCATTAAACATACATGTGTATAACTCATCACCCTGAGATCGGATTACATCGAGACTTAGAAAACTGTGTTTTTTCTGCGCGTATAATTAGTAAAAATCATTCTTGTTGAACCAGTTCCCACACGACAAAACTATCGGCGGGTTCAAATTGTGAAATATTGCAGAAGGTGGTTTAAATTGAAATACAAGGACCATATGAGGTAGAAATCGTTGTGAGGAAATAAGAAATTGCTTGTGACAAGCAATTTCTTATTTTTTTACAATGTTTTCTGAAGCGCGTGAAAATGCGGGATTGTGTGGTAATAGGTTAATTGAAAATCATGGTGAAAGAACTGCAAATTATCCTAGGCATTTATTAGCAATAAAAGGAAATTCTGACACAACAAACTGCCATAGTAGGGAAAGTTGGACTCCGTGTAAATATTGTCCATTTTTAGCAAAGTCACTATAACGAATACCTCATTAACCTATTCACAACGACAAAAGTTTAGACGGGTTGAAAAAGGTTTCAGGCGAGAAAACAAAGTGAGTTCAAATTTTAAATGAAACATAAATGGCTTATGAGATAGGAAACATTTTAAGAAAAGGACACAATTGCTTGTTTCTGGAATTTCTTTTGTTCTTTTATTACTTTGACGAGTAAAATCGCGAGATTGTGTGGTAATGTGTTTAGAATTTATTCTAATGAAATACAACGCGTCTAGTGAATAGTAAAAATCCACTTAAACCATTACCACACGAGAATGTCTTAGACTGGTCCAAATTAAAAGAAGCTGCAGACGACAAATTTTAGCTGATGGAATTTTATGATTTTTTTTTTTTTTTTTTTTTTTAATTTGGGGGTAGAAATTGTTGTGGATAATGAAGTAATTGCTTGTAATTGCTTGCAACAAGCACTTTCTTCTTTTTCCACGATTTTTTCTAAGCTTGTTTTCTCGAGGCGTGAAAAAGCATGGTTGTATGGAAATGGGTACCTTTCCCTAGGGTCATTCGTTTTCTTCATCGATTGACAGAATGAATCATTCACCCAGTCAGGAACTTTAGTCTTATTTTCGACTCCCGTTTGGATACCATTTTTGAACGTCTAGAACGTTATACTATCAACATTGATATCCAGTTTTGTTCCTTATGTAATAAATAGGGAATATTATAAAAATATGTTTCTCTATTTGTTGTTATCGTGTTCTAGAGTGGTGTTAATGTATTTCGAATTTGTTGACACCGAAGTTGTTATCGAATTCGAGAACTGTGTTTCTTTATTTCTTATTAATTGACACGGAAATTGTTATCATATTCTAGAACCGTGTTGCTGTATTTCTTATTGGTTATCACCGAAGTCGTTATCGAGTTCGAGAACCGTATTTCTGTATTTCTTATTGGTTGTCAACGAAGTTGTTATCGAGTTCGAGAACCGTGTTTCTGTATTTCTCTTGATGGTCAACGAAGTTGCTATCGTATTCGAGAACCGTGTTTCTGTATTTCTTACTGGTTGTCACCGAAGTTGCTATCGTATTCGAGAACCGTGTTTCTTTATTCTTTAATGGATGAGACCGATGGTTTCGAGAACACAATAACAACAAATAGAATAACGCATCGTTATAGTATTCCTTGTATTATTTACCTTCTTAGACATAACAATGAGAACATCCATTGAAGTTCAACTCCGAAAGTTACCTGCATTATTTTGTATGTAATCTAATTTTTAGTTTCGTCTATCAAAAACGAGCGTTCTGATTGGTCGAAAAAAATATTCATGCCTCCATGAACAAAATTTTGAGCACGCAGTAATTTTGTATGCTTCCGCACAAAATAGTCCCATACAAAAAGATATCAAAGTGTGTAAAGCTTTTTTTTCACTCGATGCTATTAAGTTATAAGAGATGAAGAGATTTTTTTAGTTTTCATGGAGGTATGAACCGAAAAACCAACTTCGCGTATTCATACAGTGTGATTAGGTTTTTCGGTTCATACCTCCATGAAAACAAAAATATTCTCTTCATATCTTAAAACTTATTGCAAGCAATATGTAACAAAAAATAGAATGGTTGTTTGGCGACATGAACGTCGTTACTTAAGCTTGATTAATTTGTAGTTACGACATTTAAGTCGCAAAACTGACAAAAATGCTTCGCATAAATATCGGCCTATGTCGGAGTTGAAATTTCACTTCCATTCTGAATAAATACTTTGATTGGTGGACTGAATCTTTGATTTGCAGACCTATGGTTTAATTTCTGTCCATTTTACATCCAAAATAAAATGAGGGAAGGTGTAAAGCATGTTTGGTGCGATATCACACTTTAGAGCTCATAGATTCTGAAGGAGTTTGAAGTGGGTTATTTGTGTGAACGTTATCTTCCCGGTACCACAGTGTTTAATCTCTAAGGTATGCTACAGTAAAATGGGTGCATTAGCAATTACCAGATCAGATCATTTTTGGCCCAAATCGTAAAAGATCATTCAAACGAAATATAATCTGAAAAAAAACTGCTACAAAATATAATAGTTCCTGTTCTTATATTATTTTATACATCTATTCATTTCAAGTTCATGTAATTAAATTACGGGGTTACGTAGTGGATCAAAACTTTATCACATAGAAAAGTTTCAGACTGATTTTAACCCATTTCCCACAAAATTACGCTTTTTGACGCTCTCAACAAGCTTCAGCAAACATTGTGGAAAATGAAGATATTGCTTGTTACAAGCAATATGTTCATTATCCAGAATATTACTACCCCAAAAGACAAAATAAAATCATTAACTAAAAAGTGTCGTCTGTATTATCTGGCCCTCCCTCGGACCTTCGACTGGAGTGACAAAACTTATTATTGTGTCAAATAAAACTAAAACAAAAGTGGCAAATTGTTGCAAGATACGCTTGTCTAACTTTAATTTATGCAAGGGGGCATAATTATCATAAATTGTAGGTTGAATAAAAAGGTGAGAAAATTCGGTGCTAATGATTCGCAAAAATCAATTGTATATGACATATATTTACAGAAATCTATGAATTGCGCATGAATTTGTAGTGATATAAAATGATGAAATTGTTTACCAACTAGACTATCAATGAATTTGATTAATATACCCCCAGCAGCTCTATGTCTCAGAAAAAGCATTTAGTCACTGGAATAGAGCTTTTTTCAACAAATAGCTATTTGTCCATGAAAGGTCAGTGCACCGTAATCAAAATAGAACATGCACATCTTAGGTTGATACTGAGCTAACCTGTGGAATTTGAGTCAAATCCGTTCAGTAGTTGAACAGAAAATGAACGGACAAGATTTTTCAATGATCTGTCATGACTCTATTAATGGTGAATGGACCGCAACCAAATGACAATACTCACATTTCTACTTGATACCGACTTTGTCTGTACAGTTTGATTCAATCCATGCAGTAGTTGAAGAGAAAACAAGGTTTTTCATCAAGCAGTCATAATTTTATCAAATGTAAATCGACCGCAACCAAAGTACATGTATAGGCATATCTCTACTTCTTACTAAGTCTGTCTGAAAAGTTTTAATCAAATCCATGCAGAAGTTGCTGAGTAATTGAGCGAACAAGGAAAAACCTACAGACGGACAGACGAATCAACAAACCAACTGACCGACCGACAAACTGACTCCTATATACCGTGCGAACAAAGTTTATGGCGGGGACGGGGTTGTAATAATCCTATTTAAAAACAAGAGCAATGCCTACGGGTGTCTACGCTCGGCTGTTGGGTGCTGGATAGCGGATGAAAATTTATAAGCCGAACAAGATGTGTTTGTGAAATACCATGCCCCCTAAACAGGGTGATTTTTATTGGTTTTTATTTCTTTGTTTAAGTGAAAAGGGTTAAAATTTTGCCCTTGACCTTGATGAAATGACCTTCCCCAGTTGCGCCTTGTTGAGACCTATCTTCATACCAAATATTAGCATTGTAACTTAATTAGGGATGAAGTTATAGGAAAATGTATAGTTGGCAGGTTAAGTTTTGAGTAACGTTTTAAGGAAAAGGGTTAAAATTTTGACCTTGATCTTGATGAAATAACCTTCCCCAGTTGCGCCTTGTTGAGACCTATCTACATACCAAATATTAGCATTGTAACTTAATTAGGGATGAAGTTATAGGAAAATGTTTAGTTGACAGGTTAAGTTTTTGAGTACCGTTTTAGGGAAAGGGTTAAAATTTTGCCCTTGACCTTGATGAAATGACCTTCCCCAGTTGCGCCTTGTTGAGACCTATCTACATACCAAATATTAGCATTGTAACTTAATTAGGGATGAAGTTATAGGAAAATGTTCAGTTGGCAGGTTAAGTTTTTGAGTAACGTTTGAGGGAAAAGGGATAAAATTTTGACCTTGACCTTGATGAAATGACCTTCCCCAGTTGCGCCTTGTTGAAACCTATCTACATACCAAATATTAGCATTGTAACTTAATTAGGGATGAAGTTATAGAAAAATGTTTAGTTGGAAGTTTTGCAGACAGACAGAAAGACGGACGGACAGACAGACGGACAGACGGACACCGGTAAATCAATATGCCCCGATCTTTCGTTGCGGGGGCATAAAAAGAGGCATAATTCGCACAAAATGCACCTAGAGTTATCCCCCTTGATAGTAAAGGTTCCTCTTTTGATAGTGAAAATGAGTGCTGAGTTTCAAGGGGTTTCCTTCAGAAGAACTAGAGATATCACAATATATCAAAGTTTTCGCACGACGACGACAACGACGACGATGACACGGGGGCTATCACAATATCTCGAATTTTCTCCGAAAACAGCCCAGCTAAAAAGGTTACAGATTATAAATGACTTAGAGATACAAAGATAAGCTTAAGAGATGTGTTCGCGGAACACTAAAAACCCTGTTTTGTGTGTGTGTGTGTGTTTTTTTTTTGTTGTTTTGTTTTGTTTTGTTTTTTTACCTTTATAAATGACCCTGACCATGATCGATGAACATTAAAAGACGTGTATTATTGAGATGTACCTTCATGTCAAATATGAAAATGAAAATATAGTTTTTGAGTTGTAGAAAAATGTTTAGTTCATAACTTAAGTTTACATATTAAGTTTGGGATCTGGTCAAAACCTTATGCTGAAAAACAACAAAAGGCAATACAGCATGTAATTCAAAATTTGAGGAAAGTGATTTTGTGGTTCTTGTGCACTGCACTGCCACTAATAGGATCTATAAAATTCCGTACTCATTGGTATGATAAA
This sequence comes from Fragum fragum, assembly GCA_946902895.1. NCBI lineage: Eukaryota > Metazoa > Mollusca > Bivalvia > Cardiida > Cardiidae > Fragum > Fragum fragum. The sequence continues at coordinate 65,284,628 of OX336370.1, read as the reverse complement.
TTCAGAAATATGCTCCAGATATATGCTTTTATGATTTGCTACAGAATGTATGCCTGTTAAATTCATGGTTTAGTGAAAAAGAATGCATTATCCTAAGTGATTTTAACACTGATGTCTCCAAAGTTAACAACAATACTCTTTTTAAGTCCTTGAAATCATTTTTAAGCATTTTTTTACTTCAAACAACTAAATGCTGATTTTACTAGAGTCTGCAACTTGTCGTCCACGATTATTGACCTCATTATCGTCTCTGATGACGATAAAATATCTCAGAGTGGAGTTTTACCTGTTGGCTTTAGTGATCACTCTGCGATATTTTGTACCAGAAAAATTACAAAGGATGTTTTCCATAAGCATAAAAATATCAAAGTTCGTTCACTCAAAAATTACTCGAAGGAAGATTTCTTAGCAACCTTACTAGACACTGACTGGTCCTTGGTTTATATGAGTGATGATACTAATGAAGCATGGCTGAATTTCAAATCTCTGTTTTTAGGCGTTATTGGTAATATTGCACCGTTAAAAGAAATTAGAATTAAACAAAGAACTGTACCCTGGGTTACAAGTGAAGTTCTAAACAGTATTCAAAGTAGGGATAAGGCATTTAAAATATTTCTTAAAGACAAAAGTGACTAAAATTATAATCATTTTAAATCCCTAAGGAACGCTACACAGAGTCTTATCAATACGACCAAAAAGAATATTACAAAAATATAATCTATGAAAACAAAAAGGACTCAAAGTCTTTATGGAAAGCTCTAACAGAACGTGGCATGCCGTCAAAGAAAAGTAAGAAGTCTATGACTAACATTGGTTTAAACATTGACGACAATATAATTTTTGACTATGCCGAAGTTGCAAATCATTTAACTACTTTTTTACCACTGTTGCTTCGGTTCTTGTTACTAAATTACCCAACGCTTTAGGTCATTATGGAAAAGATTTTGTTGCCAGATTTTACCGTAACCATGATGTTAGTCTCAATAATTGTTCCTTTTACTTGATAAGCGACTTCAACGTTTTCAAGCATTTGAACAACTTAAGTGGCAGCAAAGCCACTGGGTTGGATAACATTCCCTGTCGTTTTGTAAAGGATGGTGCTCCTGTCATTGCTAGTCTCCTAACTCACATTTTCAATTTGTCTTTGATACAGGGTATTGTTCCAGAGGACCTAAAAGCTGCACGTGTAGTTCCTATCTATAAGAAGAATGATAAAACCGATGTTTCAAATTACAGACCTGTTTCTATTTCAAGTATTATTTCAAAATTTCTGGAAAGAATTGTTTATAACCAAATAGAAAGGTATTTATCTGAGAAAAACCTGTTATACCAATTTCAATCTGGATTCAGGAAGTCTTTTTTCTACTGATACTTGTTTATTGCACTTGACAGACTATATCAGGTTCAATCTAGAAAAAGGTATGTATGTTTGGATGGCGTTGCTTGACTTGCAAAAAGCGTTCGACACTGTTGATCATTCTATTCTCTTATCTAAATTAGAGCACTTGGGTTTTAGTTCTGATATTCTTAACTGGTTTAAATCTTATTTAACAGGTCGTGTTCAGTTTACTGATATTATTCACGTTTTTTCATTATCATCAATTGTCATCTGTGGTGTACCAAAAGGATCTATCCTAGGACCACTTTTATTTTTCATTTACATCAACGATATGGCAGGAACAGTAAAAGGCAAACTTCTGCTGTATGCAGACGATTCTGCCATTTTAGGCGCTAGTAAATCCAAATCTGAAATTGAATCTCTTTTAACCCAAGAACTACAGATCGTAAGTAATTGGTTAGTAGATAACAAGCTTTCATTACACTTGGGGAAAACAGAAACCATATTGTTTGGCTCAAAACCGAGACTAAAGAAATGCTCACATCTTGATATTATTTGTAATGGTGTAAAACTTAAATCAGTTGAGTCAGTAAAATATCTTGGTGTCTTGCTGGACCAGGCCTTAGATTTTGAATGTATGGTTTCTTCTATTATAGGTAAAATCAACGCAAGGCTTAAATTCTTATATAGGAAAAATAAATTCTTGTCATTCCATTCAAAAAAGCTTCTTGTAATGTCGCTCTTACAATGCCACTTTGATTATGCCTGTTCAGTCTGGTATTTTAGTATTACGAAGAAACTAAAACAAAGACTTCAAATAACCCAAAATAAAATGATTAAATTTATTCTCAATTCAGATTGTCGGCAGCATATATCCATGGATCATTTTGTTGAACTTAATTGGTTACCTTTTGAGAAGAGAGTTAATCAAATAGTTTTATGTCATGTTTATAAAATTTTCAATAATTCGTCTCCTTCTTATCTACAAGAACATTTTACCCCTGCAGACTCCTTCCATGATCATTACACTAGATTTAGCTCTGAATCCTGCTTCAGAATTCCCAGGGTCAAAGGGTTTGGTAAGAAATCGTTTGCCTACAATGGATGTTCACTGTGGATTCAGTTACCAGTCAATATTAAATCCGCTACTAACTTGGTTATGTTTAAAGACTTGGTCAAGAATCATTACTTCAGCTAATATTTTTTCTACCTTTCATTTGTTACTCTTAATTATCTCTGTGATATTGTTAATAACCTGTGAGAAATGTCTGATATCAAATGTTTTAATGTATATGGAAGTACACTTATTGTGTGCCCTGCTAGGACATGTCTTCGTTTATCTTAGGACCACAATGGAAACAAGGAAATTCCAATTTCCTTTTTGTGTTATCCTTGATAGATGAAAGCATGCCCTAGTACAGGATAAACAATTTATACGTTTCAAATCAAATACAAAAGTGCCAATTTTTTTATGTCATTGTTTTTAAACGCATTCTTAATATGAACTGACATTTTGATGTTTTACTATTAGTTCTTGTACTTTGCATATGTTTTCATTTGTTGAATAAAATCTATCTATCTATCTACTAGACAAACTTTAAGTCTGAAAAACAACAAACAAGGGCAAACCTACCAATGGCAGAGAAATAACCAAAAAATCTACCAGTGGCAGAGTTATGGTTCTTGTGCACATTTATCTCCATTGATAAGATATATCCGCCCATGAAGTTTCCTATTAACAGCTACTTAACTTTCAGACAAATGCTTTGGACAAAAGTCAAGTCAGAAAAACAAAAAGGACAAGCCCTCAAAAGTAAGCAGGGTAGAGTTGTGGTTCTTGTTCGATGCACACATTACTCATGCATTGAATACAACTGCCAAATTTCAAGTAAATCGGACATATACTCCAGACAAAGAGCTTGGTTTGTTCTTTACCGTTCTGATTCTTTGTATTCGCATTGTGATATCTGCAGAATAAAGATAACGCCATCTTAGACTGCCTTATATGGAACCGTATTTGACACTGTCATATACGGGTTTTTATTCTCATGGGCCCGATTTTGTCTGTGTGGAATGTATATATCTTGTTAGAATGGCGTTTGGTATGGAATAAAGATATAAAAAAAATGTGGCCATGGATACCAAATAAAAGGCAAATGGTTGGTCGGCTAATAAAGCGTCGTAAACAAAGCTTTAATGAGTCCCATAAAACCAGCAGATGTGCTGTGCATAAATGTCTAAATTCAAAGTTCATTTCCAGTCTAAATGAATGATTTGATTGGTCAACTGTTTTTTGACTGACGGCGGCGATCGTGAGTTGCTAAATACATTCCCGACCCAACTTTTTCCTTTATTAACAAAATGATCAATAACCTTTTAAAGGCGATGATGATTTTCCCCCCAAACAATGATGAATTTTAAGACTGCTCGATAAAAAGTGTGTGAAAAAAATTAAAGGGCATCACAATAGGCCAACTTGCTGTATTCGGGTCGTCTTCTAATGTTTATGCCCCTGTGATATTATCCTTAAGAAAAGATTGTGGAAAAATATGAAATTCCTTGTAACAAGCAATTACTTCTTTTCCCACAATATTTCCTTCCAGTAAGATGGTTACTTTTTTAGTTGTACTCACTTTATAACGCTGTCTTCTATCTTTTTCAAATTTTGACAAGTCCAAATGAGATATGACAAAAACTAATGGAATTGTGCACCATCTGTCACAATTTATATATGAAATACAGTTAAGATGTTTAAACAAGATTTCCACAGAATCCCGCTTTTTTACGCCCATCAAGAAAACAGCATCTAAAAACATTGTGGAAAATGTGAAGAAATTGCTTGATACAATCAATTTCATTTTTATGAAATATGTGATCTTCTCCCTGAGAGATTAAACAAATGAAATTGATTAACTTGAAATTGTCGTTTGTAAACTCAAGCGAACGGCTTCGAAAAATATAGTGGAAAATTAAGAAATTGCTTGAAACAATCAAGTTCATTTTGAACAATGTGTTCTTCCCTGAATTATTAAACAAATGAAACTAATTAACTTGAAATTGTCGTCTGTCAACTCTTTTAATTTAAAAAGTCTGAAAAGTTGTCGTTTGGGACAATAATACATTTTGTGAGATCACTTTGTTTCAAAATTCCTGATGGGAAAAATAAACATGGGGGGTAAGACCTCTTCGTTGTGATCAGACTGGTTCCGCCGTCAACTTTAAGAAAGGTTTTATTCAGGCCGACAGCGATACCAGTGTACAATGTGACGAGATTAATTGTAATAATCTGATATGAAAAATACAAATTCACAAATCGCTGGCCCTCCCATTTACTCCTTTGGTCACGCTTCGATTTCAAACGACATTATTTTGCAAAATTTATGGCCAGTAGCATGTAACAAAATTAGTGGAATGATTGGTTGGCAACCTAAACGTTGTAACTACACCTTGAATAAGCTGTACGTTTAAGTCGCCAAAATCAATGTAAATGTTTTTACACAAATGGCGACCAATGTTGGAGTTCAAATCATAATTCCGCGCTGAATGAATGGTTTAATGATTTAACTAGCCTTTAAGACTAGAACAGGTACTTAAATGCTAGTTAAACTTTAACCATTCAAAAGACAAAACAACTTGGGATATGTCAAAAATAGAAGGACATGACGATAACTTGAACATGTAATTCAAACAGACATTCTCCATGGATACCATTTTTCTGGTGTCGTATTTGAAATATCTTACCTCTGGATTATTTAACCTATTAGACATGTCCAATATGAAAGAAGATGCAGATGACAACTTAGGCTGATGAAATTCTAAAAAAAATTGTCATTTGGTGTAGAAAACATTGTGGAAATTGAAGAATTTGCTTAAATGTTTTTCAAAGCTGTTTCCTTGAGGGGCGTAAAAAGGAGGGATTTTTAACCCATTACCAGATGACACAATTTAGACAAACCCGGAATTTAAACCATTCCCACTCAGTAAAATTTTAGACCGGTCCAAATTGAAAGAAGCTGCAGACGACAATTTCAAGTTGATGGAATTTTAAACTTTTTCGTCATTTTGGGTAGAAAACATTGTGGATCATGAAGAAATTGCTTGATACAAGCAATTTCTTCATTTTCCACAATGTTTTCAAAAGCTTTTTTCTTGGGGGCGTACATAGGAGGGATTGAGTTGTAATGGGTTAAAAGGCCCCAAGCAGTATTTATGCGTTCAATAGGATAAGGGGTGTGGTATAGGAGGGGAAAATTATTTCAAGCTACAAGCATTTTTCCCTCTATTTACAATGTTTTTCAAAGTCTAAATTTCGACATGGTATCAAAATATGAGTTAGTGGTAATAAGCTTTATTATCAACCAGATTTAAACAAGAAAGCGGAAGACCATTGCCGGATCGAGGATTTACATAATGGATGTCAGTTTAAACTTAAGTGGGTTCATTTTCTTATATAATGATTTATCTTATTGGATTTCTTAAACGAAAATGAAACCAGACATTGTCGCAAAGCGGACTAATACCCCTCAACAGTGCTTTTCAATATACAAGTGCTATCTGCCAAAGGGCCGTAACAAAAATGGACTATTTAATTAAAGGGCCATAACTCCGTCAAAAATCAATGGACCGTAACAAATATAAAAATGCACATCTCTGCTTGATACTGATTATATCAATGAAGTTTGAATCAAATCCGTCCAATGGTTGCCAGAAATTGAGTGGACACAAAAAAGCTACAGACAGACGGACGGACGGACGGACCGGCCGGCCGACCGACAAGCTGACACCTATATACCCCCAAACATAGTTTTAGGGGGTATAATAACTAGGCTAAGGAGGGGGTTGAAACGAACCCTAGCATCCCCCTCTCAATACAACACTGAAGAGAACACCTTTGGACTGATACAGATATGGTCTCTAACTTATTACAAGACGGCAGAATTTTAGACTGGTCAAAACTTAACGGAGTTGCAAACAACTATTTAAACTTTATGAAAACTTTATTTTTCACCCTTCTGAATAGAAAACATTGTGGAAAATTAAGAAACTGCTGTTTGCAAGCAATTTCTTAATTGTACACAATCCTTTTCCAATAACTTTTTTTGAGGGGCATGAGGGAATGAGTAAAATGAGAGGTAATTGATAAGTAACTAATTAGTAAATAAATATAATTTTATTTGGTTGTGACACAACTTTTAAACAGTAACAAACACATCCATATAACCAACATATACTAGCACCAAAATTTAACCTCTATATTTACCTCTAACTTTCAACAAGATAAAAATTGCAAAAAATGTGGCTTTAATTGAAAGAAATATTGTAAGAAAAGTAGCAAGTGCTGTTAGCCAGGGCATCTATATTTTTTCGCGGTCGACTCTTTGAACCTTGTTAACCCATTACCACACAATGATGCTTTTTGAAGTGCCCACCTCCCTCCGACTGAAAATGCTTTGGAAAACTTTGTGGAAAATGAAGAAATCACTTGTTACAAGCAATTTTTTCATTATTCACAATGTTTTCTGGCCCAAGAGACAATTTTTTTTTAAAATTTCAGCAACTTGAAATTGCCGTCTGTAACCTCTTTCAATTTGGACTAGTCTAAAGGTTTCTTAGATGGTAATGGGTTAAAATTTATTCAAATATTCCGAGTCGGATTATAAATTTCAGATTTGAGAAAAGTACAGCAACCTACGGTAAAAGCTTTTTATGAAATAACCTTTGCAAGATTTTAGCCTGGGAAAGCCATTTCTAACAATTTCCTGTGTATGTGAAGCTCACATATAGAGCAGTCTCACCAGCCACTTAGTGTATTAATCCTTTCCTGTTCAATCCCTGGTTTTTACGTCCCTGTGATTTTATACTTGAGAAAATATTTAGGGAAAAGAAGAAATTGCTTTAAAAAAGCAATTTCTTTTCCCACAATATTTTCTACCCTATAGGTTGGTTACTTTTTAAATTGCACTCATTTTTAGCTGGCGTTTGCAACTTCTTTGAAATTGGACAACTCTAAAATTGAAAAACAGGAAAGGGTTAAAAATATATCCTAATAAAACCTAGGAGTCATTAGCTTTCTATTGATTGATAATTAGAATGGGGTTTAACCCATTACCAGATGGCAACATTTTAGACTGGTCCAAACTCAAAGGAGTTGCAGACTTCAATTCCAGGTTTACGGAATTTATAAAATTTTCGACTTTTAGTATAGCAAACATTGTAGACATTAAAGAAATTGCTTTTACAAGTAATTTCTTCGATATTTCCTCAATGTTTCCAAAGCATTTTTACTGTTAACAGTATTTCAGTCATTCAGCTGGAGCACCTAACCATGAATTCCCGGTATTTCTAACACCAGTACTACCACTACATCATTTCAGAGCCTCCAGCTGTTCATCCCACTAGGGCTTACGATTATCATTCCATTGGTTGAAGACAAATGTTGGAAAATATACTTGCTGTGACCAGGGATTGAACCCAGTACCCCTTTATTAGGTGTCCAACACAATCAGTGGTCAAACCCGTACCTCATGATTGAGAGTCTTGCTTGCTATGAAATGTGCTATCACTGCAACAGCTAGCTATTGAACAAATATTGTAGACTCTGATCAGACTACACAGACATACAGGCTAATCCATGTCTTTGCTTGGTACACAAGTAAAATGGTTGTAAATGTCAGGCATAGGCTCATTTAAACAACAATGACGCTTTCTGACGCCCTGAAAAATATTGCCATTTAAAAACATTGTGGGAAAAGGAGAAATTGTTGGTAATAAGCAATATCTCCTTTTCTCTCATTATTTTCTATACTTTTTAATACGTATTATCTAATTAATATGACATTTCCTCTAGAATTTCCTTCAATTTAGACAAGGCAAAAAAAAAATTGTCCAGTAATGGGTTGACACTTCAATCTTTAATGACCTACAGAATGCAGTTTTTCTAACTTTGTGGGAAAAGGAGAAATTGCCTGTTTGCACTTACTGTCTTATTTAAGTACATCCTCTTCAATTTCTCTCAAATTGAATCAGTCCAAAATTTTGTTGTCTGATGATGGGTTAAGCCATTCCCACACAATGACACTTTTTTGACGCCCCTCAAGAAAACCAATTTAGAAAACATAGTATAAAATAAAAAACTTGCATACAACAAGCAATTTCTTCATTTTCTAACAAGGAAGTTGAAAAAACTAAAATTTAAAAACTTTAAATTGTCTTCTGCAACTCCTTTCAATTTGGACCAGTCTGTAATTGGGTAGTCTGTTGATTTTTGAAGACTCCAATTATAAAGTACTATCAGAGGCTACAGGTACTCAGTGAATACAATAAAAACTTCTCAGGCGCTCAGCCTCTTACATTTGCTAACATGAGAGATTTTTCAAAATGTCTTGCCCAGACTCAACCCCTTCCTATACGACAATATTTTAGACTGGTCCAAATTGACAAAAGTTCCAGACAACAATTAATAGTTGATGGGATTTCAAAAATATTTGTCTTTTGAGGTAGAAAACATTGTGGATAAAGAAAAAATTCCTTCTAACAAGCTATTTCTTAATTTTCCACAATGTTTTCCAAAGAATTTTTTTCTTGGCGGGTGTCGTTGTGTGGGAATGGATGAATTGTTTCCATCAGTTTTTCAGAAGTCTATCAATAACAAATATCACATCAAAATGTCTGATTATACCCGATTTACAAACTCATTAATCAACCCTTACCTTGCTCAACCCAAGACATTCATTTAGAAGGGGAAAGCATAGACTAAGATTAGCCTGCATAACAGGCAATCTTATCTTAGTCTAAGATATTTGTTGATTATTAGCTATTTTAGTCATTGCCAGACAACAAACTAGTAGACTTGTCTAAACTGAAAAAGTTAAAGATATCAATTCATACTGCATTCCAAAATGCCTGACAGGGCAAAAATGTTTGAAAAGGAAGAATTGCTTGTTCTTAAGAGTGTAAAAATGTGGGACCAAGTGATTATTTTGTAGTAATGGTTTAAAGACATTTTCCCTCGTTAAAAGCTAAACTTTGTGAAAATTCAAAATATCAAACATTTTGATGAGCAAGATAAGGGTTAAGACAAATAAATTTCAAATTTACACATTAGAATTTTCATGATTCACATCTTGCAAGGGAAAGCTGATTTCTTCTGATTCTGGCAGAGTTTTATGCCAACCGTTCTGACCTTCACTTGTGTCCAAATCTTTATTGGCCTCATACAATGGATTTGAAAAGGCACTGGAGTTGGCTCCCTTCTTTATAGCACTCGTTTGATTTGAATAATGAGGACTGCCATTTTGTGACCTTATTTTAGCCGGTGAGGTTGAAAGGTTTTCATAATCAGATCCATTTGGATTTTGTTCGTAAAGACGATTACTTGCACTGACACTTCCATCAGGGCTGCGTTGAATACTTGAGTCATCAAGAATTTCCTGGTGATATTCACTTGAACGCTTTTGACGTCGTCGAATAAGTAACACACCAAGAACAATCACTATTATCAAAATGAGTAGTACAATTGGGACAGAAACAAACAGGCCAATATTAGCTTTGTTTATGGGACTTGATTTTAGTTTCTCTGTATTATTCAAGCTCTTATCAGGCTCTGGTGTGAAAGATGATGTTCTAACAGTTGATGTTGTTGGAGACAAAGATGGTGTTTTTGAAGATGAAAATGTTGTTGGAGTTGAAATAGTACTTGAAAGTACAGTAGTAGTAGATTTCTTTGTACTTGTAGTTGATGTTTGTCTTGTTGTTGTTGTGATAACATCTGTTTTACTTGTTGTTTCTGGTGTTTTTGTGGATGATGGTACTCTTACAGTTGTTGATTCTGTTGTTTTGACTGTTGTTGCTCGACTCCCTGTTGTTGCCTTTGTTGCAGTAGTATTTGGTAATATCAAAGTTGGTGTAGGTCTTTGTGTGACTGTTGTGATAACTCTGGTGGTTATAGGAGGCTCTGTTGTTTTCATGGTGGACATCACTAATGTTGGTGCTTGTCTTGTAGTTGATTTAGTTGTAGTAGTTATTGTTGTTGATGAAGAAGTTGTTGTTGGTATTGTAATAGTTTGTGTTGTTGTTCTTGTTGTCATTTCTGTAGGTTGAGTAATTGGTACTGGTAATGTCGTAGGAGGTGTGGCTGTAATCACAATAGAGTGATTGATTGTTAATGCTTTCTATTAACCCACTCCCACTTAACAAGATTTTAAACTGGTCCAAAGTCAAAGATTTAGATGAAGATGACAATTACAGGCTGATAAAATTCTATTCTTTTTATTTTTGTCATTTTGTGAAGAAAATATTGTGGATAATGAAAAATTGTTTGTCCCAAGCAATTTCTTCATTTTCCACAATGTTTTCCTTTTTACTAGCATAAACAAGGGAGCCAAAATGGCCCTAAATCGCTCACCTGAGAATGATTTGAACTAAGCCCTAGCTGACACACAGATATGTTTTAAAGAATAATTCCATGATTTCTCTAAGTCTGATAAGCCCCACCCTGCTACACCCACATATTTCAAAATTTTATGTACAAGCTTTAATAAGGGTCACCCAAGGAATACAAAATTTATTCCAAATTGGCCGAAAGATTTTTAAAGGTGAAGATTTTTAAAGAACAAGAAATTGTCGCAAAGCAGACTAATAGCCCCCAACAGCACTTGTCAATATACAAGTGCTATCCGCCAAAAGGCCGTAACAAAAATTGGACTTTTTATTAAAGTGCCTTAACTCTGTCAAAAATCAATGGACCATGACCAAAATAGGACAAGCACATGTCTGACTAATACCGAGTGTTTCTGTGAAATTTGAATCAAATCCGTCCAATGGTTGCTGAGAAATTGAGCGGACACAATTTTTCACCAAAGGGCCGTAACTCCCTCAAAAATCAATGGACCTTAACCAGAATAGTATATGCACATCTCTGCTTGATACTGTTTATATCAGTTAAGTTTGAATAAAATCCAACCAATAGTTGCTGAGATATTGAGCGGACAAGAAAAAGCTTTAGAAATGTAACAAAAAATTGACTTTTTAATTAAAGGGCCATAGCTCCATCAAAAATCAATGGACCATAACCAAAATAGGATATTCACATTTCTGACTTATCCTGAGTGTTTCTGTGAAATTTGAATCAAATCCGTCCAATTGTTGCTAAGAAATTGAGCTGACACAATTTTCACCAAAGGGCCATAACTCCGTCAAAAATCAATGGACCGTAACAAGAATAAAATATGCACATCTCTGCTTGATACTGATTATATCAGTGAAGTTTGAATAAAATCTGACCAATAGTTGCTGAGAAATTGAGCAGACACGAATAATCTATAGACAGACAGACCGACCAACCGACGGACTGACAAGCTGACTCCTATATACCCCCCAAATTTATTTTCGGGGGTATAATTATTTCATCATTTCTCTAGGTCTGATAAGCCCAGCCTTGGCATACCCATATAAAAGAGATAATTCATGATTTCTCCTGGTCTGAAAAGCCTTACCCTGCCATACCCACATTTTTTAAGAATTAAGATTTTATGCACAAGTTTTGAAAAGGGACATTTAAGAAACATTCCTGCAAAATTTGATGCAAATCAGCAAAGTTGTCTAGGAAGAGAAGATCTTTAAAGAATTACTCCACTATTTCTCTAAGTCTGATAAGCCCTGTCCTGCCACAAGCATACTTTTTTGTGAATAAAAATTTCATGAACAAGTTTTTATAAGGACCACTAAAGGAAAATCCCTTCCATGTTTTGTCCAATTTAGCCAGTGGTTTAGAAAAAGAAGATGCTTAAGGAATTGGTTGACAACAGACAACACCTATTGACATAGGACAACAGACTAAGTAATCCTAAAAGTTCCCTTTGAGCATGTTGTGCTCAGGTGAGCTAAAAAGTGTGGGAATTATTTAATGAATCAGGATATATTTGTAGAAAATTCATCAAGTTTGTTCAGTTTTTGTTACAGAACAAAATACTGCAAGGAAGGAGTCAGTAAACCACAAGAGTTACCAACTGAATGATAAGTCATTCTAAATGTTGAGTTTCTTCTTACTATACCTTCCATTATATTCTCACTGTCTCGCTCAACTCTAACAAATATAGAAAAAATCTTAGCCTTTATTTTTACCTCTTTTCATGCTTTTCAGTATATTACATGGTGTTCTCAAATGAATATCACTTGATAATTTCATAGACAGGTCTGTGATATTATGATAGTGATAACTTGATTTCATCACAATTACATTCATTTTTTCTGAATTTTGAAAATCATTAACAAAAGCACAAACAATTTAATTGCTAACGTCATGCATGTTTTAAATAAAGTGGACTTTTTTTACATTTTTGTCTTCAAACTCCATATCTTACAGCTTTTTTGCATTTGAAAAATGAAAAAAAAGTCTTTTGAATTCTACTACCAATTAACAATTAAATGAGTGAACAAAGCTGTATTTTCACTATCAATCAAGAAAATAGAATTTTTGTTGCTCTATCAAAGAAAGATAAATGATCTTACACTGAAACAAATAATAACCCTCAAAATAATATAGCAAATCTAAATCACAAGACCAACCCTATTAACACTTGTCATGCTGTATAAATCACCTTACTGAATCGCTGTCAAATCAAAGGGCTGAAAGCACTGATAGAAATTGTTGTTCAAAAATCAATATTTCTTTTAGAAATCAATCTTATAAACAACTCTCGCAAGAAAAGTTAAAGCAGGAGGTATAGACCAAGATCAGACTGCACTTATGTGCAGTCTGATCTTGGTCTACACCTCCTGCCAAAACTGGAATATTCCACGTACAGCATGACAAGGGTTAAGCAATCAACATCAAAATTCCTTTTCTAAAAAGTAAGGATCTTCATAAGTGGATGTTTTCGCTAATAAAATTATCTAAACATAATCCTATGTTTGTGGATCTCTTTAAAATTGTCTCAATGAGACAATTCTAATGAGTTCCATCAACATAGCATTAAGTGAGAATGCTGCAATAATTTATGTATGCAGTTGAAGTGATCCCTCATGTCACAGAAAGTGTATCTAGCGACCATTCTCTTAAAGGACCACGTTTTGGATGCCCCTCGAATGGTCACTTAATACAAGTTTAACCCTTTCCCGTTCAAATAAGGGATTTTACGTTGCTGTGATTTTATACTGGAGAAAACATTGTGGAAAAAGAAGAAATTGCTTGTAACAAGCAATTTCTCCTTTTTCCATAATATTTTCTATCACAGAGGATGGTTTCATTTCAAGTGGCATCCAGTTTTCATTGTTGTTTGCAAACTCCTACAATTTGGACTAGTCTAAAATTTCCAAAAACGGGAAAGGGTTAACTGTAGTCATGAAATAATAGGGGTTTTTTTGTGTTATGTGTGCTTGAATAATGCTTGATCGAGAGGAGTTATATACAAAAGGTAAAATCTGAAGGCAAAGCCCAAAGATTTTGTTTTGCATATTACTCCTGCCCTTCAAGCACTATTCAAGCACACATAATGCCAAAAATACTATTATATCCATTATAACAGGATCTTTGTCCACAATATACCTTTATTTTATTTTTCATCAATGCACAAAATAAAAATTTTGACCTTTGGAGAATTTCACTGATTTCATGAATATTAATGAGATATTGTCTTGGAAATTCTGAATAATAATGAGGTTACCTTAGTGAAGTCATATGTTCATTACTATTTACACGGCATCTACATGACGTGTAATGAATTGGATTTTAGATAAAACGGAGGTCAATGATAAGATTTTTTTTCTCAAAATGTAAGTAAAATCACAGGGTCTCTTAAACTGAAAATTATCTGAACCCTTTTGGATCAAAATTATGATTTGTTTAACATTAAGACATGAGATTCTTTTTAAAAGCAAATTTGCATATGTGAATATTGATGAGATTGAATCTACCTGTCTCAGAAAACAATATGCCATATTGGTCAGTCTATGTACTTTTATTTTATCCCGGTTATTTTAGGACAAACGTACTTTAGAAAACATTTTGGCAGGATCAATGGTGATCAAGTGATATTCTTATGAATTGTTTTGTATCGATTGGTGAGTATGGCATACTGTCGATTGATTCTATTGTAGTGATGTAAACATGGGCAAATTTGAATGTCAAGAAATCGGCAACAGGCTTTTGAATCTTTAAATTGACTGCAGTTACAAAACGATAGATTAAAACATGTTTATCACAACCTTGACCCTAATTTATAGGCTAATGACATTGTATTCGAAAGAGGACTGTTTACTCATTAATATGTATGTTGGATAGGGGCGGAGCTTTCTCACCAATGTTATCTTTACAGACAGCATAGAAATTTTATCGCGAATAAAGTTCTATGTAATTTCTTCTTTGTTTATATATGCATTTTACGCTATTGTGGTATAATGTCGAATAACTATCTAATATAATGGGATCTACAAACTTACGTAGACATGTGACTCCTACATCTTCTGAGTGTTTACAGTTGTGGGTCCCCAACCCTCTGTGCTCACATTCAAACAGAGAACTCTCATTACCAAAACATCTCAGGTTATCATACCAAATAATCCCAGTACCTGAAAACCAACATTTATAAATCATGTATATTAACCCTTGTCATGCTGAATAAAATTCTGTTCAGAAATTGCACCAAAATCAAAGGGCTTAAAGCACTACTTCTTTTGAAAATTAATTTCATGAGCAAATCTGGTTTCACAAGGACAGACAGGAGGTGTAGACTAAGATCTGACTGCACATATGTTCAGTCGTATCTTTGTCTATACCTTATGCTAAAACAGGAATATTCCGGGTTCAGCATGCCAAGGTTTTTTTTAACCTGTTACCAAACAATCCAGCTTTTGGACGCCCTCAAGAAAAGCTTTAGAAAATATTGTTGAAAATAAAGAAATTGCTTGTAACTTTATCCACAATGTTTTTCTACCCAAAAGACAAAGATTTTAAAATTCCATTAAAAAGCCTTGTCTACAATATCTTTCAATTTGGATACTCTAAAGTTTTGTTGTATTGCATTTTGTTAAATCATACATTGTTTTACAAGCCATTGACAGATAGATAGCCATGCCAATTTACATCTGATAAGACAGATTTATATATCAAATGGTGATAGTTTGAACAAGATGTGTTTGTGAAACACTATGCCCCAAAAACAGGAATTCTTTAGAAACGGGTGATTTTTATAAAATTTTGACCTTGACCTTGATGAAATGACCTTCCCCAGTTGCACCTTGTTGAGACCTATCTACATACCATATATTAGCATTGTAACTTAATCAGGGTTGAATTTATAGGAAAAGTTTACTTGGCAAGTTAAGTTTTGCAGACAGACAGACAGACTGACAGATGGACAGACAGACAGAGAGACACCGGTAAAACAATATGCCCCGATCTTTCGATGCGTAAAAAATATATATGGTCAGGGACATACAACAACAAGAGATGTCTGTGAACAACTTAGCTTGCCTGATGACTTCATAAAAAACATACTAAATTAATCACCAAAGATTGAGGTCAAGATCATTTAGTAATCAATCTAATGAAGATCTTAATGAGATATAGTAATGAAATATATTATGTATTTTAGCCCTTCTCATGCTGAAACTGGATTACTTAGGTTTAAGCAGGAGATGTAGACCAAGATCAGCCAGTACATAAGTGCAGTCTGATCTCGGTCTAAGCCTCCTGCTTGTACTTTTCCTGCAAGAGTTGTTTATGAAATTGATTTCTAAAAAAAAATATTGATTTTCAACAAGTTCTATCAGTGCTTTCATCCCTTTGATTTTACATCAATTCAATTAGGTAATTTATACAGCATGACAAGGGTGAAATTTGAAATAAAAACAACTTTTTTTCATCAAGTCAAAAGTAAAAGTCACTAAGAAAAAGCCCTTAACTTGATGAAGTTTCACAGTGAATATGATTATATACGATATAAGGTATGTTAAAACTAGAACTTTTAACAGTAGGTGACTTAATTCCCCCGCTGGGGCTTTGTTTATGAAAAAGTGTCTAATTTGAAGGGGAGATAATTCTTCTGCCACAGAAGTTAAGTCTTTAAAAAAGCTTCTCACAAACCTTCAACATGTCATCAATTCTTTTATGCCTTTAAACCCATTCCTGTTCAAACCCTGATTTTAACATCCCTATGATTACATTATTGAGAAAACATTGTAGGAAAAGAAGAAATTCCTTATCACAAGCCATTTCTTCTTTTTTCACAATATTTTCTACCCTATTAAATGGTTATTTTCCAAAATTAATCCACTTTAAATTGTCTTCTGCAAAATCTTTGAATTTGGACAGGTCTAAAATTTTGAAAAACAGGAAAGGGTAAAATTGTAGGACTTTGCAATCTAAAATTACTTGAATCAGCCATATTTATGAAACACGTCTTAGTTCAAGGGGAAATAATTAAACTGCCAGAGGATTCCAAGACCTCAAAAAGTTTCTTGCAAAACTTCAACAAGTGTTCAAAAAGTTTGATTACTTTTAAAGTAAAACATTGGTAACACAAAACTAGACATTGTCGCAAAGCGAACTAATACCCCCCAAAAGCACTTGTCCATATACAAGTGCTATCCGCCAAAGGGCCATAACCAAAAATGGACTTTTTAATTAAAGAGCCATAAATCAGTCAAAAAACAATGGACCCTAACCAAAATAGGATATGCACATGTCTGACTTATACCGAATCTTTCTGTGAAATTTGAATCAAATCCAATGGTTGCTGAGAAATTGAGCAGACGAGACTTTTCACCAAAGGGCCGTAACTAAGTCAAAAATCAATGGGCCATAATCAAAATGGAGTATGCACATTTCTGCTTGATACTGATTATATCAGTAAAGTTTGAACAAAATGGTTGCTGAGAAATTGAGTGGACATGAAAAAGCTACAGACAGACAGACCAACTGACGGACCGACCAACCAACGGGACAACCAACAGACTAGCTGACTCCTGTATACCCCCCAAATATAATTTTTGGGGCTATAATTAATTGAAAGATCCTTGTATATAAAAATTGTCGAAGCTCAAGGGAAAAGAATTCTTCTAGTTGGGGTTTGGATGTTTATAAAGCATCTTGCAAATTTTAAACATGTTAACAATGTATGTATAACAAGCAATTTCTTCATTTCAGACAATTTTTTCCTAATTGTTTTTCTTGAGGGGTATCCAAAAGCAACATTGTGTGGGAATGGGCTAAGTGAAGCATCTTGATCCCAGGTAAAATCATTCAGAACATGTAAGCAAGTATAACGTTTTGGAATAAAGTTTTTAAAAATCAAAGGTCAAGGTCACAAGGTTTCCCTGATAAATGTATATATGAAGTATGGAGCTACAAGCATTCAGAATGTAGAAGCAAGGTTAAAGATTTTAATTAAAATTTAAAGCAGATGAATGGTCACATGGGTCAAAGTATTTTGTGTCATGTGCAATCCTTTCACAAGTTTTAAAAGGGATCACCTAAGGAACATTCATGCCAATGTTTGTCCAAACTGGCTCAGTGTTTTAGGAGGAGAATATACTTAAAGAAATATTTCATGATTTAACCAGGTCTGAAGAAAGGTTAAGGATTCAAGTAACAAGATGACCATGATGGTCCTAAATCGCTCACCTGAGGCACCTGCAAATTACAGTACTTTTTTGTATAAAAAAAGACACAACATGAGCAAATAAATAAAACAAATATAAGATTTTGGTCTTTGTACAAAACAATCCAGTAATGCTTTAAAATGAAAATAAATGCCTTTGGCTTCATAGTTTAATCGATTACCAAACTATCCCAGAATTTGTCACCCTCAGGGAAAAAGATTAAAAATATAGTACAAAACCATCTAGTTTTGCTACATACCAAACATGAACATCCTAGACCTTAAAGTTTAAGAGGAGAAGCCTTTGAAATTGCTCTTATTAAGACTTTTTCCAACCTTCGGACCTCAGGGGCGGGGCCATTTTTGACCGCTGAGATTAAATATTTAAAAACTTGATAGAGAACCATATGATTAAGCTCTTTACAACATATAAAGGCCTTTGGCCTTGTAGTCTATGAAAAAAACAACATCAAAGATTTACCAAAGTTTACAATTTTCATACGCCGCGGCAACGAGTTTTTCACGGAAAGAAATTCTTTTAACGACTTGTGAAGAGCTTCATCCAAGGAACATCCAGGCAAAGTTTCAGCTTGATTGGCCTACTGGTTTAGGAGAAGAAGATTTTTAAAGATATTTAAAGAATTACTAAAGATTCCCATTTTCAAATGCCGCGGCAACCAGAGTTTTTGAA
Source organism: Fragum fragum (assembly GCA_946902895.1). Lineage (NCBI taxonomy): Eukaryota > Metazoa > Mollusca > Bivalvia > Cardiida > Cardiidae > Fragum > Fragum fragum. The sequence goes on along the minus strand of OX336370.1, from coordinate 65,266,000 downwards.
GAAATTAAATTCTTTTAACAACTTTTGAAGAGCTTCACCCAATGAACATCCCTGCAAAGTTTCAGCTTGATTGGCCAACTGGTTTAGGAGAAGAAGATTTTTAAAGATATTTAAAGAATTACTAAAGATACCCATTTTCAAATGCCGCTGCAACCAGAGTTTTTGATGAAATTAAATTGTTTTAACAACTTTTGAAATGCCTCACCAAATGAACATCCCTGCAGAGTTTCAGCTTGATTGGCCAACTGGTTTAGGAGAAGAAGATTTTTAAAGATATTTAAAGAATTACTAAAGATTCCCATTTTCATATGCCGCGGCAACCAGAGTTTTTGACGAAATTAAATTCTTTTAACAACTTTTGAAGAGCTTCACCCAATGAACATCCCTGCAAAGTTTCAGCTTGATTGGCCTACTGGTTTAGGAGGAGAAGAAGATTTTTAAAGATATTTAAAGAATTACTAAAGATTCCCATTTTCATATGCCGCGGCAACCAGAGTTTTTGACGAAATTAAATTCTTTTAACAACTTTTGAAGAGCTTCACCCAATGAACATCCCTGCAAAGTTTCAGCTTGATTGGCCAACTGGTTTAGGAGAAGAAGATTTTTAAAGATATTTAAAGAATTACTAAAGATTCCCATTTTCATATGCCGCGGCAACCAGAGTTTTTGACGAAATTAAATTCTTTTAACAACTTTTGAAGAGCTTCACCCAATGAACATCCCTGCAAAGTTTCAGCTTGATTGGCCTACTGGTTTAGGAGGAGAAGAAGATTTTTAAAGATATTTAAAGAATTACTAAAGATTCCCATTTTCATATGCCGCGGCAACCAGAGTTTTTGACGAAATTAAATTCTTTTAACAACTTTTGAAGAGCTTCACCCAATGAACATCCCTGCAAAGTTTCAGCTTGATTGGCCTACTGGTTTAGGAGGAGAAGATTTTTTAAGATATTTAAAGAATTACCAAAGATTCCCATTTTCAAATGCCGCGGCAACCAGAGTTTTTGACAGAATCAAATTCTTTTACCAACTTTTGAAGAACTTCACCCAAGGAACATCCCTGCAAAGTTTCAGCTTGATTGGCCTACTGGTTTAGGAGGAGAAGATTTTTCAAAGAAATTGTGGACGGACGGACAGACGGACAGACGACAGACAACGACTGATCACAATAGCTGATCTTGCACTTTGTGCTCAGGTGAGCTAAAAAAATTTGGGCAAACAAATGGTCAAGGCTTAGCTCACATGGGTTAAATTTGTTTGTGTCATATGAAAGCCTATCACCTAATGAGTGTATACATCTAATATGATAGTTCTAGGTAGAAGCATTCAGGAATTTAGTATGGTTAAAACTTTTTCTTTAAGTAGGTGAAGGTCACAATGTCTCAAGGTAAGAGACCTGGGTCCTACTTTCAATCTCTTCTTTTTCACAATTTTCTCTCAATGATAAAAACACAGGGATGTAAAAACCAGGGACTGAACAGGAAAATGTCAATGTAATAGGTTTGTTGTAAATATATCTAAAACATCAAAATCTCACCAGGTCCATATACAGAAGATAGTTCAGCTTTCCCTCCATAAAACCCAAGTTGTTTACAGACAACCTGCGGGGCCATGTTTCCAGTCTGGCTCCTCCAAAAGTCATCACAGACTGTACCCCACTGGTTAGCACCTGTTACAAACACTTCCAGTCTCCCAGAGTAATTGTTGGGTCCTACTAAACGTATCTTAGTCTGGCCTATACAGAAATATAAATAAACACTGAACAAAGTCATTTCAAATTTTCCACTAAGTCACATTTTACTAATTCAACCCTTTCCTGTAAAATCCCAGGATTTTATGTCGTTGTAATTTTATACTTGAGAAAACATTGTGGAAAAATAAGAAATTGCTTGTATCAAACAATTTCTCCTTGCTCACAATTCAAATTACATCCAGTTTTTAATTTCAATTGTAGCCTATTTCAATTTTGATCAGTCTAAAATTTAGAAAAACAGGAAAGGGTTAATTGGATTGAATTAGGTCACTTGCAATAATATTTCAGTTATATGGTTATGGCTGGTGCACCCAACTATGGTTTCTTGTCATTTATTTCATGAGTGAAAACACAACATTCAACCCAATCCGTTAGCTGCTCATCTCCCTTAACCATACTATTTATCATTCGCTGACAGTGGGAGACAAATTAAGAGTGTCATGATGACTTACCAAATGTAAGAAAGAATATTGGCCAAACCAGGGCTCAATCTTATGACCCTAAAATTTAGAGAACAATGAATTACAGAGTTAACTAGGCTTGGCAAGTTTTTACTCAAACTTTTTTCATAGATTTTTTATATCAATAAATTATATTTGAGATTTATCAATTTTGCAACAGAATACATTTGCCTTTCCTCAGACAGACATCACATTTTTTTTAAACACTTACCACACCAACCTTTCCTTTGACACATCATAGTAATATAAGTAAGGATAACAATAGGGCTAAATGTTTTAAGAGGAGAAAAGGAAAAGATCATTTCATGATTTCGCAAAGACTGAAAAGCCGGCCCTGCCACACCAACATTTTTTCATACATCGAAATTCCACAAACAATTTTGAAATGGTTCACCTAAGGAACATTCTTACCAAATTTGGTCTAAATCAGTCAAGTGCTTAAGAAGGAAAATATTTTAAAAATTTGATCCACATTTCTCCAAGTCTGATAAGCCTGGCCCTCCCATGCTCACTTTTTTTGCAAATCAAAATTTCATGAACAACTTTTGCAAAGGATCACATAAGGAGCATTCCAACTTAGTTTGGTCTAAATGGCCTTGTAGTTTAGGAGGAGAAGATGTTTAAAGAAAATGCTGATGACACAAATTGTTTGGAGACAGTGTTTATATGATCCTATGAATGACCAACTAATTTGTTAAACAAAAAATATTCCAACCGTGTGTAAAACTCACAGCTTCTGTCGATTATGCACAGATCTGCCAATTTGTGCTCTATGGGACACAACCTGCCAAAAATAATTTTCTTCCGGCTTTGGAGGTATTGTAACGATATATTTAATTTAAATTTACATATATATATTGTTACGTATTTTTCACCCATTGAAAATACTTTGAAGGAATCTGAAAAAAGGCAACCCAAAGATCATTCCTGTGAATTTTGGTTGAATTCTGTTCTGTACTTTCTTAGAATAATATTTTTAAAGTAAAAGTTGACAGACAGACAATGGAGCTAGAGAGAGAGACTTAGGATTACATTTATCTCCCCATTGGTGTGAGACAAGTGTCGGAAAGGATATGTGCGGCAGCCGGGGATAAAAACCCATGACATCCCATGATTAAAAATTGGGAGAGAGGGTGGTTGTATGTCAGGTTTATATGATTATGTACACCTGTCAAAAGCAATATGCAGAAGTTGCCGTTACATGTGTTACCTATAGATAAAATTCGGAGGTAAATATATATAGACACAAAATCCGAACATGACCAAATTGTTTGGAGACAGTGTTTATATGATCCTGTAAATGACCAACTAATTTGTTAAACAAAAAATATTCCAACAATGTGTAATACCCACAGCTTCACTTATCAACCATATACAGTAACTTCTTCTAACTGGACCGCTTTAATACTCAACTCTTGAATATGTAATATTATTTTGGAATAAAACACCTTATTTTTTCTTAACAATGTGATATGATTATACATGATTAATAATTGCCTAACATATTGTATATCTCCTTTCTTTCTGTCCATTCACTCATCAATTTTTTGATAATTTTACCTAATTCAGAACACTCACACGAAAGTAATGTTCATCAAACATCGACTTTCAATGAGTTATATCTCGCCTTGCCCTTCTTGCCTCAATCAGGAATACCAGTCATGTAATTTGGTTCGATCTACTTTCCAAATGGCAGAAGATTGTATTCATTGCATTAGATGTTTTAACATCAAACTCTGCCTATGCTGAAATTTTACCCTTCTTTAGCGTCAGATTGCTATGCAATCTAAGGCTAAAATTGGTCATTATCATTTCTCCTTTTGCCACAAAATTTCTTGATTTTGTTTAATAATATACATGATCTTCAACAGCTTCATTTCTATTTGGATCGTCTCAATTTGTCATCTGTTTGATATGATTGAGGATACAACTGTATTCTCAATTAATTTGTTACAAATGGAAATAGAATAAAAACAAACTGCTAAGTTGCCCGTTTTCAAACTGAAAATTCTAATTTTTTCAGACGCTGAGAAATTTTCATGTTTTGCTCCCTTATTTTTCCTAAAAATTTGTATATAAATCTTATAAAAAAGAATTATACAAGCAAGTATTCATAGTGAACCATCTTAACCCTTGTCATGCTGAACCTGGAATATTCCTATTTTGGCAGGAAGCATAGACAAAGATCAGCCTGCACATAAGTGCACTCTGATCTTGGTCTATACCTCCTGCTTGTCCCCTTTCAGCCAGAGTTGTTTAAATAATAAATTTTCAAGAGAAATACTGACCCTCATTAAGACCCTCCAGTGCTGTCAGCCCTTTGAATTTAAAGCAATTCTGTATAGGATTTTAATTCAGCATGATAAGAATTAAATCTTTCCCATTTTTAAAATTTTAGACTGGTCCCAATCAAAAGAGGTTATAGACGGTAATATATTTTGGATGTAATTTGAAACAAAATGATCCTATGTGGTAGAAAGTATTGTGGGAAAAAGAAGAATTTTGACTGTTACAAGCAATTTCTTCTTTTTCCATAATGGCTTCTCAAGTAAAATTCACAGTAACGTAAAATCCCTAGATTGTACAGGTAAAGGTTAAATTCAAAACTTTTTGAAAAATGTTAACTTACGTATTTCTTCATTGAAGCATTTAGTGTAAGCCCCAGGTTCTGACCTACTTTCACAAAGATCAATCAAGAAGGTGGAATTGAAGCCTGTATTCAGACACGTCATTGGTGTGGTCTCATTACCCTGACAGAAAAATCCAGTTACCCAGGGTCGTCTGTAGGTAAGGTCTCTGAAAAAAATTCAGGGATTTAATTTCTCAATGATTGACAACATCTTATTACTAGATGGTTGTCCCAGGACAACTGCTATCGAGCCCGCAAAGTTTTGACCATTAACCTGACCTTGACCATCAATTCTAGTGTTTGACCTTTAGCTTTGACTTTGAGCTTGAAGCTATCCAAATAATTCTTTCAAATGGCATATCTACTCATGATGGAGAATAATTGTGCAGATTTATTTTAGAATCCATCCATAATTGTAGGAGAAATGCTCTTGACAGTCACAAGTTTAGTGTTTGACCTTGAGCTGACGGACAATAATTGTGCCAAATTATTTGAAATCCATCCATAAATGTAGGAGTAATTGTCTGGACAACTTCGGACTAATAGTTTAACAGACTAACCCACATACACCAACTTGTCATAGTGACAACTATGTCTCGCTCACCGCAAGCGGGCTCAACAAAAAGTAAATTTCCATTTCGAAAAGCTATGAAGGTAATATAATGACACAATTAATGGAATGTGAATTTTGCATTTTTAATTATGGTTATGCTAAAGTAATAATTGTATCAAATTATAAGTCAAATGACTACATAAATTTTGGTAATATTTGATTCATTTGTATAACATTCCATTTTTATGTGCATCTGAATTGATTACCAGATGACAAAATTTTAGGCAAGTCTAAATTCAAAGAAGTTGGAGATGACAATTTTCAGTTAAAGAATTCTTAGAAATCGTTTGGGGTAGATATCATAATAGATAATGGAGAAATAGCTTGAAACAAGCAATTTCTTATTTTTCCACAATGTTTTCCAAAGGTTTTTCTTGGATTGTGATGGAAATATTGATATATTGATTTATTTTGATGTCTGTTAAGCTAATTAATAAAATTATTATTCATCAGATTGCTTATATATCATTTTCCCTTATAATGCTAAATAAAATTCTGTTCAGAATTGCATTAAAATCAAAAGGCTGAAAACACTGAAAGGAACTGCTTGTGGGTCAATATACTTTTATTAACCCTTTCCAATTTCCCAAAATTCTAGTCTTGTCCAATTTGAAAGAAGTTGCAGACAATAATTAAAATTGAGTGCAATTTGATGAGTATCCAGCCTACAGGGTAGCAGATATTGTGGAAAAAAAGAAATTACTTGTTACAAGCAATTTCTGCTTTTCCCACAATGTTTTCTCTAGTATAAAATCACAGGGATGCAAAAACCAGGGGTTGTACAAGAAAGGGTTAACTATTTTTATAGACAACTCTGGCTTCAGCTTGCAAACAGCCATTGGTGAAAACTAACATCATACTGCAGGCTGATCTTAGTCTATACATCCTGCAAAATCAGAAATAGGCCAACATAGGGTTCATCACGTCAACAATAAACCCATTACTAGACAGCAAAATTTTGCAGTTACCAATTTTAGTTCTATGAAATTTTAGATTCACATCAAGTAAAATGAAGAATATGCTTGTTACAAGCAATTTCTTCATTTTAGAAAATGATTTTCAAATTGCTTTTCTTGAGAAGTATCACTGTGTGGGAATGGGTTTAAATGCTATTCAATCTGTTTTGGTTGTAGGAAAGAAACCATAATTTTACTTACTTATTAACATCATAGGTAACAATTTCATATTTATAGCCCAGGGATCTACAGGGAAATTTGGCATCGGCCGAACAATAATTTTTTATTTACTTATTAATATCATAGGTTACAATTCCATCTTTATAGCCCAGGGATCTACAGATGTCTTTGGCATCAGCCGTACAATAATTTTACTTACTTGTTAACATCATAGGTTACAATTCCATCTTTATAACCCAGGGATCTACAGAGGACTTTGGCATCAGCGGTCTGCCATGACCAAGAACATACCAATCCCCATCTGTCTTCATACCCTATCTCTACACGACCACTGGATGGATCGTTGTCTGTACTATGCAGCCTGAACTGGAACTTCAACTCATCTGGAGTATAAAAACTTTATCTGAACCAATAATAAACTTCATTAGATCATTTGAACTCTAGGATGATATGGAATTTTTAAATTTTAAAAACTTCAGTTGGCAATGTGTTAATCAAATACTGCCACAAATAAGAAAATCCTTTTTTTTTCCTTTAATTTGTGTAAGTTTGTGTATGTGTTTATATGTTTAGATTTTAGAAGGGGTTGAAAATACTTTAGTTTATTTAATTAACATTGACTACCTCGATGGTCGAGTGGTATAGGGGCTTGACTCGTGATCTGAAGGTCACGGGTTCGAGCCCCAGCGTCACCGGGGTGTGTTCTCGGGCAAGACACTTAATAGCCAGCCCTAGTCTACCCAGCTGTAAAAGTGGGTAGCAGTGGTAGATTCAGCCACTGCCTGTATTTCAGGGACGTGAAAACATCTGGATTGTGAGTGTATCACCTGCCAGTAATACCCGAAAGGGGAGTTAGGCAGTAAAAATAGATAGATAGATAGATTAACAAAATAGTACAACATAGTTTATTTTTATCTAAGAATGCTTTAAATCTTAATTAGTCTTACATTTTGACTTCTACATAAGCTATTCTCACACAATCCCACTTTTTTATGCCCTCCAAGAAAAAGGCTTAGGAAAACTGAAGCAATTTCTTCATTTCCAACAATGTTTTCATCAAACAAAGTTTTTTTTTCTAAGTTTCATCAACTCCAATTTATTTTCTGTAACTTCTTTTAATTTTGACAAGTCTAAAATTTTTTAATCTGGTAATGAGTTAAAGGTTAACCCATCCAAACACAACACAGTCTTAGACATGTACTAACTGAAAAAATCTGCAGACCACAATTTCATGTTGACGGAATTCTATTTCTTTAGTATTTTTGGATAGATAACATTGTGGATAATGAAGAAATTGCTTGATAGGTAAAAATTTCCAAGGTAAAAATACTGTAGGTAAAAATTCCATACCTTTATTAGTAAGAATGCCATAGGTAAAACACCAGAGGCAAAAATGCCTTTTTTTGCATTTTTACCATTAAAGGTATGGCATTTTTACCTACGACATTTTTACCTCTGACATTTTCACCTATGGCATTTTTACCTCTGGTATATTTACCTCACACAGGTTAACCCATTCCCACTCAGTGACACTTTTAAATGCCTCCAAGGAAAAAAACTTTGGGAAACATAGTGGATAATGAAGAAATTGCTTGTTACAAGCAATTTCTTCATTTTCCACAATGTTTGCTACCCAAAAAGACAAAAAAAATAAAATTCTATCAGCTTGAAATTGTCATCTGCAGCTTCTTTCAATTTGGACCCGTCTAAAATTTTGTTGTGTGGGAATGAGTTAAACATCAATCTATCCAAATTGTCAGAGAGGTTTACCTGTTTTCTTGTAGCAGATTATGCCAGCATCATTAGCACCATAATGACAGTGTTTGAGATCTGGAATCATTTGTTTGTTAGGACACTGCTCTATCTTGGTTTCATTCCCTGAAAATACAAATCGGCCCGTTGGTTAACTTATTCCCACACAATCATGCTTTTTACACCCCTCATTGGTTTCAAAGTTCGTGAAATCAATTAATCTCTAGCAATAAGCAAAGCATTTCTTCAATCCCCAAATATTTCCACAAATAAGACTTTGTAGCCAAATATCATACAATCCTGCTTTTTGGCGCTCTGACGAAATGTAGTTTTAGAAAACTTTATGGAAAAACGAGAAATTACTAGGCAACAATGTATATACAATGTTTCTATCCTATTTGGCACTAGTTTTCCCTTTAAATTCGAAATTCCGTCTGCATCTTATTTGAATTAGGAAGGGTCTAAATATTCAAGTTTCATCAAACAATTGGCAATTTTTTAAAATTTTGACCACTCTAAAATTGTTTTGTGTGGTAACGGTTGAAGATTGTCTTTCAGTAGACCTATTGATATCTGATTTTTTTTTACCATTTTACCTTATCAAGAAAATAATCTTTGAGAATTTATATCACTAATTTTCCTGTATGTCTTTATTTCTCTTTTCCAATGTTGGTTTAATAATTTAATTCTAGTTGGGTCTTTCAAGATTCAAGCATTTTGATTGGCTGATTTTCTTCCCCACTAACAAAATTTTGAGCACGCAGCTTTTTAGTATGCTTGTGCACTAAGTAGATCCATAAAATTTTGTTCAAGTAAAATACTTGCCTTGTTTTGCTTAATGGCAATGAATTTTAGTAAATGTAGAGAATGTTTTCTTGTTTTCATTGAGGTTTGAGCCTAAAAACTTATTCACATTAATATATGAATCCCCTGTAAATATAAAGTTTGATTAAGTTTTTATCTCTTCATTTCTTAACCTATTCCCACACAACAAAATTTTAGACTGGTCCAAATTGAAAGAAGCTGCAGACAAAAATTTGAACATTATGGAATTTTATTTTTTTTCGACTATTGGTAGAAAACATTGTTGAAAATGAAAAAATTGCTTGTGACAAAAAATTACTTCATTTTCCACTATGTTTTCCAAGGCTTTTGTCCTTGGGGTGCTTAAAAGCATCTCTGAGTGGGAATGGGTTAATATGATAATAACTAAACATAAATCTATGAGAATAAAGGCACTATTTTAATAGATCTGTACACTTGGAGTATGTTTACCTATTACCAGATAGCATTGTTTTAGACTGGTACAAAATCAAATAATTGGTAGATGACAATTTCATGAAATTTTATAAATTTTGATGGTTTTGTGTAGAAAACATTAAGGAAAATGAAGAAATTACTTTTTTACATGCAATTTCTCTATTTTCCACAATATATTCTACACTCTCTTTTCTTGAGAGGCTTCATAAAGCAGGATTGTGTGCAAATAAGTTAAACCTACATGGTCTGTCTTTTACACATACATGCATTTAAAAAGACTGGTAAAATCTAAGAGCTGAATGACAATAGAAATGCTGAACCCGTAATATTCTGATTTTGCAGGAGATGTAGACAAAGATCAGCCTGCACATAAGTGCAGACTGATCTTGGTCTACACCCCCTGCTTGTACTTTTCCTGGCAGAGTTGATTTCTAAATTGATTTCTTAAAGAAATATTGATTTTTGAACAAAAAGTTCTATCAGTGCTTTCAACCCTTTGATTTTACAGCAATCAGGTAAGGTAATTTATACAGCATGAAAAGGGTTAAAACAAATGACTATCCATAGTTTAAGAGAACAAGTTTCCTTTCTGAATTAAGTATTTCAATATTATAGCAACATCAAAATGAACAACAATATTCATACACATGACACTTACTGCATTCACACCAATTGATCTTAATTTAACCCAATACCACACAACCAAGCATTTTTATGCCCTTTGAGAAAAAGATTCTGGAAAAAAATGTGGAAATGTAGAAATTGCTTGTTACAAGCAACATCTGCATTTCCCACATTGTTTTGTACCAGAAAGACAGAGATATTAGAAATTCCCTCAACTTGAAATTATCCTCTTCAACTTTTTTTAAATTTCCGATCAGTCTAAAACATTTTATTGAGTGGTTATGGATAACTGTTATTAACCCATAACTACACAATTTTTTAAGCCCCTAAGAAAAAAGAACTTGGAAAACACAATTTCTTTAACCCAAAAAACAGAGATTTTTAAATATTGTCAACAAAAATAAGTCTTCTGCTACCTTTCTGAACTTTGACCAATCTAAAATTTTGTCTTCCAGTAATGATTTAAATTTTACAGATTAGTATGTAAAAGATGCTAGGAAGGAATAAATTTCCATCATTACCTGAACATCGAAGATCTGTCATGAGTATCGGTTTATCGTTCTTCATGATGTGTAGATAAGCCACTCCCCCATCGTGTCCTAACTGTCTACATGCCACTGCTGCAGATCTGTCGTCGAAATTATGTAGACAGACACGCCCCCATACACCATTAACTTGTACCTCTAGTATACCATGCATCTGACTTGCTAGACTATCGTATGCCAGCCGCATTTGAAAACCTTTTGGACAACAGACATTTGATTTAATTAACTCTTTCCAGTTTTTGACATTTTAGACAAGTTCAAATTGAAACAAGTTCCAGACGACAAGCAAAATTGGATGCAATTTGCAATGAAACCATCCTATGGGGTTAGAAAATATTGTGGAAAAAGGAGAAATTGCTTGTTACAAGCAATTTCTTCTTTTTCCACAACGTTTTCCTAAGTATTTAACCAGAGAGACGTAAAATCCTGGGTTTGTACAGGAAAGGGTTAACCAAATATTAGATGACACAATTTTAGACTGGTCTACATTGAAAGAAGTTGTAGACAACAATTTTAGGGAAAATAACGGTTTCTAAAATTTTAGCAAATCATAATTATCGCCTGCAACCTCTTTTAATTTTGACGCTTTTAGAATTCTGTCATGTGGTACTAGGTCAATTAATTAGTTGAAAATAAATATATGAGGACAGTTTGCTTTATATTATATCTATCTTGTACAACTCAGCTAGCAACAAAGAAAAACACGAAAATCACACAAATTATACAATCCAAGTTTTGCCTGCTTCAATGCACTGGTCTAAATTCACCAGTAGCGGCTGTCAATCAAAGATTCAACCGACCAATCTAATAATTCATTCAGCTCATTTCTCTCTGACATTGGCAACCACTTTTTTGTTTACCTTTTTGGTTGTTTTTGCAACTTAAACATCATAACTTCAGCTTGTTCAAGCCGTAGTTACAATTTTAGGTAGCCAACCAACCACATCATTATTTCATTACATGCTTCTGGCTATGACTTTTGCAAAATAACAACACCATCTAAGAAATGAAGAGAATATTTTTTTTTCATGGAGGTATGAACCGAAATATCTAATCACACTGTATGAATACGCAAAGTGGATTCATACAGTGTGATTAGGTTTTTCGGTTCATACCTCCATGAAAACAAAAAATACAGTCAAATCTGTGTTAGCGGCCAACTACGCACAGCGGCCAATCTGCCGACAGCGGCCACTCGAGTTCCCCCCGTGCAAATTCCTTCTTTAATTGCACTGTGAATAGCGTGATCTCCTGAAATGCGGCCAGCGGTCACCTAAATTGGTCTATTGTCAACAGTATATCGCACCTAAACAACGGTCATCTACAAAACACGCGACTTAATTAGTCGTGTTCGAAAAAATCGATAATCACTACTATAGTAACTGCCGAAGTCGCCTTATCGTAATGTACAAGATATAAACAATTAATTATCGACTTAATTCCGTGTAGTTGATTAATTGACGTGTATTTAGCCATTAATACCTATTTGGTCGATTTGAGCGATGATTTTTGATCAGAGGAGACGGAATTTTTTAAGTCGTCGGGTCTCTTTAAATATAATGAACTTGAGCATTATAGGTTGTTTACACTTTTAGAAAACCGATTTCTTGAGGTCTTTAGAATGGATGAAAACTTGCTTTTGCTGTCAAATCTTGCTATCTTGTCGCTCTCTAAACATAAGTTCCTCTCTCTAGAGGATCATGTGAAAGTGGTTCGTATGCTTGCCTCTAAACGTTCTTCTTGGATTATTGCGTGAGTTTGGTGTAGGTCGTACCCAGGTCCAAAATGTTGCTAAACGTAAACGAGAATATCTCGGGATATTTTCACTTCTGCCACAATATTTTCTATCTTAAATGGTACAAATGGTACAAAGTGCCTTTTCTTTTTTTTAAAAGACACTTGAAATGTAAGTTTAGAACTTCTTAGAATTTGGAGTAGTCTGAAGTTTTGTGATCTGTTAATGAACTAACCCAAAATGGTATGACAAAATGGCCGCCCTATTGATACTGTGAACAGCAGCCAATCTGTGTACAGCAGCCAATTTTGCCCTCTCCCTTGACTGGCTGCTGTACACAGATTCGACTGTATCCTCGTCATTTCTTAAATTATAATTTAATAGCAACGAGCGAAAGAACAAAGGCTTTTGAAATTTTGGTAACTTTTTGTATGGGACTATTTTGTGCAGAAGCATACAAAATCGCTGCTTGCTCAAAATTTTGTTCATGGAGTTATAAATATTTTTTTCAACCAATCAGAACGCTTGTTTTTGATAGATGAAACTAAACATCAAATTATTTAAAATTGAAACAGTATGGCTAATAGAATAAGTGGGCATGGCCAGGGATTGGTCAATTGCATGGTAATATGTATCGTTATTTCAGACTTATACATGTTGTATACATCGTCTTTTCAACATAAATAATGAACAAAATGATCTGTTACCTGTATCGACAATGGTTTCATTGCTACAATACACTGACACATAGTGACCTGACGGACATGTTGTGTTGAACTCTTTTTGACATTGTTCAAAATCAGTTTCTTCACCATTACATCTTACATTGGAAAACAGAATAGCTCCCTTCAAGTCACCATAGGCTGAACCTGCACACAGAAAAAGAAAAACAAATAATCTAAACATATAATCATCCTGATACAGAGTTTAGCTACTGGTCCACTGTCCATTCTAGGAGGGAGGATTGTGCTTTTAGTGTAGCTTTCAAAAATAACCTCTTTTTCTTAACCCACTACCAGACAGCAATATTTTGGACTCGTCCAATTGACAGGAGTTGCAGACAACAATTTATAAGAATTTCAGATATTTTTAACTTTCAGGGTAGAAAACATTGTGTAGAATGAAGAAATTGCTTGTTACAAGCAAATTATTCATTTAACATAATATTTTCCCAATTGTTCGTCTTGCGGGACTTCAAAAAGCTTCTTTGTGTGGGAATGGGGTAAGGTGATGGCTTAATCCAGAGTACACATTATAGTATTCCATTCATTATATACCTTTGAATTTGACTATCAAAAGGTAAAAGGAACTGAAATTATCTAAAATCAACCTCTTTCACAATCTGAAAAATTTACCTTTTAGCAACCTTTTGCATAAACCTAATAACTTTATTTTCTGTGAGATGTCATTTTACAAGTATAAAATTACTTTATCTAATGTTAACCCTTCCCATATCATTACATGTCCGATTTCTGTTGTGCATGATTTTGTCTGAAATCAATGAATGTATTTTACAAGGAAAACTAGTACATATAAAAGTTATATAATAAAAGGAATATTACAACAGTATGTTTTTCTGTTTGTTGTTATCATGTTCTCGAATCGTACGTAGGTATTTTTTATTGGATTCCCCCTTTGGTACAATCCAATAGAAAATGCCTACACATGGTTCTTGAACATGATAACAAAAGATATAAAAAGACACTGTTGTAATATTCCTATATATTGGCCATTCAGCTTTAGGTTTTTTCATTGTTTTCTTCTCCTTTTTCTTTATCACTTGGTCCAGACTTGGTACACTTGGTATTTGTGCATTATACATCACATGGAAAAAATAGCTCAAACTAAACTTAATTTCTCTCCTTACAAAAAAACTAAGAAAACAGAACTAGCTCACCAGGAATAGCCCTAGCATCCACAAAGGTTTTAGGTTTGATGCTCCTGCAAGCCACAAGAGCTGCATTGTTGTCAAATGATGTGTCACATACTCCGTACCATTGACCATCCTTGTGGATCTCTAAACCTCCAGCACGAGAACTTGGACCATTGTTGAGACGGACTGAAGCAAATACAAATTGGATACAAGCTTACCAACATGCTATCACCGTCAGAATGTATCTCCTTTTTTAAAGCTTTCATTCATGAAACAAACAAGAGCATGGCATGGGGGTGCAAATGTTCAGGTGTTCAAGTGCTTGAAAACTTTTAAGACGAAAAAGGCACAATTCTTTCAAAATGCATTCAGAGTTATCCTCCTTGTTAGTATAGGTTGCTCTTTTGATAATGAACAATATATATATTCTGAATTTCATGAGATTGTGTTCTGTTATGAGATATTACAAAATGTTGAAGCACAACATTTTGATGACGCAGAAACCTGGCTTTAGCAACAGCTTGTTTTTTCTTATAAAAAGCCAAGCTTGAATAAATCTATGATATCTTGATGAATGTCAAGAGAGAATATATTTAAATTTTGTTTGTGAAGGAGGATAACATATACCCAAGAACTTTTTTGAAGTACAAACTTGATAGATGCCATTGAGCCTTAGAAAATGTGTAACAATAAACAACTGATCACTCAATATGAAGTACAAAAATCAGATAATAAAGAAACCAGACAATTCTGATGAGAACCATTAAAATCGGTATTGTCTTGAAACTGTTATCCCATAACAAAACAACAAACTTTCAGGCTGGTTAAGATTTGCAGATTTTTCATCAATATCGAGATGTTAGAATTTTGAAATTCTTTTGGGGTTTTGGGGTAGAAATCAGTGTCAATAGTGAAGAAATTGATTGTAACAACTATTTCTTTCATTTTCCACAATGATTTCCAAAGCATTTTTCTGAAGGGGCGTAAAAAAGGGGTATTATGAGGGAAATGTGTTCATTTGATTTTAGGCCAAAATAATCTGTATCTCGAGCATCTCAGAAAATTCAACCTACCAGATTTGTAACAAAACACCCCAGCATCATCTCTATGTGTCTGACATTTGATGGAGAAAAACCAACTAATAAATGAACTAGACACCGGGCTGTCAAACCCCTTATGGGGACACTGGTGTATATTGTCCTCTGTCCCCTTACACTCCAGATGACTCAGCCAGATCTTCCCATCACCTTCTCCAAAATGAGCCCTTCCTACAGCTTCTCCGTCAGTAAAGTTCATCTGCCGACAGAATACACTGGCTTCTCGATTATCCCAGTATTTATCACAGACTGTTCCCCATTCTCCACCAACAGATAGTTCTACACGGCCGTAGTTATCACCTCCAACCATTCTGTATGCTATACCTACAATATACAAAACAGTTCAATACATAATTTATACATTTTTTTCAATTTGTTTCATAATAACTTAAACGGCATCTACAATGAATCTTAGAATGGTATATAACATTAGAGTTCATTGGTTACTTTCTTTATCTAACAAATCATTCTAAAAATGATAAAAAAAAGTCAAAACCTTAAATGATAAAAGAAATAACAAACAAATAAATTCTTTTCAGAGGTTTAGTCAATATGCCCTTGTCAGATTACCTTGACTTTTGAGGGTAGATATCAATGATAGCTATCATTATGTCAAAAAATAAATTAGCAAAAAAGTATTGGCAGATAAAAAGAATGTTAAGATCAGTACACTGACAGACAAATGGACACCAGTAAACAAACATGCCCATGATATACCAATACGGGACATAAATTAACTAATGTGATATTTTATTTGTATCATAACCTTTAAAATTCAGTGCTTTTTATGCTAAAACTACAAAAATTATTGATACACTCTAATAAGAGAGTAGCAAAAAGACGACATCATCTCCACTACAGTTCATATACAACTTCATTATGATAAGAGTGATAATAAACAAGTAAACTTTACAAATCTTATCCAGATCAATGGCTAATATCCAGTCCTGAAGTATGAAAAAACTTATTAACCCATTACCATTTGTCAAAATTTTACACTGGTCCAAATCCAAAGAAGTTACAGACAACAAATTCACTCAAATAAATTTTCTATCCATTGTTAATATTAAAGAAATTACTTGTAACAAGCAGTTCCTTCATTTTCCACAATGTAGTTCACATTTTTCTACCCAAAAGACAAAGAATCAAATTTCATCAAATTAAAATTGTCATACAAACTTCTTTCAAATTTGACCAGCCAGAAACATTTTTATCAGCAGGTAATGGTTTAATCCCCACAAACATACCTGATTCATTAAAACAGAGAGCAGCAGCAAAGTGGCTGTCTGAACAGTTACCCAAGCTTAACCTATCATCATACTGACAATCCACCAATCTCTTCTCTGATCCGGAACAGTTAAATCCTGACAGCCAATAGGGGCCATTTAGACCTTCTGATGACAACGCAGAATACTGATATGCAATTCCGTTGAGAAATCCTATGGATCGACAATAAACCAGAGCATCTTTGTCATCCCATCCTCGGCTACATACATAACCCGTCTCATCAAAATGTCTGGCTTCAACTACGCCTCTTGTACCCTCAGATAGTCTAAATGAATAAGTCTCTGTAAACAGATAATAAAAAAACTATTAATCCTATCCTACACAATCCGCTATTTTACAGTCAGGAAAAAAGCCTGGAAAAACATTGTGAAGAATGAAGAAATTGCTAATAACAAGCAATTTCTTAATTTCCCAGAAAGTTCTCTACTGAGAGAGTCAAACATTTTTTTACAATTTCATCAATTCAAAATTTTCTTCTGCAACTTCTTTGAATTTGGACAGGTATCAAACTTTGTTTTCTGGTATGTGGTTATGTAAAGTTGGTGACATCTTATTGTACTTTCAAAATATTATTATATTTTTCTAACCCTTTCCTGTTTTTTTCTTGATTTTAGACTTGTCCAATTTGAAAGAAGTTGCAGACGACAATTAAAAGTGATTACAATTAGAAAAGTAACCAACCTACAGGGTAGAAAATATAGTATTTTCTTCTTTTCCCACAATGATTTCAAAAGTATAAAATCACAGTGACGTAAAATCCCGAGTTTGCACAGGAAAGGGTTAACCTTTCACTTTCCGGAGTTCCATATATAGACTTCTCATGAAAAAGCTGATAAGGACTACCTGTTGTCAGATACACTCTATTGCTGAAACATGGTGTTGTGCAGACCAATTTTCTCCCTTTAAGCCTTTCCTGTTTAGTCCCTGGTTTTTATGTCCCTCTGATTTTATAACTGAGAAAACATTGAAGAAAAAGAAGAAATTGCCTGTAATAAGCAATTTCTTCTTTTTGCACAATATTTTCTACCCTACTGAATGTTTATTTTTCCAAATAAATCCCCCTAAGATTTTTGTCTGCAAAACCTTTGAATTTGGACAGGTCTAAAATTTATCAAAACAGGAAAGGGTTAACCAATTACCAGATGGCAAAATTTTATACTGGTCCAAATTGAAAGGAGTTGCTGACAACAATTTAAAATTTATGAAATTCTAGATTTTTTCAAGTTTCTTGGTAGAAAACATTGTGGAAAATGAAGAAATTGCTTTTTACAAGCAACTCCTTCATTTTAAACAATGTTATTTTCAACAGACGGGCGTCAGAAAACATCAACATGTTGAAATGGGTTAACCCTTTCCTGTTTTGCAAAATTTCAGACCTGCCAAATTCAAGGTTTTGCAGACAAAATTGGAAGTGAATTTAATTTGAAAAATAACCATTCAGTAGGGTAGAAAATATTGTGAAAAAAGAAGAAATTGCTTGTAGCAAGCAATTTCTTCTTTTTCCAAACGTTTTCTCAATTATAAAATCACAGGGACATAAAAACTAAGGATTGAACTGGAAAGGGTTAACATAACAAAGAATTAAATGCAGTTCTTGGGGCATAAGCTCAGAAACCATGATAAAGACTTTTGACAACAAAGAACTGTGGGTTTTATGACAACATTTTCAAAGTTTAAATAATGATTTCAACTATCTATAACTCAGAAATTCAGTCAAGATATCATTTTGCTCTTTTGTCATGTAATCTGAATTTTATCTTATGTACTATTATTATTTATAGCTTTGCTATATATCCTGCACATATGAAATATGTCTTATATTTTCTTTTCTTGTAAGGAGTATACAATGTTCCTAATCAGTGACTTAGCAGCCATACCTTCATCAATGACTTGATTTTCTCTAAAACAGGCCACAGCAGCATACTGTCCCGACTGACAGGTTTCATTCTGTAGACAGTCATAAATGGTTTTCTCTGTACCCTCACAGTGTAGAGTTTTATTGTTCAACAGGAAAGGCCAAACCATCTGACAAAAATCATTTACTTTGGTTTCAGTTTTATGCTCTTGTTAACAATCACTTATTGAATTAGAACACAAATATGAATTTTTGACATGTATAAGAAATATGATCATTGGAGACTTTATGGGAAAAAGAGTAATTGCTTTTAACAAGCAATTTCACCTTTTCTCAGTGTTCTTTACTCTTTTTTGCACTTATTTTCCAATCATAGTACAATTCAAAATGTTGTCTACAATTACTCTCAATATGGACCAGTCTAAATTTTTTTGGTCTGGTAATGGCTTAAAACAAACCTCACACATCTTCAACATTGAAAAGACAATATACCATAACATGCTTCTTTGCCCAAGCAAAATAGATTCTAGCATCTTTGAAATATGCATTATTTTAAGTTTAAATGCCACTTTGATTTCTATTCCCTCTCAGACTGTTTAAAAAACAGTATTCTAAAATGTATAGATTTGCAAAAATTAGAGATTGCTTATCAGAATACAATATGGTATTTTGTTAGCTATATATGTATCCAGTTAATCTATTTTAAGATTTCACTCAGAGAATTGCTCTGAGTCACATTGTGATTCTAACTGCTGACCCCACGGTTTCAGTTTGAAAAGATTTTGATTACAATCTAAAACCTCACAACCGATGCGTTGTGATTTCACTAGATGTTTTATTCCCTAGATGATTTTTGATTATGTAAACTTCAATCAGAACTATTGTGTATTGATAAACACACTTTCAATAGTTCTGTGGTAACCCTTTGATGTGATGAAATTCATGGATGCCCTTGTCACTTTGCTTTCTACTATTGAGCTAGGTCACATAAAAATGAGATTAACTCTTTCAAGGTTTTTGAAATTTTAGACTTGTCCAAATTCAAAGAGGTTTCTAACAACATCGAAAATTGGATTTGATTTTGAATGAAATCATCCAATGTGGAAGAAAATATTGTTGAAAAAGAAGAAATTGCTTGTAACAAGCGATCTCTTCATTTTCCACAATGTTTTCTCAAGTATAAAATCACAGCGACGTAAAATCCCGGGTTTGAACAGGAAAGGGTTATGGAGTGTCAACATCCAAATGTATTGAATTCGAAAATAACATCTGATTCAATGTTACAACCGGCAGACTTATACCATCACCGGCACTTTTGTCAGTTAAGGTGCACAGTTGACTCTTGACCCATGTTACCCCAAATGAAAGAGTGCCCCTTTGATCATGGAAAACATTTATATAAAGTTTCAAGGTCTTAGGTCAAATGGCTATTGAGTTATAGCACTGAAACAGTTTTAAATTAAAGTTCACTTGTGATCTTGACCTTTCACCTTGCCTTGGACCACTGGCAATGATTGTATGAAGTGTGATGGTTGTAGATCAACTGATACTAGAAATACAAAAGTCTACTGGCAAATGAACAGATAGACAGGCAGACAGACATTGTGAAACCTATATGCCCCCTTTACTTTATAGAAGGGGGTATAAAAAGCCATGTTTGCTAATCAGATAACCATGAAGACATTATATGATTCATACTTAAGAATCAAATACTCTTTTAGGTTTGTTTTGAGGTATTTGTGAAAAAATTCTCTGCTAGGTTTTATTTCATCTTACATCTTTTTTAATTATCTAAACCAAACAAGACTTACAGGTCTAAAAGCAGAACAACAAATAGCCTTTCCGTCCATGTATCCCATCTCCTGACAAGCTTTTCTTGCTGTGACATCATCAAAACCATCATCACAAATAAAGTTCCAGCCATCGTCATAGTAATACTGTAAAGCTCCGATTTGGTCCTCAGAATCACCCAATAACTTGACTGAAAAAATGCAATATTTTATTTGTTAACCCATTCCCACACAATGACCCCATTTAATACCCCTCAAATAAAAAAAGTTTTGGAAAGCATTGTCGACAATGAAGAAATTGCTTGTTACAAGCAATTTCTTCAATATCCACAATATTTTCTAACCCAAAAGATAATGAATTTTAAAATTTCATCAACTAAAAACTGTTGTCTGCAACTTCTTTCAATTTGGGCTTGTCTTAAAGTTTGATGTGTGTTAAAGGGTCAACCCATTACTATATGACAAAATTCTAGATTGGTTCAAAATCAGAGAAGTGTCACGAATTGTGAATGTGGTTTTGTAAATGAATAAACGACTGTGACAGAAACCCTTGAATTTGATTCCCTAAAATGGCATATACACTGCAACTCCTCTATAACGCTACCGGGCACAGCGCTGACTCCATTACAACGCGGGGTCCGCTTGGCTCCCAAAGTTTTGGAGGGGGGGGGGCATTTCAGGTTGCAGATGCTGAGATACGATGATAATGCTGATTTGGCCGCGATTTTTTCATCCCGTCTTCGGCCCGCTCGAAGAAAAAGGGTTGCACATAAAAATCGATAATTACCCGCTGCCAGGTAAGTTTTTAACACCTTACGTGGACGGTCCTGGTCATTAATGCATTACTTCAGAGGTAATTGCTTTGATTGATTGATGACACGCGTAGTGTTTAAATTTACAAAATTAGTTTGATTGTTTGGTCTTACTGTTTGACATTGGGATGATCAATGCCTTAGGTCTTTTATTTTTTTTTAAATCAATAGAGAAAAGGCACGCACCTCGGAATCCTTCAGTTACGAACCATGAAGGTTATGCGATTAAAATAATAGACTGTTTCACTCTTAGCGTTCTTAATTTTCTTCAGTCCTCGGTAGGACGTGTTCTTAAAGTAATGCGCGAGAGTGAAATTAGACAAATTGACTTGAGCCTACTATTTATATCACTTCATAGTTTGCTGGTATCCGGAGCTCGTAGAGAATAGTGGCTTCCAGATAAAAACGCAACAATGTCCTTTGAAAACAATCAGTTGCAGTTGCGATACAGAAAATACAGAAAATACCTAAATTTTAATTGTAAATGTCACAATATCGGAAGATTCTCATCTGAAAAGGGATAGATAATATATGTAGATTAAAATAAAATACCGTTATTTTTCCGCGATTCTTTCAATAATCCGAAAATTTATTGCCATTCTGTATGATCAAACTCACGGCAAAAAAATCGTCGACAAATTTGAAGTCAAGGTTTTTTTGGGTACAGTTTATTTTATTCTGAGGGAGGGAAGGTGATCAAAGGTGCCGCCGCCAGATGTTCAGCTATTTATGGGAGAGTTTCCGGAGATGACACGTGCCAGACGCGTATCCCGTGAGAATTCTTGCTGACCGAATTTTTACTCTTGTCATAATGAAACCAGACATTTCGCCGTCTCGGATATTTTTCGATTATTATTACCTTCATTTTTACGATTAAAAGTTAGCCGCTACAGAGTTTAATCCAGTTTTGTATACGTGCAACTGGTCGGTTTAAATTCCCGATTCATAAATGACTAGGTTCAGATAGAGTTCTTTGTCGGTTTATTGTTACCGTATTTTCAACAATGGTAAAGAAATTAGACCAAGTCCATTACCGCTAAAGAGGTTCGAAGGTCGACCCACGCGACATTTTCTCAACGCTTTAGTAACCCCAGGTGTTCAACAACTCGTCGGTCTCCAAGGAGACATCGCTATGCGGAATACTTAGATTTTATCCCTTTTGTTTAAGGATGGAAATATTTACGTCCGTGTAAAACTAAATTCAATTAGATTAATGCCGATGACCATCATAATAATAAAACATATCTCGGGTAAAAGTTCTAGCTTCTCAATATTGGGAGAAAGAGAACCACAATTTATAGACCTGTAGAAATTTACGGATTATTCAATCCTGATAGACCGGGAAGGTAAGGTTAGAAATTAATTCTCCGCACACTGAATTTCGTCGGTTTCTGCTAAAATCTCGTAACTACAGTTGTTGTTTTTCATTTCCAGACTAGTAACTTGTATAGAATTAAACTTGTTACAGGAATCTTATCACTAATTATCGGGTGTTTAGTTCCGATTCCGACGAATGAAAATTTCAGTTACTGCGGGGGGGGGGGCGTTATAGCATAATAACTCCACTTCTTCCGCTGTTTCATTTCTTGGACCCCACCAACAGCGTTATAATGGAGCTGCAGTGTACTAAGGCATTCCACAATATTTTAATGAATATTACATATATATTTTTTTCTAAATACACTTTATGAATAAATGTACTTTGATCTTTGGTAATGACCTTAAATTGGAACAAGCAGAAATATTTACCACAAGGATTACACCTGTAGCAAAAAAATCCCTTTATCTCACAGCAAAAGTTTAAACTGGTCAAAATATAAAAAAATTGAAGATTACATCTATTAATTGCTCAAATTTAAAATTCTTTTATTTTCGGCTATAAAAAATTGTTGATAATGAAGAAATTGCTTGTAACAAGGAGTTTCTCTTGTTTACATTGTTTTCTAAAAGTTTTATTTGGGATGGGTAAAAACCGGGATTGTGTGAGAATAGGTTAACCCTTTCCTGTACAATCCCCGGTTTTTATGACCCTGTAAATTTATTATTGAGAAAACATTGTAGAAACAAGGTGCCAAATTGTCACAAGATACGCCCGTCACACTGCTTAATATTAACTGGGGGTTTGAATACAACTGATGTTATTTTGAATGAATATTTTTTGTCAAACAAAGTATGAAAAACAACAAAGGGCAATAACTCAAAATATACACTAGGTAGAGTTATGGTTCTTGTACACTGCACTCCCACTTGGTGAGCTCTATCCATCCATGAAGTTTCATGATTCTAGCTATAATACTTTTAGAGATATACTCCGGACAAAATTCAAGTATGAAAAACAACAAAGGGCAATAACTCAAAATAAACACTAGGTAGAGTTATGGTTCTTGTACACTGCACTCCAAGTTGGTGAGCTCTATCCATCCATGAAATTTCATGATTCTAGCTATTATACTTTTAGAGATATACTCCATAGAATTCAAGTATGATAAACAACAAAGGGCAATAAATCAAAAAATAGGCCAGGTAGAGTTATGGTTCTTGTGCACTGCACTCCCCCTTGGTGAGATCTATACACCCATGAAGTTTCATGATCCTAGCTATAATACTTTTAGAGATATACTCCAGACAAGATTCCAGTATGAAAAACAACAAAGGGCAATAACTCAAAAAAAAGGCTAGGTAGAGTTATGGTTCTTGTACACTGCACTCCCCCTTGGTGAGATCTATCCATCCATGAAGTTTCATGATTCTAGCTATTACACTTTTAGAGATATACTCCGGACAAGATTCAAGTATGAAAAACAACAAAGGGCAATAACTCAAAATATATGCTTGGTAGTGTTATGGTTCATGTACACTGCACTCCAACTTGGTGAGCTCTATCCATCTAATAAATTTCATGATTCTAGCTATTATACTTTTAGAGATATACTCTGGACAAGATTCAAGTATGAAAAACAACAAAGGGCAATAACTCAAAAAATAGGCCAGGTAGAGTTATGTTTCTTGTGCACTGCACTACCCTTGGTGAGATCTATACACCCATGAAGTTTCATAATCCTAGCCATTAAACTTTTAGAGATAAACTCCGGACAAGATTCAAGTATGAAAAACAACAAAGGGCAATAACTCAAAAAATAGGCCAGGTAGAGTTATGGTTCTTGTACACTGCACTCCTACTTGGTAAGCTCTATCCATCCATGAAATTTCATGATTCTAGCTCTTATACTTTTAGAGATATACTCTGGACAAGATTCAAGTATGAAAAACAACAAAGGGCAATAACTCAAAAAATAGGTCAGGTAGAGTTATGGCTCTTGTGCACTGCATTCCCCCTTGGTGAAATCTATACACCCATGAAGTTTCATGATCCTAGCTATAATACTTTTAGAGATATACTCCGGACAAGATTCAAGTATGAAAAACAACAAAGGGCAATAACTCAAAAAATAGGCCAGGTAGAGTTATGTTTCTTGTGCACTGCACTCCCCCTTGGTGAGATCTATACACCCATGAAGTTTCATAATCCTAGCCATTAAACTTTTAGAGATAAACTCCGGACAAGATTCAAGTATGAAAAACAACAAAGGGCAATAACTCAAAAAATAGGCCAGGTAGAGTTATGGTTCTTGTACACTGCACTCCTACTTGGTAAGCTCTATCCATCCATGAAATTTCATGATTCTAGCTCTTATACTTTTAGAGATATACTCTGGACAAGATTCAAGTATGAAAAACAACAAAGGGCAATAACTCAAAAAATAGGTCAGGTAGAGTTATGGCTCTTGTGCACTGCACTCCCCCTTGGTGAAATCTATACACCCATGAAGTTTCATGATCCTAGCTATAATACTTTTAGAGATATACTCCGGACAAGATTCAAGTATGAAAAACAACAAAGGGCAATAACTCAAAAAATAGGCCAGGTAGAGTTATGGTTCTTGTGCACTGCACTCCCCCTTGATGAGATCTATACATCCATGAAGTTTCATGATCCTAGCTATAATACTTTTAGAGATATACTCCGGACAAGATTCAAGTATGAAAAACAACAAAGGGCAATAACTCAAAAAATAGGCCAAGTAGAGTTATGGTTCTTGTGCACTGCACTCCGTATTGATGAGAAGAATATAATTGCCAAGTTTAAAGTCAATCGGACTTAAGGTGACAGAGTTATGCTCCGGACAAAGAAGTGGACACCGCCGGACGCCCTGACGCCCGGACAACCGGACGCCCGGACACCCGGACGCCCGGACGCCCGGACACCACGGGTGATCCCATAATACGTCCCGTCTTCGACGGGCGTATAAAAAAAAGAAATTGCTTGTAACAAGCAATTTCTTCTTTTTCTACAATATTTTCTACCCTACTGAATGATTATCTTTCAAATTATATCCACTTTCGATTTTATTTTGGGCTATAAAAAATTGTTGATAATGAAGAAATTGCTTGTAACAAGGAGTTTCTCCATTTTTTACATTGTTTTCTAAAAGTTTTATTTGGGATGGGTAAAAACCGGGATTGTGTGAGAATAGGTTAACCCTTTCCTGTACAATCCCCGGTTTTTATGACCCTGTAAATTTATTATTGAGAAAACATTGTAGAAAAAAAAAGAAATTGCTTGTAACAAGCAATTTCTTCTTTTTCTACAATATTTTCTACCCTACTGAATGATTATCTTTCAAATTATATCCACTTTCGATTTTTGTCTGCAAAACCTTTGAATTCGCGAAACAGGAAAGGGTTAACTGACCTTCAATTTTGATCTTGAAAAACACTTTGAAAATAATGCCAGAACCGGAAATTCATGAAAAGCTTTAGCTGAATATTACCAAAATATGACAGTAAGCATCAGTGTGCACAACACAGTGGTTGGCCAAACCCCCTGTCTGTAACAAGGCAGTTTGACTAAGATATAAAATGACAATAGTGTGCAAAATATACAAAAGAACCTGAAACATAATATAAATCATTGCATCATTACTTCAGCTTGAGTATGTTGTAAGTTTAAGCCTACAAACCAACAAAAAATCTTGTAATAAATATCAGAGGTCAACATTCACTTTCTGTCATGATGAAAGATGTAAGTAGTGAATCAAAATTTTGATATCGGTGATCCTTCAAACACTAAATACAGGTAAATCTTACCTCCAGTGTAACACATAACCCCTACATCGTCATTATGGTCATCACAATAATAAGACTCCTGAATACCCCCATGGGGACAGGCACTAAGGTTTCTTTCATTTCCAACACATCTGAAACATAAATAATACAAACAAATTCTAAATAATGGTTTGGAATATCGAATCATTCCAACAAACAGGAAGTGATATTTTCATTTGGAAGCCAGAGGGACAGAATATGCTCCAAAATATCCATCATAAAAATTCCTACAAGTGACATGGCCTTCAGGTTTTATTTTTGATTTTCCATGTTTTCTACAAAAAAGATTACTTTTTCTGAACTTGATATGACTTCTTATTGTCATCTAAAATTTTGCTGTATGGTAATGGGTTAATTTGGGCAACATGTAAACAGCCTATTGTCTTGTAAGTTGTCTCATTACTAGATGGCAAAATTTTAGAAAAGTCCAAATTGAGAGGAGTTGCAGATGACAAGTAAAAGATTATGAAATTCTACATTTTTTAACTGTCTGGGTAGAAAATATTGTGTTATGTGAATGATTGATTGATTGAATGGGGTTTAACGCCGCTTTTAACAGTATTTCAGTCGTATTTCAGCTGTAAAGTGGGTAGCATTGGTTAGAATCCATTGCCTCTCTCTATATGTGCATGATAAGATCTTGTATGAGTTAGGACCAAGATGGAAATAAGAGTCTTTCGCCCCTTTATCGTGTTATCCTCGAGGAAAAAAAATTATCAAGGCTGCTGGAGCACCTAACAATGGATTCCTGGTATTTCTCACACCAGTACTACCACTACATCCTTTCCTAGCCTCCAGCTGCTATCCCACTTAGGTTTACAATTATCCACCCATTGGTTAGAGACAAATGTCGGAAAGAATATGTGCCGCCGCCGGGGCTCGAACCCATGACATCCCATGATTGTGTCATATGAAGAAATTGTTTATTACAAGCATTTTATTCATCTTACCCAATGTTTTGCGCAATTTCTTTTGAGGGGCATCCACATGGGTCATTGTGTTGGAATGGGTTAAAAAGATTCAGGTAGCCTTCTTGCTCATCTCTTTTTTTTCTTATGCAATCTCTGCAACTCTTTTCAGAAAATAGCTTAAGGGCACTTGATGGGCAAAATCATGTTTAAAGCCGAGGATCACAAAATCATTGTCTTACCTAAAATCTATTGAGTAAGACTTCCCTGAGGGTAGTGAGTTATATTTTCCGTTGTATGAATCCCCTGTAGCATATCCCAGCTGTCTACACAGTACGTGAGCCTCTGACGTGCCCCACGTGTTGCGTGTACTACACACTGTATACCATTCGTTCTTGTAAGAAAACTCCACTCTGCCATATTGGTTATCCCCACCATTGATTCTATAGGCTATGTCTAGATGCGAAACACAGACAAAATATCATTTATTGGGTAAATAACATATGCTTGTAAGGATATGGGGTCTGTTTTTTCAATGGTTATCAATGATTATAATGAGCAATTGTTGTAGTATTTTTGATAAAACTTGCCACTGACCTTCAGGAATGACCAATCGATGGCCTCACCCAATTGCTGCTTTGGCAAAGCCCTCTGGCTCAGAAAAGAAGTCCTGCTGATTTTAAACAGTGTCATATTGCAAAATTCATAGCAATGAGCATGTAACAAGAAAGAGAAGTGGTTGGCGACCTAATCATCGTAACTACAGCTTGAATAAGCTGTAGTTACAACATTTAGGTCGACAAACCAACAATAATGTTTCACATAAAAAGCAGCCAATGTCACAGTTCAAATGAAAATTTTGGGCTGAAAGAATAATATGTCTATTGATTCCTTAACCCATTCCAACTCAACAAAATTTTAGACTGGTCCAAATTGAAAGGAGCTGCAGACGATATTTTCAAGTTTGTGGAATTTGAATTTTCTTTGACTTTTTGGATAGAAAACATTGTGGATAATGAAGAAATTGCTTGTAACAAGGAATTTCTTCATTTTCCACAATGTTTTCTAAAGCCGTTATATTGAGGGGCTTAAAAAGGAGGGATTGAATGGGTTAAGTGACAGCTTGGGTTGGTCAATTGATGCATTAATGAATCATTATACTCTAGTATGAACCAGAGAGTTCAGGCACAGATATTTCATGATTAAACAAAATTTAAGGTTTTCTTTGTAATCTCTTTTCTATTAATAAATTCAGCTACTTTCACAATTTTTTCTGTATTTCCCTCAAAAAGTCCTAAAAGGTTTACATAAACCCATTAACAGACAATAAAATTTTAGACTGGTTCAAGTTTTCTTTAGCATGCAATTTCTCCACAATGCTTTCCAAAGCTTTTTTCCTTTGGGGGAGGGAGGGGGGGGGGGGGAGAATGGATTAACCTAATCCTATTACCAGACGGCAAAAAGTTAGAATGATTCAAATTACAAGGAGTTGCAGACGACAATTGAAAGTTGATGAGATATTAGACTTTTCAAACTTTCTTAGCAGAGAACTTTGTGAAAATGAAGAAACTGCTTGTTGCAAGTAGTTTCTTAATTTTCCAAAATCTTTTCCATATTGTTAGTCTTGAGGGGCATCAAAAAGTGTCAATGTGGGAGAATGGGCTAACCCATTCCCACACAATCCCTCCTCTTTACGCTCCATAAGCAAAAATCTTTGAAAACATTTAGAAAATGAAGAAATTGCTTGTAAAAAAGCAATTTCTTCATTATCCACAATATTTTCTATCCCAATAGACGAAAAAATATCCAATTCCATCAACTTGAAATTGTCATCTGCAACATCTGTCAATTTGGACCAGTCTAAAATTTTGTCGTTTGGTAATGGGATGAGAAATGCATTACATTTTTAGATACGAACAAGGCCATCAGTTTCTATAAGGACCAACAACATTTTACAAAATAAGACTTTGAAATAATATACATCAACCAGTTTATTCTACAGGTACTTCAAACAAAAGGTTGTTCTTACCTCTGTCATCAAAACAGATGACCCCAGCATAGTGACCTTGATCTTCACATTCTGTGACCTTGCCAAATCCTTTGTGTTGACAATCACTAAGTTTAGTTTCATTACCTAAATTAAACAAAAAAAGACATATTCTCTTAAGATTGTTACAAATTACTGTAAATCTGAGGAAAGGTTTGAATAGAAATTACAAAAAATCTCTTCTATCAAACAATGGTGTATCAAAAAAGTATGGAAAACAAGAATCTTGCAAGCTCATGCCATGTTTATCAGAAAGTGTTAGGAAGTGAAAAATTCTAATTAACAAAAGCCAATATTCTGTCAAAAGACCACTGTCTATGGGTGCCCAAAACTTAGCTATTTGGTGCCTAGTAGTAAATGAAAAAAATTATGTTGAAAAGGTAGTTATAATTTTTTAAAACAAAACTAGAAATAAGCACAAAGCAGACTAATACCCCCAACAGCGCTAGTCTATATACAAGTGCTATCCACCAAAGGGCTGTAACAGAAAATGGACTTTTTAATTAAAGGGCCATAAATCAGTCCAAAACCAATGGAACATAATCAAAATAGGATATGCACATGTCTGACTAATGCCTAGTCTTTCTGTGAAATTTGAATCAAATCAGTCCATTGCTTGCTGAAAGATTGAGCGGACATAATTTTTCTAACAAGGGTCGTAACTCCATCAAAATCAAGGACCATAACCAAAATAAAAAATGCACATCTCTGCTTGATACTGATTATATCAGTGAAGTTTGAATAAAATCCATCCAATAGTTGCAGAGAAATTGAGTGGACACGCAAATGCTACAGAAATGTAACAAAAAAGGTCTTTTTAATCAAAGGGCCATGACTCTGTCAAAATTCAATGGATCATAACCAAAAACGGATATGCACAGGTCTGACTTATAAAGAGTCTTTCTGTGAAATTTGATTCAAATCAGTCCAATGTTGCTGAGAAATGAGCAGACGTGATTTTTCTATCAAGGGCCAACACTAAGTCAATAATCAATGATATGAATATGTACAGCTCTGCTTGGTACTGATTAAATCAGTGAAGTTTGAATAAAACCTGTCAAATAGTTACAGAGAAATTGAGCAAAAAAGCCAGACAGACCCACGGACCGACTTACCGACAAGCTGACTCCTATATACCCCCAAACATAGTTTATGGGGGTATAAAAAGCATTTAGGGTTTTGACCCTGATAGTATTTATTTCTATTTTGAAAGCCAATATATATTCCAAGTTTATAACTTTAGTAATGACAGAGATATCACAAAATGTCATTATTTTAACTGCAATGATGATATTGATGCCGAGGCTTTGGAAATACTTCAAAAAATAACTAAGCTAAAATACATTGAGAGTTACCTCCCTTTATAGTATTGATTTATATAGTTAAAGTTAGCATGCAAGTCAGATCTCAAGAAGTATCTCAAATGATAATGTGACAAAGTATTAATAATGAAACTCCGACATTGGCAACCATTTGTGTGAAACATTTATTTTGTTTGGCGACTTCAACAACTTAACTACAGCTTATTCAATCTGTAGTTACGACATTTAGGTCGCAAAAAAAATTCTACTGTGTTGATACATGCTACCGACCATAGTTTTTACAAAACAATACAGTTTAAAATCAAAGCAATACTTCCTGTCGGAGTCCATGTGCGTTAACAAAGCAGTAAGTTGGCAGGGCCAGCAATAGGTCAATTTTGTGACAAGACACAAGGTTTGCCATTTCCATACACAAGAATTGATACCCACCTCTACATCTAACATCACTGGTCCAGTATGGTCCGTCATAGTTTAGGTACACCACTGTTTTATAATGGTAGTATGCAGACCCATTGTTGAAGCCCAATTCTCGACACACGACTCTAGCATCCTCATCTGTCCAACCAGTCCAACATATACGTCCACTGATACCCATATAGTTCAGGACAACTTGGCCGGTATAACCAAGGGAACCTTTTAGTCTTAAAGAGTAATCTGTAAATGTACATTGTAAACCAGTGTAAGTATTGAAGCATTTTTTTAGAAACCAGAAAATCAACCAAGGACATGTTGAGCCTGCCGAGTTTTTTACCTTGAGCTGTAACATTGACCTTAGAGCTATCTAAAAATTTGTTGAAATCGGCTCATCTTCTCATGATGGAGAACAATTGGATCAAATGATTCTAAAATCCATTTATAAATGTAAGAGATATGCTTTGAACTAGACTAACTCAATTTGAATGCTTGACCTTACGCAATGACCAAGACTTTCACCTATCCATTTTTTTTTCAAATGACAGATATACTCATGATGGTGAACAATTGTGCCAAGTTCTTTTGAAATTCATACATAAATGTAATATATACTCAACACAAATTTAGATGGACTGATGTACTAAATTATCAAAATACATAGACTTAAGATAGTGACAACTTATATGTCTTGCTCAGCGCAAGCTGACTTCAAAATAGTACCCTAAGACTTTATGCAATACCTGGATGCAATAGATAAAGCTTTTAAACTAATTATCAATATGGTGCTAGAAAACATATTTCATCTCATAGAATCAATGAAATACAGTCAAGCTGGTTTTTAAACCATTCCCATACAATCCTTCCTTTTTGTGCCCCTCAACAAAAAAGCTTCAGAAAACATTGTGGAAAATGAAAAAATTGCTTGGA
Source organism: Fragum fragum (assembly GCA_946902895.1). Classification (NCBI taxonomy): domain Eukaryota; kingdom Metazoa; phylum Mollusca; class Bivalvia; order Cardiida; family Cardiidae; genus Fragum; species Fragum fragum. The sequence goes on along the minus strand of OX336370.1, from coordinate 65,233,995 downwards.
TCAAGCAATTTTTTAATAATCCACAATGCTTTCTAACCCAAAACAACAAAAACAATAAAAAGAAATTCTATAAGCTTTAAATTGTCATTTGCAGCCTCTTTCAATCTGGACCAGTCTAAAATTTTGTTGTGTGGGAACGGGTTAAACTTTATACTAAGGATATCCAAACAACCCTTCAACTTGCTGCTGCCCATTTCAGTGACATTAAAATCACGACCTTGAGAGATAACTTTTGCCAAAAAAAGTCTTAACCCAATATCACATGGCAAAATTTTAGACAGGTCCAAATTCTAAAAAGTTGCAGACTTCAATTTCAAATTAAGAGAATTTTTAGTATATCCATCTTTTGGGGTAAAAAACGAGGTTGAAAATCAAGATACTGCTTTTAACAAGCAATTTCTTCATTATCAATCTTGCTTTCCCCAAGTTTTCAGAGGGAGGTAAAAAGCAGGATTATGCAGAAATGGGTTAACATATGGAAATCATATATTAAATATGAAACAATGGGCACTCACCACACAGAAGACATGCCTTATATCTTTTTTCTGGCAACCTCATTGACAAACACAACAATATGCCCTTTGACCTACCTATGGTGATCATAACACTATGTCATGCAACAGTCAGAGTCATATCTAAACTATATATGTATTGTGTTGTTAAATAAAAAGGATTCCTCTTCATTAGAACCCTAATAATAGTGATTCTCTGCTTGATTGCAGCTAACTTTATCCACAAGTATTAGAATAAAAGACAAGAGCAGGCCCCTTTTAACAGCAACTTCTGATTAATTGCAATGAAAGAGTTGACAAATTAGAGTTGCAATTACAAGGATTCGACTTTACTGCATGTCAAAATTAATTCAAGTTGTCAAAGACCATTCGAAGACAGCGCTAATTGAAACAAAAGATCCAGTTTGCAGTATGGCTCCTAAAAGTTTTAGGAAGTTGTGATAAAACAGTTATCTACAAAAATATCTACCTGTTTTTGATGTAGTATCATTGTAGCATACAACAGAAGCATATTCATTCCGGGAACACCTTGTGGCATTGTACACCAGGTCACAGTCTGTAATCTGGGATTCTGTCCCCTTACATTTGGGCCTGTAGGATGTCATAGATCCAGTATTATACCCATAGGGTGAACAACATACAGGCATACCATGTTCATGTCCTAGAGCTCTACAGGCAACACCTGAAAATACAAGATGGAAAAGCTTAACCCCTGTCATGCTGAACCTGGAATATTCTGGTTTAGGCTGGAGGTATAGACAAAGATCAGCCTGCACATTAGTGCAGTCTGATCTTGGTCTACATCTCCTGCTTGTGCTTTTCCTGCCAGAGAATTTACAAAATTGATTGTCAAAAGAAATATTGCTTGTTGAACTACAAGTACTTTCAGTACTCTCAGCCCTTTGATTTTAATGCAATTCCATATGGGATTTTATACAGCATGACAAGGGTTAATTATCTATTCAAAGCTCTTTGAAATTTTAAACTCACTCATTTTCTGCTTCTTAAAATTGTTTGAATTAAAATATGAACATGAACTATCACCTAACCCATTACCAGACAGCAAAATTTTTAGACTAGTCCAAATTGAAAGGAGATGGAGACATCAATTTCAAGTTGATAAAATTTTGGATTTTTGTACCTTTGCAGTATAAAACATTGTGGATAATGAAGAAATTGCTTGTAACAAGCTATTTCTTCTTTTTCTGAAATGTTTTCAAAAGATGTCTTCATTGGAATGTCTAAAAGCATCATCAATGTGTTAACATGATTATAATTTCCCCCACCAGGACCTTGTCACAACAATAGTTTTGGCTAACCCTAACACTAAATCTATTTGTTTGTAAGGAGTTTAAAGACCCTTTGAACAATGTTTCAGTTATATCACTACATAGTTCACTTATTTAACCCATTACCAGACGGCAAAATTTTAGACTGGCCCAAATTGAAAGAAGTTGCAGACGACAATACAAAGTTTATGAAAATTGGATTTTTTCGACTTTCTGGGTAGAAAATATTGTGGAAAATGAAGAAATTGCTTATCACAAGCAATTTCTTCATTTTCCACAATGTTTTTCCAAGCTTTTTTTCTTTGAGGCGTTTAAAAGCGTCATTGAGTGGGAATGGATTAATTGCATCCTAGTTATCATCAGTACTAGGCTAGGGCTATACATTTACATACAAATATATACTACATGCTCGTAGTTCAGTATTTGAGTTAAGTTTGAAGAATCCTTACGTCAAATGACCCAGATGACTAATTATTAGACTGACTCAAATCAAAAGAAGTTGCAGACAATAAATTTAAAGTTTAGGAAATTTTGGATTTTTTCATCTTTTTTGGTAGAAAACAAAGTGGAAAATGAAGAAATTTCTTGTAACAAGTAATATAACACAAGAGGCCCATGAGGGCCTGAGACGCTCTACTGGTTATCAAGTTTTCCGTTAAAGAAATCTGATATTTAAGGAAGTTAATTGCTCAAAGAAGAATGCATAAAGAAAAAAAAGGGGCTTTATCCCCTTTATCATTTTAAGCAACAATCCTCAAGGCCCCTTTTCCAATGTTTCATGACGGATCCACTCCATTTCCAAAAGAAAGTTACCTTATGACCCTACAATCATTCTGTGAATATTTCATCAGAATCTGACAATAATTGTGGACTTAATCACATAAACAGGATTGTTTTGAATAAAAATCAATAAGGCCCCTTTTCCTGTGTTTTCTGATGGATCAATTTCATTCCAAAAGGAAATTTCCTTACAACCTGACAATTGTCCTGTGAAATTTAAAAGGCAACTTGATAATGATTGTGATCTTCATCACATACACAAGAATGTTTTGAATGATAATCTGTAAGGCCCCTTTTCCTGTGTTTCAAATGCCACAATTATTCCATGCATCTTTGAAGAGAATCCAATAAAACTGTTGACTTTATTGTGTTAACAAAGATATTAAATTCAAGTTCTCATAGGGCCCCTTTTCCCGTGATATTTTACTGTTGGTTTTATCATTCTATGAAAGTTAAAAGTGAATCCGATGAAATATTGGAAATTCATTATGTTTACTAGAATATTTAAAAAAAAAAATCATATGGCCCCTTTTTACATGATACTTGATGGATTGTACCCAGTTCTGAAAAGAACCATCTAAGTATTTGTACAATCATTCTGTGAAATTTTGAAGTGAATCTGGTGAAATCAAGGGACATCATTGTGTTAACCAGAATATTTAAAAAAGTTTTTCATAAGGCCCCTTTTTATGTGACCCTTGCTATAGTCAGATCCACTGTCAAAATCAACAATTGGAATGATGGTACAATCAATCTGTTTAATCTGTGGAATTTATTGTCTTAATGAGTTTATAGTGAAATATTCATAGGGCCCCTTTTCTCATGATACTTTACAGAACAAACCAAATTTCAAAAGGAACAATTCTAATGAAGGTAGAATCATTCTTTAAAAGTTAAAGAGAATCAATGAAAACAGTGGACTGAATTGTGTCAAGAATTTTTGTAACTAAATTTTCATAAGGCCCGTTTTTCTGTGAAACTTAACAAATCAGACCCAATGTACAAAGGAACAATCCTAATGATAGTTTGAAGAAAATGATAAAGACTGAGGACTTAATTGAAATAATGATGTTTTGTAATAAATTTTTTATAAGCTCCCTTTTCTTGTGTCACTTAACCAATCAGACCTAATTTACAAAGGAACAATCCAAATGATGGTACAATCATTCTATTAAAGTTTGAAGAGATTCTGATAAAGACTGAGGGCATTGTTGTGTTTATGAGGATTTGGTAATACTTTTTGATACAGCCCCTTTTCCTATGATACTAGACAGATCAGGCCCAATTTGGAATAAAACAATCCTTTTGATGGTACAAACATTCTGTGAAAGTTTGAATAGAATCTGATGAAAACTGCAGACTTTATCTTGGTGTCAAATTTTCAAAATTAAATTTTCATAAGGCTCCTTTTCCTGTGATACTTGAAGGATCAGGTCTCATGTCAGCATCAACAATCGTGATTATTGTACAATGATTCTGTGAAGGTTTGAATAAAATCCAATGAAAGCTCTGGACTTGGTTACAAGGATTATAGATAAAATTCTCTAAAGGCCCCTTTTCCCATGATACTAGACAGATCACGCCTAATTTGAAAAGAAAGAATCCTTATGATGGAAAAATCATTCTGTGAAAGTTTTAACAGAATCTGATGAAAACTGTTGACTTTATTGTGGTACAATGATTTTAAAATTAAATTTCATAATGCTCCTTCCTGTGATACTTGACGGATCAGGTCTAATGCAAACATCAACAATCATTATTATTGTATAATTATTCTGTGAATGTTTGAAGAAAATCCGATGAAAGCTCTGGACTTGGTAACAAGGATTTATAAATGAAATTTTCATAAGGCCCCTTTTCCTGTGCTTCTTGACAGTTCAAACCCTGTTATGAAAAGAATGATAGTTATGACCTTCCAATCATTCTGTGAAAGTTTCAACAAAATCTGATCAAAGATGTGGGCTTTATTGTGTTAACAGGGTTTTATTAATTGAATTTTCATATAGCCCCTTTTCCCATGTTACTTGATGGATCTGAACCAATTCTAAAGGGAACTCTTCTTACAAAAGTATAATTATTCTGTTTGAGTATAGAGACAACCCCATCTCGTCTGTGGACTTACAAGCATTAATTAAGATTTTTTTAATTGAATTTTCCTAAGGCCCCTTTTCCTATGTTTCTCAATGGATCAGACCCAATTTTAAAGGAACAATCCTTATGATGGTACAATCATTATGTGAAAGTTTGAAGTCAATCAGGTGAAATCTAGGGCCATTACATGTTAACTAAGATTTTTTTTATTAAATTTTCATAGGGCCCCTTTTCCCATGAAACTTGATGGATCAAACCTACTTCCAAAAGGAACAATCCATTTAATGTAATAATCATTCTGGGAATGTTTGGAGAGAATTTGTTGAAAACTATGGACTCTATTGTGTTTACGAGGACTTTTTCAATCAGGCCCCTTTTTCCCGTGGTCCTTGACTGATCAAACCAAATTTTGAAAGGAACAATTCTTATGATGGTACAATCATTCTGTGAAAGTTTGAAGTCAATCAGATGAAAACTGTGGACTCTAGAGTGTTAACAAAGATCTTTGAATTGAATTTTAATAAGGCCCCTTTTCCCATGTTTCTTGAGGAATCATATCCGATTCCAAAAGGTACAATTCTTATGATGGTACAATCATTCTGTGAAAGTTTGAAGAGAATCCGTTGTAAATTGTTGGCTCTAGATTATTAATGAGAATTTTTAATTAAACATTTCATAAGGCCCCATTGTCCTGTGCTTCTTGAAGGATCATACCAAATTTCAAAAGGAACAATCCTTATGATAGTACAATCATTCTGTGAAAGTTTGAAGGGAATCCGATGAAAACTATTGACTCCAGAGTGTTAACAAGAATTTTTTAATTAAATTTCATAAGGCCCCTTTTCCCCTGTTTCATGACAGATCAGACCCATTTTAGAAAGGAACCATCCTTATGATTGTACAATCATTCTGAGAAAGTTTGAAGAGAATCCGAAGAAAACTGTGGACTCTATCGCGTAAACGAGGATTTTTAATGGAGTTTTTGATTGAATTATCATAAGGCCCCTTTTCCCATGTTTCTTAACAGATCATACCCATTTTCGAAAGGATTGATCCTTATATTGGTACAATCATTCTGTGAAAGTTTGAAGAGAATCCAATGAAAACTTTGGACTCTATCGCGTAAACGAGGATTTTTAATTGAATTTTCAATTAAATTTTCATAAGGCCCCTTTTCCCGTGTTTCTTGACGGATCAAACCAAATTTCAAAAGGAACGATTCTTATGTTGGTACAATCATTCTGTGAATGTTTGAAGAGAATCTGATGAAAACTGTGGACTTTATTGCGTAAACGAGGACTTTTTAATTAAATTTTCATAAGGCCCTTTTTCCCATGTTTCTTGATGGATCATACCCATTTTCGAAAGGAACGATCCTTATGTGGTACAATCATTCTGAGAAAGTTTGAAGAGAATCCGATGAAAACTGTGGACTCTATCTCATAAACGAGGATTTTTAATTGAATTTTTAATGATTTTTTATAAGGCCCCTTTTCCTGTGTTTCTTGACAGATCATACCCAATTTCGAAAGGAACGATCCTTATGTTGGTACAATCATTCTGTGAAAGTTTGAAGAGAATCTGATGAGAACTGTGGACTCTATCACGTAAACGAGGTTTTTAATGGAGTTTTTAATTAAATTTTCATAAGGCCCCTTTTTCAATGTTTCTTGACGGATCATACCCAATTTTGAAAGTAACAATCCTTAAGATTGTACAATCATTCTGAGAAAGTTTGAAGAGAATCCGATAAAAACTGTGGACTCTATCGCGTAAACTAAGATTTTTGATTGAATTATTAATTAAATTTTCATATGGCTGCTTTTCCCATGTTTCTTGACGGATCATACCCATTTTCGAAAGGAACGATCCTTATGTTGGTACAATCATTCTGAGAAAGTTTGAAGAGAATCCGATGAAAACTGTGGACTTTACCGCTGAACGAGGATTTTAAATTGAATTTTTAATGAATTTTCATAAGGCCCCTTTTCCTGTGTTTCTTGACAGATCATACCCAATTTCGAAAGGAACGATCCTTATGTTGGTACAATCATTCTGTGAAAGTTTGAAGAGAATCTGATGAAAACTGTGGACTTTATTGTGTAAACGAGGATTTTTTAATTAAATTTTCATAAGGCCCCTTTTCCCATGTTTCTTGACGGATCATACCCATTTTCGAAAGGAACGATCCTTATGATGTTACAATCATTCTGAGAAAGTTTGAAGAGAATCCGATGAAAACTGTGGACTTTATTGCGTAAACGTGAATTTTTAAACGAATTTTTAATTAAATTTTCATAAGGCCCCTTTTCCTGTGTTTCTTGACGGATCATACCCATTTTTGAAAGGAACGATCCTTATGATGGTACAATCATTCTGTGAAAGTTTGAAGAGAATCCGATGAAAACTGCGTAAACAAGGAAAAGTTTAATAGACGGACGACAGACGGACGCACGGACGCCGGACGGGAAAAAGCCATCGCTATAGCTCTAGTGGCCTTCGGCCAGTAGAGCTAAAAATGATATTTCTCTCAGAAAATATTTCCACTTCTTTTGGATAGGAATTTTGAATAATGGCTATGTGATAAAGGTGGTCATTTTACCCATTACCAGAGCAATACAAAGAAATTACAGACAAAATTTTCGAGTTTATCTTAGCTTTTTTTTATTGGTAGAAATGTGGACAATTAAGAAATTGCTTCTTTTCCACGGTATTTTCTAAGGCTTTATTCTTGATAGGTGTAAAAAAGCGGTATTGTGTGGTATTGTGTGGGAATGGATTATCAGAGGTGAATAGGATTGACAGTATCCAAACAAATCGGGAACCACTGAGTCATGGAATTCATTCTTATCAGGTTTTCAAAAAGGTTATTACATTGTTTTCCTATCTGCACTAGTACATAGAAACCATTCCAAGTATAACCAGAGCTATATGTCTTCCGTTCTTAGTACATGTACTATAATCTGCAAGGCTTAAACATTCCTAATTATCTTAACTCATCCTACACCCTGATAAATATATGGTTACATGAATTTCTGGACTTCTAATTCCACTTGTCCTGCACATATGGACAAAGAAGAGAAAAAATTGTTTCGGACTAAAAGATTAGCAAATATTTTAGGCCTAATCTGTGCTTAACATATGGACAAAGAAGGGACAAAATTGTTTAGAACGAAAGGATTAGCAAATATTTTAGGCCTAATCTGTGCTTAACATATGGACAAAGAAGGGACAAAATCATCGGACTAAAAGATTAGCAAATATTTTAGGCCTAATCTGTGCTTAACATATGGACAAAGAAGGGACAAAGTTGTTTAGGATTAAAGGATTAGCAAATATTTTAAGCCTTATCTGTACTTAACTTACGAATTGAAAACAATATATTATATACAGACTCACCTGCTTCTTTTTCAGTAAAAGTATCTGCACATACAGTATACCATACATTAGCAAATGGATCCTTCTGAGCCACAAATATTTCTAATATACCATTAGTCTTCCTGGTTCTAAAGTCACCTCTATTTAATCTAACTAAAAAAGCAAAAATTTCCCTATTAAATAAACCCATTTTCCAAGGACAACATCTCAGACAGGCCCAAATTCAAGGTATTTGCAGACATTGATGTTGATGGATTTTAAAAATATTTGTATTGTTGGGTTGAAAACTTAGTGGAGTACAAGCAATTTCTTCACAAGCAATTTCTTCAATTTCCTCAAAGTTTCCAAAGCTTTTTTCTTGGGGGTAAGATGGGGACGTCCATAAGTGGGATTGTATTGGAATGGGTTAACAAACAAATCGAAAAAAAGCTAAGATCAATTACTGTTAACAAATTCGAAATCTAATAGCCACTTCTAAACCATTTAAAGTCTCCTGAAAACTAGTAATGTATTGTCCATGCAGTTTTCAGGAAGAAGTCTGCGAAAGCCACCAATATTAGAGCAATGTTGAATGATCATACTTTATACCATTAAACCACTAAAGAATGTGTAACATGTGTAATCTATCATGGTCCTTATTATGTTCCCATCTTAAATTGATGGATCACTAATTTCAATCAAATAAACATTTGACCAATCAAACCATTTATTATGACTGAGAGGGTACTTTGAACTTGATTAATGGCCCTATGTGACGGTTTTATCAATTAAGCATGTTAAAGAACCAGTTACAGCTCACAGCAGTTTTGTCCTGTAACCTTGCACTGTCCGTGTGATAACTATTCGTAGCTACTTGGAAATCACCTGATTATATCATTTAATACCCCTTTAACCCATTACCACATAGTAAAATTTAAGACTGGTCCAATTTCAAAGGAGTTGCAGAAGACATTTAAAGTTTATGAAGTTTTAGATTTTTCAACATTCTGGGTTGAAAACATTGTGTAAAATGAAGAAATTGCTTGTCACAAGCAATTACTTCACTCTACACAATGTTTTCCAATTATTTTTTGTTGAGGGGCGTCCAATGGCATCATTGTGTGGGAATGGGTAAAAGAGAGATAACTTTTTGCTTTCTTGATTTTGATTATTCAAAAAAAGAATCATCGGAACAGCTTTTTTAAGCTTCATTTATATTTGATATAGCAGAAAGGAAAGTATAAATGAGTTAAAAAACCCTCTTATTCTTGATTGCTGCAGATATTTGGAGCTGCATATTAAATTATAGAAATGATGCTTTATATATTTTGATAAAGCTTTTGTTTGATACTACAATGAGTGTAAAATATTTCTCTTAACAAATATAAAATGAAATAAAATAAAACTCTACCTGATTTAAAACATTTCACCCCTGCATCATCAAAATGGGAACACTGGGATATTTTACCGGCATCCCACGAAGAACGACACTGCATGAAGTCTGTCTCGTCCCCGTTACACTCTACATGACTTAACCAGATCGGCATGTCAGATCTACCAAGCGAAATCTGTACTGATGTTTCCCCGTATTGGTACCCCATCTGTCTACAGAATTTGTTGGCATCCTTGTTTTCCCAGTACATATCACAGATAGTTCCCCACTGACCATTGATATATATTTCTGCAACTCCTTCTCCGTTCTGCTCATTTGCAATGCGATATCTGATTGGTTCTACAATATATCAGTTGTTTAATTGAATTTGTTTGTGTATTTGGCAAATACAAAATGATGCTACAATCCTGTTAAGCCTTGTCCTGCTGAAACATAAATCTACAATATAATTGCATTAAAATCAAAGCCCTGAAAGCACTGGAAGCACTCACTGTGCATTAATATTTATTCTGAAAATTCTTCTTATAACCAATTCTGGATTTTAACCAAGACTGCACATATGTGCTGGCTGATCTTTGTCTATACCTCCTGCCAAAGCAGAAATGTTATAGGTTCAACATGACAAGGGTTAAAATTGGGAAAAGTCTGGCACTTCAAACACTGGTGATACTTTAACCCATTACCAGACAACCCAAGTTTAGATTGTCCAAATTGAAAGGAGTCCCAGATGAAAATTTTAAGGTTATATAATTTTAGATTTTTTTCAACTTTTTGGGTGGAAAACATTTTGACAAATGAAGAAATTATATGTTCTTCATTTTACAATTTTTTTTCCCAATTATTTTTCTTGAGTGGCATCAAAAAGCATCACTGTGTGAAAATGGGTTAAACTATTTCAACAAAGTGGGTGTGCAAAAGCTTAGCCTTTCAGTAAACAACAAACAATTTACATCTGATTAGATGTGAGCAGATCAATTATCAATTCCCATACAGTCCCATTTCTACACCCTTCGAGAAAAGAGTTTTGAAAAACATTGTAGAAAATTACAAGCAATTTCTTCATTTTCCACAATCTTTTCAACACAATAAGATTATGAGTTTTAAGATTTCATCAACTTAAGATTGTCCTCTGCAACTTCCTTAAATTTTGACCGATTTAATATTTTGTTGTCTGGTAATTGTATTAAACAAAAGCACAGAAATCAGGCGCAAACGCTCCACTGTGGATGATGGATATGGTGACTTGCCAACATGAACAAGTATGTGGAAAAGATATGAAACCCAGACAAATTTCCAAGAGAAATTTGCAGATCATAATCTGACCTTTTACCCTATGCTATGACCTTGACCTTCATGGAAGAATCCTGATTCAAGTACAAAACATTCTGCTCTCATCAAAATGTACAAACATGTTTAATATGATGAAATTGAAACAGTCCAAATAAAAATTTGATCTTTGACCCTCTTTTTTTACCTCTTTTTTTGCAATCCAAATCTAAAGAAATTGCAGAGGAAATTTCGACGGCAATTAAATTGATTAATGAGCGCCAGATAGGGTATGAAATATTTTGAGAAAAGGAGAATTGCTTGAAGCATGCAATACTTTGATTATTTTTTCATTAAGAAAAATCACAAGTGGAAAAACATTATTTAACACTAAACTGAATACATGTATCTTTTTCCATGACATAACTAAAAGCACAAATTTATCCTTGACAATCCAATGTTTCTTGCTCGATAGTGATAAAAAAATTTTAAAAAGGGACATACGCAAATGCTATTTGTATAATTCCCCTTGGTAGTATAGATTGCTCTCTTGTTAGTGAACATAAAATTCTAAGTTTAAAGAGATTGTCTTTATCAAGATGGCATTTTTTCGCACGATAACACGAGGGACAACCACATATAAACAAGGCAATAGCAATACCATGGGTTGTCCCCAAAACAGCCATACTTATAATAAATTGATTATTTATGACAAAAGTAAAATGCCATACCATCATCCATGGAGCAGACAACAGCAGCTCTACTCCTCCTGTTATTACACTGATGTCCTGTATTTATTGATGGATACTGGCACTCCGAAATGTTCCTTTCTGTACCAGAACAGTTCACAGAGGTCAACAAGACTGGGTCTGTACTTGTACCATTTGTAGCATAACCAGTCTAAAATCAAGAACATTATTCATGAGTTTGAAAATTGTTTTGAATGATTCTAAAATATTGGTGTTTTATACCAATATAATGATTGACTCGTAGATAAGAGACTAAGAATGTTGAAGAAAGAAATATAATTATTTTTATAACATGCAAAATATGTAGTTTAACCCATTCCCACACAATGATGTTTGGTAACAACCCTCAAGAAAAATACAGTAAAACCTCGGTAATTCGTAGCGCAAGGGACCGGGGAAATTTATACGAATTAAGCGTAGTACGAACAAAACGGAGGGCAAGAGGTCGGCTGTTTGAGATACACGGAATCTGACATGGTCTTGTTCTGTCCTCCATTTAGGAATTGATTCTAAATTGGCTATTTTTTCTTAACAAGACCTGCAGATGTTAACTGAGGAAAATTAAAAATTACTCGTCTTGTATTTTTTATGCTTTTATCTCTGTTAATTTTTGGCATTTTTTAAACACAGTGTTTGTATCAAATTGTCTGGGTGATTTCCCTTTACAATACGATGGATCAAATCACGCAAAGTATTCTATAATTAAATCATAAAAAGAAGGACCCACAATTGTGAAGAAAGCAACTGCAGAAAAAAAATGGCTAGAATTTCTAAGTGACCAATAACACTGATACTAATGGGGATGCGTCAATTTAAAGTAAATTTTCGGCGTTAATTACGGGAATCTTTATTCGATTTATTATCCACCTTACAAACCAAACAGCCCCTTTTAATTAAAGGTACATGATAACACTTAATTGTCATATAGATCAGCAGGTGTGAAAGTCAAGGTAGGTGGTGATTGGAGACAATTAGTTTATCACACCTTCGAATTAAACATAGGAGTTTGTGCTATAATCATACTCTCGGGACTTGAAATGGCCTACGAACTACGAACCACTGACGTTCGAATTAGACAGAGTTTTCTTACAAAGATAAAGGAGGAAAAAGGTCGGGACCGCGTAAAGTATACGAACTAACACATACCTACGAACCAGTGACGTTCGAATTAACGAGGTTCTACTGTATTTGGGAAAACATTGTGTAAAATCAAGAAATACCTTGAACCAAGCAATTTCTCCATTTTCCACAAAGTTTCTTCCTAAAAAGATGAAAAATCTAAAAATTCATGAACTTTAAATTGTCGTCTACAACTTCTTTCAATTTGAACCGGTCTAATTTTTTGTCATCTGGTAATGGGTTAAGGTAATCAGAAATACAAAAATACCTATAAAGTCAATTTCATTATTTAACTATGACCTTCACCTCATCAGAGCAAAGTGTTGGCATACCAAATGTACTTGTCATGGAGAGTGTATGCCTAAGAAATTTTGAATTTTATCCCTTAACCCTTTCTTGTTTTTTTCAAATTTCAATTTTTTTTATCTGTCCAATGAAAATTGGAAGTAGATTTAATTTGAAAAGCAACCATTCAGATGGGTAGAAAATATTGTGAAAGAAGAAATTGCTTGTCACAAGCAATTTCTTCATTTCTGCAAGTTTTTCTCAATCATAAATTTACAGGGACATAGAACCAGGGAATGAATCGGAAGGGTTAATAATTAGAAGAAACAAAGGAGGACAGAAATAGGGCATGCACAAAAATTTCAATACACATAAAAGTATACCAAAGCCCACACAGATTCATAGAAAATAAACACCAATCTACTAGAGACTACATTTATCCATCTGCCATTCCACGGTAAAGTAATGAAGGTACAAAACCTAACTCTTGGGTCATATTCTTTATACCCAGTATTTTTTACTCTTTTAACCTTTACCATACAATCTCTGATTTTTACGTTCCCATGATTTTGTAATTGTGAAATCATTGGAGAAAAAGGAGAAATTGCTTGTAACAAGCAATTTCTATAATTTTCCATAATATTTTCTATCATATATGATTACTTGTTGAATGGCACTTACTTTATGATGTTCTCTGCTACCCCTTTTAATTTGAATTTAAGCTTTATATTACCAAAGACTAGATGGGGGGGGGGTTATTCTATAGTTGTATTTTTAAGTATACAGGTTTAATGTCTAATTAACCAATTCCAACTCAGCAAAATTTTAGACTGGTCCAAATTGAAAGAATCTGCAGACGATAATTTCAAGTTAATAGAATTTTGAATTTTTTCGTCATTTTGGGTTGAAAACATTGTGAATAATGAAGAAATTGCTTGATACAAGCAATTTCTTCATTTTCCACAATGTTTTCATAAGCTTTTTTCTTGAGGGGAGTAAAAAGGAGGGATTGAGTTGTAATGGGTTAATCAAAACAACTTACCACATATCCGAGGTGTCGACATAAAACTCTTGCATCTTTATCATCCCAACCAACATCACACACTGATCCTGTCACACCATATCTCTTGACTTTTAACGTCCCAAAATGTTTGCCTCCAGTTATATTGACAGATAATCCTACAATCATTCAAAATACTTGAGTAACTAGTTAACCTATTGAGCAGAGGCAATAGCACAGTTGGTAGCACATCAGGCTCCTTATCATGGGGTCCTGGGTTTGTTCCCTGGCAGGGCAAATATCCTGTCCGATATTTGTCTCCCACTAACGGGTTGATAATCGTAAACTTAAGTGTGATGAGCAGCTGGGGGCTCAGAAAAGATGTAGTTGTAGTACTTGTATTAGAAATATTAGGAATCCATGGTTAGGTGCTCCAGCCGCTGCGATATGAATGAAATACTGTTAAGTTGCTGTTAAACACCATTCAAACATACATAGTTAATCCATTCCCTCATGCTTTTTGACACCCTCTTAGAAAAATAATTCAGAAAACATTGTGTAAACTGATGAAATTGCTTGCAATAAGCAATAGCTTCATTTTGCACAATGTTTTTCACCCAAAAATTTGAGAAACTACAATCTTTGCCCTTTGGTAATGGGTTAAGCTACAAGCACTAACAAGAGCACTGCATGGTGGTGCCCCCCCCCCCAATGTTTTAATTTCACATGTGGTTCTAGTAAATGTATACTCACTGTAAATTGTTCACAGAATTGAAGACAGATTAGTAATACACAAAAAAAAAATAGTGAAAAAACCAGTCTTACACTAAATAAACAGACTTTGTCAGTGAATTTATCAAGTGATCATTCATAGAGAAATATCAATTATCCATAAGAAAGCATCAACCCAATACCTGACAGCAGAATTTTAGACTAGTCCAAACTGAAAAGAGTTGAAGACGTCGATTTAAAGCAAATGAAATTTTTTATTTTCTTACCTTTGGGGTAGAAAACATGGTGGATATTGAAGAAATTTCCACAAAGTCTTCCATAGCTTTTTTTGTGGGCGTCTAAAAGCATCATTGAGTGGGAATAGGTTAACAAAAATCCAGTTGATATGCACTTACAAACTCTGGAGATTGGATTCAAAGTGTAAGTGCCTAGGTATGAGTCAATTGATTTCCTCCTTTAGCAGACTAAGAAATTCCTCCTTTAGCAGACTAAGAATTTCCTCCTTTAGCAGACTAAGAAATTCCCCCTTTAGCAGACTAAGAATTTCCTCCTTTAGCAGACTAACAATTTCCTCCTTTAGCAGACTAAGAATTTCCTCCTTTAGCAGACTAAGAATTTGTTCCTTTAGCAGACTAAACTTTGCATGAACTGTCTGATTTTAGCTCTCTATCCTTTGACAACTCTATCATTTCTTCTTAGATATAAAAGTTCCTATCTGATCAAAAAATATACAAAAAAAGCATGAAGCTGAAACTTCTACAGTGGTTTTATTTGTTACATAAGCAGTACAATGTTTATAATACTTGTTAATATTAACCAATTCCCACACAATGATGCTTTTAAATGCAATTCAATATGAAAGCTTTGGAAAATGTGGAAAATTAAGAAATTGCTTGTTACAATGAAAACGATTTTTAAAATTTCATCAACTAATATTTGTTGTCTGCAACTTCTTTCAATTTGGATCAGTCTAAAATTTTGTAGTATAGTAATGGGTCAATCTTTGGTTTGACCTTAAGACCTACTTTTTTTTTCAGTAGTGGTCAAAGGTATATCAGCAGGGATTAGATTTACAACACGTGATCTGACTAACTATCTGACCAAGTTTAATCAAGAATGAGATAAAATTATGGCCTCTAGAGTTTTAACCAAGCAATCATGATTGGCCCCCTTTCCTTGTTTTCAAAAAGAACAATCCATTTTTCCTAATGGATCATCTTTATAACCCGTGATTGTGTCAAAAATTTTGCCCTAAAGTGAAAATAAAGAAATAGTCATTAGGGTCCCTTTTCCTGAGTTTTCCAATGGAACTTTCCCATTTTCTATAGAAATCATCCTTATGACCCAACAATCATTTTGACCATGTTTCATCAAGATGTCATTATAGCCTATTTTTCTGTATTTTACAAAGAAACCTACCCATCTTCCAAATGGTTCACTATGACCTTACAATAATTCTGGCCAAGTTTAATAAAAACTGAGCCCTTAGAGCGTAAAAAGCAATAATCATTAAAGCCTCTTTTCCCATTTTTTCCATTGAAACATTCTCATTTTCAATGGTTCATCTTTGTGACATAAGAATCATTTTTACAAAGTTTCATGAAGATTGAGATTAAACTGTGCCCCCCTATCCCTGAGTGTCAATACCTTAATTGTTGATGTTAGATTATGGATAATAGATTATGGACATTCAAGGAAATTCACAAAAGCATTGTGATCAAGTGAGCCCATTCCAACTCAATCCCTCCTTTTTACGCCCCTCAAGAAAAAAACTTTGGAAAACATTATGGAAAATGAAGAAATTGCTTGTATCAAGCAATTTCTTCATTATCCACAATGTTTTCTATCCAAAAAGACGAAAAAATTCAAAATTCCATCAACTTGAAATAGTAGTCTGCAGCTTCTTTCAATTTGGACCGGTCTAAAACTTTGCTGTGTTGGAATGGGTTAAAAAAGAGATTGGTAAAAATGAGTAATTCTCTACCTTCTTCCATGACTTCTTGGTCTGTACAAATAGCACTGGCATAATGTCCAGAGAGGCATGTCACATTCTGGCTCATCGTGTAGGTACAATCAGAAAAGGCCGGCTCATTTCCCGTACACTGAACATTAGATACTGTGAGTGAGCGATACCCTCGCTTTGGGCCTAGAGCAGAACAGCATTCAGCTTTACCCCGCTTATAGCCGAGACTCTTACACACTACGGTGGCATCATTGTCGTCAAAGTCAGTATCACATACCCCTCCCCATCTGTTGTTGGTCTCATTCAGCACTAGAACCATTCCATAGTTGGCATAAGATGTACCTGATAACTGAACTGAAAAAAATTTGAAGACTTCTTGTAACATCCTTTCCTTTAACTCTTGATCAAAGAGTTGATATTTTAAAATAATCCAAATAAACACTGCAGATGATTGTTCAAAGTGCACGTAATTTGTCTCCGGAAAATATAGTTAATAACGTTATTGATTGATTGATTGAATGGTGTTTAACACCGCTTTTAACAGTATTTCAGTCATATCCCGGCGGCTGGAGCACCTTACAATGGATTCCTGGTATTTCTATCACCAGTACTACCACTATATCCTTTCCTAGCCTCCAGCTGCTATCCAACTTAGGTTAAAGATTATCCACCCATTGATGAGAGACAATCGTTGGAAAGAATATTTGCCGCCGCCTTATAACACATTATAGGTTATACTACTTTCCCACACTCTTCTCCTATGTGAAAAATCATGAAAATTACTAATTGTACAGGGAAAAAAAGAGGCATATTTGGAAGCATTAGTTAAAACTTCTTCTTTTATTCTAAATTGAAAAGCTACATACAACAAGCAACTTGTCCATGACAAGGTATTTGAAAATGATTACGGCCAGAAGTCTTATACATGTTAAGTCCTAACAAAAAACTGTGCTAAAGTCTTTCCTTTGTTTAACCTAGATTGCAGATCACAAATTTAACCCTTGTCATGCTGAATAAAATCTTTTAGAATTTCATTAAAATCAAAGGGCTGAGAGCACTGGCAGTACTTGTTCAATGGTCAATACATCTTTTGAAAATTAATTTCATGAACAACTCTGGTTTGAAAAGGAAACACAGGAGGTGTAGACTAAGATCAGACTGCACTTAAGTGCATGCTGATCTTAGCTACACCTCCTGCCAAAACCGGAATACTCTGGGTTCAGGATGACAAGGGTTAAGACTGGTCCAGATTCAAAGAAGATGAAGAAAACAATTTAAAGATGATAGAGTTTTAAATAGGTCTATCTCTTTGAGTAGTAAATAGAGAGAACTAGATGGTTGTCCCTGGACAACTGCTGTTGAGCCTGCAAAGTTTTGTAGGCATCATGCTCCGGACAAGCACAATTTTAGAGTCTGACCTTGAGCTTTGACCTTGAACTTTAAGTTATCCAAAATATTCTTTCAAATGGCACATCTACTCATGATGGAGAATAATTGTGCCAATTTATTTTGAAATTCATCCATAATTGTAGGAGAAATGCTTATGCCAATCACAATTATAGTGTTTGACGAAGACCTGTGACCTTAACATTAGAACTATCACAAAAACTCTTTATATGGCACATCTACTCATGACAGAGAATAAGTGTGCCAAGTTATTTAGATATCCATCGATAAATGTAGGAGTACTTGTCCAGACAAATTTCGGATGGGCGGACTAATGCACATACACCTTTTTGTCATAGTGACAACTGTTTCGCTCACCGAAAGCAGGCTCCCCAAAAATGTAAGCGTTGCTTGTAACAAGCAATGTCTTTGCTTCAACATTGTTTTTCTTAACTCTTTCTTGGGAGTCATAGAAAAGCAATTATCTGCCCTACATTCAGGATGATAGAACACCCTCTAGTATTTCATGAGTGGTATCCGGCTTTACATTTGCACTTTAGTCAACAGCAGATTTCAAGAGGGCTGAGAGCTAGCTAGTGTTTTGCCATACTGATGTAGCTCTGTATCAAGTGTATTTGAAGTTTGAGTAAATTCTCAATTGAGTACAAAAAAGTTTTATAATTAAGGGCCCCGAAATATTAAATGTACAGGATATCAAAAAACCTGAAATGCCTGAAATTAGTAAATTTTTTTTTGCTTATTTGATATCTTTCATATAAAATCATAAGAAATGAGAGACTTTGTCTTCATTGAACTTTAAAACTTTATCACACTTCTTTGTGAATCCATTTTGTGGTTCCAACATGAAAATAAAAATGTCATTTTCATATCTTTAATAGAATCAATCTACAGCTTACCATTTGTGTAACACTTCACAGCCAAGTCGTTCCTGTGTAGATTACATTTACTCTTCTGTGCGTCTGACTCCCCGAGACCACTCATCTTGCAGTGTCGTATATGGGTCTCATTTCCATTACAATTTAAATTGGTCAAGGTCACCTCACCCTTCAATCTCCGATACGTCGGAGAATCAATTTCCATTCCAAATTTAAAATTCAGTTGACGACAAATCACTTCTGCTTCATCAAAACTACTGAAAGAAAATACCAATACCTTAGAAAAGAAAAACAGTATCTCTTTTTAATCCCATCTGCAAGTGGGCAGGGGGTTCTAGGATTCGCCTTCAACTGTCAGCTTGTCATTTTATGAAATATTGTGCAAATGTTTATCTCATTAACCCATTACCACAAAACAAATTTTAGACTTGTCCAAATTCAAAAGAGTTCGAGGCAACAATTTCCATTTGATGAAATCTTAAAAATCTTTATCTATTTAGGGAGAAAAAAATTGTGGAGAATGAAGCATTGATTTCCAATGAGTTTTTCTAGAAGGACGTATAAAAATGGGCTGCATGGGAAAAGGCTAAGAAAGTCAGCAGTGAACAAGAACTATGGCTCTAGTTTCATTACTTTTAGAATATTTGTCAAATCAGACTAGCAGTGGGAGATTAAGCTGTCTATGACAGAATCTTGTTACAAATGTCTAACATTCTTTTCAACCATATTCAAAATATCTTAAGATAACAAGACAATTTCAACAAAATATTTTCTCAAATTGCTCAAATTAATAACAGTTTTGCCATTCTTGTACAGTAACTTGCTTTTGTAATTATAAGAAAGTTATACTGTCAAAACTTTATAGGGAAGGAGGAAAGTGCTTGATTGAAGCAAATTCTACTATAGAAGAAATTGTTAAAATTGTTCTCAAGCTGTTAAGATTTGAAAAAAACTATCATAAGGTAGTCTACAAACCTGAACCTTGAAAACATAGACTGGCAAACACTCCCCCAAATACCATTATGTCTTACTTCAACATAACCTTCTCCTGGATGGGGAGAATTAGACAGACGGACATCGAAAGTTCCGCCTTTATCTGTGAAATAAACAAAATTTCTTAAATTCATATCAAAAGCTTTGTAATACAATGTAGTTAAATTCAACATCTAGTCTTCAAGCAAGAGGCCTTTTGGGGTCTGAGAAGCTCTATAGTATCTCTGAAAACACACCACATAGCATTTATCTTTTGTGGGGACTTTACTTCTGCTATTTCTGCGGTCATGGACAGCACCCAAGAATTAAGATTCGCCAAAAAATATCTTAAATGTAAAGGTTTTTATTGTTCAAGAATGGATCCTTTACAAACACATCTCATGTACGTTACAAGGTAATGCCAGAAGGTACCTTTTTATGTAAAATGCAATTTTATGGTAATCGTGTCGTTCTTTCCCTTCCAAAATGGCGTAAATACAGCCTTATTTCAGCTATAATTACATTTTGTTTTCCCATTAAAAATCATTTAAAAAGTTTGATTTATAACAGTTTGACATGTATTTCTATCCACACTTATCTGTATGTAGCATTGTCTCCTATAATGAGTTTACAGGTTAAATGTATTAGATTATCCCTTTACCAGTGATAAAATTTTAGGCTATTCTTACCTGGTAAGCAGACGAAATTTAACTTCATTAAACTTTAATTTCAAAATTCATGGCATTTAATTTAATACATCTTTTAAATTTTATCATTCTTCTGGTATGGTAAATGGCCATAGAAATATGTCACACAGAAATTAACTCCCCTTGTTTTCAGAAAAATGGCATAATACCGACCCGAAGAATAAAGTGCTATATGGTGGTTTTCCCTAAAATTTTAGACTGGTGGAAATTGAAGTAAAGGTCATATGATTGCAGTAAGTGAAAGATTTTCAAATGACGAGTGAATACAAACAATTTGAATGTGCTAGGTAAAAGAAAACTGAGAAATATTATAGCCTAGTTTAAGTTTGATAAAAGTAGGTCAAAGTGTTCAAAGGTAAAGGTCACAGGAAAAATGCCATTAACAAATAAGTACCATATAGGGTTGCAAACATAGCGATATAATGAGGAACTATATTTACAAGCAGTTTCTCTTTTTGCCATATTCTTTCCTTAGTATAATTTTCTATCACCCTAACATTGAGAGACTGTAAAGAAAAGGGTTGATACATTTTATTTCCTTAACCCATTCCCACACAGTGATGCTTTTGGAAACCCCTCCAAAGAATTGATTGGAAAAACATTGTGTAAAATGAAGAAATTGCTTATAATAAGCAATTTCTTCATTTTACACAATGTTTTTTATCCAGAAAGCTAAAAAAATATAAAATATCATAATCTTTAAATTATCGTCTGCAACTCCTTTCAATTTGGACCAGTCTAAAATTCTATCATGAGGGAATGGGTTAAAAGCCTTCTTACCAGAGGTCTAGAAAAGAGGAGGTAACAGCATTCTAAAATTATTATTTCTCAATGAAACCCTATATTGTGGGAACACATTTGAATTGTCTCATCGAGACTGATCAAATGAGAACCTATAACTTTTGGTTTATGGCAGTTTTGATGAAATATTTAAATCTAAAATACGAATTATGCCCTCTCTCTGTAGCTCTGTTCTTACCATCTTTCTTTAAGCATGTGACAGCAGCATATGAGGTCAAGGAGCACCCTCTAAGGTCACCAAAATTGACCCCTTTACAACTTTGTAACTGACTTTCTTTTCCACTGCAATTTAGACCTGACATCCATCTTAATGTAGATATTCTCGACTTTTGGAAAAGTATACTTGTGTTATAGTACCTGTAATTAGGTAAGATAAGGGTATACAGTAAAATCCCTCCTTACGACCAGCCCGGAAATACGGGCACCAAGCTACTACAACCGAATTTTTACAGAAAGGAATTTTTTGTTCTTTATTTCAATGGTCGCAAACCCCTCTAAAACGGGCACCCTGCTATTCCGAATTACAACCACTAAATTCAGTACCAACTAAAGCTGATACACTGTTTTGAACCCCACTAAAACGACCAGTAACTTCACACATTTAGACCGACCACCCGAATTTCACACTTGATAAGAGCGACACTAATTTGGTATGAATGCATTGTCATTACATTATCGGATTTTTGATTATCTGATATCCAACCCTTATTATGATAGGCGTTATTTCTATTAAAAAGATTAAAGGGGGCGATCACCTTGAGGAATTATAGCATATCTTTTAAATTGTTATTTGAATATGTTACGGGTTTTGACTTGAGTAATAAAGTCGAAAGTGAAAAGGTATCCGAGAAGTTACGATTAGTTTGTAACTAATTACGATTAGCAATTAAATTTAGATTTCAACTTAATTGATGTTTGGTATTCGCATTATAGAAGATATGATATCAACAGTTTGACACTTTGAACCTGTACTTATGTATAAATAATATGAGGAAGGACTTCTGAATCAGATCAAAATGGAAGAGAGAAAGTATCAAAATTTGTAAATACGAAAATGACATAAGATTCCGCTTTAATACATGTTTTTATATTTATATTTTAATTTTGTCTTTCAAGCATCAATATATTCAAACATCGACGGTAAAATGAACATGAATTACTTGACAACAAACGACCAAACCTCAGTATTACGACCACCCCGCTATTACGCCCACTTTCAGAAAGTACCGCAAGTGGTCGTATTTGAGGGGTTTTACTGTATTTAGTCTAAGATATACTAGGTGTCTTTGTCAGGAAGATGTATTCAACAGTATTTCAGCAATATTGTTGCAGATGGTACACTTAACCATGGCTTACTGTAATTTCTCCAGCATGACTTCATCAAAGCTCTCCATATCATTTTGCCCTCAAATAATTCATCCCATTACCAAAGAAAATGTTTAAGACTGGTACGAATTCAAAGAAATCTCAGTCAACAATTTTAAGTTGACAAAATTCTAAAAGTTTTAGGCATTGATACATGCCAAATATCAAAAATCTAGGCATTATGATTTAGATGAAGATTTTTAAAAGTTTTCATCTTTATTCCTATCTAAAATCAGGGTTTGTACAGAAAAGGGCTAATTTTCGGAGTACACTAATTTTGAAATATTTGGGTACAGGGTCAATAAATGATGATTCATAACAAAGATGAAAGCTCTTGGCCTTATGGTTTGGGAGAGATTTTGAAGGATTGCCTTTCTTTATTCCTAAATAAAATCAGGGATTACACAGAAAAGGGCTAATTTTCAGAGTATGGTAGTCTTTTGAAGTATTTTGATAGAGGGTCTTCAGATGATGATATATATCAAACATCAAAGCTCTAAGCATTATAGTTTTAGAGTAAAAGATTTCCTTCTTTATTCTTATTTGATATCAGGGATTGCACAAAAAAGGGCTAATTTTCAGAGTATTGTAATTCTTTGAAGAATTTTGGTAGCAGGTTAACAAATGATGATTCTTTTCAAATATCAAAGCTCTAGGCCTTACGGTTTTGTAGAGGAAGATTTTCAAAGATTCCCTTCTTTATTCCTTTGTAAAATCAGGAATTGTACAGAAAAGGGTTAATTTTCAGAGTATGGTAATTCTTTGAAGTATATTGGTAGCGGGTCATTAGATAATGATATTTACCAAATATCAAAGCTATTTGCTTTATAGTTTTGGAGGAGAAGATTTTTTAAGTTTTACAACTTGGTTGCCATTACAACCAAAGTTCTTCAAGGATTAAAAATTTTGGAAGCATTTTGAAAGATCGTATCTGTGAAGTTTGGTTGAAATGCCATGGTTAGTTTAGGAGGACATGATTTTTTGTTGTAAATTATAAATGGATGGATTAACAGATGGATGGACAGACAGACGGAGGGAGAGACGCCTGACCATCACCGATCAAAATAGCTCACCCAGAGCACTTCGTGCTCAGGTGAGCTAAAAATGCTTGGATTGTTTTAGAATGAGTTAAGTTAGATGATGTAATATCAGAAAATCAGAATAAAAACAATATTAACCCTTTCCCATTTTTTGAAATTTTAGACTGGTCCAAATTGAAAGAGGTTGCAGACAACATTGAAAATTGGATGTAATCTGAAATGAAACCTTCCTAACTGGTAGAAAATATAGTGGAAAAAGAAGAAATTGCTTGTCACAAGCAATTTCTTCTTTTTTCACAATGTTTTCTCAAGTATAAAATTACAGCAACGTAAAATCCCAGGTTTGAACAGGAATGGATTAAGGACAACAATTAAATGATTGAGGGTAGAAAGGGCATCAAAAGAAGACATTTTTTGTTTTGTGTGAAGAATCATACTACAGATCTGGTAATATCTAAATTCACTGAACGTTAACCCTTTCCTGTTTCTTTAAATTTTAGACTAGTCCAAATTCAAAGAAGTTGCAGACGACAATAGAAATTGGATGGAATTTGTAATTAAACCATCCTCTGTGGTAGAATATTTTGTGGGAAAAGAAGAAATTGCTTGTTAACCTAATCAACAAAGGTTTTAGACTGGTTCAATTTGAAAGGCACTGCTGATGACAATAATATTAACCCTTGTCATGCTGAACCCGGAATATTTCGGTTTTGGCAGGAGGTGTAGACTAAGATCAGACTGCACTTATGTGCAGGCTGATCTTAGTCTACACCTCCTGCTTGTACTTTTCCTGCCAGAGTTGTTTATGAAGTTGATTTCTAAAAGAAATATTGATTTTTAAAAACAAGTTCTATCAGTGCTTTCAGCCCTTTGATTTGACAGCATTTCAGTAAGGTAATTTATACAGCATGACAAGGGTTAATGATGTAAAAATTGGACTGAAATTGTTATTCATAATCAATTCAGAACCTTATTTTCAATTGATTATTGATTAATAATCAAAAGCTCAAGTTGTTTACCAATGCGATTACACACAAACGCGTTTCCTAAATAAAAGAATACAGATTATGCTTTCTAGATGTTTTTTTTTATTAACACTTGATTTCAATAACCAATTAAATCAATTAGTACAAGCTTTGCTTGGTGTCTTAAAGGATTATATTCATCTACCATTTGCCCATTCCCACACAAATCTGCTTTATTACACTCCTCAGGCAATCTGACTAGGAAAAGATTGTCCACTTTTTTTTTACCCAAAATACTTGTACTTTCAAAAATACTTTAAGAATTCAATCAACCAAAAATGTTGTCTGCAATATTTTAGAATTAAAACCTGTCTAAAATTTTAGGTTTTGGTAAGGGGTTAAGTGACTACAAAAGTTCTTTCAATAAAAAGTCATTCATTCAAATATTATGGTTTTAATTTTCTTTCACAGTCTTAAGGTGAACTTCTTTAGGGCACTAGAAGGGAAAGCATCTTACTCAAATATGTTCAACTGCTCTTCCCCTAACATGTTTCAAGCGCCAGGTTAGACCTGTTTTAGTCTATTAATTACAATTTTCCAAAACCATTGTATTCAAGCATTCTCATCTCAGATGCAGAGAACTCATATCATAAATAATCTTTATGATACATTTAATATATTTTGATTAGTTTAAAAGTAAAAGTTTGCACGTTTGCATATTTATGAAATGGTTTTATTTTGTCAAACCCAATTTCCTTCACCCTTTCCTGGTTAATCCCTGAATTTTACGCCCCTGAGTATTTATACTTGAGAAAATATTGTGGAAAAAGAATAAATTCCTTGTAACAAGCAATTTCTTCTTATCCCACAATATTTTCTACCCTGTAGGTTGGTTACTTTTCAAATTGCACTCACTTTTAATTGTTGTCTGCAACTTCTTTGAAATTGGACAAGTCCAAAAATTTGAAAAACAGGAAAGGGTTAAAACATAACTTATGACAGCTATGTTTATATCCCTCATTATTGGTAGTACCAGCATCATCACTGGGCAATATTATAACACAGTCTCTCTTAAATGCTAACTATATAAATACATTGATTATCACCTAAATATCAATGGCATTGAGGTATTTCTAGTTTTGTGGTATATTCTGTTATAATTTTTTGTGTAATAAATTATCTTTTATAAACATGTCACAAGAGAAAAGGATGTTTAGATTATTGATTATTAAATCATAATCAATTAGTCAAAATCACAAGCAATAACTAGATGGTTGTCCCAGGACAACTGCTGTCGAGCCCACAAAGTATTGTAGGTATCATGCTCCAGACAAGCACAATTTTAGTGTTTGACCTTCAGCGTTGACCTTGAACTAGAAGCTATCCAAAAAATCTTTCAAATGGCACATCTACTCATGATGGAGAATAATTGTGCCAATTTACTTTGAAATCTATCCATAATTGTAGGAGAAATGCTCCGAACAAGCACACTTTTAGTGTTTGACCTTGAGCTGTGACCTTGAACTTGAAGCTATCCAAAAAGTTCTTTCAAATGGCACATCTACTCATGATGGAAATAATTGTGCCAAGTTATTTTGAAATCCATTTATTAATGTAGGAGATAGTCCAGACAAATTCGGACAGATGGATGGACTATCGCACTAACACACATACTCCGACTTGTCATAGTGACAACTATGTCTCGCTCACCACAAGCAGGCTCGACAAAAATGATACAACATTTTTTTTGATTATTGTTACATCACTGTGAATTTAAAACAAAAGTGCATGATAGGATATAAAACATTGTAAGAAAACAAATAAATATTTTTTCAAGCAAATTCTCCTTTTATTCAGGAGCTTTTTTTACTTCAGCACATAAATATGTTTGACAGCTTGAATACTGTTAATGTATCAAAGTTTTCTGACAAACAATACAACAAAATTTACCTGTAGGCATATCCACCCACGTATCCCAACTGTTTACAAATAACGTTAGCATCAAGATCGTCAAAGTTGTTGTCACACATATATCCGTCAATACCCATATAGTTTATGATCACATGACCTGTCCCTGAACCTTTCGATACCTCCTGGATCTTCACTTCAAACCCTAGTAATGAATAAAGAATTTGTGATTACTTATATCTTATATCCAATGAAGTAAATTACTTTTATACAGACCATTGTAAATATCTCAGGTATTGATCAAAGTCAATCTAAGAATCTATATCAATCGGTACTCTTTGTTGCAAAAAATTGTATCAAAATAAACAATATATAACAAATGTTCACTGACCATTCAAGGGTATAAAATGTGCTTTTACGCCTAAATTACAAGTGCATATGCAAAATGAAGGTGCTTTTTACACACCCATGCTCATATTTGAAGGGGCATGCGTTCAATAACGCATGCACCTTCAAAATATAAGCACATAGGCTTAAATTAAACATGTTTACCAATATTATTTACTATTACAAGCGTTCTCTGTGCTAAGATAACTTAAATTTCCATCCACTATCAATTGTTGTCTGCAATTTCTTTCAAATTGGACCAGTCTACAATTCACACATCTGGTGATGGGATAAGAAAGTGAACAATACATTGTCCATGTTTAACCAATTACTGGATCTGATGTCAAAACTTTAGATTGGTTCGAAATCAAAGAAGATGCAGACAACATTTCTAAGTTAATATTATTTCAAGTATCTAAGTCTTTCTAGGTAGAAAACAATGTGTAAAATTTAGAAATTGCTTGTAACAAGCAATTTCTACATTTTACACTTTTTTCTCCTGAACCTCTTTCTTGAAGGACATCAAAAAGCAGCATTGTGTGGTTAAGTACATATCATCTGCAATCATAAACAGAAATATCACAAAAAATCCAATGTTTAAAACTAGACATTGTCGCAAAGCGGACTAATACCCCCCAACAGCGCTTGTCCATATACAAGTGCTATCTGCAAAAGGTCCATAACAAAAAATGGACTTTTTTAATTAAAGGGCCATAAATCCGTCAAAAATCAATGGACCATAACTAAAATTGGATATGCACATGTCTGACTTATACCGAGTGTTTCTGTAAAATTTGCATCAAATCCCTCCAATGGTTGCTGAGAAATTGAGTGGACACCATTTTCACCAAAAGGCCATAACTCCGTCAAAAATCGATGGACTGTAACCAAAATAGAATATGCACATCTCTGCCTGATACTGACAGTGAAGTTTGAATCAAATCCGTCCAATGTTT
Organism: Fragum fragum; assembly: GCA_946902895.1. Lineage (NCBI taxonomy): Eukaryota > Metazoa > Mollusca > Bivalvia > Cardiida > Cardiidae > Fragum > Fragum fragum. The sequence goes on along the minus strand of OX336370.1, from coordinate 65,206,076 downwards.
GCCCAGAAATTGAGCAGACACGAAAAAGCTATAGACAGACAGCCTGACTGACGGACCGACAGACAAGCTGACTCCTATATACCCCCCTAACAAAGTTAAGGGGGGGATTACAACAACTCTTAATGCCATCGCCAAAGAAATATCTCCAGTTTCCTTTAACCTATTACCAGACAGCAAAACTTTAGACTGGTCCAAATTGAAAGAAGTTCTAGATAATAATTTTAAAGTTGTGAAATTTCAAAATCTTCGTCTTTTTTTGTAGAAAACATTGTGAAAAATGTATTGCTTATTAACACTTGATTTCAGTACTCAGTTTAATTAATTAAAACCAGCTTTGTTTAGTGTCTTAAAGAATTGTACTCATCTATACAAAGCAGGATGGTATGAGAATAGCTTAACCCATTCCCACACGACAAAATTTTAGACTGGCCCAAATTGAAATTGTTACAAGCAATTTCTTCATTTTCCACAATGTTTTCTACCCAAAAAGACAAAAAAATCAAAATTCCATCACCTATAAATTGTTGTCTGCAACTTCTTTCAATTTGGACCAGTCTAAAATGTTGTTGTGTGGGAATGGGTTAGATAAAGCTAATTGACTAATTGCAGATGTCAATCAAATAACCAGTCAACCAATGAAATCATTCATTGAGACCAGAAATGAGTTTTGATCTCTAACATTGGATGACATTCTTGTTTACCTTTATTGTTGGTTTGGCGACTTAAACAGTGTAACTACAGATTGAATAAGGGTAAAAGTCGCCAACAAACTTTACTACTTTTTTGATACATGCTCCTGGCCGTAATTTTTCAAAACAACAATGTTTAAAATCAATGTCAGACTTCCTGTCTGAGTCATTAGGTAGAGCTAACGAAGTAAGAGGGTGGGGCCAGAGATAAGTCAATTTCAAAAGATCATAATGAACTTACAATCAGATGGGGGTTTAGATGAGCACACAATAGATGCGTAATTATCTCCGTCACATCCAAGATCATCTCTGATTGGACAGTCCTGATAATGCATCTCTCGACCTGAACACACAGATACCATGTCTCTTATATTAGATCCCTTCCTCGGTTTTCCAAAAGCATTACAACATAGGCTTTTACCATATTGAAGACCATAAGTTCTACACAACACAACAGCATCTTTGTCAGTAAAGTTGTTTCCACACAGCATTTCATATCTACCTCTATTGTATACTTGAACAGTTCCATAGTTTTTGTTCTCTCGTAGTAATACTGTCAAGTGAATAAAAATTAAAGGTATTTAAATACAAGTAACAGTAGATTTAAGGAAATTTTCATTCATTATTGCTGTTGAACAAAAAGTCTCTTTAAGAGTTCAAGAGAATAATTTTTGTTTTTATGGAGGTATGAACACTCAACAGAAAAAACTAATTTGTTTTACTGTGAAATCTCAAGTATTAACCCACGGTTAATAATATTTTAGAGCCAAAAGGAAGAATTAATGGGTTGGAGTTTATTGTTGCTGTTTTTTCGGGGGGATTCTAATGTTATAATTTCTTTTTTGGCATTTTAACATTTATTTACCTTCTAATTTGTTTGAAATCAAACGAAGGGAAAAGATGTATTTGAAACATATTTAATATATTATTCTTATGATGTCATAGATGACTTGAATGCAACGTTGTCTTTGAGAGCACTGTAATACATTTAAAAGATGAAGAGAACTTGTTTTGTTTTCATGAATGTCTGAACCAAAAAACTAATCACACTGTATGAATGCATGAAGCAGATTTATATGTAAGTGTGATTAGATTTTTTGGTTCATACCTTCATGAAAACAAAAAATATTCTCTTCATTTCTTATAATTTAATAGCATCGAGTACAATTGAAATTGGAAAATGATCATTTCAAAGCCAGAGATTAATTCTGAAAAATGTTGGGGTCGTAAAAAATTTCAAAATTTCTGACAATAAATTGTGCATAGCTCACAAACATTACAAAAGGGAAGCATTTTTACACATGTACTTTCATTCCTCTTATTTGTGGACACATAAAGTTTCCAAGTATCATTTTATAACAAATTAACAAATATTTTAAGGTAGCAAATATGGCTTTAATAATCATAAATCCTTTGATGAACTACTAATAATTTTCTCCGTCAAACTTCCCACCTATTATCAAGACTATAACAAACTTTTCAAATACATAAAGTTTCAGAATCAAGTTGAGGGGAGTTCAGATGTAGAAAAAGAAATAATTACCCAAAAAGAAAATATATCAAAAAGCAATATACACTCTCCTAATAATTAATTCTGAAAATTAAACACTTAGTCTTGGAAAGGAGGCTATCTAGAATGCTTACCATAACTATGACAGAATACCCCAGCATCCCTAGAATGGTCACTACAAGATGTCTGTGATATCATCCAACCCATATTTGGGCATGACAGTAGAGTCTTCTCTTTACTATCACATGTCAGTCCAGACAAGAATACAGACCCATTGGTTATAGGTTTGAAATAGGATTTCCAGTTTGGGTCGCCATCAGGGAAGCCTAGCTGTCTACACAGGACTCTAGCATCATATTTCGACCAATCACTATCACAGATTGATCCAATCTTTCCGTCAAACGTAATTTGGATTGTGCCAGAGTCAGGTCGACTTAACCCATTATCATAACCCCCCACAAGGCTAATCTCCACACCTACAACAACAACAATTAATCAATTCACCTTAAACCATTAAAAGATGATAGAAATATAAGACTGGTAAAAGAAGTTGCAGACGACAAATTAAAGTTGACAGGATTTCAAATATTTAACTCTTTCCTAGGTAGAAAATAATATGGAAAGTGAGGAGCCATTCCTTGATTTTCCACTTTGTTTTTCTAGAGCTATTTCTTTCGGGTTGTAAAAAGGCATGACTTTTGGGGGAAGGGTTTTAATAAATTATGACATTTTTCATATTTTAAATTTGATTATTTTTTAATTGTGAAAAATGTTATAATAAACACTGTGAGTAAAGAAGAAATTAGTTTTCTCATTTTTTACCTAATCCTTTTCTGTTTTTTCTTCTTTTTTTTTAGAAATTAGCCTGGTCCAAAGGTTATAAAAGACGACAATTTTAAGTAGAACTTATTTGAATACTAATCATTCAGTAGGGAAGCAAATATTGTGGAAAAAGAAGAAATGGCTTGTAATAAGCAATTTCTTCTTTTTTCACACAATGTTTTCTCAAGCATAAAACAAAGAGACATAGAAAGCAGGGATTAAAAAGGAAAGGGTTAACAAATAGTGATTAAACATAAATTTTTAAAATGAAAAATTACCTAAAAGCTTTAAAATCTCTATGAAAAAAAATTAAGAACTTAATTATTTTGCATCATAATTCATAGAGTTATTCCATAAAAACTGTCTTTAACAGGTACAGCCTTTGCTTATTTGATATATTCAAAAATATTTGAAATGGTTCTATTAATTCCTAGAATTTCCTCTATGTTTTCAAAAGTTTCTTTTTTGTGAGGTTGTTAAAAAGCAGCATTCTGTGGTAATTAGTTAACCCTTTCCTGTTTTTCCAAATCTTAGACTGGTCCAAATTGAAAGAGGTTGCAGACGACAATAAAAATTAGCTGCAATTTGAAAAGAAACCATCCTATGTGGTAGAAAATATTGTGGAAAAAGGAGAAATTGCTTGTAATATTTTCACAAGTATAAAATCACAGCAACGTAAAATCCTGGGTTTAAACAGGAAAGGGTTAAACCATTTCAGTGAAAACTCACTCCACCAGTTATTACCTATAAAAGAGAGGCAGTGCTTTTCCATTCGGACATGTGGGTAAGTATGTTTATTTATCATCCCTACAGTAGCATTTGTTTGAGCAACTCCGCCGGAAGACGGTAAGCTGCTATTGGGGACAGTGCAAACAATGCAGGTTGAAACTGCTGCGAGCTCCACCTGTTTCTTAAACATGTCTGATGTATAGTATGTCACACAGGGCCTCAGTTTAAGCCATTCCCACACAGTGATGCTTATGCACGACCCTCATGAAAAACAATTCAGAAAACATTGTATAAATTGAAGAAAATGCTTGTGACAAGCAATTTCTTCATTTTGCACAACATTTTCTATCCCAAAAGTTGAAAAAATCTAAAATTCCATCAACTTTTAAATGTCCTCTGCTACTCCTTTATAATTTGGCCCAGAATTTTGCTGTCTAGTAATGGGTTAATGTCTCATTTGTTGTTTTTTTCAGCCCAGGGATCAAACACCCAAGCTCGAGGTTTGAAGTCAAGTGTTCTACCAACTGACACAGTGAAGGGCAAGTGATCTTTCAATTATCTTACTATTTTTTTCGCTGATCAGCGTTAGACACTAACTTCTCCAAGCAAGGAGTCCACCGGACTTCTAACTTAAGAAGTCAGGGAGTCCGGAGGAAAATGAAGGAGTCCGAATAAAATTCTGAAAATCATCTTTAAATTAATTTGTTTTATTAAAATGTATTAATTTATTCATCATCAAAACTGGTATATGATCATTTGATACTGCTTATCTCCATATCCTAATAATAAATGTAAAATGCTAATTTGAACATGTACACTAGAAAAATCTTATCTTTGTACATGAATATTGATCAAAATAACCACTTTTTAAGAGACAGTGATGAGAATACTCAATCAATACACTAGAATTTAATAACTTGCCAGGCTTTGGAAGTTTTTTAAAAATAGAATATTTAGTTGGAGTAATGAAAGACCAGCAGTCGATTGGTTGAGCTCTGTGTGTTGTTTAGCATTCCCTTTAGTTACATTGTGACTCTGGTAGGTATTGTGCCTCTTCACTGCCTCAACTCTAAAATTGCTGCAACCTGTTACAAAACTACCAAAGTTCTCATACTTAGTACAAACATTACATTTCATTTTTCTCACCGTCATACATAAGACAGGTGTACGATCCCTGCTAGCTGCGATATTGTAGCCCTCTTTCTGATAATCTTCTGGCGAGGACTACGACTACCACCTTCTTTGCGCTTTGTTGCAAGTCCTAATATTCTATGTTTTGTGATAAGCAAACTCTCTACGGACCAATTCCTTACATATGTTAATATTATGAACAAATTATATCAAAATAATAGTATCAATTGTATCAAGCTTTTAATACCGGTTTCTTTTCAGTTCATAAAATATTTCCTATGTTTGGCGGCCATGACATTTGGCTGGCCATGTGATCTATTATTACATCACGTTGTTTACTGATGTCAGCTGTTCTTAATAAATCAAAGTATCCTTTTTAACCCAACATGATAATATTTCATCTTAAAAGATACTGAATTGTCAATATCTTTTTTTTCTATCAAATTCAATAAACTCGAGAATTATTTTCATACTTTTTTTTCTTATTTTCTATCAGAACTGTCCTATTTTCAAAACATACTATGCCTTCCAAATATGGTGACCTAGATTTTCATTTGCTATCATTTTGGCGGGAAGCCCGAGATCTTCTAGAATTGAAGAGGGGTTCCTATTGGATCTCGCTGTCAAACAGCAAAAATGGCTTACATTTGATTCAAATGGCCGAAAACTTGGAGGTTTAGATGGCGTGACAAAGAGACTAAAATGCATAAAATATCCAACTTTTTGCAGATTAACATTTCTTTAGATGGATAGATAAATGATTAAGGTTCATTTTGATATTAAATTTGTGTTTGTACTATTTACACAACTTCCAATAATCAACCTCGAAGTGCCCGGAGTGATTCACTCTGGGCACTCGTTATCTTCCGATAGGTAGCATTTTTCAAATACTGACCTATCAAATTTGAACATTCTGGGTAGTGTCATTCGTGACAACTCAGCCGATTCCGTCAATCTACATTCAAAATGTCAGCGCCCATTCAATGCACGCCTTGAATTCTTGATGCCTCGCCTTTGAGCAAATTTAAGATGTGAATGCTTTTGCAATTTAAAATAATTACTTTTCTAATTAATTTTGAGTGAATGCTTTTGCAATTTAAAATAATTACTTTTCTAATTAATTTTGAGTGACATTTAATTTGTTAAAAGTGATTTTACGTTGACACCGGTAGATTTTTTGACTGGAAAATTTGAACTACGGAAATAATTTCGGATCACCCAAAAACGTGACGAGTATGAATGATTGTAAGGATTTTTGTCAAACGATATGGGCTACCACTTTAACAAGGCTACTGGTGAATTTTAAAGGAGTCCGTCGGACGAGTCCGGGCCGTTTTTTAGGAGTCTCGGACTCCCAGACTCCTGTTAGTGTCAAATGCTGCTGATCTATTATGTTTTCATGAGTTTGTATTTAAAGAATTTCTACAAACCTGTACTTTTGTAGCATAAAACACCCGCTGCTTTCAGAGATACAGAACAGTTCACAGAAACATTCTGATCCAGTATACAGTCCTGTAATTTCTTCTCATTACCGCCACACGAGACATTTGTGTACCAGATGGGTTGAGAGCGAGAGTAAATCTCCTGTACACCGAGCACAACTCCGCCAGCATAACCATTCTGTCTACACACAACAGAGGCGTCCTTGTCATCCCAACCATCCACACATATTGTACCATTGATCCCGTACTGTTGCACTGTCACTAAGCCGTGGTAACCATTCCTTATAAAGATCTTGGTTTCTGAGATAAATAAAAGAAATCCAAATATATTCAAACCTTTGCTAAACAGTAGGGTAATGGGTATTCACTGCACTGACATAGGAAAACATTTTTGAAAAGAGATAATCTGCTTCTGACAAGTATTTTCTGTTTCCAACAATGTTTTTTTCCTTAAAAGATTTCATATTCAAACCTATTCAAACACAATCCTGCTTTTTAGGCACATCAAGAAAAAGTCTTGGAAATACCATAGAAAATGAAAAAATAACTTGCTACAAGCAATTTCTTTACAATCAACTATGTTTTCTAAGACAAAAGACAAAGCATGGAAATTTCATTAACCAAAAATTGCCATAAATATTTTAATTTGGACAAGACTAAATTTTAGCCATCTTGTAATGGAATGCATGTGTCCAGATAGTCTAGAATTTTAAAGTTAAAGTTACTTAATGCACATTCCATCAAAATTCAAACTTTAACCCCTGATCATTGAATTGTGAGTCGACTGTTAACCCTTGTCATGCTGAACCCTGAATATTGCTGTTTTGGCAGGAGGTCTAGACAAAGATCAGGCTGCACATATTCGCATTCTGATCTTTGTACAGAACTCATGCTTGTCCCTATACAGCTAGCATTGTTTATACAGTCAGGCTGCGATACACCGACCATCGTTATATCGGCAAACTCAGTTAACGACAAAAAAACACTTGGAACAAACCTCACCTAACGTAATTTTGACCCGTTTGAATGGCATATTCAAGTACTGACACCTACGGACATTTGTCAGAACAAATCTTCGAAATTTAATGAATTTTGCTTCAGTTTATCGGAATTTTCTCAGCCCATGTTTTACAGTTGTTGACATGCCGTAAAGGGTGTCATAAAATCCTTTATCCCCAGTTGTTGTAAACAATATAGGTTACACAATAGACTCGATTATCGATTTTTTACACCTTCTGATTAATAGTGTTTAATGTAAATAAAATGCCTTTGGTAAGTTCTTCACACTTAAATTACCGGTGTTGTATGTTTTATTGAATTCGGTTGTCTTTATTTGAGATGTTTGAGCAATTCGAGAAGTTTGAGAAATCTGAGAATTTTGAGAAGTGTCCTTAATAAATGCAAGAAACAATTTTCTTCGTTATTTTTATTTTCATTGTCCCAATCCGTAACGTTATACATAAACTTCCCAGCTTTTAGCCTGTTCCTATTTACACATTTCACTTCCTGTCTAGTCTGTCATTTCTCGTGACATCCCAATAAATCTCCCGGTACCAGAATTCTCCTGCTCCATTACAACGACTGACTCAGTTACCGACAGGAATTGTGTGGGGACAAAGTATGTCGTTATAACGGGGTTTGACTGTACAATTAATTTTCTAAATAATTACCAACCCAAAATGAGCGATTTCTGTAATTTCAGTCCTTTGATTTCAGCATAATTTGTAGAGAATTTTACTAAGCATGACAAGGGTTAAAATATTGTGCACCTGGCAACCATATCACATTGGCTTACAACCCTCACATGTACCCATTCATTTACCTGACTGTAGAGGTGTAACACAGATTTAATTTTTGTTTAGAAAAAGCTCCTCTCTCCTGGTTGAGGTGGATTTCAACCCAGGAACCCTCCCAGCTTCTGATAGACAGGTGACTAAAATGGACTGTAATTTCATATTTGCATTATCCCATTACCAGACAACAGAATTTTAGACAGATCCAAATTGAAAGGAGTTACAGATGACGATTTAAAGTTTATGCAATATAAGATATTTTCACTTTTCTGAGTAGAAAACATTGTGTGAAATGAAAAGATTGCTTGGTACAATCTTTTCCCAATTGTTTTTCTTGGAGGGGGGGGGGGGCTTTAACCCATTCCAACTCAATCCCTCCTTTTTACGCCTCTCAAGAAAAGAGCTTTGGAAAACATTGTGGAAAATGAAGAAATTGCTTGTATCAAAAAAGATGAAAAAATTATAATTCCATCATCTTGAAATTGTCGTCTGCATCTTCTTTCAATTTGGACCAGTCTAAAATTTTGTCAAGTGGGAATGGGTTAAACTCTGCTGATCAAGTAGCCATCATCTGGATAAACTTTATGGACAACCTACTCAGACCATTCTATGTAACCACCTAAACTTCTAAAAGATCATAAAAGGTGCACTTACCTGGGTCTAGATCAGATTTATGACACATCACACTGGCATAATTATGTGTAGAAGGATAACAGTCACCCAGTGATAGTTTACAATCTGTTTTAACATTGTTTCCTCCATCTTGACAAGTCATATTTGTGTAGAACCTCCATACATGTCTTACACCTGGTCAAAAATCAATCATTTACATAATTTCTCGATATCTTTTTGATTACTACTTTTCTAATTTTTATAAAGGACTTAGTCCTAAAATGAAGAATAATCGAGAGAACCATGATGGTCCTATGTCATTCCTCTGACTATGATGGCTCAATACTTTATAATATCAAAATTCTATGCCTGATTATTTGGAGAAGAAGATTTTAAAGGTTTTCTCCTTTAATCCAAGGAATTTTAAATTCTAACTATAATTTATGAGTACCTGTAATAATTAACAATTTACCAACATTGTCTTTTATTTTCATGCAATTACTAAAGCATCTAAGCAGAAATATATCCTTAATCTCAACAATAAGTTTAAGTAAATTATCAATCGAGTATGAAAAAAGGGTTTACATCTCCTACATAACTGTTTTTTAGCTATTTTGAATTGTACAATTTTCAACACAATGAATTATTGAATGGGCAACAACAATGTTACATGCATGGACTATTGGTATGTTTTCTGAGACAAGGGTTGCTGGTTCAAGTTTCAGCAACTCTACTTGCGTAGGTATGTCCTTTTCAGAGTCCCAGCCAAGTACAAGTGAATTTGCTGTGATATAACTGAAAGATTGTACCAAAATATTTCCCCAATTTTGGCATTTGAGCATGTTATCATTTTGTCTTTTACAAATGATTTGGCTTTAAATCATTTCCTGTTCAATTTCCTGGTTTTTACTTCCCAGTGTTTTTATACTTGAGTAAACATTGTGGAAAAAGAAGAAATTTTGTAACAAGCAATTTCTTCTTTCTCCACAATAATTCTGTCCTATTGGATGATTATTTTTCCAATAAAATCGCCTTTAAATTGTTGCCTGCGAAACCTTGGAATTTGGACAGGTCCAAAATTTTACAAAACAGGAAAGGCTTAAAATCTTTTCCTGCAAAGTAAAATGGCAACCAGGCAAAGAAACAGACTGAATGAAAAAAAAAGAATTTTGTAGGGTAGAAAAGTTTTTGATAAGAAGAGAAATTGGTTGTTTCTTGCAAATTCTCCCTTTTCCCCACAATGTTTTCAGCAAAATTATTCTAAGGGGACATAAAAAGAAGGCATAGTGTGGTAATGTTTTAACTCACAAACTAACCTTTTCCATTTACTGAGTATCAAATCAATCAATTATACCCCAGTCCACTAACTTACCAAAGGATCCCGGTGCCAAGATCCTAGCCTCTGGGAAGCCCATTTCTTTACATATAGTGAGGGCATCTCCTTGATCAAAGTTAGTTGCACACACTGTGATCCAACTATCATCATTGGTCGGGTCAACAATCTGTACTCTCCCTCCAATAGAATTGGGTGTCTTCCAGCCATCCACAACACGTACTGAAATTATTGAGGATACATCAACCCATCACCAAACAATACCGCTTTATTATGAAAACTAAGAGAGAAGCTTTATAAAACATTGTGGACAATTGGAAATTTGACAGGGATAGATGAATATAATATGTTTATGGAAAACTTACCAGAAGGGCAAACTTGAATGTAGCTCAATTCTTTGATAAGCCATATAATTATATTAACCCTTTCCTGTTCATTCCCTTGTTTTTACGTCCCTATGATTTTATACTTGAGGAAACATTGTGGGAAAAGAAGAAATTGCTTGTAACAAGCAATTTCTTCTTTTTCCACAATATTTTCTACCATATTGGTTTGTTACTTTTCAAATTGCATTCACTTTTGTTGTCGTCTGCAACTTCTTTCAAATTGGACAAGTCTAAATTTTTTAAAAAAAAAACAGGAAAGGGTTAAAGTTATAAAAGGACACCACAAATGAAAAAGAGCATTTTTTTTTTCTTGAATAGAATTTTTAAAATTCTATGTATAAACCATTGAGTTCAATAACTTTACCTAAACACATATACAAAACATAAATTCTGATTTTTTTCAAAATATTCAAAACAATCTACTTCACTAGATTGTAACAAAACCATATGCCTCTCCACTCAGGTAAAAGTCACAGTAAGTAAGAAATCACATCAACCTCTTAATTGTGAACTTGAATTGTGAATTTCTTAAATATGACCTTGAACTTTAAACAAATAGATTATTATCTTTTCAAAGAAATCGAACGGACACAGAACAGATGTATTAAATCACATCACAATTTGTCAGGCAGTTTCTGGGATATTCAATTAAGTGCAGGCTTTATTTGACTCTTGACCTAAAAATGTTACCTTCGAATAAATGAAAATCATATTTTGCTTTTTAGCACAACTTCAGATGATACCCTGAACAATGTTTTCAAGCTATTTTTCTGCCTGTTAATGACTTAAATACTTGACTTCATCTTTTGACGAATGATTAATTGATTGAATGGGTTTTAACACCGCTTTTTATCAGTATTTCAGTCAAATCGTAGAGGCTGAAGTACCTAACCATGGATTCTTCGTATTTCTCTCAGCAGTACTACCACTACACCCTTTCCATGCCTCCAGCTGCTCTTCCGACTTTTGACAAATAGATGAATGAACTCACACATCATGCCCGTAACAGTATAAACCCAAATCATGAGTGATGTTGACTGTTAGGTTTAGCCAATGCTCTCCATCCATTGTAATAACAACAGAGATATCGGGAAATGCTACCCTATTCTTAGACAACAAAATTTAAACAAGTCCTCATTCAAAGCAGTTGCAGACGACAATCTTAACCGATCACTACATAATGATGCTTTTGACACCCCTCAATAAAGGAGTGTTAGGAAAACATTGTTGAAAATCAAGAAAATGCTTCTAACAAGCAATTTCTTCAATTCCCACAATGTTTTCTATCCAAAATGACAAAATATTTTAATTTCAATCAACTTGAAATTGTCGTCTGCAACCTCTTTGAATTTGGACCAGTCTAAATTCTGTGGTCTTGTAATGGGTTAAGTCGATCAAATTTAGAAATGTTTGTCCTTTGGGGTAGAAAACATTTTATATATTGCTTGTAAAAAGCAATTTCTTCATTGTCAACAATGTTTTCCAGAACTTAGTTCTTGATTGGTGTAAAAAAGGGAGACTGTATAGAAATAGGTTTAAAATATTGATGAGAATCAAGATGATCTACTCACCATGACCGTAACAGTATACACCCACATCATGGCTGTGATCCAGGCAGTTGGGTTTAGCCAATGCTCTCCATCCATTGTTAGAACATTTCAACAGAGATTTCTCCAGTCCACTACAAACTATGTTTGACAACACAATGTCACCTGACCCTTTTGGGAACTTTCTGAAAACATGAGTTAATAAAACGTCTCAAAAAGAAAGTGAACTTGATTAGATTGATTAGATCATTCAAATTCATACTATTACAGAGTATTAAGAGTTTCAGTTGACCCTTTCCTGTTTTGCAAATTTTAGACCTGTCCAAATTCAAAGGTTTCAAAAAATTTAAAGTAGATTTAGTTAAAAAAATAAAAACCATTTAATAGGGTAGAAATATTGTGGAAAATGAAAAATTTGATTGTTACTAGCAATTTGTCCTTTATCTCCTATGTTATAAGTGTAAAAACACAGGAGCATAAAACCAGGGATCAAACAGAAAAGGGCTAAAGCAATCTGGTTAAGTTTAAAAACAATGTTATTTTAAATGCACACAATTTTGTAAATAGCAATCATTTTTATTCTAATTTTCATATAAGATCAAAATCATCAGTGTCTCACCTATATACTTCCCCTTGAGTAAAGTTCATGTTTAGTTCACGACACACCACAGAGGCTTTCACATCATTCCAGGAGTAATCACAGACTGTACCGTATGAATTATCATGGACATACTCAACTCGACCAAAATTTCTACCTCCATCTGCTAGCCTTAGTTTCGGTGCTGAAACAACGTAATGAACATTAGTTTGTGGATACCACCTCTGCATAACAAAGATGTATATATACTATTCTTTGGACAATAACCAACGCAGAAGTTTTCAAATCACAGAAGCAAGATTGTACTTAAAACCAAGTATTAATCCTAAACAAGAAGACCATGATGGTGCTATATCGCTTTCCTGAGTATGATGGCTCAAGGTTTTATGATATAATATACAAAATATCAAAGCCCTACACCTAATTATTTTGGAGAAGACGATTTTTTTTTAAAGATTTTCTCCTTTATCCTAGGTAAAGTGAAGATCCAACCATATTGAGCTAATTTCAAGAATACTGTAATTCTTTGAAGTATTTATGTAGAGGGTCAATAGGTATTATTACATACCAAATATCAAAGCTGTACCCTATTGGTTTCAAATGCACAGAAAAGGGCTTATTTTCAGAATTCTATGAAGTATTTTATCATAGAGTCAATAGGTATTATTACACACCAAATATCAAAGCTCTAGGCCTTATGGTTTGGGAGAAGAAGGTTTTAAAAGATTTCCTTCTTTAATTCTATGTAAAATCAGGGATCGCACAGAAAACGGCTAATTTTCAAGATAGAGTGATTCTTTGAAGTATTTTAGTACAGGGTCAATAGGTATTACTACACACCAAATATCAAAGCTCTTGGCCTTATGGAGAAGAAGACTTTAAAAGATTTCCTTCTTTATTCCTTTGTAAAATCAGGAGTCACCAAGAAAAAGATTAATTTACAAGATACAGTAATTCTTTGAAATATTCTGGTACAGGTTCAATAGATAATGAATTGTACAAAATATCAAAGCTCTAGGCCTTATAGTTTCAGAGAAGAAGATTTCCTACTTTAATTCTGTGTTAAAGCAGGGATCGCACAGAAAAGGACTAATTCTTAGAATACAGTAATTCTTTGAAGTATTTTGGTAGAGGGTCAATAGATGATGATTTATACCAAAAATCAAAGCTCTAAGCCTTATGGTTTGGGAGAAGAAGATTTTTAAAGTTTTCCTTCTTTATTTCTATGTCAAATCAGAGATCACACAGAAAAGGGCCAATTTTCAGAAAATGGTAATTCTTTGAAGTATTTTGGTAAAGGGTCAATAGATGATGATTTGTACCAAATATCAAAGCTCTAGGCCTTACAGCTTGGGAGATGAAGATTTTTTAAGTTTTTCACTCTGTTGCCATGGCATCCAGAGTTCTTCATGGATTTCAATTCTTTGAAGTATTGTGAAAGAGCATGACCTAAGGATCATTTCTGTGAAGTTTGGTGGAAATTACATGGTTAGTTTACGAGGAGAAGATTTTTTGTAAATGTGAATGGAAGGACGGATAGATGGACAGACAGATAACAGACGATGACCAATCACAATAGCTCACCCAGAGCACTTTGTGCTCAGGTGAGCTAAAAAGTTACAAGTTATATTTTCAGTAATAGTTACTTCATTAGTTATTCTTTGTATCTGAATCTAGAATACCCTAACTTAAATTCATAATAACTTGCATTATCTGTTGTACCTGAGGGCAAAATATGGTGTAAAATTGAGAAATCGCTTGAACAAAGCAAATTCTTTATTTTCAACAGTGTTTTCTACCCAAAATATTGAAAAAATCCAAAATTTCATTAACTTTTAATTGACATCTCCAACTCCTTTAAATTTGGAACAGCCTAAATTTTTGCTGTGTGGAAATGGGTTTACTATGTTTGCAACAATAAATGTCCCTAAAAAGCTAGTTAGGAGATATTTAAATATGATTATAGCATTTAATTGTTAAACCTAAATGCCCCTGCCAACAGCTAATTCTATGGAGGTATGACCTTGACATTTGATCTTTACCTTATCGTTATTTGACCATGACTTTTAAGACAAGTCTTACCCCTTCTAGGACAAATATTGACCATGGGATAAGCAGAAAGGTCAAAGCACAAAAAATATACATGTAAATTGCAAAGCCTAAGTACTTACCAGTCAAAAACATGATAATTGAATTCTTTTGTGGATTACCAGAACTGACAAAAACTATATGCCCTAATCTATCTATGGGGTATAAAAACGTAAAATACCTGCTCGATTTCCTACCTGAGTCTTTATAACAAACAGCACCAGCCCTCAGAGAAGATTGACACACAAAATAATCCCCTATCACACACTGACTGAACACTGTCTCATTCCCTAGACACACCACGTGGGACAGTAATGTTGGTGTGTATCTCATCTTGGCGTAAAAACTTGCCACACCGCCCGTGAATCCTTTACCCCTAGTTTTACAAAAGATATTAGCCTCTGTGTCACTCCAGCCATCTCGGCAGATCTCTCCCCAGAGGTGATGCATATGGACACCTACCCGTCCGTAGCTTGCATTCTTAAACTGGTCATCAAATAGTTCATACTTGATCTCTGTGAGGAAGAAAAAATAACAAAATTCACAACAAATAATTAAGTTATCTTAATCTTATGTGGTTCTTAAGTTTTAAACTTTACTTTAAAACAAGTTTTAGATCAATAGATTTAGATCAAATAAATCCATTCCACCTTTATCCCACTTTTTATGATGCAATAATAAAAAGTTTGGGGGGGAACAATGTGGAAATGGAGAAATTGCTTGTAACAACACAATGTTTTCTATCAAGTTAAAGACAAAGGTTTTTAAAAATTCATCTACTTTATATTGTAATCTTCAACTTCTTACAATTCAAACTAATCTAAAATTTTGCTGTCTGGTAAAGACTTTAATTCAAGTTTGAAAGTGTAAGTCATTCGGTAAAGCAGAAAATGCTGGTTCAAACGATTCCAATGTTTTCCTTACAGTTAGTACTCAAGATCAGATTATTGTTATGTTCTGAAGTGAGAATAGGGCGATTATGATTAAAACACAAGTGTGCAATCTAATCTAATTTCATTAAACTAAGTAACTACAGCTAAACATATAGATACATCTTAACCCTTTCCCGTTTTTGGAAATATTAGACTGGTCCAAATTGACAGAGGTTGCAGATGACAATGACAACTGGATGCCATTTGAAATGAAACCATCATATGTGGTAGAAAATATTGTTGAAAAAGGAGAAATTGCTTGTTACAAGCAATTTCTTCTTTTTCCACAATAATTTCTCAAGTATAAAATCACAGGAACATAGAATCCCGTATTTGAACGGGAAAGGGTTAACTCTGTTGATTCAAGTAACAGACTGATCTTATCAATTGATCTGGGATAGGTATAAGGAAGCGGTTATAGTCTATATCTAAATAACTGTAATTACAGTTACAGTCTATTTCAATGTATAACTATTACAATTATGAGGGGCAGTTAAAAGTCTTCTGCATTATCAAAAGTGTTTTGAAACATGTTTGTACCTTCAATTTCAGTAGCAAAAGGAAGACAATGTTTGGCTCTTGAAAATAGTGTTTATTTGACAATAAGGATGCGATTACATGTGTCTAAAACAAGCTGTTTACAAATGCCAAAAACAATTTTCATGTGCAGTCTACTTTGACAACAGAATATTTATTTTAACTGATCATCTGGGTGAGACAATTCTAATGTGTCACAACAACATACAATTAAACGAGAATCCTGTCCAAATTCGAAGCTTTTGCAGAAGAAAATTTAAAGTGGATTTAATTTGAAAACAATCATTCAGTAAGATATAAAATATTATAGAAAAAGCAATTGCTTCTTTTTTCTACAGTGTTTTCTCATTATAAAATCCCGGGTTAAGCAATTGCTTTTGGGTCGTCCCACAAGTGGTTGCTTAATACAAAATTTAATGTACAATAATGTGTTAGATTGCATTCTTTTCTTCTGTTGTGTGTTATTTTTTGTTTATTTCATCAAATCAAGTTTTATACCTGGTTCTGGCTCATCCTCGTGACAACACACAGCAACATAATGATATAACGTAGACGTACAGCTGACTTGTTTATCGTAGTCACAGTCCAACAGACTCGTCTCCGAACCGTTACACTGTATATATGGTCTGGCTAGGTGTTTGTAATATTTTCCATACGCCCCCTGTGGAAGTATGGTCCCCGATTGGTAACCCAGCTCCTTACACGCCAGTTTGGCATAATCAGCCTTAAAACCCTGATCACAAAGACCGACCCATGATTCTCTTTCATAAATCTCCAGAACACCAGAGAATTCATTACCACCAGCTAGTCTTACTGAAACATAAATAACAGGATTGAATCCATCCCCATGTTTAATTGCTCCCTTAACTTATTACCAGATGGCAAATCTTTAGACTTGTTCAAGTTGAAAGAAGCTGCAGACAACAATTTCAAGCTGATGGAATTTTTTAATTTTTTCGTCTTTTTGGGTAGAAAACATTGTGGAAAATGAAGAAATTGCTTGTACCAAGCAATTTCTCATTTTCGAATATGTTTTCAAAAGCTTTTTTCCGTGGGGGCGTTTAAAAGTGTCACTGAGGGGGAATGGGTTAAATAGATATTAAGAAAATATTGGCGGAAAATGTTTTCAATAAACATTCTTCACAACAATTGAAACATTCAAGGTCAGTGCAATGATTACTTTCTGACGCCCAAAAGTTTATAGAATTAATGTTTAGAGCTTAACCATTTCCTGTACAATCCCTGGTTTTTACCTCCTTCGTGATTTTGTATTTCAGAAAACATTATTGGAAAAGAAGAAATTGCTTGTGACAAGCAATTCTTCTTTTCCAACAATATTTTCTACACTGCATGTTAGTTACTCTTCATATTGCACCCACTTTTGTCGTCAGCAACTTCTCCAAAATAGAACAGGTCTAAATTTTGAAAAACAGGAAAGGATTAACCTTGCTGTTAAATTACAAAATCACTACGGCATCTTATTCCATTGTAAATTTTTTGCTGAAGTTTCAGTTTTAACAAGCAGAATCTCGACTATAGCGATACATTTGCCAAAACTAAAAAGTGTAGGAAACTGTTTCAAAATAAAAGGTTACCTTTATTGAAGCAGATGACATGGGCACTCTCATTACAGGAGTCCACCCCCTGTCTCCAGCCTAAGTTACCACACATGTACAGTGTCTCTGGATTGTTACAGATCAATCTGTTCAGAAAGTATGGTTGTCTGTTTGAACCCTTCATAGGCGTTTTAACAGCACCATCAGCATAACCTTTCATTCTACAGACCTGAAATAGGCAACATTATCAAATAATTGAATTTTAGTTTCATCTATGAAGATTCAAGCCTTTTGATTGGCAGAATTTTTGTTTTAATTCTTCCATGAACAAAATTTTGATAATGAAACTATATTGTATGCTTGAACACAAAGTAGATCCATAAAATTTTACTTACCACTAGAAAATATTTGCTTTGATTTGCTGGATTTCATTAAATTATAAGAAATGAAGAGAATAGTTTTCATTTTCATTGAGGTATGAACATAAAAACTTAATCTCTTATGCTTTGCGTATCTATACAGTGTGATTAAGTTTTTAGGTTTATTTAAGAGATGAAGAGAATATTTTTTGTTTTCATGGAGGTATGAACCGAAAAAACTAATCACACTGTATGAATACGCAAAGCCCTTTACCAAAATTTAAGACTGGTCCAAATTGAAAGGAGTTGCAGACAACAATTTAAAGTTTATGAAATTTTAGCTTTTTTCAACTTTTGAGTAGAAAGCATTGTGGAAAATGAAGAAATTGCTCATTACAAGCATTTTTTTTCAATTTCTACAATGTTTTCCCTAATTGTTTTTCTTGATGGGCATTCAAAAGCATCATTGTGTGGGTGTGGGTTAATTCTCAAAAAAGAGCCCCTACTCCAAGAAAAATTAATAGGAGTTACCATAATAGCATGTGCACATCTTTCTTGATACTTGTGTTAAACATGGATTCAAATCCAACCAGAGGTTTAGGAGAAAATGAGTAGACAAGAAAAAGCTACAGTCCACCCACCGACTAACAAAACATGGTATCTTTGTGTGTGTGGGGGGGGGGGTATAAAGAATGCCTTAACCTATTCCAAAACAATTTCTCCTTTTAACGCCCCTTAAGTAAATAGTTTTGAAAAACAATGTGGAAAATCAAGTAATTTCTGCATTTTCCACATTGTTTTCCACCCAGAAAGACAAAGATTTTAAAAATTTCATCAATTTAAAATTGTGGTCTGCAACTTCTTTCAATTTGGACCAGTCTAAAATTTCACTCCTTTGGAATGGTTGAAGAGGCAGAATTATATTTCATGAATTACCAAGTTAGCATCATTGTTTGTCCATTCTTCAGTACATATGGATCCATTTATACCATCGTATGTTATCTGGACGCGACCAACAGTTTCCAGCTTCCCTTCAACAATGTCGATCTGTAAACCTACAAATAAGATACGTCAAAAACACTCAATCAGCTACACATGAGACAAGGGATGAATCACAAGTCAAATAATTCCATTTACCCATAAACAAACAACAAAATTCTAGACTGGTCTAGATTCAAAGAATTTCCAGACTACAATTTTACGTTGATAGAATTTTAAAAATCTTTGACTTATGGGATAGAAATCATTTTGGAAAATGAAGAAATGCTTGTTAGAAGCAATCTCTTCATTTCAAACAATATTTATACACTATACTTTTAGAGATAAATTTCAGGGCAATAACTTAAAAAATAAGCATGGTAGAGTTATGGTTCTTGTGAAATGCACTCTGAAATCGTGCAATGAATGCAACTGCAAATTTTCAAGTCAATAGAACATATTGTTAAAGATTTATGCTTGAGAATTGGATGGGGCCCAACCGGACATAAGAAGGCCACAGGTGATCGCATAATACATCCCATAATACATCCCGTCTTTTGACAGGCGTAAAAAAATGAGTAAATTTCTTGAATCCAGTAATTTCCCATTATCCACAATGTTTTCTATCCAAAAGAAGAAAAATTTTAAAATTCCAGTGACTTGAATTTGTCGTCTGCAGCTTCTTTTAATCAGGACCAGTCTATAATTCGGTTGTGTGGGAATGTGTGGGAGACCAGCTCTATTGAGCATTCACTTTTATTAAGTAACAATCCCTTTCCAAAAAGCATAAGTTTTTTTGAAGTTGAAGAATTTACAAAAAAAAATGTAATAACCGAATCCTGAGTATTTTGAACTTGTAAGAATCGTCTCAGTAGGTTAACATTTATCAGATGATGAAATTTTAGACTGGTTCAAGTTGAAAGAAGTTGCATTCCATAATTTGATAAAATTTTATGGTTTTTTTGTCTTTTGGGGTAGAAAATATTGTTGAAATGAAGCAATTTCTTGTAACAAGCATTCTTCCTCTTCCACAATGTTTCCCAAATGCTATTTTCTTGAGTGGCATCATAATGCGGGAATGGGTGAATAGGACTAGTGATCAAAGAATAGAGGATTTTTTATACAGTGTAAGATCAATCCACCTTTCATTGAGTGAAATTATAGCTTTTGTTTATGAGAAGAATTTATTGACCTTACACAAAAAGAAAAATTCTTTTGGTTTATTTAAAATAACAGACATAACATGAAATTTTCAGGAATATCCCCCAAATCAAGTCATTTTGTATGTCAATTATCCAGATACTTGATAACATCATCAGTGCCTTTGGACCTGATGCAAACATTCAGTACGGTGATATGGATAGAAGTAAGATAAATGTATCCAAATATAGAGATTATCAATTTAATTCACTAGTCTGTCGTGAAATCATCTTGTAGTAACACAGCGAGAAATATTGAAAATCTATCAGAAATCAATAACCTACACTACACAATGACACAGACGCCCTGAAGAAATATGATCAGGGGAAAAGGAGAAATTTCTTGTAAAATATAATTTCTCCTTCTCTCATAATGTTCTAACCTTCTTTCATTTTTGACCAGTCTAAAAGAATTTCATCATTCTGGTAATGAGTTAAAGAAAACATGTCTACCTGATGTTTTGTAGCAGAGGACATATGCTGGAGCACATCTGAATCTCATTGGTTCTCCCCACTGTGTGTACAAACATTGCTCCAGGCTCGTCTCATTGCCACGGCAATGTACGTCCACCAACCAATAAGGGAGCTTCGCACTCAGGTCAGCAGGGCCAAATGCTACACCTCCTATGAACCCTTTGTTCAGCTGACGGCACGTCACATTAGCCGATGCATCATTCCATTTTGTATTACAAGCTTGACCCCAAAGCCCAGAATGTCTGACTTCAAGTCTACCCCAATAACTCTCACCCCCTGTAAGTCTAATTTCAAAAGCTGAAAAAAAGTTAAGGTAAAATATGAACACATTTGATGGACCTGCATAATATACATATTTAGGTTACTGTTACATGCTTCAACATCAGGTACTGCTTTACTTCTTATTCCTGACCTTATATTGAACCATTCAAACACACAAAAAAAATTGCATTGGTCTAGATTGGAAGAAGTTGCAGACAACAATTTTTAGTTAATAAAATTTTGAAAATCTTTATCTTTAGGGGTAGAAAACATTGTGGAAATTGAAGGTATTGCTTGTGACAAGCAATTTTTTCATTTTCCACAAAGTTTTCCAAAGCTTTCATTCTTGGGGCATCTTAAAGCCTCACTGAGTGGGAATGGGTTAAACCATTCACACTACAAAATTTTAGACAGGTTCAGATTGAAAGAAGTTGCAGACGACAATCTTTAGTTGTTGAAATTTTGAAAATCTTTATCTTAAAGGGTAGAAAACATTGAAAGAAAGTTTCTGACAACAATTTTCAGTTGTGCAAATTTTGAAAATCCTTATCTTTTGGGGTAGAAAAAATATTGTGGAAAATGAAGGAATCATTTGCAATATGCATTTTTTTTCATTTTTCAAAATGTTTTCCAGAGCTTTATTACTAAGGGCGTCCTAAACATCATTATTTGGGAATTCAATCTTTTACTGAAAATTTATGGATAAAGTCACTAAGGAATCAGTTGCAAATTATTTATGTTATACATCATCCTCGGATACCCCAGGGTCTCCACATTTTCTATGCTACATACTCAAAGTTGCATAGCAAATAAGGATGACCTGGGGTAATGCCTAAATTAAATGTTTCTTCCAACTCACCAATTGTTTGATTATTAAATTTTCCACAGACAAACAAACAATTGTGCAGACATATGTCAAATTGACAACAATGGCTCAATCTGTCAATTGGGAGGCAAAAAGATGAGACACAAGAGATGCTTTTGGGTTTAATTTTTTTGTTTGTTTGTTTTTCAGACTTAACCCATTGCCAAACAAATTTTTGTAGACAGATCTAAATTGATAGAAGTTGCAGATAATAAGGTTTAGTTGGTGAAATTTGAAAAAAAAAAACAAATACTCTTTGGGTTAGAAAACATTGTGGATAATGAAGAAATCGCTTGTAATATAAACAAAATATTTGAGAGATGAACAAAGTATTTTTCTTTATTTTCTACAATGTTTTGTAAGCTTATTTATTGAGGGTTGTAAAAAAGCAGGATTGTGTGGATGTTTTATCCTCAAGCAAATCATATGTTTAATCATTCGAATTGCTTCTAACAGACAAATCTCCTCACTACCACCACAACAGATTTTCTTAATGCGGATTTTAGACTTTCAATACTTAACCATTCCCACACAAGCCCTCCTTTTTACGCCCCTCAA
The DNA here is from genome assembly GCA_946902895.1 of Fragum fragum. Lineage (NCBI taxonomy): Eukaryota > Metazoa > Mollusca > Bivalvia > Cardiida > Cardiidae > Fragum > Fragum fragum. The sequence continues at coordinate 65,183,677 of OX336370.1, read as the reverse complement.
GAAAAAACCTTTGGAAAACATTGTGGAAAATGAAGAAATTGCTTGTATCAAGCAATTTCTTCATTATCAACAATGTTTTACATCCAAAGAGACAAAGAAAATTTAAATTCCACCAACTTGAAAATATCGTCTGCAGCTTCTTTCAACTTGGACCGGTCTAAAATTTTGTTGAGTTGGAATGGGTTAACTACAGCTTTCTTTGGGATCTACCAACTTACTTCTATTTATTTTGTCTTTTGTAGTGTTATGACAAACCACCGAGGCTCTGTGTGAGTAGTCACATAGTCTGGAGTCACTGGAATTCTGACATTCATGTATGGAGGACTCGGTTCCATTACAAGTAAACACAAACGACTTGTCAACATTGCTGAAAAATATAACACTTGTCAACATTGCTGTAAAACATAACACTTGTCAACATTACATGTACAGAAAAGACCAACCTTTCCCGTTCAAATACGGGATTTTACGTACCTGTGTTTTTATACTCAAGAAAATATTGTGGGAAAAGAAGAAATTGCTTGTAACAAGCAATTTCTCCTTTTTCCACATTATTTTCTATCACATAGGATGGTTTCTTTTCAAATTGCATCCAGTTTTCATTGGCGTCTGCAACCTCTTTTAATTTGGACTAGTCTAAAAGTCCAAAAACGGGAAAGGGTTAAACAGCTTAAATCATTGTTCATTTCACTTTTGTTTAACCCATTACCACACAATGACCCTTTTTGATGCCCCTCAAGATAAACATTGAAATCATTGAAAAACATTTTGGAAATGAAGAAACAAGTAACAAGCAATTCCTTCATTATCCACAGTATTTTCTGCCCAATAAGACATAGATTGTAAGAATTTCATCAACTTGACTTTGTCGTCTGCAACTTCTTTCAATTTGGACCAGTCTGAAATGTTCTTGTGTGGTAAAGGGATAAGAAATTTCATCTGAACCAAATTGTCATTAGGATTAAACAAAACCAGTCATAAATAGGGACATTACTTTTTTCAATGTCACTGATGTCGGTTAAACCTGCGCTGAGATCAAAAGAATGGGTGCATCAAAATTTACATCTAAATAAACGATAAATGTGGTTACAAAATCAAGAATTTATTTACTTTGAAGTCTGCAAGAATATTTTGTCAAGGTTCATTCTAGAGCGCCCCCTTGCGCCATTAGCTCATATGTTTAAGCATAGGGAATCCAACAAAGGGGCCAACTAAGCACTCAAATTTTGGGGAAAAAATTTACTCCATTAGTAATTTGTTCTGCATAAAACGCCTGGATTCACTAACCCTGTACAGCCTAGTTACATTAATTGATTGCAGATTGGTCAATTGTTCTTTACCTTGTTTACCGTCGCAACAATGTCTATTAACCAAAGCATATGATTTTAGACTTTTTCGAGAAAATAAAAAAAGCTGAAGATAATACTAGAACCCTGTCATCAGACAATTTAGGTGACCAAAATTCTGTCAACTAGCAGCTTAACCACTAAGGTCTGAATCCAAATCTTTACTCTGTCTTAAAGAATCCCGTTCATTTCACAGGTCATGGACTGGTTAACAAATTTTCATGGTAGTCTTAAAAAAAAAATCCAGTAATGAAATGCATTGTACCCTGAGCGAAAAACACAAAAAGAATAATGCCCTTACTAAAGGGACGAATAAGATCCGGATGAGTACCATAACACAACTCTCAGGAAGTAATGATCACAAAAGTGTCGTTTTGGCAGAAAATTTTCAGCCTGAATTTGTCGCAGCTATGAAAAAAGTTGTCTCAATAAATGACAAGTTCTTTTTTTAAGCTCTCTGCAGTGTCTATAGTCTTGTTGCCATATTAGGATAATTTATTGGGTAATTTATTATCTTAACCCTAGTTATGCTGAACCCGGAATATTCCGGTTTTGGCAGGAGGTGTAGACCAAGATCAGCCTGCATATAAGTGCAGTCTTATCTTGGTCTAGACCCCCTGCTTGTATTTTTCCTGCCAGAGTTGTTTATGAAGTTGCTTTCTAAAAGAAATATTGAGTTTTGAACAACGATTTCTATCAGTGCTTTCGGCCCTTTGATTTTAAAGCAATTCACCAAGGTAATTTACACAGCATGACAAGGGTTAAGAATTGATGGCCCCTAAAATTTCGAAATTACCCCTCTTTTTTCCCCTGAGGGGGGCCATATGGCCCTATGGTTTTTCCTAGAATGAACCCTGCTTTGTCTTAGAATAGAATATATTCAACTTTTCAAAAATGAAAAAATAAACTGTTTTGCTCTTCAGATTCAGACGTTATGTGCACAGGTCCAGACAATGGGCAGAATTACCTAACACAGATGTATAAATATCAATCCTCCAAAATGCCCCCCTACTTTGCCAATTTTCAGAAATGATCAGAGATTCTAATAAATGCTTTACCTTTCGTAATTATTAAAAGGTGAAATAAATGTATGGCATTTCTTTATATTTTATAAATGTTTTAACCTAAATGTAAACCATGATTTAAATAAGTACCTTCAACTCTGTTTGAAAATAACATTATATGATAAGTCTATGATAGGTCTCATCCGCAGTTTTTCCCCAATTAACCAATTATCCGACAACAAATTTTGGTCCTAATTCATAGATGTTGCAGACAATGATTTTAAGTTGATGAAATGTTACTTCTTTTGTCTGTTGAGATTGAAAGCACAGTGAATAATGAGTAAATTGTTTTTAAAAATCAATTTCTTTATTTTCCAAAATGTGTTTCCAAAGCTTTTAAAAATTTCAGACTGGTCTCAATTTAAAGAAGTTGCAGACAATAATTTCAAGCTGACAGAATTCGGAAAATCTTTGTCTTTGTGGATAACAAACATCATGGGGAATGAAAAATTTGCCAGTCACTAGCAATTTTTTCCTTTTCAGCAATGTTTTTCAAAGCTTCTTTCTTCATTGACGTGAAAAAGCTAAATTGTGTGAGAATGTGTTAAATAGACTTATCTTATGTAATAATCAACATTTTTTTTCAATTTGTAAGAGTCTAAATTTTTATTACATGTACCTGAGATCTGAAGGTCCCAAAGCAGAACAACATTCAGCCACACCAAACACAAATCCGAGCTCTTTGCAGACAAGAGTAGCTGCAGCATCATTCCATCCAGTGTCACAAACATCGCCCCATTTATAGTTGTTTAAAACCTGAACTGCACCAATGCCTTGTCTGGATAGTGGAGTTTGCAATCTCACTGAAACAAACGGAATGTCTTTTGAATGGAGGAGACATCAATTGAGAATTTTATTTGTACTAAGCATTCACTAACAATTAGATCTATTACATAACCCATACCCAAACCTCAAAATCTTAGACTGGTCCAAATTCAAAGAAGCTGCAGATGATATTTTGTAGTTGATGAAATTTCAAAAAATGTCTGTCTTTTTGGGTAGTAAACATTGTGGATAATCAAGAAATCGCTTGATACAAGCATTTTCTTCATTTTCCACAATGTTTTCCCAAGCTTTTTTTGAGGGGCATAAAAAGGAGGGCTTGTGTGGGAATGGGTAAAAAGAATGAAATTGAATATGTGTTCAGGGGTTGAAATTAACTTTTTTTGATACTTGCAAAAAAAAGCAAGTGCCTATATTTCCAACTTGCTGAATGCAAGTTGTTACTAGTAAGATAAAACGGTACAATTTTCTTTATAATCAAATACAATGGAAATGTTAATCTTTATTTTGTTTGTGATTAAATTAATATGTCAATATGATTTATGATATGGAGATATCAAAACTTTAACACCAACATCGTTGTTAAAGATACATCTATTACTAGTCACTTTGGTCTTGACTGAGCTATTGTATGACAAAAGTCTACCAGTTTTAAGAAATTGACTTTGTGGTATTAATATACTGCAAATGTT